>CM051237.1:119536708-120736708 GCA_027917425.1 Gastrophryne carolinensis | reverse complement strand
AATTATATACCTAAAATACAATTATCATACAATGCAGCCCCCAAGCCACAGAGGAAGCACATGACAAAAAGGTAATGTACTCACATAAAATACATGCATATAAATTAGACAATCAGCCCGCATGGGGCACTCACCCACACTATGGGTGACAAGATGGCGACCAGAGGGGGACAGAAGAAGAGAGCGAAGGAGGGCGGACCGTCTGTACAGCTCGCCGAGTGCTAGGCCCGCCCCCTCCAAGCGCTCTTTCCAAGAGTCTTTCCATATTAAGAGCCAAAGGGGCGGGCCGCCAGAGTAGCGCGCCGAGCCCACGAAGCAGCCGCGCTCCCCAGTCAAGCGGGAGCTGGCCCGTCGTCGCCCGGCCCTCCATCGGTGGTCAAAGACAAGAGAGAGCAAAGGGGGCGGGCAGCGTGCCGAGCGCTAGGCCACGCCCCCTCCCTCCCCGCAGAGCATTAATTTATGCAGAGCAGATGGAAGCAGCACTGGACGGCGCCAGTGCTGTAGTAAAAACACACACACACACACCCCATGTAAAACATTCACAATAATACATATATATCTAATATACACACCGCCGCCCACTAAAAGGGAGTAAGGGGGAAGCCGATAGTTACATTTAGGTTATGCAGTGAGGGCTTTAAAACGGACAGGGCATCCTGGGGGATTTGCGGTGGAGCATGGCTCCATAGTCAAACACCTCTAATAGGGGTTACCTACCCTCACCCGGACCTGCAGCCGTAGCTGGGAGGCTTGTCATTTAAAAGAGGGTCCGGGTGGAAATAGGACAAAATGGGGGCCGGGTGTTCCCCGGCTTACCTGTAAGGATAGAAGAGCCATCATCTTGACTGTCGTCGTCTTCACTGCAGAGACTATACTGGGGAATGTGTGGGAGGTCCCAGGTATTACTGGGAGGGGCTTCTTTTTTTGCCATCTCTGCAGTAAAGCGCCCTCTTGTGGACTATAACCCACGTGTAATTAATATTTCCGAAGCAGGGTGTGAGACATACTTGGAATAGCAACGTCTCTGTCTTATATCTTTCAGGGATCAGGGATCTTCAGCAACCATGACCTTCACTCAGTCTCTTGGAATCAGTCATGTCTACCTTTATTCATTGTTTAATATTCAAAGCCTAAAACAGCCAAACCAGCATACACCCTACAGCTTATTTCTGATTTTTACATTTATTTCCTTTATTTTTTTTTTGCAAATTTGACAGTGGGAAGTAAAAAAAAAAAAAAAAAAAAAATTGGGGGAGAAATTTTGACAGTTGGAATAATATTTTGCTGGACCACCTTTAGTGTTGACTGCGGCATGTATTCGCTGTGACATAAATTCCTCCAACTTCTGCAATGTCACAACATTAATTGTTAATGCTCCCCCCCCCCCCCCCAAGATCTTGCAATGATGATAGAGATTGGGACCACTGCAGAAAGCCTTCTTCAGCACATCCCCTCAAAGGAGTTAAGTTCTGGACTCAATTGGTGTGTACAGATCAGAGACTTCCTAACTCTAGCTTGCTAACCATCTAATTGTAAGAGTATTAACCCCTTCTGCTCAAATTCAACCTCTTCAGATGGAGGGGAACAATCTTGTGTTCCAGTAGCTAAAGGGTTACTGTAAGTTCCCAGCTAAGGAGGTAAAAATACAATTCTGTGATTACTCACCTGTAGAATTGGTATTATACGTATACAGCGCGTCCAGTTCCAGAATATTCCTTACACATGGGTAATACATTCACAAGATGGCGCTGGACTGCAGAAAACAGCTTGGGGCTCCTCCCGTCCCTATATAAGTCAGGGACCTCCCACAAATTCCCCAGTATTGACAAGCAGTTAACAAGAAGCCGGGAGAACAATAATAACCAGAATTCAAAAATGAACATATGAACAATCACCATACATGGGTAACTAGGAAAAATGATAACAAGGGAGGGATGGAACAGGACGTGCTGTATACGTATAATACCAATTCTCCAGGTGAGTAATCAAAGAATTGTATTAATCTAACTATACAGCACGTCCTGTTCCAGAATATTCCTTACACATGGGACATCCAATAGCAGTGTCCGTAAGGTAGGGTGGGATCCCCAAAAAGGGAGGCTCCTTCCCCTTCGCAGAATAGGCCTGTACCACAGCCTGACGGATCCACTTGCTGATAGTGGACTTAGCTGGAGCCAGACCCTTCTTAGGTCCAGATGGGAGCACAAAAAGAGCATCAGTCTTCCTGAAGGATTCAGTAGCCACCAAATAGAACTTCAGAGTCCTGACCACATCCAGAGAGTGTAACACCCGCTCCTTAGGATTACTAGGACTAGGGCATAGAGAAGGCAAAACAATGTCTTGATTGAGATGAAAAGCAGACACAACCTTAGGCAGAAAATCTGGCTTAAAACGAAACACCACCAAGCGCCGCCAACTCAGAAAATACCATTTTGTGATTACTCACCTTTAAAATGGGTATAAGTATGTCACACACCCCGCTTCCACTATTCATGACATATGGGTTATGGTCCAATAGAGGGCGAACTTCTGCAGAGATGAAAGCAAAAAAGAAGCCCCTCCCGGTCCATAAATACCTGGGACCTCCCACACATTCCCCAGTATATGACAGCAGTAAGGGGACCAGGAAGAACTAATAAAACATTCTTAACAATAAAAAGGTTCACCATATAAAGGATCCAGAATACAAAAAGGCGGGATGAAGCGGGGTGTGACACATACTTATAATACCCATTTTAAAGGTGAGTAATCACAAAAATACAGCTCTGTGAAGTACTCACCTGTAGAGTTGATATTATATGCATACAGCACGTCCTGCTCCAGTAGTAGTAATAACATGTGGGTAATCCTCCGTCTCCAGCGCCGTGCACTGCAGACATGTAGAAAACAAGCTCCTCCCGGCCCTACATATACCGAGGGACCTCCCACAAATCCCCAGCATTGAAAAGCAGTGAGAAAGTGAGGCCAGGAGAAACAACCACCCAAAATTTGGCAAAAATATCGAAGATAACAATCACCAACAGGGGATCCAGAACAAGGTGAAAACAGGGTGGGGTGGAGCAGAACGTGCTGTATGCATATAATATCAACTCTACAGGTGAGTACTTCACAGAGTTGTATTATTCTAAGCATACAGCACGTCCTGCTCCAGTAGTAGTAATAACATGTGGGACATCCAATAGCAGTGTCCATAAAGAAGGGTGGGATCCCCAACAGAAGGCAACAGCAAGCAGTCTAAACTACTGCCGCCTGCAGAACCTTGCGGCCAAACAGCGTCAGCTGAGGCCCGAACATCAACCTTGTAAAACTTTGTAAAGGTATGTACAGAAGACCAAGTAGCGGCCTTGCAAACTTGCTCCACAGAGGCCTGGTGCTGAAAAGCCCAAGAAGCCCCAACAGCTCTAGTAGAATGAGCAGTAAGACAAAAGGGGGGAGTCTTCCCCTTAGCAGTATAGGCTTGGACAACAGCCTGACGAATCCATTTACTGATGGTAGACTTGGCGGGAGCCAAACCCTTCCTAGGCCCATGAGGCACAACGAAGAGAGCATCCGTAATAGCTACCAGGAAGACAACCTTGAGCGTGAGCACAGCGAGAGCGGCCTCATGAATAGGCTCAAAAGGAGCCCCCTGCAGGTCCGACAAAACCAAATTCAGATCCCAAACAGGAACCATAGGTTTCCGAGAAGGACGCACATGAGTGACCCCCTGAAAGAAGGTCTTGATAAGAGGGTGCTGGGCAAAGGTCTTCTGAAAGAAGATAGATAGGGCCGAAACCTGGCCCTTCAAGGTACTAAGCTTAAGATCTAAGTCTAGACCATGTTGTAAAAACTCCAACACCCTGGATACTAAGAATTCCCAGCAGGGAAGAGACCTGGACTCACACCAGTCAATGTAAGCACGCCATACTCTATAATAGATAGCAGCAGAAGTCTTCTTCCTGGCTTGCACCATAGTGACCACAACAGATGCAGACAAACCCTTTTCCATCAAGATGGAGGTTTCAATAGCCAAACCGTCAAAGCCAGAGTTAGTAAATTGGGATGGCGTAGAGACCCTTGAGTCAGAAGGTCTGGCAACCTTGGCAGATCGTACTGATCTACTGCCATTTGAACCACATCTGCGAACCACACTCTTCTTGGCCACCTTGGGGCCACCAGAATCGCAGGTACCCCTTCCAGAGCGATCTTGCGCAGCACTCTGCCCAGAAGGGGAATTGGTGGAAACACATACAGGTGCCGAAACTCCCTCCAAGACATTGACAGGGCATCCGTGGCCAGAGCCAGAGGATCCTGAGACAGGGATACAAAGCTCGGTAGCTTGTGATTGTGAGGTGACGCAAAGAGATCCACGTCTGGCACACCCCAACGGTGACACAGGGACTGAAATACCCTGTCGCAGAGGGACCATTCCCCCTGACGGGACGACCCCCTGCTCAGAGCATCTGCTAGCAGATTCTCCGTCCCCGGAATGTAGACAGCCGATATGCATTGTACATTGGTCTCTGCCCATGTTAGAATCAGAGATACCTCCTGGAGAGCACCCTTGCTCCGGGTTCCTGCCTGATGATTGATGTAGGCAACCGCGTCCTGTTGTCTGAGCGTACCTGAACCGCCAGACCCTGCAGGTGCTGGGTCAATCGTTCCAGCACCAATCGGACCGCCCTGAGTTCCAGGACATTGATAGGAAGATAGGCCTCCTGAGGGCCCCACCTCCCCTAGAAGCGCAGGGACTTCCAGAATCCCCCCCAGCCCGAAAGACTGGCATCCGTTGTGACCGTCTCCCAGGAGGGAGCCAGGAAGGATCTGCCCCTTGTCAAGTTCCTGTGGTCCAACCACCACGCAAGGGATTGTCTGACCGAGGGGGGAATCACCCAGCTGTCGTCCAAAGATGCTGGGTCCTTGTTCCATACTGACAGAAGGTGAAGCTGCAGAGTTCTCAGATGAAACTGGGCAAAGGGCACCGCCTCGAAGCTTGCCACCATCGAGCCCACCAACTGCATTCCCTGCCGGATGGAGGGATGAGCGTTCGCGAGCAGGGAGCTCACCTGGGTTGTCAGAGCTTCCACCTTCTGCGGAGGAAGGAATATCCTTGACTGAACCAAGTCCAGAAACATCCCCAGAAACGGGGTCACTGAGGAGGGGGACAGAGAGGACAGAGAGGACTTTGGGTAATTGATCACCCAGCCGAAGGACTCCAGGGTGGACACCACCAACCGAGTGTCCAGCTCTGTCTGCCGCAGAGACCGAGAGGTGATGAGTATATCGTCCAGGTAGATCTAGCGCTCAGCTTAATAGCATCGTCCGATGCGGATAGGATATAATTCACAAAGGTCTCACAGGTGGCCAGAGCGTTGGGTGGCCTCAGAGGGCAAGTCGTCCGCCCCTTCCAGGGCAGTCTTAACCACCGTCCTGAGCGAAACCAAAGCCAAAGCAGAAACATGACCTTTGAGGGTACTAAGTTGAAGACCCAAATCCAAACCATGTTGCAGGAATTCCAGAATCCTAGGGATAGAAAACACCCCACAGGGAAGCGACTCACACCAGTTAATGTAAGCATGCCAGACCCTATAGTAGATGGATGACGAGGACTTCTTCCTAGCCCGAATCATGGTATTAACAACAGAGGCAGCCAGCCCCTTTCCCTTCAAGATGGAGGTTTCAGCAGCCAGGCAGTCAGAGCCAGCGTTTGTAAATTGGGATGGCGTAGCTGCCCCTGAGTGAGCAGGTCTGGATCCTTGGGCAGAGCATACTGATCTACTGCCAACAGCACGTCGTCTGCGGACCACACCCTTCTTGGCCAACAGGGGGCCATCAGAATGGTTGGCACCCCTTCCTGAGAAATCTTGCGCAGTACCTTGCCCAGCAGAGGAAAAGGAGGGAACACAGAGAAGCTGAAAGCTCTTCCAAGACATTGCTAGTGCATCCATGGCCAAGGCCAGAGGGTCCTGGGACAGAGAGACAAAGACTGGAAGCTTGTGATTGTGACGGGACGCAAACAGATCCACATCTGGAGGACCCCAGCGGTGGCACAGGGAGCGAAACACCCTGCTGCTGAGGGACCGTTCTCCCAGGCGAGAGATCCCCCTGCTGAGGGATACTGCCTCCAGATTCTCCACCCCCGAGATGTACACAGCTGATATGCAGGGAACATTCTCCTCCGCCCAAGACAGTATCAGGGACACTTCCCTGAGGCCCCTCTTGCTCTGGGTCCCTCCCTGATTGATGTAGGCAATCCGAGCAGACCTGACCCGCCCGACCCCGAAGGCGTGGACTCAATTGGGCGGGAACCAACCTTATCGGCCTCAATTCCAGAATGTTGATAGGGGTGTGGGCCTCCTGAGGGCCCCACTGACCCTGGAATTTCAGGGATTTCCAGAAGCCCCCCCAACCTGTCAGACTGGCATCTGTGGTGACTGTCTCCCAGCACGGGCCAGAAATTATCTGCTCATCAACAGGTTTCTTGATTCCAGCCACCACGAAAGAGACCGTCTGGCCAGAGGGGACAGAACTAACACCTGATCCAGGGACTGAGGATCCCGATCCCAAACTGACAAGAGGAAGTTGAAGAGGTCTCATGTGAAACTGAGCTTATGGGACCGCCTCGAAGCAAGACACAATCAGGCCCACCAGCTGCATCCCCTGCCGGATGGAGGGATGAGGGCAAGACATAAGGAACCTGGCCTGGGCCTGAAGACTCTCCACCTTCTGCTGAGGGAGAAAAATCTTGACCTGAGATGTATCCAGAGTCATGCCCAGAAAGGACCTCACCATTGACGGTGACAGGAAAGACTTGGGGTGGTTGATCACCTAGCCGAAGACTCCGGTGCGGACACCACCAGCTGAGTATCCAGCTCGGCCTGCTGGAGGCGTGATGAGAATGTCGTCCAAGTAAGGAAGGATGCGAATGCCCAAGATCTCAGCAGAGCCAGTACGCCCACCAGCACCTTGTTGAATACCCTGGGAGCCGAGGCGATACTGAAAGGCAAGGCCACAAATTGATAGTTCTGATCCTTCAGAGCGAACATGAGGAATCTCTGATGACCTGGAAAGATTGGTACATGAAGGTAAGCATCCTTGATGTCTACAGAGGTCATGAAGTCCCCTGGGCGTAGTGAATTGACAGATGAGCGCAGAGTCTCCATGCGAAAATGTTTGAATCTGACAAATTTGTTGAGGCACTTTACATCCAGGATAGGTCTGATGGACCTGTCTTTTTTGGGAACAGTGAAAAGATTGGAAAAGTAGCCTCTGCCCCTTTCCCTCAAAGGCACCTGGCAGATGACTCCCAACTGCAGAAGGTTTTGGACAGCAAGGCACAGACCCTGAGCTGACAGGGGGTTTTGAGCCATCCGGGATTTGATAAATCTTGGGGGCGGCCAGGCTGCAAACTCTATCTTTTAACCGGAGGACACTACCTCCTGAATCCACCGGTCTGAGATGTGAAGCCTCCAGACGTGAGCAAAGAGCCGAAGCCGTCCCCCCACCCGTATGGGTGTGGGCGCCCCTTCATGCCTGAGGGAGCTTGGGTGAGGATTTTGTCTTAGGACCCCAGGAGACGCCAGGACGGCCACGTCCTCTGCCCCTTCCCCAGTGATCTCCGCGGGCCCCAGTAAAGTAAACTCCTCAGCCAGTTCTGGAACCACGAAAAGGATGGGAGAAAGGCACCCATCCCCCTAAAGGACCGGGACGGCCTCCTACGTTGAGGTAACCTACCGCCCCTGGCAAAAAAATCCAAGCGTTCACCAAAGAGGCGCAGGCCCTTGAAAGGGAAACCAGTGAGAGCCTTCTTAGCAGCATTATCAGCTACCCACTGACGTAGCCAGACAGAGCGGCGTATAGCCACCAACAGGGCAGAAGTCCTACTACACATTCTAATGGCATCATCCATGGCAGACAGAACATATGCAACAAATTCATAGCAAAGCAGGAGAGATCTATACTCTTCTCCTCCCGCGTCATCAGAGGCCCCCTCTAAGAGACTCTCAAGCAAACCCTTAATAGCAATAGCTGTAATGGCAGAGGCACAAACCGGGCATAGCGCGGTCCCCACACAGGCAAAAGCATGGCAAGCCAGTTGGTCCATGCGCCGGTCCTCACCATCCCTCAGGGTAGTAGTATCAGGAGAATGCATGACAGATGTATTGGACAGCCCCAGAACGGGCGCGTCCACCTCGGGAGGACATGACCAACGCTTAATCCCATCAGCAGGAAAGGGATACCCTTGGCAGCTTGCTAGGCCGCCACTTCAAAAATATGAGCCAAAAGCCTGTCAGTGTCATCTGAGGACCATGGATCTTCCCCAAAGGGAGACCCTGTACCACCATAACCCCTAGGCTGTTCCTCAGATGATTCTGAATCAGAACAATTTCCCCTCCTCCAGGGGGGAATAACCAGTAGTGTCAAAAATTCCCTCCACAGGAAAGAGGGAAATGGCGGGAGATAAATGCCGCTTTTTAGCAGAAGCCTTACCCGAGTTAGACCCAGCAATATGTTTCTCAATGCTGGCCACCCGTGCAGCCAAATCAGGCTGAGACTCCTAGCTGGTATGCTCCTCGCAGGGGGTCAGATGTAGGCGTGGGGGGGGTAGGCAAAGCCCAAGGGGGGCGCAGGCCCAGCAACAGGTAACCCAGACTGCAGTGCAAGTACCTGCTGGGCGCAGGATACACATACCCTGACATCACCGATTGGGGATACCCCACACGCAACACATAGCCGGAACCCCAGGCCCATTATCCCCAGAAGCCTCCATATGGTGATTTGAATGGCACAGTAGGCCAGTAAGGGTTAACACTAAAGAGCTACCAAGGATGCCCCCAATAAACCTCTAGGGAAGTGGGAGATAATGAGGGGAGAAGGCCGGGAGAAACCACAGGACCGAAGCTTTAACCCGCCTGACATAAACATTCCCATGAGAATAAGGCATAAGAAAAAAACTGAAAAAAAAAATCACCCCACCGGGGTTACTCAAGGACCGCAGAGAGCCAGCAGCCCGCAGCAGGAGACAAAATGACGTCCGCAGACCTCGAGAGGCGCGCGCCGTGAAGATATGAGGTCAAATGCATCATCCACAGAGCCCCCCCCCCCACGACAACATATGAATATTAAACACAGCGCTAAAAAATATTTCAAACCAACTATTCATAAAAATTCCTTGTAAGATAATTGCTACAACGTGCTCGACTTTCCATCCAGTCAAAGTCCAAAACAAAAATAAATATAATGCACAAAGCAATAGATAATTGTCCTTAAAACAAACAATTCAGCTTCCAAGCGATATCCCACGGTGCACGCACAATGTAAAACTCTTCTCAGCACACGTGCCCACCACCGATTGAAAATGTGCTTACCAGATATAATAAATCAAAATTCCTTATAGTGATTTCCACAGTATGGAATGTATAGCCTATCTTTACGGGCCCTTTTTCTTAAGGTTTTCAATGGCGGCTGTGGCGACGGGGGCATTGCTCCGCTTTTTTAGAGGCTATCTGCTCCGGGTAAGCTGCAGGAGGGAAAATACGCTCCGGACGGGAGCGCAAAACGGCGTTCATTGACGGGCATCAGCCAAAGAGAGGGAAACCAATCCCCAGGACGGCACCCAGGGAAGAAACAGGGAGCCGCTAAGCCTCTAAAAAAGCGGAGCAATACCCCCGCCGCCACAGCCACCATAGAAACCTTAAGAAAAAGGGCCCGTAAAGATAGGCTATATATATATGATTTAAAGTGACAGCAACATACGCAGGATATAAGATCTACATGGGCATCCTGCCACATCCTCTTTGAAGGTACAAATCATTGTATGATATACGGCAGCAGCCACAAAGAGAAACTGTGTGGAAAAGGCAACGTTTAAGCTGCAAACCTGGCTGCGGGGAACACAACACCCATTGAAAGGGCGGAGCACCTATATGACTGGCATCAAAATAGATTGCTGGATCAAAAACCACGGGGCTATTCCATACTGTGAAAATCACCATAAGGCATTTTGATTTATTACCGTATTTTTCGCCATATAAGACGCACTTATTTTTCCCCAAAAGTGGGGGAAAAATATCCGTGCGCCTTAATCTGGCGAATGTAAAAAAAAAAAAAAAAATTAAATTTAAAAAAACTCACCCGTTCCCCGCGCTCCCGTGTTGCCTGTCACACTGAGAAAGGCCAGAGGAGCGGTGGGCTGTGTCCCGGCCCCGCCGCTGCGATCGCTGTCTTTTCAGGCAGCAATAGCAGCGGCGGGGCCGGGACACAGCCCGCCCGCTCCTCCATCTGTTGTGACCTGACAGGAAGAGGCAACAGATGGAGGAGCGGGTGGGCTGTGTCCCGGCCCCGCCTCTGCTATTGCTGCCTGAAAAGACAGCGATCGCAGCGGCGGGGCCGGGACACAACCCGCCGCTGCTTCTTACGGCCGGCTCCGTAAATCGGGTGGGCGTGGCCTGCGCCGACGCTGATGCTTTCCTACATTCAAGAAGAGGAAAGCAATAAGACAGTACACCAAAAACCTGAGTTTTCCTTTAAACCAGACCAACAGCCTGCCACAGTTGGAAAAGATAGATTGCGGCCATTTTGGAGCTTCCTCTCCCGGCATCTCAGCCATGCTGCTGCCTGGATTCAACGGACATAACTGACCATGCACAGTAACCGGGAGCCCAGTAGCACTTGCTGTTTGCAGGTGGCCTGCAAATGCACAAGCTGCCATTTTGTTTTTAAAAGTTGCTACAGCAGGAGTTAGAAATGGGTAAATTCATTTTTATATGCAGCAATCTAGATTGCCCTGGGGAGAAATGAATATGAGCACCATTGGTTGTGTTGGTATGGCTGAAGTAATTTTTGACTGTTGGTCCGCTTTAAACTAGCCTTCAGAGCAAACCTGGCAAAATACAAACAATGTGGATTTCACCAATTACATTGTAGCTGTTTGCTAAACTATTTTCCCCAGAATTGAAACATATAAACAGTACTGCCTAGTTTAGGAAAAGCTAGACTTTTGAGCTCCAACTAAAGGTTAAGCTCTGAGTCATCACTACAATTTGCCCTTACTTTCCATGTGCATAAGACTTTCATGGTCATACACCACATGTTAATTTTCAACCCAGATCTCTGGAAAAAAAATCACACCCCCCCTTTTTCTCCCCATTTGTTTGCATGTGTATTGGAGTGAGTATGTATGTACAGTATGTATGTATGTATGTATGTATGTATGTATGTATGTATGTATGGCAGTATCTGGCAGGCAGAGAATAGTGTTGGCTCACCAGCTCCAGCACAACATCTTGGAGGCGTTTTAGTGGGAGCTGCACAATTCCCTAGCTCCCCAAACAGGTCGTGAGCCACACACAGTGAGCAACAAGTGGTTCCTGAACAGTGCAATAAGACTGTGTATTCATCGTATCGTTTGTCTGTAAAACACTGTCCATAGTAGCCCATCACAGTCACCTGCAAAAGCATCACCCCAGTGTAATCCGAACCTTACTTTGCAGGTAGAAGGTTTACAGTTTACTGGAAGCATGAAAAGTGAAAAAAAGTGTTTAATCTTATAATCGTTTAAACAACTTATGTTATGGGTACACAGCTCTCCTATTAACCATGGGATTATTTAGGCAATGCTGTGATATGCCCAATTTTGAAAATCCACAAGTAATTTTTTTTATGGTACACATGACTGATCCAGAACCTGATGAGAAAACTCACTCCTTTTTCAGGCGAGAAAATAGCAATTCACTTTCATGGTCTACCTTTGGGCTGATTCAGAGTGAACGGCAGTTTTCTCTCCTACAATAAAAGGTGAGTTTACTCACCAGGCTCTGAATCGACCCCTTTGTATGGAAATAAATGGTTTTGCTAACCATGAAGTTATATAGTAAAGTAAAACAATGAATGGAAAAAGTAAAGTGTACTAACTTACCTTGTAGTCGTCCCATTTCTGAGTCATCACTTTCACTTTCTCCAGATGTAGCCATCCCAACAGCACCAGCTACAGAGCTAGAGGCTGGAGGGGAGAGAAGAGATGAAGACCTTTCGCCTGTTGCTCCTGTTAAAGTTGTAAGCCATGCTATTACATGTTAATTTAATGCCAGTTTAGGTTGTCCATCATGATTATGCAAAACATAATCACAATAATGCACAGCAAAATATATTTTATAGATATCTGACTTTCAGCATGTGTTAAAGCAAACCTAATCCACGATCCTGCTGTTTGAGTAACCCCACAGCAGCCAATGAGGATCACCAGCAGGCCAAGAGAATGGATATATATCGCGTCCACTGGCCATGTGACTGGCCAATCGATTCTATCAACTCCACTTCATCATGATGTTATATATAAATCACCTTCTATTAGTTCAGAAGTAGCAATTTGTCAATATACGGCATGGTCCAGGTGGTTTTTGGAGAGCCATTCCAGTATTTCAACAAATGGGAACAACTTCTATATCTGAATGACAAAAGTGTAAGGCAGAATGTGTGGGCATTCAATGAGCTGCATAAGTTTCTTGGACCCACCTGATGCCCACGAATCCAAAAATTTACCAAACTTAACCATTAGTGATAATAGGGGGGCTGAGCAGGAAAAGTATTAAAAAGATACAGTACATACATTTTAAATTCAGGTATGTCTAAATCCCGATTGCTTTCAAAAAAAAAAAAAAAACCCACAACCACTTTGACAGATTCTTACTTGTATAAAATTTCCCACCCAGTTCATAAAATGGGGGCTCAAACTATATACTTTACCAGTCAAGGTAGAGTTCGGTATTAGTAATGTAACAGGAAGGAGCCAAGTCCTTTCATTCAAAGTGTCAACACAAAATCCTGCGATTTCAGTTAACCTCAATTTTTACCCCATGATTGATTGCTGTGCAGGCCAATATTAATGAACATGTTCCTTTTTTCATGGGTAGGATGTAGGGGATATGAGCCACAGGGGGCGCCTCTGCGTAACAGAAAAGCAAAGGGTATAATCATGGGAACCCAATGTATTGTGTGGACACCATCTTCTTTTTATGCTGATGCCACTTAAAGCAAATTTCTTTTGATGGCCAAACTATAATGAAGACCAAATCTCCCCAAAGTGGTTATCAGGCACAAAAGAGAGCTCACATTATATCAGTAACACTTTCACAATCCCAGTAAAGTCACCATGACAAAGGAACCATTCTACAAAACATAAAATTGTTAAATATAAAAAGTACCTGCAGCTCCCTGGGCAGTCTCATCTGTACGTGCAGCCGAAGAGTTAGCCACTTCCTGGTTATCAGGGTCAGCCATTTTCTCCTGTCGGCGAGCTTCAGCTGCTGCTCTCTTGCCCAGGCCAGAGCCTCGCCGACTGAGGAAACAATAAATAAGAAACAAACCACCTGGTAAATTGTTTGCCCATAATCCCTTTTCCAAAACAAAAGTGGATATATTAAACTAAAAATGTCATAGCAGTAGATGCTACTTCTTAAAGCAGAAGGAAACCCAAAAATGGGTCCACCGCTCAATCACCGCTGTTGTTGGCTTTGCATTCGAAAACCAGGCTTTTCCACCGCCAAAGCCATGTCTTGCGGCACTTTTTGAAGAGGTGCAGCCGGCTGGCTCCCACTCCCAGCCATTCAGAAAGAGAAGCCGGGGATGCGATGCGGGCAGAGATCGCGTTGCGTGGCCTGTTGGGATCAGGTAAGATGGGATGCCCCGGGGGCAGAAGAGCGCCTGGGCCTGGAATCTTTTGGACAGACAATCTTTTAGATTCCAGGGCCCAGCAGCTAGGGTTTCCATCCACTGGAATGTTTACTTCTGTCTGGTAACAGATTGTAGCCTTGACTTACATAAAAAAAAAAGTAAGCACTTCATCTCCTACAGCCACCTATAGCATCCTCAAATACAACACAAGTTCATGTCATCATAGTGGATGTATAAAATTATCTTAAAAAAAAAAAAACAAGGCTTTGCATACCTGGTGCTAGCACAGGAGCCCGTGGTCTTTTGTCGTGTGCTCCGCCGCAGGCTGGGGAGCTCAGCAGGAGGCGAGTCACTGCGCTTCTTGGTGGATTTCCTTAAGTCTGAAAACAGCAATAAGGCGTTCGTGATCTTGCATAAATATATATATATATAAACAACAACGGTCCCAGTAAACCGCAAAATGGGATGCCCCGGGAGGCACCAAATGTTCCTCAATAATCAATCCTCCAAAGTCACATCAATACAACCATTTTTAATTCAAAGACTACAAACATACATAAACTCACAGACATACAAACTCAATACAAAATCACAATTTTAAAAAACATTTATACACTAACCCAGCCACAGCAAGGAACCCTCATAATTTCCAATGTTCATACCATATATACATAATCAAATAATTTTATGGCTACCAATAAATATCCTGTGTCTAATCTAAAGTGCTAGTGCAAAAAAGTGCAGTAATGTAAAGCAAAGCAAAGTTGTAAATATTACATGTGCAAAACATATCTACTTAATATCAAATGAACATGCCAAAACCATCTGGGACAAACACCCCTATAGTGCAAAATCACCCCTGCTGGGCCAGGTACAAAATCTCACCACCCACGCGTTCCGTGGAGCAAAGTCCACTTTCTCAAGATGCCAAAACCATAAATTACAAATTGCATTACTTTAAAGTAGACCCAAAGTATAATTTCCATATAATGCCAAATAGATATACTTACCGCAGCGGCCCCTAGGTTTGCATATTGCCATAAAGCAATATGTATCTGCTTCCCTCGGAAACCAACTTCCTCATCCCTGCAGTGTGGAAAATGTGCCTTGCTTATCCTATCAGATGCTGCTGATTTTTCCCTGGTGACAAACATCACCATTCCCTGTCCACAGCATCTCAACTCACATCGCTTAGCACCGCCAATAGGCAAACAATTCACAGGATCAGGCATGAATAAAAGCAACATAGTGGCAGAAACGTAAGAGCTGTCGGGGAGGTAAGAGCACACAGTTCATTGATTAATACATTGTTTTTAAAATGTTATTGTTTATTTTAGTAAATCTAAAAAAAAGGGACCTTTAGGCGGCTTTTTAGAGATTGGCCGAAAAGCTCTCAGTCTCACAATGCAACAACTGTCTACACAACCCTAAGTCAAAGTTCTACTGGTTTTAAAATCCCTGCCCCCCACCCCCCCCCCCCAACACTACCACAGGTCACCTCTTCTGGGCCCACTACATGCAACACAAGTATACCATTCCTGCAAAACTGGTATAAAAAAACAAAACAAAACAAAAAAAAAGACCCACCAGAATTATTAAGTGTTGAATTAAACATGTCCAACTATTGGAAAAATGTAGAACCTTGTAATCTACCTTGCTAATAAATACGTGCCCTATGTGTTAAAGGGGTCCTTTACTCTGAATAAGAATGAGTCTATCTTATATGTTTCCCACACCCTGTACATTCAGATTGCTCACATTAAAAATCACCCTACCTGTTATGAGCCTTTAAACATCCAAGATGGCGGCTCATGGAACGTCAGGCAGCCTGCAAACAGGAAGTGCCTTTTGACTGTGTCGCTCTGCATTCTGGGATTGCTGACCTTTTCCTGACCCCAGCACCGCTCTGTCTGAGCAAAGCACAGCTATAGCCCCGCCCCCTGTACTTTATCCCACTCTCCTCTACTGAGTAAGTGTGATGCTTCCGAGTCAAGATGGCGATGCCCGTATCCTAAAGTCCTGAACAGAGTTGCAGCCCAGTGGAGGAAAGAATAATAAGTGACTAAAAACTTGAAAAGTATTTCAATTTAGATGCTTTGGAATAGTTTAAGGGTTTGGGCTTTTCATTAAATCATGGTGAAGGTCCGGTTTAAGCATGAAAAGTGCAGTCAAAAACTGATTTCCTGTAGGTACCGTGATGGTACTCCACTGTTGTAGCGGCAATGCTGGTAAGTGTTCTCTTCTCCATATCTGTTAGTCCTGTCCCCTGCTCTACTCATTCTGGGTAAATTAAAAAATAAAATAAAGCCAGGGTCAAACAAGTCAAGTAATCCTGGCCCCTGTCTACTACAGCTGACCCCACTCCCACTGCTGTAAGCTGTATAACTGCCGAAAATTCATTGTTGCAACACTTGCTGCCAAACAGCATGTTTACAAATGTATTTTATTTAAAATAAAATATTTGGATAAAATGTCACATTTTCTCATAACACACAGAGCATCCTATTTGTTGCCCATCTATAAATCTTACGTGGCACTCTACAAGGTAGAAATAACAGAGAAAGCAAAATAGGTAACTGGAATACACTAGAAATAAGCGCAATTTCCTAGCAATCTTACTATCTAAAGGCTAAGGATGGGTCACAAGTAGCATGGTGGAAAGTGCTGTGAAGGGTGTTGAAACGGAAAAGGAGAACTTAAAGCGGACAAACCCCCCCCAAAGTTGTGAAATAATTTTGACCAAAGCCCCTCCCGATACTCTCTTGTTAGAGCATAGAACTAGAAAATACAATTCTGTGAAACTCACCTGTAGAATTGTTTTTGTATCCATCCAGTCCGTCCCAATATCTTCACAATTGGGGTTCGCCTCTAGAGGGCGCTTGACTGCAAGATCAAAGATGTAGCACCTCCCGGCCCCCTATAAAGGCAGCTGCCCCTCTATCATTCCCCAGTGGTTGAAAAGCAGTACTCAACAAAAGAGGGCAGGCCAGGAGGCCTAAGAAAACAAGAAACCAAGTTACTTCACATAGCTTCAGCTTGTACTCTCTCTAAGCAAAAACTAGAAAACTAGTGTCCTGTGAACAAAAAATGGTTGATCACCATAACAGGCATACAGGACATAATTAACACAAGGGCGGGGTGGGACGGCCTGGACTGGATGTATACAAAAACAATTCCACAGGAGAGTTTCACAGAATTTTATTTTTCTCTCCATCCAGTCCAGGCCGTCCCAATATCTTCACGATTGGGACATCCAAAAGCAGTGTCCATATGGGCGGGATCCCCAGTGCGGAACAGCATGTAGTTCATTTCACTACCGCCTGAAGCACATTTCAGCCAAAAACAGCATCAGCTTAGGCCCTGACATCCACCTTGTAAAACTTTGTAAAAGTATGAACAGAAGACCAAGTTGCGGGCCTTACAAACTTGTTCCACCGATGCCTGGTGCTGAAAAGCCCAAGAGGCACCAATAGCTCTAGTAGAATGAGCTGTGATCTGAAAAGGGGGTTCCTTCCCCCTGGCAGAATACACTTGTACCACCGCCTGTCGGATCCACTTACTGAGAGTGGACTTGGCTGGTGGCAATCCTTTCCTAGAACCCTCTGTTAGGACAAAGAGCAAATCCGATTTCCTGAAGGATTCAGTCGCAGCCAGGTAATACCTTATGGCTCTGACCACATCCAAGGCATGGAGGGTCCGTTCCTTGGAATTAGCTGGAGCTGGACACAAGGAAGGTAAAACAACTTCTTCATTAAGGTGAAAAGCAGAAACAACCTTGGGCAAAAAATCAGGTTTAAAACGAAAAAACACCTTATCCCTGTGCAACTCAAAATAGGGTGGTTTCATACAAAGCGCGGCCAGCTCTGATACACGACACACCGAGGTGATCGCTACCAGAAAGACCACTTTGAGAGTCAACAGACAATGCAGCATCGCTCAATGGCTTGAAGGGAGGACCCTGGAGAGCAGATAGTATTACCGGTGTGGGACTTAATTTAGTACTGACTTACGTGGCGGTTGGACATGGGGAACTCCCTAGGAAAACCTGATCAACCTATGGTTGGCAATGGATCTCTGGAAAAAAATGGCTAAAGCCGAGACCTGACCCTTGAGGGTGCTCAGCTGGAGACCCAAGTCTAAGCCATGTTGCAAAAACTCCAGAATCCTATAAATAGCAAATTTTCGGCAAAGAAAACTCTTGGCCTCGCACCAAGCGATATAGGCCCGCCAAACTCTGTAGTATATCATGGAAGAAGATTTCTTCCGTGCCCGAATCATATGAACAACCGTGACCGATAACCCTTTCTCCGTCAGGATCGAGGTTTTAATAGCCAGACCGTCAAAGCCAGCGTCTGTAAATTGGGGTGCCGCAGCGACCCCTGTGTGAGAAGCCCTCCTTCTCGGCCAGCGAGGAGCCACCAGGATGGTTGGTACCCCTTCCTGGGCTATCTTGCGCAGCACTCTGCCCAGGAGTCCAAACGGAGGGAATGCATACAGAAATTTGAACTCCATCCAAGGAATCGCCAGAGTGTCTGTTGCAATGGCCAGAGGATCTCTTTAGAGAGACACAAATCTTGGAAGCTTGTGATTGTGTCTGAACGCAAACAGATCCACGTCCGGCTGACCCCAACGGAGACACAGAGCCTGAAAGGTCTCGCTGCTGAGGGACCATTCCCCCAGGCGCAAGAAACTCCTGCTCAGGGAGTCTGCCTCCTGGTTTTCCACCCCGGGGATGTAGACCGCCGAGATGCAGGGAACATTCTCCTCTGCCCAAGTCAGAATCTCGGTTACCTCCTTGAGGTCCGCCGAGTGGTTGATGTAGGCCACAGCAGTCTGATTGTCCGATCGAACCTGGATCCCACGGCCTTTTAAAAAGGGGAGTCAAGCGTAGAAGAACCAACCGGATCGCTCTCAGCTCCAAGAGATTTATGGGTAAACGGTTCTCCTGCGGACCCCACTGACCCTGGATCTTCTGAGTCTGCCAAACGCCTCCCCCGCCTGTCAGACTGGCATCCGTGGTAACTATCGCCCAATGTGGAGTCAGAAAGGACTTGTCCACCAACAGGTTCCGGGAGTCCAACCACCACAAGAGGGACTGCCTGGCCAGGGGGGACAGTGAAAACCATTGTTCCAGAGATTCCTGCGTCCGATTCCAGCCAGTCACCAGGTTCAATAGTAGAGATCTCATGTGAAATTGGGCGAAGGGTACTGCCTCAAAGCATGACACCATTAGCTGACAAGACAGCAAGGCCTGCACTTGCGTCTAGAGACCCAAAACCTTCTGCTGTGGCAGAAAAACGTGGACCTGATCGATGGAAGGATCTCACTGTTGGAGTGATAAACGACTTGGGGCAATTGATTACCCAACCGAAGGCTTCCAGGGTTGAGAGCACCGTCCGAGTATCGCTCTCGGCCTGCTGAAGGGACTGGGCCCAAATCAGCAAATTGTCCAGATAGGGTAACACACAAATGCCCTGGCTCCTCAGGATAGCCATGATGCCCGCCAGCACCTTGCTGAACACAGGGGGGGGCTGAGGATATCCCGAATGGGAGTGCTACAAACTGGTAATGTTGATCCTCCAGCGCAAACCTCAGGAACTTCTGATGTCCCTGGAAAATCGGGATGTGCAGATAAGCGTCCCTGATGTCCACCGTGGTCATGAAATTGCTGGACCGAATCGATCTCACCGCAACGTTTCCATGCGGAAATGTCTGACTTTTACCTACCTATTGAGACCCTTCAGGTCCAGGATCGGACTGTAGCGTTCCATTGTTCTCTGGAACCGTGAACAGGTTGGAGTAGAATCCCAGACCCTTTTCATGCCGGGATACAGGGCAAATCACACCTATCCGCAGGAGGTGCTGAACAGCAGTTCTCAAAGCTTGAGCTTTTAGCGGGTTTCGAGATATTCTTGAATGGAATTTTGAGGGTGGCCTGGCTGCCAGCTCTATCACTCCTGAATCCACCGATCCCAGACGTGACGCCTCCAGATCTGAGCAAAACAGCAGAAGCCGTCCCCCCACCCGGATGGGTGAGGGCGCCCCCTCATGCCTGAGTGGGCTCGGCAGGGGGATTGGACTTAGCTTCCCAGGAGGAGTTGGGTCGGCTGCGGGCCCTACCTCTGCCCCAGGTATCTCTGCGACCACCTGGAAACGAAGATCCTCATCCTCCTCGAAAGGACCGATGAGAAGAGGGGGTCCGAAAGGACCAAGCAGGTTTCCTTCTCTGAGGAGGTCTACCATCCTTGACCAGAAGGTCCAGGCGCTCCCCAAACAGCCGGCTGCCCACAAAAGGTAGACTTGTGAGGGACTTCTTGGCAGCCGCATCAGCCGACCACTGCTTCAACCAGAGCGATCGGCAAAGAGCAATGAGCAAGGCCGAAATTCTGGCGCCGAGCCTGACCACATCATCCATGGCAGTAACAAAGCCAATGAAATCAAAGCAAGCCTTGAGTTCCTTATACTCCTCTGCCCGCTTGTGAGCCTTAGCTCTAACTACAAGGTGTCTCACCTTTCTCCTGTTGGCTAGTGAGACGATTGCCGAGGCACACGCTGGGCGAAAGAGCACCAGCAAAGGTGAAAGCATGGCAGACCAGCTGATCTATGCGTTTGTCTGCAGGGTTACGTAATGAAGCATTGTCAGGCGACGGCATAACAGTGGTATTGGACAAGCCTGACACAGGAGGATCCACCTTGGGAGGGTGACACCATAACCGAACCAATTCAGCAGGAAAGGGGTACCGCCTATCCAGGCCCTCAGGGACCGACGGTAACTTGTTGATCCTTAAGGAATGAGAAAGGCCCATGTTAGAAAAGTGAGGCTGCTCCGGGAAGACCCACTTTGCCTCTCAGGCCGAAATAAATCATCCTGCTTCCTCTTAGCCGCCCTGGGAGAAACAATATGTAGGGTATCAAACACGGAAGAGAGCAAACTCTCCGAATCATCCGGGAGACAAGAATCCTCGTCCGAGGAGGAACCAGAGATAATGTCATCGCCCGCGGAATATTCTACCATTGAGCGTGAATCATCTGGCAACACACCTTCCTCCGCATCCGCTTCTGAAGACTAGCCAGCCTATGCACTAAATCAGTATGAGAACCCTTGCTGGCTCCCCCTTCACTAGGGGCTGAATGCAGCAGCGGAGGGTCCGGAGAGGCCGATGGTAATACAGGGCTAGGGTCAGTGACTACTGCCCGCTCATGGTCCAAAAAGAGATTTCTGTGAGTACTCACCTGTAGAATGAATTTCTCTTCCATTATTACTTCAAGTGGACCAACATCCACGGGTGATCGGCCCGGGAATCTATAGATTCCCGGGCCGATCACCTCCCTCCCCGCAGGATATCCGAGATCGGGATGTCCCGCGGGGTGAAACCCCCCCAAATTCCTTACCTTATCTTCGGCAGCGGCCGGCCGCCGCCGCCTCCCTCGCGCCCCTCTAGACGTGCGCGCGCCATTCACAGACGGCCGGCGCGGGCACGCGCGCGTCAAGAGTGACGCGCGGGAGGCGGCGGCGGAGGAGCCGCTTGTCCGTCGGCGCAGGGGAGAGGTGAGTTTTTCTTGGGGTTCGGGGGGGTTTCACACAGCGGGGCTGCCCCACCGAAGTGGACCAAGACCCAGGATAGTCAAAATCCTGGGTGTTGGTCCACTTTCAGGCCATCAGAAGAATTCAGAGACGAATGGGTTAACCTTTCCCGAAGGGTGTGGTCTGCAAGAACAAAGGTGTGTCTCCACCTCCCGGGCCTATAACTACCTGGCTGACTTGATGCACTTCAGTTTAATTGAAAAGCAGTAAAACCAGCCGCCCGGGAGGCATACCTATCCTGTTGGAAACAAAAGGCTGGAGACAAAATACAAGACTCCTCTCTCCATTTCATTTTTTTTCCTTTTTCACTGCCGATTTACAGCAACTATTTACATATTTACCACTCAACTAAAACTAGCCATCCAAGACATGGCCATAGTAACCTAGCAGACAGGGAGGGTCTGATGTCCCGAAATAATAATGGAAGAGAAATTAATTCTACAGGCGAGTACTCACAGAAATACAATTCTGTGATACTCAGAATTGTTTTTGAATATATCCAGTCCAGGTTGTCCCAGAAGTAATGACATATGGGTAATCCACCGCTAGGTGGCGCCTGACTGCAGGATCAAAAGCTGTAGCTCCTCCCGGACCCCTATAAAAATGGGCGTCTCTATGATTCCCCAGTGGTTAAACAGCAGTAAGAAGAAGACAGGCCGGGAGGCCAAGAAACCATGTTACTTCACATAGCTTCAGCATGTACTCTCTCCAACAAAAAACTTCAGGACAACGGTCCAATATAAAAATGGTAATCACCATAAAAGGCAAACAGAGATAATGAAAAATTAGGGCGGGGTGGGACGAAAAACAATTCTACAGGTGAGTATCACAGAATTTTATTTTTCACTATATCCAGTCCAGGTCGTCCCATAAGTAATGACATATGGGACATCCAAGCAGTGTCCATTAGGGCGGGATCCCCAGTGCGGAACAGCATGTAGTTCATTTCACTACTGTCTAAAGCACCTTTCGGCCAAAGACAGCATCAGCTGAGGCCCTAACATCAACCATGTAAAACTTGGTAAGGTAGAACTAGTCAGTGTAGGACACAAGGAGGGCAAGACTACTTCCTCATTAAGGTACTTAGCTCTTCGCCCGGCCTAAAATCTTCCATTGAAGGCGGCCGGGGGAGAACCGCAATGTTAGCGGTACTTGCTGCTTAGTCCCGGCCGAAAACGTTGCAGTGCGAGCGGCCAGGAGAGAACCGTGATGTTAGCGGTACTTGCCGCTTAGCCCCGGCCGAAAATGCTGCAGTGCGAGCGGCCGGAGAACCGCGATGTTAGCGGTACTTGCTGCTTAGCCCCGGCCAAAAGTGTTGAAGTGCAAGCGGCCAGAGGAGAACCACGATGTTAGCGGTACTTGCCGCTTCGCCCGGCTGAAAATCTTCCAGTGACAGCAGGGTAAGAAAAGAGCTGCACACCGGTGCTCGCTGCTATGCTAAGCCGAAAATGTTTCCATAGCGGCGGGCGCAAATGTTGAATTTTTCAACCAGTAAAAACACATGGGAAGAGCAATAGAGGAAATTAATTCCCCTGGTTCCCCTCAATCAGGCTCACCAGACAAAAGCCTTATGGCTGCTTTTTCCTGTGGCGGAATTCTCAGCCAGGAGTGTCACTCTTTTTTAAAAAACAAAAAGGTGACACCCCACAGCGCCCCAAGACCCTGGCGCTTACCTTACCATCCTGATCCAAATGCAGCTTAGCTGCGGAGGCAAAGTGGGTCCATTCAGATCCAAGCAGTATAAGGGCCAAGGAACAGTCAGGTTTCCATTAGCCCCGCTTCCAAGGCATAATTCCTTTAAAACAAAAAGTAAATGGGAGAGGAGTTCTGCTGCAAGAAAGAAAACTGAAGTGCATCAAGTCAGCCAGGTGGTTATAGGCCCGGGAGGTGGAGAGACACCTTTGTTCTTGCAGACCACACCCTTCGGGAAAGGTTAACCCATTCGTCTCTGAATTCTTCTGATGGCCTGAAGTAAAATGTAAGAGAAATACCGGTAATGCCTCTGGCGCATGTGGTACAAACGGTGCTGAATCCGTCCAGAGGATTCCTCCTGCACAAGCGCCTGTCCTGCCCAAATGGGGCCCCCAGCTCACTATCCCCTGATGCCTCCATTAAGGTGATTTAAAACAGTAAAATTCAATAAGGCTACAAGACTCTACTGGCCTAAGCATAAAAACGATCCCTCTTATTAAAAATACCGGCGCAACGTCAGCAGCGCGCCGACGCCGGGCTCCGCCCCCTCCGCAACGCGTCACAAGAGGAGCGGCTGGGTGAGGGGGGGGGTAGAGTTAACGGTGCTACCAATCGGTGCTTATCAAGAGCATATGATTCGGAGCTCAGCTAGCTGTATGTCTGGGGGGGCACAGATTTCCATTTAGGGTCCTGATATTTCACTGGCAGAATGGTATTTTTACTGCAGCCCCAAAAATAAAGAAAAATACAGCCAACGAAAATACTTGTACCGGCAGGCCAATGAAAATACTCGCTCTGCCGGTGAAATACCACTTAGGTGGCAACCTTACACAGCTCAGGAGTTCTCTCAGTATAGTAAAGAATCCATTCAATTCGTTTAAGACCAGGCACTGCAGAATCCTTCCCTTGACCAAGAAGAAACTCACAGATCTGACTAATCTAACCAATACTCTGGGAACAGCCTGAATAATATTACAACAGTTTTTTTATTTTTTTTTTATTTATTTTTTTTTAGAGGTAGATGTCCCCTAAACCAATTCTTACATCATAAACTAGAGGATACAAATAACAGACACAGAAGCGCTAACATTAGGCCCGGCCCAAGTCTGTCCTGGATATTCAAGCAACAGTTTCTGCGCTCGTCAGAAGCTTGCCCTTGGAACGCTTAGAAATTCCACTGTTATAGAATGAAATAAACCCTGCTTCACCTACCCAGATATAAACTAGATATCACTTTGAGGACACTTATCGGCTTTTGCAGACTTATTAAATGTAAGTTTAATACCATTACTTTACAGAGAAGGGCAATACACCCAACTTCACAGATTCTATGGGACCATACTATTAAATATAAAAGTGTGGCTTCCAGTTTTAGCCCCTGGTCAGGTCCCTCAAAACAGAGGGGGCTTCTTACTTCTCCAAGCTCCCTATGGGAGGTACAGTAAAATTACTAGGTTCTCTTTTTAGGACCAATTCTGGTTACAATTAAAACATAAGTGAAATGTGATTTTTTTTTTTTCCTGGGAACCCCAATATTTTTTCTATAGTTTTCATTTTAGGCTTCATAAAGCAAGCCTAGCCTAAGGTCAAGTATCTTTCAACTCAGTTTTATTGGATTATTTTGTTTTATATACCTAAAAAAGGATCAACACTTGAGGATCAGGGAAATAAAAATAAAATTCTGTGAGCACTCACCTGTAGAATTGTTTTTACTATGCACAGCATGGCCTGTGTCATGTAGTCCTTACATCTGGGTATTCCACCACAATGTGGCGCAGTGTACTGCAGAAGAATTGTGGCTCCTCCCAGCCCCATATAAAAACCGGAATCACCCATAAACCTCCAGTGTTGAAATGCAGTTAAGAAGCCGATAGGTAATAATGGTAAAAAGAACCCTCACAACTAACTTTGGAACAAATCACCATACTAAGGCAACCAAAGATAACGATAACAAGGGAGGGATGAAACAATGATACAATTCTGTGAAATACTCACCTGTAGAATTGGTATTATAAGTATACAGTACGTCCTGCTCCAGATAGATTACTTACACTTGGGTTATCCTCCGCCAGATGGCGCTGCACTGCAGAGACATGCAAAACAGGCTCCTCCCGGCCCCTCAAATACCCAGGGACCTCCCACAAATCCCCAGCATTGAAAAGCAATGAACGAGAAGCCGGGAGAATTTAACCACCCAAACTGGTAACTATAACAATGATAACCATCACCATACAGGGGATCCAGAATAATGCAAAACCAAGGGTGGGGTGGAGCAGGACATACTGTATACTTAGAATATCAATCCTACAGGTGAGTATTTCACAGAATTGCATTATTCTTAGTATACAGTACATCCTGCTCCAGATAGATTACTTACACTTGGGACATCCAATAGCAGTGTCCATAAAGAAGGGTGGGATCCCCAACAAAAAAAGGTAACAGCAGACAGTTTAGACCACTGCCGCCTGCAAAACCTTGCGGCCAAAAACAGCATCAGCTGAGGCCCCAACATCAACCTTGTAAAACTTTGAAAAGGTATGAACAGAAGACCAAGTAGCGGCCTTGCAAACTTGTTCAACAGAAGCCTGGTGCTGGAAGGCCCAAGAGGCACCAATAGCCAGAGTAGAATGAGCAGTAAGGCGGAAGGGAGGACTCTTCCACTTAGCAGAATAGGCCTGAATCACAGCCTGACGGATCCATTTGCTGATAGTAGACTTGGCAGGAGCCAAACCCTTCCTAGGACCAAAAGGGAACACAAAAAGAGAATCAGTTTTCCTGAACGACGCAGTGACTACCAGGTAATACTTCAGACCTGACCACATCCAAGGAATGCAGAACCCTTTCCTTGGCGTTGCTAGGATTAGGGCACAGTGAAGGAAGAACAATATCTTGATTCAAATGAAAAGCAGACACTACCTTAGGCAGAAAATCTGGCTTAAAGCAGACCACCACCTTATCCTGGTGTCTCTCAAAGTATGGGGGCTGGATAGACAGAGCCGCCAGCTCAGACACACGCCTGACCGAAGTAATAGCCACAGGAAGACAGCCTTGAGGGTAAGTACAGCCAGAGCAGCATCCTGAATAGGCTCAAAGGGAGCACCCTGCAGGGCAGACAAAACAAAGTTCAAATCCCAAACAGGGACCATAGGTTTACGTGGGGGACGCACATGAGTGACCCCCTGAAAAAAAGTCTTAACCAAGGAATGCTGAGCAAAAGACTTCTGAAAGAACACAGACAGGGCAGAAACCTGACCCTTCAGAGTACTGAGTTTTAGACCCAACTCCAACCCATGCTGTAAAAACTCCAGAACCCTGGGGACTGAGAACACCCTACAGGGAAGAGACCTAGACTCACACCAATCAAGGTAGGTACGCCATACCCTATAATAGATGGAAGAAGAAGTTTTCTTCCTAGCCTTCACCATGGTCTCAACCACCGAGGCAGACAAGCCTTTCTCCATCAAGATGGAGGTTTCAGCAGCCAGGCCATCAAAGCCAGAGTCTGTAAATTGGGATGGCGTAAGGGGCCCTGAGTGAGCAGATCTGGCACTCCTGGCAGAACGTACTGGTCTACTGCCATTTGCACCACGTCTGCAAACCACACTCTTCTTGGCCACCTGGGGGCCACCAGAATCACTGGCACCCCTTCCAGAGCAATCTTGCGCAGTACCCTGCCCAGCAGGGGGAATGGAGGAAAGACATACAGGAACCGAAATTCCTGCCATGACATGGACAGAGCATCTGTGGCCAAAGCCAGAGGATCCTGAGACAGGGAGACAAAGGCCGGGAGCTTGTGATTGTGACGGGATGCAACCAGATCCACATCCGGCAGACCCCAACGGTGACACAGGGACTGGAATACCCTGTTGCAGAGGGACCACTCCCCCTGACGGGAGGTCCCCCTGCTCAGAGAGTCTGCCAGTAGATTCTCTGCCCCCGGAATGTACACAGCCGATATGCACTGAACATTGGCCTCCGCCCATGTCAGAATCCGCGACACCTCCTGGAAGGCCCCCCTGCTCCGGGTCCCTCCCTGATGGTTGATGTAGGCAATCGCCGTCCTGTTGTCTGAACGCACCTGCACAGACAGACCCCTCAGGTGATGGGTCAACTGCTCCAGTACCAACCTGATCGCCCGTAGTTCCAGAATGTTGATAGGCAAGTGGGCCTCCTGAGGGCCCCACCTCCCCTGGAACCGCAGGGACTTCCAGAAGCTCCCCCAACCCGACAGACTGGCATCCGTGGTGACCATCTCCCAGGAGGGGGCCAGAAAAGGACCTGCCCCCCAGCAAGTTCCTGGGATCCAGCCACCACGAAAGGGACCGCCGGACCAAGGGGGGGGGGGGGAGGGAGCACACAGACCCCGTCCAAGGACGTTGGGTCCTTGTCCCATACTGACAGAAGGTGAAGTTGTAGAGGCCTCAAATGGAACTGCGCAAAAGGCACCGCCTCGAAGCATGCCACCATCAGGCCCACCAACTGCATTCCCTGCCTGAGTGAGGGCTGTGGACACGACAGCAGGAACTTCACCTGCGCAGTTAGAGCATCCACCTTCTGTTGGGGAAGGAATATCCTTGACTGAACCGAATCCAGAATCATTCCCAGGAATGGGGTCACCGAGGAAGGGGACAGGGAGGACTTGGGGTGAATGATCACCCAGCCGAAGGACTCCAGGGTGGACACCACCAGCTGAGTGTCCAACTCTGCCTGCTGTAGAGACCGAGAGGTGATGAGCATGTCATCCAGGTAGGGCAGCACGCGTATGCCCCTTGACCTCAGAGACATTACTTCCGCCAGCACCTTGGTGAACACTCTGGGAGCTGAAGTGAGGCCAAATGGCAAGTCCACAAATTGGTAATGTTGATCTTCCAACGCGAATCTGAGAAACCTTTGGTGTCCTGAGAAAACAGGGATGTGAAGGTAAGCGTCTTTGATGTCCACAGACGTCATAAAATCCCCTGGGCGCAGGGAGCTGATGGCCGAGCGCAGAGTTTCCATACGAAAGCGCCTGTTTCTGACAAATTTGTTGAGGATCTTTAAATCCAGAATGGGCCTGACTGACCCATCTTTTTGGGAACTGTGAAAAGGTTGAAATAGAACCCTTTGCCTCTTTCTCTTAAGGGGACCTTGCAAATGACCTCCATACCCAGAAGGCCTTGCACGGCCTGCATCAAAACCTGAGCTGAGACAGGGTCCTGATGAATCTTGGGGGGGGGGGGGGGGGGGGGGGGGGGTTTGGGAGAGACGTGGTGCCTCCAGACGTGAGCAAAGTGCTGTAGACGTCCCCCCACCCCGACGGGCGAGGGCGCCCAGTCATACCTGAGGGGGCTTGGGAGAGGATTTGGGCTTAGACCCCCAGGAGGAGCCGGGACGTCGTCCTCTGCTCCTATGCCAGGAATCAGCACGAGGCCCCGTGAAGGACACCCCTTTTCCTTGTTTAGCACCACGGTAGGGGAGTGAGAGGGAGCCCTGGCCCCGAAATGACCGAGACTGCCGCCTGCGCTGGGGTAACTTACCTCCTTTAGCAAAAATGTCTAGGCGGTCCCCAAACAGGCGTAGCCCCTTAAATGGAAGCCCAGTAAGGGCCTTCTTTGCAGCTTTGTCAGCAGCCCACTGGCGCAGCCAAACCGCGCGGCGTATAGCTACCACCAAGGTAGAAGTTCTAGCACACATCCTAATGGCATCATCCAGGGTAGATAGGATAAAGTTTACAAACACATCACAGTTAGACAGAGCATTAAACGTTTCAGGTGGCAATTCATCAGAAACACCGTCAAGTACACTTCTGATCAGGGTCCTGAGTGCCACAGATATAATGGCCGAAGCGCAAACTGGGCGCAGCGCCGTCCCCACGAACGCAAAGGCATGGCCCGCCAATTGGTCAACGCGCCGGTCCTTGGCATCCCGCATAGTAGTATTAGTCAGGGGAGTGCATAATAGAGGTGTTAGACAGCCCTAGAATAGGAGCATCCACCTCGGGGGGCGAAGACCAGCACTTGACCATATCAGCAGTAAAGGGATACTTTCTGTCCCAACTCTTAGGTATACCGGGAAGTCTACTGGGACGTTCCCACTCCTTAAGCACAAGGTTATTGAAATGGGGTTGCTCTGGAAATTCCAAACGAACCTTAGCAGTATGAAAAAGCTCACCCCTTTGCCTGGGTGCCGCAACAGCGGGAGAGATGGACAGAACCTTGAAGATCTGAACCAGCAGTCTGTCAGTATCATCCGGGGCCCAGGGGTCAGAACCAGAGTCGTTGTGACCCCTGGTCTCTCGTCAGATGACCCTGAATCAGAGAACAGCTCCCTTCGTCCGAGGGGGTTGTAGCCACATAGATGCAAAAACTCATCAGAATCCACAGGGAAAAGAGTGCATTAGGGGGTTAAAGGAGCAGTATCGCGAATTTTTCATGGTGACTTATATTTAAATGGTACTTTGAATGTAGGTAAGTGTTGGAGTAAGCATTACAAATTTAGAAAAAAATGATGTCTGTGTTGAGGAGCTGGAGACTAATAGCTCATGTTTATGTCTTCTGAGTGTCGGAGCCCGACACTCTGGCCTGTTCCATGCTGAGGAAAGGGGGTGAAACAATGTATCAAAGTATCAGCCGTCCAGCATAAGATAACAACATTGCAACATTGCCTGGCCAGAACTCATATCTAAAACAGAGAGAAAAGCTCTAGAAGTCATTTAGCTGATTTTGACAGTTTTCCCTTCATGTTGGCTCTGCTGCAGAATCTTTCAGTTTACCATTTTCTCTCTCTTTTCTCAACACATTTTTCCATATGATCTTTCTTTCAGCTTTTGTGTGTTTTGAGCAAAGCCCAACCCAGGATTTTCACTATCTGGAGTTTTGTTTTGTGCCCCTAGGGGCATCCCGACTTGGGATGCCCTGATATGTGAAATCCCCAAGTTTACCTGTGAAAACGTACCTTTCCCTGTCCCACAGCACATGCGGACTCTCATCCAATCAGCTCTGTTTGCACGCAGATGGGGAGCCTGAGCAGTAACCTTCCTGGCCGCCCGGCCTGTCTAAATGACTATCTGCGTGAGCGCGGCAGAAAAATGGGGGGGATCTGTGGTTATCCAGGGGTTGTTTCACACAGTGGGGCATCCAGATTTAAAAAGCCCAAGGTCAATGGCCGGGTCTTATAGACTTCAGGATCAGCAACTCAGGGTTTTGACCTTTAGATTTTCCTGCACAGTTATTCAAAGAAGAATTTCAGTCATTTTCAGTCAGTTTAGTTTATTTTGTATAGATTTTACACATTTGAGTCACCTGGTCTCATAACAAAAGCAGCACCTCACACACACACAGCCGTTACCACTGATTACAGTGTTAGCCTCTGAGGTAAAGTGTTGCTAGGAGACCAGTGGGCTAAATGAAGCAGCTCACTAAATACAACCCAGCAGATCCCCCTATTCAGCAAATGGACTGAGCCATTGTAATTATACAATTTAAAAGAAAGGCATATATTTTTTCCTTTTTCTATCGCCAGATTATTTATACACATGTTAGAAGCTATTGTGTGGCTATTTAATTATCTTTTTTAATGCAAATTTCGCGATACTGCTCCTTTAAGTGGCGCTTTTTAGCGGTGGCCTTACGCGCTAAAGTACTAGCAATCATTTTTTCAACACTGGCAAGTCTAGCGGCCACATCAGGTTGAGAATCCCCGCTTGTATGCGATGCAATGGGGGTGAGACTCAAGCTTGGGGGAGTAGGTGAAGTGAGCCGAGGTGTAGGCCCAGCCACAGGCGGGGCGGGTTGCAACGCTAGCGCCTGCTGTGCGCAAGGAACACAGACCCGTGCACTGTCACCGCTGAATAGATTGGAATAGTACCCCTGACCCTGTTCCTGGTGAGGTACCGGAAAGAGGACTTCAGACTCCAACAGGCATTGCACTGCTAGGCGCAGCCCTTGAGCTGACAGAGGATTCTGAGGTATCCGGGATCTGAGAAATCTTGTAACCGGAGGATACCAACTCCTGAATCCACCGGTCTGAGATGCGAAGTCTCCAGACGTGAAGAAGTGTGCGCCACGCACCTCCCCTGGAGCCACGGAAGGAGGAGGAAGACCCCAGAAAGGGCCGAGACTGCTTCCTACGCTGAGGTAGCCTACCATCCTTGGCCAGAACTTCCAGACGCTCACCAAAGAGACGAAGCCCCGTGAAGGGAAGCCCGATGAGGGACTTCTTAGCCGCAGTGTCAGCTGCCCACTGGCGCAACCAGACAGACCGGCGCATAGCCACCAAGAGGGTCGAAGCCCTACCGCCCAGCCGGATGGCATCATCCATGGCAGCCTGCACAAAGGCAACAAAATCAGAGCAAAGCAAGAGGGCCCTATAATCCTCCTTTCTCCTACCAGCCATGGCGCCATCAGTGTGACGCTTGAGTTTCTTAAGGGCAATGGCCGTAATGGCTGCGGCACAAACAGGACGCAGGCCTGCCCCTACAAAGGTGAAAGCAGGTCAGCTGATCCATACACCGGTCTGCGCTGTCACGCAGTGTAGTAGTGTCAGGGGACGGCATGACCGAAGGATTAGACAGTCCTAGAACAGGAGCGTCCACCTCAGGGGGACACGACCAGTGCTTGACCAGATCAGCCGAGAAGGGATATCCGACAACAATCTGTCAGTGTCATCAGGGAGCCAGGTATCCTCATTACAGAGGCAGACCCCAGGTCACTGTTGTAACCTTCCTGCTGGCCCCCAGAGGAGTCTGAATCATGGAAAAGCTCCCCCTCCTCCAGGGAGTCACGGCCGCCAAACACATCAAGGCCCTCATCCTCCTCGCTAAAGAGGGAAGGCGCAGCGTCAAGATGCCGCTTCTTGCCAGAGGCCTTGCCAGTCACCGGAAGGGCCAGCTGCCTTTCAATGCTGGCCACGTGTAATGCCAGATCAGATTGGAACCCCCTGCTAGTATCCCCCTCACTGGGAGCTAAATGCAGGTGCGGGGGAGTAGGAGATGCCAGAGGAAGTGCCGAACTGGGAAGAGAAGCACCCATCCCAGCCTGGCCCGCAATAATACCTTGGGCGCACGGCACACAAACCGCGCCACCACCACTCAGAGGGGATGCCCCGCACATGACACATAGTCGGGGTTGCCCCGCACATGACACATAGTCGGGGTTGCCCCGCACATGACACATAGTCGGGGTTGCCCCGAAGGACCCCCAAGCACGCTATCCCCAGAACCCTCCATATGGGGATTATCACAGGCACAATAGGCCAGTATAGGGTAAGGCTAATAAAAGCCACCTGGGATGCACCCCAAGGGATGCCCACAGAGAGGACCCAGAGGGAACACTACCTATTAGCAATATACTGAACATTAAAAGAACAGCTGAATCCTTTATTATATGTTCTATAGATCAATGTTAAGAATTAATTAAAAATCTAGAGACTTTCCTAGCCATGTAAACATCTTAAAGATTCAAACGTACAGGAAGAGAATAACAAAAAAGGGGCTGCTATGAAGGGTCCCAGTTCACCTTACATAACTGAACTGAAAGTTATTTTGACTGTGCAACTGAGTTTTTCAGAAGCAGGGCAAGACGGCCACCAAAGATGTATCAAGAAAACCTTGCATTACCTGGTCTGGGTACAACTGGCCTACAACAGCGGACCTATCCCCAAATAATTTATATTAAGATGGCCGTCCCATGCAGTTCTAGAGCATAGAATCTGCCTGCTATTGACAACATCTGTATGGAGTTAAGCCCTCTCAAAAAGCTTACATCACTGATTGCAAAAGGAGGGTTTAGGGAAGCAACCTTCTCTTGGCTTTCTGACTGGCAGTATACTAAGACAACTCCTAACCTCTTAACTCCTGGTGGATGTCTGGAGGGAATATCAACAAATGATTTTGCATTTTATTTTACATGGCTTGTAGAGCATATACTTTATTCCCCAAATAAAGATTCTTTAGACTTTCAATGCCTCCATTATGCATATTCATAGTCTGACCATAGTGGAGTTTTCTTCAATACTTTCTAGGCCTAAGGAATTTACATGGAAAATTAACTACTACTAAATACAGGTTTAGCAGGGTAATTTCCATTTCAGCGGAATAAGCAATGGTATGCAGATGCTAACATGGACTTGAAATTTCAAAGCAACTGGAGCAGTCACTAGTAATCAAGAAAATGTTATGTTATGAACAAGCCTTTTAGGAATCATGATGAACAACAAATTAGTGAATAGTTCAGCTGGGCTATAAGTAAAAAATAAAAATCTACAAAAAAAAAAAGCCAGGATGGTTTTTCGGCTCAAGATTATAAAACTTTTATAGATATTCTGACTCAATGTTTACTGGATATATTACAGCCCTATTACAAGTTTCTCCTCAGAACCCATAGCCGATGCAAATATAGACCAATTTCTTAGCTTAATGTTGTTCTGAAGATTTTAGCCTCAAGGATCATAGAGAAACTTGCGAATATTGTGATTTGGGGGGGGGGGGGGGGGATAGAGGAGGGATGGGGTCAGGAAAATACAGATTGTTCATTTGGCACATGAGAAAAGTACCTTCCAAGTATGTTGCTCATAATTTTAAAAAGCATTTGATTTTAGTGGGCCTTTGGGCCAAAGTGTGTTGAGGCCTAATGGTTCTAAAGGACCAGGGGCAGCCCCAGTTCCTCAGGGAACTTCCAAGCTAATTTTCCCCAAAACTTTTTGAACAGCATTACTTTCATTCATTGTTTTTCTTATTTACATTTTAACGGCCAGGATCTGCAAGAATTCACATGGTGAAAGCACATAGGGTAACCTATAAGCCATGTACTTTGCAAATGTAATACACAGCGTGGAAAAACGCAATTAAAGCTAGCTGTACTCCTCCCAGTGGACACGTCCACCAAACTGTGCGTAGACTGGCGGCATGATCATATGACGCAGGATCTCTTGCCAGGGAAGCAAATAAGCAGGACATGGGCGTTTGATACATCTCAAATTGTGATGCCCCCCAGGCAGGGAATCAGCTGGCCAGGTTGGGTCCACTTTAAATTTCTCTGAAAGAACTTACTTGCTAGTTTTGCTTGTAATCCTGAGGGTCCAGGTTTCGATGTCTCAGCCTTGGAAGATCCTGGGAGGGAAAGTTTTGCTTTGGGAAGGCTGACTTTTGGACTGAATCGAGCTGCCCAGTCAAATTTAGAAGAGCTGCTTGCTTTGGCCTGTTCCTTTTCCCGACTGCTCCTCCGAGGGCTGGGACTTGAGGCAGAACGGGAACGCCTTGCCTTGTTCTGGTCTTTTCCCTGTTTTACTCTAGCTCCAGGAGGTGCAGCAGAAGAGACAGACGCTACAGCAGAGGAAGAAGAAGAGGTGGAGGCAGAAGATGAAGAATCGGTAATGGTGCTACACCCAGCTTTGGCTGAGGTGGCCGATTTTGAAGCCAGCTTGGTGGGTTTTGGAGGCCTGTCTTCTGCACCAGTCGCTACTACGGCTGCACTGCTGCTTTTTACACTGGAGGAGTTATCTGTCCTTTTCCTTTTGTGCAGCGGGGATGTGCTGGGGGCTCCACCCTTCCTGTTATGTGCTTTACTTGTTGATGGCAATGATGTGGGTGGAGCTGAATGCTCCTGGTCACTAGGTCTCTTCTTAGGTTTATTATTTGGTTGCCTTGTCCCAGCAGAGGGCTCAGTGTGCTGAAGTGCTTTGGGTTTCTTAGCAGAGCTAGGCAAATTGGTCCGGTTGTTAGTGGGGCTGGCACTGCGTTTTAATCCACGGGAAATTTCTTTCTTAGGTTTCTGACTTTCTGAGCTGTTACTTTGCTCTGGATCCTCGGGTAGTGGTATTAAAGAAGAGGAGGTACAGCCCCTGAAACAAAAAAAAGTGAAATGAAAAAATTAAAACAATTTTAAGCTCAAGAAACCTTAACACAACTACACAAGAGAACAAACACTGCCCTGATCTAAAAGAAAATAATGCAATATTTGATAAACTGACCTTTACATAAAATATACAGATATAGATCAAACCAGGAGTGGCATTGGAGTGCCCAGGAAAAGGGAAATTTGTGTACGCACAGTAAATTTCCTATCTTCCATTTCGGGGCACCACAAATAGAAACACATGGGTTGACATCAGCCATAGGTGGGGACTGCAAGAAAAAAAAAAACACTAGCCCCCCCAGGCCCATATAGGGCAGGTGGTGGCAGAATATACTCAGTTAATTAAAAAACAGCTCAGCCACAGCCCCGAAAGAGTAGAAACGCTAACGAGTGTGGTGCCCCTGAATGGAAGAAGACGAGAAAGGAAATATACCGGTATGTACACAAAATTTCCCCTTTTCTCATCTACTCCATTCCAGGGCACCACCTGTAGCGCGTGGGACGTCCAAAACAGTACCCTCAATAAGGGTGGGACCATGCAAGAACAGCCAAAAGCCAACTGGTCAACATAACCAAGAACAACCGCACTGACACCTCAAGCTTAAACCCCCAAAGAGGGGTTCACCATCGCCTGCAACACCTTATGCCCCAGAGCGGCGTGGAGAGATGACCAGGTCGCTGCCTTGAGGATCTGATCCGCCGACGCCTGGTGTTGGAAAGCCCAAGAAGCGGCAATCGCCCTGGAGCAGTGAGTGGTGACCTGGAATGGCGCCTCTTTCCCCTTGCAAGCATAGGCTTGTATGACCACTAGCCTGATCCATCAGCTATGAGTGGACCTCTCCTTGGCCTTTCTGGGATCACGAACAAGACTTCTGTCTTACATACCTCTTGAGTAGTGACCAAGTGATACTTTAATGCTGGGAGGTTGGGGAGTCGCCATGGGGCTTCACCAGATCCACGAACTTCTGGGCTAGTGTGGGGCGATCAGGATGACAGGAATTTGCTCGCAGTTGACCTTTAAACACGCGACCCAGAAGTGGCAGAAAAGTAGAGCAGGATGTCCCCTGACCAGGGAATGGCTAACGAGTTGACCACTGGACCTTCCAAGGTCAAGATTCAAAGAGGTCCACCACCGGCACTCCCCACCAGTCGTAGAGGGCTCGGAACACTTCGGGTGAAGGGACCACCGTCTCCCTGCTCAAATATTTGGCCTGCAGATTCTCCACCACCAGAATGTGAACTGCCGAGATGGACGAACGGATGGGTAGATCCCAGGGGGTAGAGGGAAATGGGGGCTTAGTGGGAGGCACACAACAGGGCAACCATGCAAGGCCCAGAGATCAGTATGCCTGCAGGCAGGGAGGTCCTGATCCTTGGGGCTTAGCCCCAGCCAGACGAGCCCTGCGCGCTTACTCGGACCCATGCGCGCTACGGCTTAGGAACCAACTTTAGGCATCTTGCCGGGGTCCCCAGGAACAGTCTGAGAGAAAAGTACAGAAGATATCCTGACACAGCCTTCCCTATATAGGCCAAGAGGAGCTGTTCTTTTATTCTATCTTGCAGTTCCAGCCTATGGCTGAGGTTACTCACACGTTGCTACTGGTGTTGTCCCAGAATGGAAGTGAGGAGAAAGGGGTAGCACAAGCTAAACGCCTCCTAAAGAAAATCTCTTAAATCCCTCAAGTGGAGGAAAGCCCTGACCCGATGAAGCTCGACTTCTGTACTGAACAGGGATCAAGGTAAGAAATACTCTACAAATCCCAACAGCCCTCCTCCATGGGCCACCAGATGGGCCTCTGAGGTGTTCAGGAAGGGGAAAGGATAGGGACGAGTAAGGGCTTTTAGCCACAGATTGCCTAAATAGGGGTCTGAAAAAGGAAAAGTGTGAAGGACAACAGGCCACATAGCCCCTCCAGAGTGAACAGTGCTGTAGGTCCCTAAATAGTGAAAGGACCTCTACTCCCAGAGTAAAATGGTTTGCAAAAGTGAAAAGGCACTTTTTACTGACGTGCGAACCGTGGAAACCTTCTCCAAACAAACCCTTGCCCCTAAAAAGGAAGTGACACGATTTCGATAGTACTGGAGTTAGTGCTAAACCAAAGTCTACTTGGATCTCATTGATCAGATTTAAGGTGGACCAAAACCCATTAAACTTGTGAAATAAACTTTATGTATTTGGCCAAAGCCCCGGTCAATACTCCAGTCTTAGGGTTTTGAACTAGAAATAGATATTTTTGTTTTTCAAATTGTCCTGGAACAGTTTTTCTGCTCAGCAAGCAGGCGAACAGTCAATGCATCGGTGTGGCAATGAATGGAGAAGGCGGAGCTTTACAGCTAAAACAGGCGGCCTAATCTGGGATTAGAGTGAAGCAGAAGCAGTAAAAATTGTCAAAAGGTGCTATCCATGCGGGGAGCAATTCAGGGGATGCTAGTTAAAAATGTGGGTTTTGGTCCGCTTTAAAACGAGACCAACAACCTTACAAGAAAGGATGCTCATATGCATCCCTACCCAGGGAAATGCAGATTGCTGCACACAATCAATTTACTTTTATGCCATAGTCAATTTTACCCCCCAAATATCCTATGGAGCTGCACACAGCTGCAAAGGGAAGTGCTGCTGTGTTTCCAGTCACTGTGGGATAGGTCTGTTAAATTCAGGCAGAAGCACAGCTGGGAAAGTAAGCCTCAGGGATGCTTCAAGATGGCCTCTACTAAGAGAAAATCAATGAAGCAAAGTTTCAGCTTTAAACCACAAAAAAATCCTGGGTTTTTCTCGTTCCTGGGTTTTGTTCCATGCCGTCCTGGGCAACCCAACATGCCCCACTATTCAAAACCCCCGTCATCGGCTCTTCCCGGTCCAACGCTGCCTCCGTGGGCTCTAATCATATCCACCTGCTGAAGTGATGTAATTAAGTTAATTAAGAGCGAGAGCGGAGGCATACTCTGCTGCCCCTGTGCTTGCGCCCCGGCCTATCTGAATGGCTAGGACGGTAGCGTGCACACTGCCGGAGGTTGCAGTGATGCTGGCACCCCATAGTAAATTAGAGCTGCCTTGCTGAATTATGTCCGTTCAGTAGGAAGCTCTGAGACGAGAGAGCCCGTGCATGCTCCATTGGGCTGGGGAAAGGAGATTACTGGCGCCATGGGGAATTTCACACAGAGGAGCATTCCGATTAGGGATGCCCTCGGGGAAAGCAGACGGCCGTCCCTGGAATCTTTTAGGAAGGATTTTGTTCCTCTTTAAAGAGGACCAAAAGCCAGGATTTTCATATCATATCTAAAAAGCATTGAGCAAAGACCAGGAACCTCCCACCATCAGACTGAAGGGATCTTGAAGTTCAGCCTTAAAGTGATTGGCAAGTCGAAAGTTAAAAAAAATAAATATCAGTTTACCTTACATTGAGTCATTCCAGCTCTCTCCTTTCTGCTATGTCTGCCTGCTTAGTTAGTAAATCACTTCCTCATTCTGCTTTCAGTCTCCACCCAAGCCGACCTGGTCCTTGAATCAACCTTCAGTGAACAAAGAATAGAAACACCCCCACTCCCACCCAAGACATCCTGCCTCTCTGAAACCGCTCTCTTCTTCCTCATGAACATGCACAGCTCTCAGCGCTCCGGTCTTTGCCAGCAATCAGCAGCCTGCTTACACCTGCCACCCCGTATTCCTGTGTATGCCTCTGTCTGCCAGCCTTGCCACAGGTCAGACACCCACCCTGCAGCATCAAACCACCCCCCCTTCATCCGGTCACACTACACAGGCTGCAGACGAGCTCCACGTGCTTACTTCACATCGCTGTTGCCACACTCACTGTTTCTCTTCATTTTTCCCTGCATCTCTAATGCTCTATTATTTTAGACTTTTTTTTTTTAAACTTAGAACTACAAGGTCTTTTTGAATACTGATAAAAGTTTAGGATGGTGCAACGTGTCGAGACAATGCGATAATGACCGTGCTTGCCTTTAGTATAACTTTAAGCCAGATTTTTAGTAATTCGGGACAGAATCGGCATAAAAAGGCTGACATTTACATAAAACAAGTCAAAGGAGAAAAGCACCAGACATAGAATGACATATGATAGAGCGCAGGGGAGGAATGTTGGGTATCCTCACCAAGATACTCGGATACACAGAGGACTTGCAGTCATCTCAAATACAGCCCCTGGCCCATCTGGCAACCAGAATTGTCAATTCAAAAAAAGGAAATTGCTCGTGGGCACCAGGTGTCCGTGGTGCGCCACCTAACGAAGCACAGGTTCAATTCTGCTCAGCATGCCCATAAAGGAGCGCTGCTTTGGGGCATCTCAGCAGGTTCTGCAATCATAAGACCATCCAACTCTGGCATTAGAGGAAGAGAATGCAGAAGTTTAAGTGGCTAGCTAGTAAACCTTTGCATTCCAATTCATTTACAATTAGGTCTTGAAAAGCAAGTAACCTGCTGCCAGTGATAGGGAGGGGTTTTAACTTATTGCTTTTGTTCCCTGAACTTTCAAGAGCACAGACCTTTATCTTGGATGCTGTGATTGAATGTAATGAGAATGTGAGGGTATGTCAACTTTGACATTTGGAAGAAGGTTAAAAACCACCCTCACTAAGCAATGCTTACAAAATGTTAAAGCAGAACTTCACGCTACCCTGGCGCTGAGGCAGGACAGGGGAGGTTACAAAGAAAAGAAACCAATACCTTAGCCAGGCTGCCACGCTGCTCCAGATCCTGGGCATCACCACCTTGGCTAGAAGACACAGAGCCGCATCCCCCGGCTCTGTACAAGCTCCCGCCTGCCCAGGGAGTGCGCGGGGGGGGGGGGGGGGGGGATCAGGGGATAAGGCTTTGCTTTTTTACCTGCGGCAGAATGATGCAGGCGCCTGGCTACGGTATGGGTTTTTTTCTTGGTAACCGCGGGTTCATTTTTAACTGAAGTTCTGCTTTAATGTTTACAGTAGCAAGGAAAGAGTCAACTACCTTGTTAACCTCTAAACATGCAAATTTGACTAGTGCCAGGAAGCTTATACTAAACTGGGAGTTATATACATTAATACAATTTATAACCTCCAGACCATGCGCAAATTCTAACAAATTGACCTAAAAAAGCTAGAAAAGTAGTTAGTAAAGTTACCTTTTAGAGCTGTATCCCCTGGACTGGCCACAAGCTGTATTAGACTGCACTTTGGGGGTCTTAGAAAGAGTCTTTCTGCTTTCAGGAAGGTTAAAGGTCTTATGGTCTGCCTGCTCTAAATGGGACCTGTTGTTGAAAAACCGAAAAAGAACTGCATCAGAAGATACAGAAAGCAGATCCCTTCTATCATAGAAATACAGGCAGGCATACATCAAACTGGGGGTCTGAAAGGAAAAAAAATTATGGACAAGTAACTTTCTAACACTGCCCCTGTCAGTCTGCATTTGTAGATTTTGCACAAGCCTGTTATGGATTCAGAATGTTGCTTACTTCTGAAAACAGGAACTTTTGATAATTGGTTTGATGTCACCATTTTCTTTTAAATAAGCCAAAATCTTGCAAAACTACTTCTGACTTGGTTGGGTTTTAAACGCCAATTTGATGGTATACAAAGTGGCTGCTTTCTGATGGAAGCTGAAATATCTATCCAGTAAGGGCTAGGCTTTTTAAGGATTATAAATGGGAGATGTATACATTATGAAGTACATACATAGAAAACACTGCTCAGCATAGGGGTATGTTGTTCTCAATACAGTCAACACAAGAGACCTACATTGAAGGCATGGTTAAAACACACTTTTTAGCTTTAATTATCAGATACCAAAGGGCTAGAGCTACATATGCTAAATGCTAAACCAGAATTCTTTCATTCAGAAATTACACAAGGCAAGAAGTGCCAAAATAATTCATTCAATTACTATAAAGCCAACCTAAATGCACTCATTAAGCACACCCAGTTTTAGGATGGTGCAGCTATTGGGAGATCTATTTTATTCATTCATGTACTAGCCTGCAGAAATACTTTACTAGCAACACAGCCCACAGTCCTTTCAGTGAAGGGGTTTAGAAAAGTGGGCAAGTGGCTCTTGTTTTAACAAAGGCATAGGAGATATAGAACAGAGGTGGAACCATAAGTGCTTTAACCCTTTAAGTGCCAGCCTACCTGGAGTTTTTGTCACCCTTTGTTGCCAGACTATTTTGCACTATTTTGCGCTCCCCATGTTCAAATGTGATTTTTGAAGGGATTTCCCAGGTAAGTGATATATTGTTTTTTTTCAGCAGAGTCTGAGCTTTAACATGAAATGTCTTGTTTGTCATTTTTAGGTGTATTCTCAATATTTTTGGGTGAAATATGTGCAAAATAAAAAAAATCTATTTTTTACAATTTGTAGTGTTTTTTTTGTAATAAAAAATGTAAGTTTGTCAATAAAATCTTACTGCGTGTGAAATCCCAATTTCTCCCGGTTATAGCAGTACCACATATGTATAGGTAGACACCCTTTCTTGCCCAGGAAACTGAAACAGCGCTTTAGGGGATTTTCAGATAAAATACAACTGCGATATGCGCACCTTGCAGATTTTCCAGAAAAACAACCCTTTACATTTGAAATACCCCAACAAACTATATATTCTCTGGAAGTACACACCTCAAGCTTTCTAGGTGTACCAGGCTTGTTGATGGGGCCATAGTTTTCTAGAAGTAATCCCTCAATGTATTCTTTGGCTGCAAAGAGTTTCCCTAAAAAAAATAAAAAAGCAGAATCAAAGCCACATTTTCCTAAAAAAACTAAGCAAACAAGAAAAAACAAGTTTAATCTGAAAAAGCAACATCCCCCGAACAGAACGATACCCAGCATGCATAGCTACTGTCAAGGAAAGAGTTGCCAAGCCCCCCAAAGTAAAGCATGTGTGTAACGGTCATTTTACTTGAAAATTTCAGCTCTGCAGACAAAGTGTGCACCTTGCGATTTTTCAACCAAAACAACCCTTTACATTTGGTATATCCCCCATAAACCATATTCCCTGAAAGTACACATGTTAAGCTTTCTAAGCGTACCCAGCTTGTTGTAGTGGGCACCTCTTTCTGGAATTAATCCCTCAAAGAATTCTTTGGTTGCGCAGGGTTTCCCTAAAAAATGTATAAAAAAGCTGAATAAAAAACACCTTTTCCTGAAATATAAATATGCAAACAAGAACAAGTCTGAAAGCGCAAGGTCCCCCGAACAGAACAATACCAAACATGCATAGGTACTTTTAACCCTTTTAAATTGCCAGCCTACTTGAGATTTTGTCACCCTCTGTTGACAGGTCATTTTTCCCCATTTTGCACCAGTTTTGCTGTAATTTTCAGGAAAATTATATATATATTTTTTTTTTGCAGCAGAGTTTAGTTTACAAAATTGCCTCCTTTATTTTAAATAAAAAAATATTTTATTAAAGAAAACCATATTGCATGTGAAAGCCCCATTTCGGTACCACATATTTATCGGTAGCCCCCCGTTCCTGCCCAGGAGACCCCCCTAACTGAAACAAGTACTTTATAACATTTACAAATAAAATACAACTACCATTCACACTAAAGGGTTAAATCGAGAAAAAAAATGGACATAGAGTCCCTCCTCCCGGGGGAGGGGACCCCATTTTTTTGGGGATTTTTAAAGTGGACCAACACCCAGGGGGCCGATCAGATCCCTCCCCGTGGGGCATCCGGGCTGTTTGTGAATGGCCGGCGCGGACGCGCTCCCTGTTAGAGGGAAGCGCGAGACGCGGCCTCCAGCGCTTAGAGCCGCTGTGGTTGGACGCCGCTTGTACGTACCACAGCGGCTCTGAGCGCTCCGATTGGACAAGCGCCTGCATAGGAGCGGGGTGAGGTGAGTGTTTCCGGGCGTTCACACAGCGGGGCACCCCCGATCAGGGTGCCCCACCGAAGTGGACCAAAACCCAGGACAGTCAAAATCCTGGGTGTTGGTCCATTTTAAGGGTTAAAAACCCTTAAAAAAAAAATTAAATGGGGTCCCCCTTACCCGAAGTAACCAGCCCGGGACCAGCTATGCAGGGCTTGTAGGAACAGGGCGCAGGGGCCAGCTTTTGTGGCCCCTGGCCCTGCAGGCTACAAGCCTGCATAGCCCGTGGCCACTGGCTCTTTTGCCGCCCCCCCCGGGCTTTGGGGAGGCAGGTAATGGGGGTGCCGGGGGTTAATGGCAAGTCACCCGCTAGCCGCAGGTGACTTGCCAGCCCCCAGCATGGTGAACTGGTATAAAAAAAAAATGACATGGGGTCCCCCTTACCCAAAGTAACCAGCCCAGGACCAGCTATGCAGGGCTTGTAGAAACAGGGCACTGGGGCCAGCTTTTGTGGACCCTGGCCCTGCAGGCTACAAGCCCGCATAGCCCCATGGTCACGGGCTCTTCTGCCCCCCCTTGGCTTTGGGGAGGCAGGTAATGGGGGTGCCAGGGGTTTATGGCAAGTCACCCGCTAGCCGCAGGTGACTTGCCAGCCCCCAGCCTTGTGAACTGGTATAGGGGTCTCATGGACCCCTTACCAGTTCACAAGGGGTTAAATGTTAAAAAAAAAAAAAAAAAGAAAAAAAAAAAAAAACTATTCTGTGAGTACTCGCCTGTAGAATTGTTTTGTAGTATACAGCACGTCCCGTTTCACTAATTCCCTACATCTGGGTTATCCGCCACTAGATGGCGCAGTGGACTGCAGAAAAAGACTTGTGGCATCCGCCCTATAAAAAGCCAGGAACCTCCCACAAATTCCCAGCTTTACAAAGCAGTTAACAAGAAGCCGGGAGAACAATAATGAAGGAAACCCAACCAAACATTTGAACCCAACCAAGAACAACAACAAGGGGGGGATGAAACAGGACGTGCTGTGAACTACAAAAACAATTCTACAGGTGAGTAGTCACAGAATTGTATTTTTCAAAGTATACAGCACGTCCTGTTTCACTAATTCCTTACTTCTGGGACATCCAAAAGCAGTGTCTGTAAGGTAGGGTGGGATCCCCAAAGGGCAACGGCAGGCAATTAAACCACTGCCGCCTTAAGAGCCTTGCGGCCAAAAGCAGCATCAGCTGAGGCCCTAACATCAACCTTGTAAAACTTTGAAAAGGTATGAACAGAAGACCAAGTAGCAGCCATGCAAACTTGCTCAACAGAAGCCTGGTGCTGAAAAGCCCAAGAGGCACCAATAGCATGAGTGGAATGAGCAGTAAGGCAGAAGGGAGGTTCCTTCTCCTTAGCAGAATAGGCTTGCACCACCGCCTGACGAATCCACTTTCTGATAGTGGATTGAGCCGGAGGCAAACCCTTCCTAGGTCCAGAAGGGAGAACATAAAGAGCATCAGTCTTCCTGAATGATTCAGTAGCTACCAAGTAAAACTTCAGAACCCTGACCACATCCAAAGAATGCAAAGTCCACTCCTTAGGATTATGGCACAAAGAAGGCAAAACAATGTCCTGATTGAGATGAAAGGCAGACACAACCTTAGGCAAGAAATCTGGCTTAAACCGAAACACCACCTTGTCCTGGTGTCGCTCAAAATAGGGAGGTTTGATGGAAAGCGCCGCCAACTCAGAAACATGCCTAACAGAAGTGATAGCCACCAAAAAGGCTACCTTAAGAGTCAGAATGGGCAAAGCGGCCTCACGAAGAAGCTCAAAGGGACGACTCTGCAGAGCAGATAATACCAGATTCACATCCCAAACTGGTAACATAGGCTTACGTGGCGGACGCACGTGGGAAACCCCCTGGAAAAAAGGTCTTAACCAAACGGTGATTGGCAAAAGATCTTTGGAAAAAATAGCCAGAGCTGAAACATGACCTTTGAGGGTACTAAGTTGAAGGCCCAAATCCAAACCATGTTGTAAGAATTCCAGAATCCTGGGAACAGAAAACACCCGACAGGGAAGAGATTTGGACTCACACCAGGCAATGTAAGCATGCCAGACCCTGTAGTAGATAAAGGACGAGGACTTCTTCCTAGCCCTAATCATGGTATCAACAACAGAGGCAGGCAACCCCTTATCCATCAAGTTGGAGGTTTCAGCAGTCAAGCCGTCAAAGCCAGCGTTTGTAAATTGGGATGGCGCAGCTGCCCCTGAGTGAGCAGGTCTAGATCCTTGGGCAGGACGTACTGATCTACTGCCAACTGCACGATGTCTGCTAACTACACCCTTCTTGGCCAACAAGGGGCCACCAGAATGGTTGGCACCCCTTCCTAATGCTATCTTGCGCAGCACCCTGCCCAACAGAGGAAAGGGAGGGAACACAGAGAAGCCGAAACCCCTTCCAAGGCATTGCTAGTGCATCTGTGGCAAAGGCCAGAGGGTCCTGTGAGACAAAGAATGGAAGCTTGTGATTGTGACGGGACGCAAACAGGTCCACATCCGGCAGACCCCAGCGACGGCACAGGGAGCGAAACACCATGTTGCTGAGGGACCACTCCCCCAGCCGAGACATCCCCCTGATCAAGGAGTCTGCCTCCAGGTTTTCCACTTCCGGGATGTAAACTGCCGAGATGCAGGGGACATTCTCTTCCGCCCAGGACAGTATCAGGGACACTTCCTTGAGGGCTCTCTTGCTCCCAGTCCCTCCCTAATGATTGATGTAGGCAATCGCCGTCTGGTTGTCCGAGCGGATCTGAACAGCCGGACCCCGAAGGTGTGGGGTCAACTGGGAGAGAACTAACCTTATCGCCCGCAGTTCTAGAATGTTGATGGGAGCATGGGCTTCCTGAGGGCCCCACTGACCCTGGAACTTCAGAGACTTCCAAAGGCCCCCCCCTACCTGTCAGACTGGCATCTGTGGTGACAGTCTCCCAGCATGGGGGCAGAAAGGTCCTGCCCACTAGGAGATTCCTTGAGTCCAGCCACCACAAGAGGGACTGACTGACCAGAGGGGACAAAGCAAATCCCTGATCCAGGGACACAGGGTCCCGATCCCACACTGACAAGATGTGCAGCTGATGAGGTCTCATGTGAAACTGAGCATAGGGGACCGCCTCGAAGCACGATACCATCAGGCCCACCAATTGCATCCCGACGAATGGAGGGATGAGGACAAGAAAGTAGAAACCGTGCCTGCATCTGCAGGCTCTCCACCTTCTGCTGAGGCAGGAAAACCTGGACCTGAGATGCATTCAGAGTCATGCCCAGAAAGGACCTCACCAAGGACGGAGACAGTGAAGACTTGGGATGGTTGACCGCCAATGCTTGAACCTGACAAAATTGTTGAGGCACTTCAAATCCAGGATGGGCATCAGGGACCCATCCTTTTTGGGAACCGTGAACAGATTGGAGTAGAAGCCCCTGCCCCTTTCCTGGAAGGGCACCGGACAGATGACACCCAATTCCAAAAGGCTTTGGACCGCAAGCCCTGAGCCAACGGGGTTTTGAGCCATCCGGGGTCTGATGAATCTTGGGGGCGGCCAGGCTGCAAACTCTATCTTGTACCCGGAGGACACCACTTCCTGAATCCACCGGTCTGAGACGCGCAGTCTCCAGACGTGAGCAAAGAGCCGCAACCGTCCCCCCACCCGGATGGGTGAGGGCGCCTCCTCATGCCTGAGGGTGCTTGGGGGAAGATTTGGACTTGGGACCCCATGAGAGACCGCGACGTTCACGCCCTATACCCCGGCCCCAAGGGTCTCTACGTGTCCCCGTAAATGGCGCACCCCCGGCTAGTCCTGGGAGCACAGAAGGAGGGGAGGGAAGAACCAGCCCCCTGAAAGGGCCGCGGCTGCCTCCTGCGTTGAGGCAGCCTCCCATCCTTGGCAAACTGATCCAGGCGCTCACCAAAGAGCCGTAGCCCCATAAAGGGGAATCCAGTGAGGGCCTTCTTAGCAGCATTATCAGCCACCCACTGACGCAGCCAAACAGAATGGCGTATAGCCACCAGAAGGGCAGAAGTCTTACCACACATCCTGACCGCATCATCCATAGCAGAAAGAATGCAACATATTCATACCCCCTATTGGCATCCGAGGCATTATCCAGAAGGCACTTGAGCAGCCCTTTAAAGTGGACCAACACCCAGGATTTTGATTATCCTGGGTCTTGGTCCACTTCGGTGGGGCACCCCCGATCGGGGTGCCCCGCTGTGTGATCACCCGAAAAACTCACCTCTCCCCGCGCCGACGGACAAGCGTTTTGACAGCCGCGGACAAGCGGGGGCTCCGCCGCCGCCTCCCGCGCGTCACTCTTGACGCGCGCGCGCCGGCCATTCACGCGCACGTCTAGAGGGGCGCGAGGGAGGCGGCGGCGGCGGCCGGCGCCGAAGACAAGGTAAGGGGATTTGGGGTGTTTGGGGGGGGGGGGGGGGGGGTTTCTCCCCGCGGGACATCCCGATCTCGGATGTCCCGCGGGGAGGGAGGTGATCGGCCCAGGAATCTTATAGATTCCCGGGCCGATCATGCGAGGGTGATGGTCCACTTTAATAGCAAGAGCCATGATGGCAGAAGCGCACACAGGGCGCAGCGCAGTCCCCACACAAGCAAATGCGTGACAGGCCAGCTGATCCACACGCCAGTCTTCACCATCCCTCAGAGTAGAAGAAGTGTCAGGGGAATGCATGACCGGGGTATTGGACAACCCAAGCATGGGAGAATCCACCTCGGGGGGACACGACCAAAACTTAACCACATCAGCAGGGAAGGGATACCTCCTGTCCCAACTCTTGGGCACCGCGGGCAATCTCCTTGAGCACCAAGTTGTTAGTGGTTCTGCTCAGGGAACAGCGGGAGTTAAATGCCGCTTCTTGCCAGAAGCCTTACGGGGGGCAGGCCTAGTAATATGCCTTTCCAGGCTGGCCACCTGCATGGCCAATTCATAATGTGATTCCCCGCTAGTATGTCCCTCACTAGGGGTCAAATGCAGGCGCGGGGGGGGGGGGTAGGTGATGTAGAAGGGGGCGCAGAGCTGGGCAGCGTAGCAGGGAACCCAGACTGCAGCACAAGTACCTTCTGGGCGCAGGGCACACATACCCCGACACCATCACTCACAGGGGATACCCCACACGAGGCACACAGCAGGGCTTGTCCCGAAGAAACCCCAAGCACATTATCCCCGGAAGCCTCCATATGGTGATTAGTATAGGCACAAGGAACAGTACAGGGTCAAGGCTAGCCAAGAGCCACCCAGGAGGCCCCTCCAACCAGGGATGCCCAAACGCCCGCTAGGGAAGGTGGGAGACGAAAAGGGGGGGCCAGGCCGGGAGAAACCACAGTAATGGATGTCCCGCCTGAAAGACATAATAATGACAATAAATATCCCATAGCGCGGCTAAATAATAATAAAAAACAACCCCGAAGGGGATTCACATACCAAAAGAGGGCCGATAGCACCAAGCCAGAACACGAGAGCAACGCGCAGCAGCACCGTAGCTACGAGGGCCCCAGCACACCACAGAGTCAAAATGGCGCCGGGGCGGACCTTAAGGGGCGGACCGCGGAGGTATGACGCAGAAGGCGTCATCCACGGGACTCGCCCCCCCGAAGAGCGCAAAATCGGTCACATGACCCACCAGCGCCATTACAGTGCAGTGAATCACCTCCGCCACCCGCCGCGGAGCGCCGTACAAAACGCTGCGGAAGCGAGCGCACCTCAACAGTGAAAACACAGCTAAACAGCCAAAAACCCTCTCAGGGCACCCCCCCCCCCCCAGAGCGCACCACAGGGAGAGAGCGAGGGGGACAGAGCAGCGGATCGTGGGGGGAGGGGGATGGAGAAGGGGAAGGCCACTAACAAAAATACAATTCTGTGATTACTCACCTGTAGAATTGGTATTATAATACGTATACAGCACGTCCTGCTCCAGAGATAATTCCTTACGTTTGGATATACACATCCACATATATACATCCACAAGATGGTGCTGGACTGCAGAGACAGCAAAAAAAGTGGCTCCTCCCGGCCCCTCAAGCAGTTAGCAAGAGGCCGGGAGAATAACACCCATAATCAAACAATTTTAATCATGATAACAACCACCATACAGAGGCACCAAGAATAATGATAACAAGGGCAGAGTGGAGTAGGACGTGCTGTATACGTATAATACCAATTCTACAGGTGAGTAATCACAGAATTGTATTATTCTAAGTATACAGCACGTCCTGCTCCAGAGATAATTCCTTATGTTTGGGACATCCAATAGCAGTGTCCGTAAGGTAGGGTGGGATCCCCAAAAGAAACAACATGCAGATTAAACCACTGCCGCCTGCAGAACTTTGCGGCCAAAAGCCGCATCAGCTGAGACCCTAACATCAACCTTGTAAAACTTAGAAAAAGTATGAACAGAAGACCAAGTAGCGGCCTTGCAAACTTGTTCAACAGAAGCCTGGTGCTGAAAAGCCTAAGAAACACTAATAGCACGAGTGGAATGAGCAATAAAGCACGAGTGGAATGAGCAGTAAGGCGGAAGGGAGGATCCTTCCCTTTAGCAGAATCACAGCCTCACAGCCTGACGGATCCACTTGCTGATGGTAGACTTAGCTGGAGCCAGACCCTTCTTAGGACCAGAAGGGACCACAAAAAGAGCATCAGTCTTCCTGAAGGGCTCAGTAGCCACCAAATAGAACTTCAGGTTCCTGACCACATCCAAGGAATGTAGAGCCCTCTCCTTAGGGTTACTAGGATTAGGGCACAGAGAAGGCAGAACAATGTCATGATTGAGATAAAGAGCAGACAACTTTAGGCAGAAAATCTGGTTTAAAGCGAAACACCACCTTGTCCCGGTGTCTCTCAAAGTAAGGGGGCTTGATGGAAAGCGCAGCCAACTCAGAAACACGCCTAACAGAAGTGATAGCCACCATAAAAAAAACTACCTAAGCGTAAGAACGGACAAAGCAACCCCATGCACAGGCTCAAAATGGAGACCCTGCAAGGCAGATAGGACCAAGTTTAAGTCCCAGACTGGTAACATAGGCTTACGTGGGGGGCGCACATGAGCAACCCCCTGGAAAAAAAGTCTTGACCAGATGATGCTGAGCAAAAGATCTGAAAGAAAACAGCCAAGGCAGACACATGTGCTGAGTTGAAGCCCCAGATCCAAATCATGTTGGAGAAATTCCAGAATCCTAGGAATGGAAAACACACGACAGGGAAGAGATTTAGCCTCACACCAGCCAATGTAGGTACGCCAAACCCTATAGTAGATGGAAGAAGAGGACCTTTTCCTAGCCCTGATCATGGTGTTAACAGAGGCAGGCAGCCACTTTTCCATTGAGATGGAGGGTTCAGCAGCCAGCGTTTGTAAATTGGGGTAGCGTAGCCACCCCTGAGTGAGCAGGTCTGGATCCTTGGGTAGGGCGTACTGATCTACCGCCAGCTGCACAATGTCTGCGAACCACACCCTTCTTGGCCAACGGGGGGGCACCAGGATTGCTGGCACCCCTTCCTGAGCTATCTTTTTTGCAGAACCCTGCCCAACAGGGGAAACGGGGGAAAGGCATACAGTAGCTGAAAACCCTGCCAGGGCATTGTCAGAGCATCCATGCCTGAGGCCAGAGGGTCCCGGGACAGAGACACAAAGACTGGAAGCTTGTGATTGTGACGGGACGCAAACAGATCCACATCTGGCTGAACTCAACGGTGACACAGAGAGCAAAACACCCTGTTGCTGAGGGACCATTCCCCCAGGCGAGAAGTCCCCCTGCTCAGAGAGTCTGCCTCCAGATTCTCCACCCCTGGAATGTACACAGCTGAGATGCAGGGAACATTGTCCTCTGCCCAGGACAGGATCAGAGACACTTCCTTGAGGGCCCTGCTCCGGGTCCCTCCCTGATGATTGATGTAGGAAACCGCCGTCTGGTTGTCCGAGCGTACCTGAACAGCTCGACCCCGAAGGTGCGAGGTCAAGCGGGCTAGAACCAACCTGATCGCCCTCAGTTCCAGAACGTTGAAAGGGGTGTGGGCCTCCTGAGGGCCCCACTGCCCCTGGAATGTTAGGGATCTCCAGAAGCCCCCCCCCCCCAACCTGTCAGACTGGCATCCGTGGTGACCATCTTCCAGCAAGGGGCAAGAAAGGATCTGCCCACCAACAGGTTCCTTGAGTCCAGCCACCACGAGAGGGACCGCCTGGCTGGGGGGGACAGAACCAAAACCTGATCCAGGAACACAGGGTCCCTGTCTCATACAGACAAGAGGTGGAGTTGAAGAGGCCTCATTTGAAACGGAGCATAAGGAACCGCCTCGAAGCAGGACACCACCAGGCCCACCAGCTGCATTCCCTGCCTGATTGAAAGATGAGGGCAGGACAGAAAGAGCTGAGCTTGCAGACTGTCCACCTTCTGCTGAGAAAGAAAGATCCTGGCCTGAGCTGTATCCAGATTCATGCCCAGAAATGGCTTCACCAAAGAGGGAGACCGGGAAGATTTGGGGTGGTTGATCACCCAGCTGAATGACTCCAGTGTGGTCACCATCCGCTGAGTATCCAGCTCTGCCTGTTGGAAGGACGGAGAAGTGATAAGAATGTCGTCCAAATAGGGAAGAATGCGAATGCCCTGAGCTCTCAGCAGAGCCATAATGCCCACCAGCACCTTGATGAATACCCTGGGAGCCGAGGTGAGACCGAAGGGCAAGGCCACAAATTGGTAGTGCTGATACTCCAGAGCGAACCTGAGGAATCTCCGATGACCTGGAAAGATTGGTATGTGAAGGTAAGCATCCTTATGTCCACAGAGGTCATGAAGTCCCCTGGGCGTAAAGAATGCACAGCGGAGCGCAGGGTCTCCATGCGAAAGTGTCTGAATCTGACAAATTTGTTGAGGCGCTTTTAAATCCAGGATGGTCTGATGGACCCGTCTTTCTTGGGAACAGTGAAAAAGATTGGAATAGTAGCCTTTGCCTCTTTCCCACAAGGGCACCCGGCAGATGACGCCCAATTCCAGAAGGCCTTGGACAGCAAGGGACAGACCCTGAGCCGACAGGGGGTTTTGAGCCATCCGGGATTTGATGAATCTTGGGGGCGGCCAGGCTGCAAACTCCATCTTGTAACCGGAGGACACTGCCTCCTGAATCCACCGGTCTGAGACATGACGCCTCCAGACGTGAGCAAAGAGCCGAAGCCGTCCCCCCACCCGGATGGGTGAGGGCGCCCCTTCATGCCTGAGGGAGCTTGGGGGAGTGAGGCTTGGGACCCCAGGAGGGACCAGGACGGCCACGTCCTCTGCCCTGGCCCCAAAAATCTCTGTGGGCTCCAGCAAAGGAAGCTCCTCGTCCAATTATGGAAACCCGGAAGGAGGGAAGAAAGGCACCTGAACCCCGAAAGGACTGGGGCTGCCTTCTATGCTGAGGTAACTTGCCTCCTTTAGCAAACAAGTCCAGATGTTCACCAAAGAGGCGCAGCCCCTTGAAGGGAAAACCAGGGAAAGGGAAGGGAAAACCAGTGAGAGCCTTAGCGTTTTCAGCTGCCCACTGGCGCAGCCAGACCGAACGGTGTATCGCCACCAACAAGGCAGAAGCCCTGCCACACATTCTAATGGTATCATCCAAGGCAGAGAGAACATATGCAACAAATTCCTCACAACGCAGAAGAGCTCTATACTCTTCACTACCAGCATCATCAGGGGTCCCATCTAAGAGACCCCTGAGCAGGCTTTTAATAGCAACAGCCGTAATGGCAGAGGCACAGACCAGACGCAGCGCGGTCCCCACACAGGCAAAGGCATGGCAAGCCAGCTGATCTATGTGCCTGTCCTCCCCATCCCTCTGGGTAGTAGAGTCAGGGGAATGCATGACGGATGTGTTGGACAAGCCCAGAACTGGTGCATCCACCTCGGGAGGACATGACCAACGTTTAACCATCTCAGCGGGAAAGGGATACCTCTTATCCCAACTCTTTGGTACCCCGGGAAGCCGGCTAGGCCGTTCCCACTCTTTGAGCCCCAGATTATTAAAGTGAGTTTGTTCAGGAAACTCCAAGCGTGGTTTAACAGTATGAAACAGCTCCCCCTGCTGCCACAGAGCCACGGCAGTAGGAGAGATACAGAGTACTTCAAAAATGTGAGCCAAAAGCCTGTCTGTATCATCAAAAGCCCGTGGGTCAGACCCAGAATCGGCACCATACACCCTAGATTGTTCCTCAGATGATTCTGAATCAGAATCACAGTAACGTCAAAAAACTCCTCAGCCTCCATAGGCCTTACGTGGGCCAGACCCAGCAATATGTCTCTCAATGCTGGCCACCCGTGCAGCCAAATCAGGTTGAGACTCCCCACTGGTATGCACCTCACTAGGAGTCAGATGTAAGCGTGGGGGGGTAGGCGAAGCCAGAGGGGGCGCAGGCCCAGCCACAGGTAACCCAGACTGCAGCGCAAGCGTCTGCTGGGCGCAGGGTACACACACCCCGCCATTGTCACTTATACAGCCGGGCTTGTCCCGAAGGAACCCCAAGCAAATTATCCTGAGAAGCCTCCATATGGTGATTATTGTGGCGCAATAGGCCAATTGGGATTGATGCCAATAAGGCTACCCGGGATGCCCCAATAGCCCGCTAGAGAAGTGGGAGATATACAAATACAATAGCCCTCCAATAAGGAGTTAACGCTAAATAGAGGGGATAGGACCGGGAGAAACCACAAAAAAGTTTGACCCGCCTGTAAGACATAAAGCAAAGAACCCGTAAGCATAATACAATGAAATACAAAGAAAAGCCAGCGCACAGGGGCACTTATGGACCGCGATAGGGAGACGCCAGACACGCAGCACAGGAGCTCTAAAATGGCGCCCGCATATACCTCGAGGGGCGGGCCGCGGAGAAGTGATGCAGAAAACGTTATCCGCAAGGCCCGCCCCCTGAAGAGCGCAAAAACGCGCCCCCGTGACAAGGCCAGCCAATGACGGCGCAGCAGCGCCTGGGGCAATGTCGCCGCAGTCCGCAGGCGAAGTACAAGCGCGCGGGGCGATAATCAAAACCAGTGCACCAAGGCAAAGCGTGATATACATAGTAAATACATACATACACCACCCCCCCCCCCCCCAGATCAACCCAGGGAGAGCAAAGGGGAAGCAGCGGACGACCCAAGAGGAGCCTAACTGAGGGGACAGGGGGCGAAGGGCAAACGGCCGCAGGAGAGACATCCCATAAGGCTCACCATGTGCCTGTACCGCCTACCCTTTGGTGGGGGACTGTGGTAGGAGCAGCGCTGACAGCGGTGCTGCCTACCATCACCCGACCAGCGCAGCCTAAGCTGGGAGGCAGTAAAAAGGAACAGGTGGGAACAGTCCTACAGGGCCGCAGGCTAATAAGCCCCGCTCACCTGCGAGTAGAAAGAGCCATCTTCTAGTCATCGCAGCCCAGACTGCAGACAAGAACTGGGGAATTTGTGGGAGGTCCCTGGTATATATGGGGCCGGGAGGAGCCACTTTTCTGTCTCTGCAGTCCAGCGCCATCTGGAGGATGTATTACCCATGAGTAAGGATTATTCTGGAACATGACGTTCTGTATACTTAGAATAAAAACACATGCAAGAGAAGAATATTGAACACATGCAATAGTAGCTGAAAATTTAGTATGGTTAATAAACAGTTCCATTCTGTAAGACCTCTTTATTGTGGTACTAGCTAGAAGTAGTAACTGTTCAAAAAGATTTTGCCAGCCCTTAAAGAGGAACATCAGAGGCACTGGAGTCTTAGACTTCTGGGCCCTCCGAGTTCCTGTCCTTGGGGCTTCCCAAATTGGGATGCCCCAAAGTGTGACCTCCCCCCACAGATGCCCAAAACCACTCACCTTTTCCCGGGCCCCTAACGGGTCTCTGCGCTGTGGCAGCATATCCCAGGGATGCTGCTGGCAGCGCTTGGATGTTTAGCCGTCAGCATCCCAAAAGGGAGCTGAATGACGATGTGCGCGCTATTTAGCCAATCAGCACTTTCACCCGAGTCTGCACCATTGAAGCGGAAGGAAGGCAAGTATGGGGCGACCTTGGGGGTGGGGATACACACAGTTGGGGCACGCCAATTCAGGATGCCGTGGCATGGAGGAACAACACACCGGAAAGTGTAAATCATCTCTGCAACATTAGTCTGTCCTTACCTTCCACCAGCAGTGTCCTCTTGCGGCTGGGCCCCAGCAGTGTTCCTCTGTGAACGTCGCAGTGACCCCCCTGGATTGTTATTAGGCCGGCTGGACATTGGCACCTCTCTCCTGAAGGGACATACCCTTTCTAGACACTACCATTCACTGCAGAGAGAAAAAAAAAAAAAAAACACACAACCATTAAAAAATGTACATTTTGACATGAGCATTACCATAGAATGTCAGCATCACAAATAATTTCATCCAAAGATGTCATTTTAAGCAAAAGTACCCAGCCATTTATTAACCAGCTATGCATACAGGATTGATTGGACAAGCTCCCACGCATGCGTCATGGGAACTGCGTAGTGGTGAGAGAAAGTGGGTGATCTGGGGGGCTTCACATAGGGGAGCACCCTATATCAGGATGCCCTCGGGGGAGGGACCAATCACAAGAGTAGTCAGAAGTTTGGTCCACACATGATGCAAATACCTCATTTTGAGGATATCTGATGATATCCCCTTACTTTAAAAACATATAAACAAGTGTTTTGTGGGGGCTTGGATGTGCCTACAGGTATGGTATGTGTGTAAATAGTGGTAATAGAGAGCCTACCAGCTGGTACTCAAAAAGGCAGACAGGTGATGAATTATTACAATTTGATTAATTCGTACCACTTATGTCCATGGTCCCAAATACCCCCCCTTTCAAAGTTTCCAACTGCACATCCCAGTGCCCATAGCCTAAAAGAAGAAAAAAAAAAAAAGCTAGACAGAAGTATCAGCTAAGTATCAGTTCACAGCCAAAAAGGTAACCGCGCAAAAAAAAAAATTGTTCATACATCGAGATAAACTGTAACCAAAGTGAAAACAGAAACTACAAACTGACTCAAGTTATCCCACCAGCTAAAGTAAAATCAAAAGGTATCTGAACTGCTAGACCCCCTCCCTATATTATATACACATACACAGAACACACACACACACACACACACACACACACGTAAACCTTCCCATTTTCCTCCATTTCACTTACCAAATACAGTCTGCCATCTCACCTAAGATATGGTGAGGAGGCTTGATTTTCTTGCATCAGAAACCAAGCCGAATCTTAACAGTCACAGAAATTATCTATTTCACTACAACAGGAGCTTCATCACGGGTCTGGCTTTACATCCTACAGGAGCGTGCTTGACTTTTAGAAAGGAAAATAAAGTGCCGTCAGCCAGCGCTAGCGCTGCCTATGTGCAATTAGAAAAAAAAAAAAAGCTTCCTGTTAAGTTCCTGGGCAATCGCAGTGTTGGAGTCTTTGTCAATCCCACAATGCTGCTCACTTAGGAGTGACACAAGCCTCTCCCTATCACACACAGCTCCAGCTAAGCATACGTCACTTTACAAGCTGACTCTCTTCTGCTTCCTTTGACAACTACACTGCAGAGCCAACAAAAGCAAGAACCAGTCTGAACAACATCACACTCCATAATGCTTACCGGGACTGAAGCAATCTCATTATGCCGTGTTTTGTCAAAGCAACACAGGCTTGTTCTTAAAAAGGAACAATTTAGAAAAACATAGGATTTATTCAAGGATTTGAAAAAGCCATTATAATAAAGCTGAAAATGAGCAATAAAAAAAAGGTGTATGAAGGTCAAAGTGTGTGTGTGTGTGTGTGTGTGTTTACACACCAGAAGTTCTCCCAGGTTTAACACCTCATTTTACATATAGTAGTTTGCCATAACAAAAACAGTGCTATTGTATGTTTGTTCACCATGCTAGATCAGCTATACACCACAGTATGCCTCCCCCCCCCCAAAGTTTAAAGGGTACCCCCTTAGATTTTCACTCTCCCGGGTGTTGTTCCTCTCTGGCGGAGCACGCCACAGGTCACTTCCACGCTCACCTCTAGCTAGAGGGCATACACATGGGCAGCCATTTTAAAATGCCTGGCACAGGTACATTCCTAGCACACATTGCGTCGATTTCCGACGAGTTTACTTGGCGACCCCCAGGTTTAACCCAGCTGTGTATCCCGCTGTGTGCATTTTGCTAGTCAAGTTATAGGCTCACTGCTTCACAGCAAGTGCACTCATTACAATTCTCCTGCTGTATATTGACATCATCAGGTAAACAATATATACACACACACATATATACAAATCAATAAAATGCTCATGTACCACCTCTCAAAAAGTTTGCTTATCGTTTTTTTTTCTTTTTGTTTATGTTCATTTTTCGACAGAGAACACCTCCATGATTTTTAGCGTACTCTTTATTAATAATTTTTTTGTCCACCATTATTCATCTTGGCGGTATCTTCTGTGATTACTTGGTGGGGGGGTTGGGTTGATATCATATGCGGTATAAGGCGAGAGAGACCTGGTCACGGACTGCTCTGGGGCAGTTGCAATAGGAGGTATTTTCAGTCTACGGTTATTGTTTAAAGTGGACCAACACACAGGATTTTGACTATCATGGGTTTTGGTCCACTTCCCTGGGGCATCCCCCGATCGGCTATGTGAAACCCCCCAGATCGCTAGCTTCAACTCACCTCAACCTGGTCCTACGGCACATGCGCGGCTACTCGTCCAATCAGCGCGCTCCGAGCCGCTGAGCTATGCACGTCTAAGCGGCGTCTTAGCTTAGCGGCTCAGAGCACGCTGGCGGCCGCATCTTGCGCTTCCCTCTTAACAGGGAGTGTGCCCGCACCGGCCATTCACAAGTGGCCGGCACAGGCACGCGTCCTGCTAGAGAGAAGCGGGAGATGCGGCCGCTGCCCGCGCATGCGCCGTTAGACCAGGATTCAGGTAAGGTTTGCGTGCGTCCTGGGGGGGGGGGGGGGGGGGGTTCACACAGCGGGGCATCACAGTTTTGCGGGGAGAGATTGGATCAACACGGGAATCTTATAGATTCCCGGGCCGATCCTGCTGGGTGTTGGTCCACTTTAAGGGGTGGCACAAACGTTCCTTCAAACCTGGGGGATATGTTGCTTTTACTGATGAAACGCGAAACACGTCTACACTGATTGTTACCTGCTACTTGCTACAACTAAGTTATACTTGCTACAAAATGAACCAGAACAGATGTGAAAAGGCAATAAAGAAGTATACACTAAGAAACCTGAGAAAATAAACTGTATCTGCTGATTGTTCTATGCACACACGCTATAATGTTTATAAGTACTGGATAATTACCAGTAAGGCAAAGCATAGTCAAAAAAAAAAAAAACATTTACTTGCCTCCCACCCAAACCCAGCAGCAACTGCAATACAAGCCAAGGTGTAAGAGAGGGAACCCCCTAGAAAATAGTAAGAAAGTTAGGGGTTCTATGACCTTGCATAACATAACCGAATTGGAGCCAACCCCTAGATACCTTACATTTGCTTTGTTTCCTCAGCACATGCGCAGGTTTCCGGCCAATCTCGAATGTGCATTCCATTCAGTGCCTGCTTTGAATCTGAGCGGCATGGAAGAGAATGCTATGGAACAGAGAGGGAAGCAAAAATACAATTCTGTGAAATTCTCACCTGTAGAATTGATATTATTTGTATACAGTATGTCCTGCTCCAGATATAGTACTTACACTTGGGTTATCCTCTGCCAGATGGCGCTGCACTGCAGAGACATGCAAAACAGGCTCCTCCCGGCCCCTCAAATATCCGGGGACCTCCCACAAATCCCCAGCATTGAAAAGCAGTGAATAAGAACCCGGGAGAATAAACCACCGAAACTGGTAACTATAACAATGGTAACAATCACCATACAGGGGATCCAGAATAATGCAAAAACCAGGGTGGGGTGGAGCAGGACGTACTGTATACAAATAATATCAATTCTACAGGTGAGTATTTCACAGAATTGTATTATTCTTAGTATACAGCACGTCCTGCTCCAGATATAGTACTTACACTTGGGACATCCAATAGCAGTGTCCATAAAGTAGGGTGGGATCCCCAACAAAAACGACAACAGCAGACAGTTTAAAACCACTGGCACCTGCATAACCATGCAGCCAAGACAGCATGAGCTGAGGCCTTAACATCAACCTTGTAAAACTTTGCAAAGCTATGAACAGAAGACCAAGTAGCGGCCTTGCAAACTTGTTCAACAAAAGCCTGGTGCTGAAAAGCCCAAGAGGCACCAAAGCACGAGTAGAGTAAGAAGTAAAGCGAAAGGAAGATTCTTCCCCTTGGTGGAATAGGCCTGAGTAACAGCCTGACGAATCCAATCGCTAACAGTAGACTTGGCAGAAGCCAAAAACCCTTTCCTAGGACCAGAATGTACCATCCCATCCAAGTAATGACCAGGGCCAAAGCCGCTTAACTCCCGAAAGCAGACGAGATCGGGCACATTCAGGATGGAGTGGCCGTAGGCCCAAAGGAACATCAGTTCTCCAGGGACACAGTGACTACCAAGGAAAAAACTTCCAACACCTGTTCAAGGAATGCAGAACCCTTTCATCAGGGTTGCTAGGAATAAGGCAGGAAGGAAGAACAACATCTTGAAACAATGAACATAAGACACCACCTTAGGTAGAAAATCCGGCTTCAGGCGGAACACCACCCATCCTGGTGATCTCAAAGAATGGGGGCTAGATAGACAGAGCCGCCCGCCAGACACACGTCTGACCGAAGTAACAGCCACCAGAAGGGCAACCTTGAGAGTAAGAACAGCCAGACAGCATCCTGAATAGGACCAAAGGGAAAAACCCTGCAAGGCAGACAGAATCAAATACAAATCCCAACAGGGACCATAGGATTACATGGGGGACGCACCTGAATACCCCCGAAAGAAGTCTTAACCAAAGAAAACTGAACAAAAGACTTCTAAAGTAAGGCGGCCAGGGCAGAACCTGATCAGAGTACTGAGTTGGAGAATCAACTCCAACTCATGCTGTAATAACTCTAGAGCCCTGGGAACCGAGAACGCCCGACAGGGAAGAGACCTAGACTCACACCAATCAATATGGGTATGCCATACCCTATAACAGATGGAAGAAGAAGAAGCTTGCTCCTAGTCTTCCCATAGTCTCAATCACCGAGACAGATAAGCCTGTCTCCATCAAGATGGATGTTTCAGCAGTCAGGCCGTCTAGGCCAGAGTCTGTAGATTGGGGTGACGTAAAGGGGCCCCGAGTGAGCAGAGCTGGCACTCCTGGCAGAACGTACAGAAACTACTGCCCTCGGTACCACGTCTGCAAACCACACTCTACTAGGGCACCCAGGGGCCATCAGAATCACTGGTCCCCTTACCAGAGCAATCTTGCGCAGAACCCTGCCTAGCAGAGGGAATGGAGAAAAGACATACAGAACCGAACGTCCAGCCATGACGTTACTAAGGCATCCGGACAACGGCCAGAGGATCCTGGGACAGGGAAACAAGTGCAGAGAGCTTGTGATAGTGACGGGACACAAACAGATCCACAACTGGTTGGACCCCATAGTGACACAGGAATTAGCACATCCTGTCGCAGAGGGACCCCCACCTGAGCGAATATCACCGATATGCAGGGAACATTGTCTCCACCCAGATTAGGATCATAGACCCTTCCTGGAGGTCCTCCTGCTCCAGGCCTCTCCCAATAATTAATGTAGGACACTGTCGTCAGACAGACCGAGCGCCCCCAAACAGGCAGGCCCATAAGAGGAGTAGTCAAGCGAGATAGAACCAACTGAAAACGCTCACTGTTTCAAACATTGATAGGTGTATGGACCTTCTAAGGGCCCCACCTCCCCCAGAACTGCAGGGAGTTTCAGAAGAACCCCCCCCCCGCATCTTAGAGCTCCACAGACGGCAAGAAGCCCCCTGGGCGCAAGGCGCTGATGGCCCATCTCAGTTTCCATGCAGAAACTGCCTGTAATAGGAGAATTGCCGAGAACCTGTGAATCCAGAATGGGCCAGACTGACCCATCCATTTGGGGGGACTGTGGAAAGGTTGGTGTAGCGGCCCCTGCCTCTGCCTGTTAAGGGCAATCTGCAAGTGACCCCTCAGACCCCGCAGGCCTTGCATGGCCTGCGCCAGTACCTGAACAGAGGCAGGGACCAGGAGTACCCGGGACCTGATAATCTTGGGGAAGGCCGCGCAGCAAACCATCTTGCATCCGGAGGACACTACCTCCTGAATCCACCAGTATGAGGCGCGATGCCTCCTGACAAGAGCCGCAGCCATCCCCTCACCCAGATGGGCGAGGGCGCCCCATCATGCTTGAGGGGGCTTGGTGGAAGATTTAGGCTTAGCCCCGCCGGAGGGGACAGGGCGTTGTCTGCTGCTCCCGGGGCAAGAGTCTGCGCGAGTCCCCACGAAGGACAGCCCTGGTTCTTGTTTAACACTATGGTGGGGGGGGGGTGCCCCTGCCCAGAGGGGGCCGAGACCGCCGCCTGCGTTGCAGTGACTTACCCTTCTTACCAAACAGGTCTAGACGGGCCCCAAACAGGCGTAGCCCTCTAAAGGAAAGCCCGGTAAGAGTCTTTAGAAGCATCGTCAGCACCCCACTGTCGCAGCCAGACCAAGCGACGTATAGCCACCACAAGGGCAGAAGTTCTTGCACACATTTTAATGGTGTCATCCACAGCTAATAGGATAAATTTTACAAACATATCACAACTGGAGAGTGCATTAAACACATCCCAGGGGAGATCTTCGGGGGGACGAGCAAGCATCTTGCTAATTAGGGTTCTAGCGGCCACGGCAGTAATAGCCGCAGCACAGACCAGGCGCAGCGCCGTCCCTGCACATGTAAAGGCGTGGGAGGCCAGCAGATCAATGCGCCGGTCCTCAGCATCCCGAAGGGTAGTATAAGCAGGGGCTGCAATAAAGGGGGGGTTAGGAACCCCTATGATCGGGGCATCCACCACGGGGGTGGGGGGGATGACCAACAATTAACCACCTCAGGGGGGAAAGGGTACTTCCTATCCCAGTCCCCTGGAACCCCTGGCAGTTTACTGGGGCACTCCCATTCCTTGAGCACAAGAGTCTGGAAATGTGCCTGCTCCAGGAATTCCAAACGTGCTGTTGCTGTATGGAAACGCTCCCCTCTCTGCTTGGGAGCCTCACCAGAGAGAGAGATAGCCAGAAACTCAAAGACCTTAATCAACAGATCATCAGTGTCACTCTGGGCCCAGTATTCATGGCCAGAATCGTCATGACTCCCCGGCCCCATCAGATGAGCCTGAGTCAGAGAAGAGCTCTCCTTCCTCAGAAGGGGTATAACCACACCGAGTAGTAAACTCCTCAGTTCCCATAGGGAAAACAGTAACATGAGGCGTCAAGTGCCGCTTCTTACCAGGGCCCTTGCGCTCTGACAACCTTGCAATAATCTGTTCAGCCGTAGGCAGTCTAGAAGACACAACAGGCTGCGAATCCCCACTTGTATGCGACTCAGCAGGAGTGAGATTTAAGCATGGGGAGATAGGCGAATTGAAACGAGGTGCAGCCACTGGCAGGCCTGATTGCAGAGCCAGTGCTTGCTCGGCACAGGGTACGCAGACCCGTGCCCTGTCAGCATCAGCATGGGGTTGTCCACACGCTATACACAGCCGGTCTCGACCCAGGGGGACCCCGGTCACATAATTCTGAGATGCCTCCATATGGTGATTATTTAGGCTCAATATGCCAGCAGGGATTGACGCTATAAGCAACCCTGGATGCCCCAAAGACCCGCTAGGGATTTTAGTGGGAGAATTTTACAAGGCCCGCTATCAACTGGGCCGGGAGAAGCCAATGGTGTTCACCAGTCTGAAAGACACAATGAGAAAAGAATGGTGTCAGAACCGAAACACTACAATTAGTATAAGCCGCCCGAGAGGGAACTTACGGACCACAGTAAGCAGGAACGTCCCGCGCGAACAGACAAAATGGCGCCATGTACCTCGAAGGGCGGGCCAGAGCGAGCCATGACGTGGAGCGCGCCAGACCAGGCCCCGCCTTCCCGAAGAGCGCCAATGAGGACACAGAGGTGTCTGAGGTAACGCCGCCCCCCGGCGCGGAACATCCAACGAAGGAAAAAAACGCACATGGCGGCGGCAGTTATACGAGTAAAACACAAAAAGGCGCGGCGGCTGACACACACACATATATATATATATATATATATATATATATATATATATATATATATATATATATATATATATATATATATATATATATATATATGTCCAAAGACAGACTAAGTGCCATATACGTGCAATCATACACAGACACTACAGGCACACCCCCCCTTTCTTCCTCCCCGAGCTACGGGGGGAACGAGGGAGGATGGCGACCCTTTGTACAGGGCCCACCGCTACAAGGGGCATGGGCAATAATGCGGGAGGGGCATCCCCTAGAGGCTCACCATCAGCCTAAACCGCCTACCCTTTGGTGGGGGGATTGCGGTGGAGCATGGCTCCATAAGCACGTATGGTGCTGCCTACCTTCACCCGACCAGCGCAGCCCAGGCTGGGAGACACATCACGAGGAGGACGGGTGGGAATAGTCCAACAGGGCCGCAGGCTTTAATAGCCCAGCTCACCTGCGAGAGAGTGATACTTCATGTCTTCGCAGTCGGCACTGCAGAGAAATCTGGGGATTTGTGGGAGGTCCCCGGGTATTTGAGGGGGCCGGGAGGAGCCCGTTTTGCATGTCTCTACAGTGCAGCGCCATCTGGCGGAGGATAACCCAAGTGTAAGTACTATATCTGGAGCAGGACGTACTGTATACTAAGAATATACAGATATTGAGCCTAGTGGACAACTCATAAATCCCAACACACAGAGTCCCAGTAGATGTTGGATTGGGCACAGATTTATTGGTCACATTAGAGCATTCCTTTATAGACTTGGCCATGCACTCCCATAAATCTAACATTGCAATGAAAAGGAATTCTGCATAGCAACACAGAAGCCCATCGGCTAGCATTGCAGATTTGGAAAGCTTGAAGCTCCATTAAACTCTTGCTGTCAGTGAGTGTTGGAGGCAGACGTTTTTTCCATGTCTGCTGCATTCCATACAAAGCGTTCCATCTTTTATCTCATAGAATATATATGCGAAGAGACCTGGAAGACATGAAAACATACGGCTGCTCCACTGTCTGATTAGACCACCAGATTCAGTGGAGATCCTGTGCAGTCTGCACACCAGGGGCATTATTCAAGACCTGATGCCATTCAATATCCTCCTGGACAATATAGTCCTTCTAAAAACTGCTGATTATGGATTGGCTGCAATAGATCTGTGAGGTTGTTGGCACATGGCCCCAGAGGTATGGAATTGCTGTGTGCAATACTCTAAAAGTTGCAGCGTTATAAGAGATTATGTGTTGGCCTATGGAAAGTACCGATTTGATGATGGAAATCTGAAAATCATCCTGATGTGGGCAACCCACCTGCACCACTTCAACGGGTAATGCCTTAGCGATTCGTCACACCAGAGATGTAGGCATTTTACAAATCTGTAAGTCTACTTTTAGGGAGGAAAAAACCCAGTCAGGGTCCAAAACATTAGAGGCTCTCCGAATAGAATCAGATATTACATACAGCACAGCAGAAGCAGGGTGAGCATGGGCATCACAACTGGAACTGTCTGCTACTTGAGCAGGGGAGAAGCTTCCGGCAGCAGAGTTAACTCCAGAGCTCAGGAAATGTAGCCGCAACCCACACATTTGCTGTGGGATCGCCGGCTGAGTGAGTGATCCAGGAGATTTCACTAGCAGGGAATGTCAGATCAGGACGACCCAAGGACAGGTAATGTGGTTTTTAGACCCCCAAGGCTAACACATCGACCCATGCAAAAGAAAAAAAAAAAAAGACTGCAGAGCTGAGTGAAAGCCCTCCCCCCATGGCATCCTGGTTTCAACAGATTCTCATCTCTGGAATAGAACCCACACATGCGGGCTCTAGTGGCATCCCTCCATGCAATGCACACACCTGATAGCATATCTGAATGGCTGGTAACAGGTGGGTGCAACAGAGAGTGTCCAGCGTGCCGCAACCCCACCCACCTCCAGCTGAGATGCGCACCCATGCCAGGCATTTCAGGGTGGCTGGCACGGGGAAACTGGGAAGCTTATTTTTGCCACCATAGGCTCAGAGCAGCATAGTAAAAACTGAAAGAAGCTTGAGCTGGATGTGAAATGGGATCCCGGGGAATTCACATAGTGGAGCATTCCAAATTATGTCCCAGGGAGAAGGAGCAAAACCCAAGGTAGTGAAAATCCCATTTTTTGTTTTTGTTTATCACTTGCAAACCTTGCTACCAAGAGCAACATGAGCTAAGGCTCTAATGTCAACCTCGTAAAAACCTTTGAAAAGGTATGGACGGAGATCAAATAGCAGTCTAGCAAAACTTGTCCAACAGAAAACCCAGTGCCGAAAACCCAAAAGGCACCAATGCACGAGTAGAATAAGTAGTAAGGCGAAAAGAAGATTCTTCCCCCTTAGAGGAACAGGCCTGAGAAACAGCCTGACAAGTCCAACGCTAACAGTAGCCCTGACAGAAGCCGAAACCTTTCCTAGGAACAGAAGAGACCATCCCATCCAAGTACAGGTCAGGCCCAAAGCCACTCAACCCCTGGAGATCAGACGAGATCAGACACCTACAGGAAGGGGATGGCCATAAACCCAAAGGGGTAGCAGTTCCCCTAAGGGGCAAGTGACGATCCAGGAAACACTTCCAACACCAGTTGAAGGAATGTAGACCCCTTTCCTCAGCATCGCTGGAATAAGGCACAGAAGGAGGAAGAAAAGTCTTGAACCAATGAACATAAGACACCACCTTAGGCAGAAGGTCCGGCATAAAGCGGAGCACCACCTTATCCTGGTGCATATCAAAGAACGAGGGCCGCCCGCTCAGACACACGTCTGACTGAAGTAACAGCCCCAGAAGGACAACTTTGAAGGTGAAAGACAGCCAGACAGCATCCTGAATCGGTCCAAAAGGAACACCCCGCAAGGCAAACAGAATAAAAATCAAATCCCAACAGGGACCATAGAATTAAGTGGGAGACGCAATGAGCAACCCCCGAAAGAATGCTTAGCCAAGGAAAATAAGCAAAAGACTTCTACAGGAAGGCGGACAGGGCAGGACCTGACCCTTCAGAGTACTGAGTTGGAGAGCCAACTCCAAGCCATGCTGTAATAACTCTAGAGCCCTGGGAACAGATAACGCCCAACAGGGAAGAAACCTAGACTCACACCAATCCATATGGGTACGCCATACCTCATAAGAGATGGAAGAAGAAGAAGCTTGCTCTTAGACTTCCAATAGTCAGAGAAGAGAAGCCTGTCTCCATAAAGACGGAAGAATCAGCAGTCAGGCCGCCTAGGCCAGAGTCTGTAGATTGGGGTGACGTAAAGGGGGCCCTGAGTGAACAGAGCGGCACCCCTAGCAGAACGTACAGATCTACCACCCTCTGTACCACGTCTGCGAATCCACACTCCACTAGGCCCCCAAGGGGCCACCAGTATCAATGGTCCCCCTACCAGAGCAATTCTGCGCAGAACCCCGCCTAGCAGGGGGAACGGAGATAAGACATACAGACCAGAATGTCCTGCCATAACATTACTAAAGCATCATGACCACGGCCAGAGGATCCTGGGACAGAGAAACGAGGGTCGAGAGCTTGGAATAGTGACGGGGCACCAAACAGATCCACACTGGTTGAACCTCATAGTGACACAAGGATTAGCACATCCTGTCGCAGAGGGACCTCCACCGGAGCAAATACCACTGATATGCAGGAAACATTATCCAGGTCCCACACAGATGATTAAGGTAGGCCACAGTCGTCAGACAGACCGAGCGCCGCCAAACAGGCAGGCCGTGAAGAGGAGAAGTCAAGCCCAGTCAGAGTCCTTTTAGCAGCATCGTCAGCACCCCACTGTCGCAGCCAGACCAAGCGACGTATAGCCACCACAAGGGCAGAAGTCCTCGCACACATTCTAATGGTGTCATCCAGCGCTAAAAGGATACATTTTACAAATACATCACAACTGGAGAGTGCGTTAAACACCTCCCAGAGAAGATCATCAGGGTGATGCTCAAGCATCTTTCTGATGAGGGTTCTGGCGGCAACTGCAGTGATGGCCGCGGCACAGACCGGGCGCAGTGCCGTTCCTGCACAAGAAAAGGCATGGGAAGCCAGCTTATCCATGCGCCGGTCCTCATCATCCCGAAGGGTACTATAAGCAGGGGCTGCAATAAAGGGGGGGTTAGGAACCCCAATGATCGGTGCGTCCACCACAGGGGGCGATGACCAACAATTAACCACCTCAGGGGGAAAAGGGTATTTCCAATCCCAGTCCCCTGGGACCCCTGGAAGTTTACTGGGGGCGTTCCCATTCCTCGAGTACAAGAGCATGGAAGGGAGCCTGCTCTAGAAATTCCAATCGCGGTGTCGCTGTATGGAAACGCTCCCCTCTCGGCTTGGGAGCCGCGCTAGGGAGAGAGATAGACAGGGCCTTAAAGATCCTAATCAACAAACCAATGGTGTCAAACTGGCTTCAGTCTTCATGGCCAGAATCGTCATGACTCCTCTGCCTCTCATCAGATGAGTCAGAGAACAGCCCTCCTTCATCAGAAGGGGTACAGGCACACAGAGTAGTGAACTCCTCCGATCCCATAGCAAAGGCAGAAACAGGGGGCGTCGAGGACCACTTCTTACCAGGGCCCAAGCGCTTTGTCAACCCCGCAATAATCTGGTCAGCCGTAGGCAGTCTGGAAGACGCAGCCGGCTGCAACTCCCCACTTGTATGCGACTCAGCAAGAGTGCGATTTAAGCCTGGGGAAATAGGAGTATTGAAGCGAGGTGCAGCCACTGGCAATCCCGATTGCAGGACCAGTACTTGCTCGGCACACGGTGTCCTGTCAGCATCAGCGTGGGGATATCCACACGTTATACACAGCCGGTCTTGTCCTAGAGGGACCCCGGTCACATAATTCTGAGATGCCTCCATATGGTGATTATCTAGGCACAATATGCCAGCAGGGATTTATGCAATAGGCAACACTGGATGCCCCAAGACCTGCTAGGAATGTGGGAGAATTTTTTATAAGCCCGCTATAATTTGTGTCAGGCCGAGGGCAGCCACCGGAGTCGGACGTCTGAAAGACAAAGATAATAAGAGGTGTCAGAGCCATGCGCAGCAGGAAATTTTTTTTTTTTTCTTTTTATTGAAAACACCCGCAAGGGCACTTACAGTCCAAGGGAGGAGGAGGAGGACCGCAACCATGCGCGCGCGAAGATCATCAAAATGGCGCCAAGCGAACCTTGAAGGGCTGGCCCGATCTGGCCGTGACGCGGAGAGCGCCAAGCCATGTCCCCGCCCCCCCCCCCGAAGAGCGCGAAGCTCTGAGGCAGCAGTCAAAACTTGACCAGCAAAGGATAAGATACACTTAATATAAACCTTTGCTAATGGAGACGCCGTAGCGTCTGGACGCCGCCGCCGCCCAGCGCAGTACATTTTGTGTAAAAGAAAAGACACGCGCACGGCGGCAGCTAAAAACTATGAAGAGCAAGCAGCGCAGCTCTGACACCCAGGTACAAGTCAAGGGCAATACTAAGGCTATAAGCGTGACAATAAAGTACACTGAGACCACCACACGCATACCCCCCCTTTCTTTTCCCCCGGCCTAAGGGGGGAAACGAGGGAGGATGGCGACCCTTTACACAGGGTCCACCGCTACACGGGGCGTGGGGCAAGATGCGGGAGGGGCATCCCCTAAAGGCTCACCATCAGCCTAAACCGCCTACCCTTTGGTGGGGGACAGGCGGTGGAGCAAGGCTCCATAAGCACGCATGGCGCTGCCTACCTTCACCCGACCAGCGCAGCCCAGGCTGGGAGGCACATCACAAGTAGGACGGGTGGGAGTAGTCCAACAGGGCCGCAGGCTGTAATAGCCCCGCTCACCTGCGAGAGAGTGATACTTCATGTCTTCGTAGTCAGCACTGCAGAGAAATCTGGGGATTTGTGGGAGGTCCCCGGGTATTTAAGGGGCCGGGAGGACCCTGTTTTTGCATGTCTGCAGTGCACAGCGCAATCTGGCGGAGGATAACCCAAGTGTAAGTATTATATCTGGAGCAGGACGTACTGTATACTTAGAATAACACAATTCTGTGATACTCACCTGTAGAATTGTTTTTTTCTGTTAATCCATTCCAGGCCATCCTTAATCATTACACCTGGGGCAATTTCTGCCCGGAGGGTGTAGACTGCAAGATAAAAAAAAAAAAAAAAAAAAAAAAAAAAAAAAGCTGTGGCCCCTCCCGGCCCCATAAGTAGCAGCTGCATCTATTCAAGACCAGTAATTAAAAAGCCGTAAATCATATACCAACAGGCAAGGCCGGGAGGCCCAAGTCTAGGAGACAATGTTACCTCACACCAAACTCCACTTGTTTTCTCTCGAAAAAATTCTCCTTTTTTCTTTTTTTTTCCTCTCTCTCTCTCTCTCTCTCTCCCCCCTTTTCAATTCACAGTGCCAAATGGAATAAACACCATAAAAAAGGCATCAAGGATAAAATGAACCCCAAAAAGGGGCGGGCCGGACGGCCTGGAATGGATTAACAGAAAAACCAATTCTACAGGTGAGTATCACAGAATTGTGTTTTTTTCTTCCAATCCATTCCAGGCCGTCCTTAATCATTACACCTGGGACATCCAAAAGCAGTGCCTAATATGGGCGGGATCCCCAACACAGAACAGCAGGTAGTTCAATTCACTACCGCCTGAAGTACTTTTCGACCTAATACAGCGTCAGCTGCGGCCCTAACACCTACCTTGTAAAATTTGGTAAATGTATGAACCGAAGACCAGGTGACAGCTTTACAAATCTGTTCCACCGAGGCCTGATGCTGAAAGGCCCAGGAAGCACCAATGGCCCTAGTGCAAAGAGCTGTGACCCAAACAAGGGGCTCCTTCCCCTTGGCAGAATAGACTCTTACCACTGTCTGTCTAATCCATCAGCTGATGGCAGACTTAGCTGGTGGAAGACCTTTCCGTGGACCCTCAGGTATGACATAAGTCCAAACTATGGAAAGATTTTGTAGTAGTGAGATAATACCTTAGTGCTCTCGCTACATCCAAACAGTGAAGAACACCCCATCCTTATCAGACACTGGAGCAGGACATAAGGAAGGCAAAACCATCTCTTCATTAAAATGAAAAGATACCTTTAGGAAGAAAATCCTAAAACCCTCAAATAACGAGGCTTAACCATAAGCGCCCTTAGACTTAATGACGCATCTACCATGGTTCAAAAAGGAGGACCCTGCAAAACAAGTTCAGGTCCCAAGCCGGCAGAAGTGGATTATGAGGCGGCCGCACATGAGCAACTCCTTGTAAAAAAATTCTGATAAAAAAAACACTCAGCCATGGGTTTCTGAAAAAAGATAGATAGATATTTGTCCTCAATTGAAGACCTTCATCAAGACTTCTGTTTACAGAATATATTGATTTTTTGCAGAACAGTACTACAAGCGAACCCCTGGATTCGCACCAAGCGATAAATGCTTGCCAGACTCTATAGTAGATCATTTGATAAAGATTTCTTCCTGGCCTGAATCATAGTCTGGATGACTCTGGCAGAAAAAAAAAAAACCTTTCTTCCAAGATAAAGGATTCAATAGCCAGGCCTTCCAAGCCAGAACTTGTGATTTGGGATGCCTTAGAGGTCCCTGTGTAAGAAGACATCCTTACTATGTCTGAGAACCAGCTTCTTCTGGTCACCGAGGAGCCACCAGAATGGTTGGGACTCCCTTGTGAGCTAAACCTTTTTTAGTACTCGACCCAGAAGTGAAATCGGAGGGAAAATGCATAGAAGCTTGAATGCTGACCACTGACCACTGAAGAGTCAGGACATCTGTTGCCATTGTTAGAGGATCCCTGGGCTGAGACAAACTTCGGCCCTTCCAACTGATCTACGTCTGGGATCCCCCAGCACATGCATAGGGATTAAAAAACCCTCTGGCTAAGAGACCATTCCCTCTGATGCAGGACTGTTCTGCTGAGATGATTGGCCTACAAGTTGTCCACTCCAGGTATGTGTACCACCAAAGACATGGAACCGGTTTCTCGGCCCAAAGTAAAAACCCAGCTCACTTCCATCAGGGCTTTACTGCTTCTGATGACCTCATGGTGGTTGATATATACCACCGTCCTCCAATTGTCTGTTTGAATCCGGACGGGATGCCCCATCAGATGGGATGCCCAATGTCTGTATACAATAGAATAGCTCTCAGTTCCAGGATCTTTATGGAGATTCTGCTCTCCTTCGGACTCCCACTGTCCCTGGATCATTTGTGACCCAATGACACTCCCCCAACCAGATAGACTGACATCCATGGTGAGGATCCTCCACTGTACTGGAAGAAAGGATTTGCGGATCTGCAGAGGCTGAGGACCAGGCTAGAGACTGCCTTGCTGACGGTGTCATGCAAAAAGAGTGATCCAGAGTGTGTGGGTCACGATCCCAGATTGTGAGCAATTCCATCTGCAGGGGTCTTGTGAAAACAGTGCAAAAAGGTACTGACTCAAGCAAGATCCCAACAGACACATTCCTTGATGAATTGTCGGGTGAGGGAAAGACAAGAGACCCTGTACCCTGGCCTGAAGTAAGAGTCACTTCTGTGTTGGAAAAGCACTTTTGCCTGAGACGTGTCATGACATTCCCAGAAAAGAATAACTCTTGAAGCTATGCAAAGATATCCTTCTGGGCCCCCTGACATGATGGGGCCCATATCAACCAATAGACTCAGTAAGGGATTACATGTATCCCTGACTTCTTAGAGAAAAACATGAGACCTGCAAACACCTTGGTAAACACCGTCGGTGCCAATGATAGACCGAAGGGTAGTGCCACAAACTGAAGTAGGCTAGCTACTACAATGTATGTATGCATCATTATATATACACTGTGGTTATAAAAACTCCAATCTCTAAAAAGGTGAGATACGGCAGATGCAGGTGCAGTATGTCCTAGGTTCGGATGCATAATGCTAGGCCTTATATGGCTGAAGTGGGTCAGCAATTCCTGCATGATGAAGCGCATTGATGTTTTAGACTGGCCTGCCCGCTCCCAGGCCTGAATCCATTCAAGCACATCCAGGAACATCATGTTTCGTTACATCCACCATAGTGTGCAGGAGTTAATCGATGCTTTAATCCGGATCTAGGAGGAGATCAACCAAGAAGATCATCTGCCACCTCTTCAGGAGCATGCCCTGACATTGTAGGGAGGTCATACAGGCATGTGGAGGCCAAACCCACTTCAGAGCCTCATTTCCTTGTCTTGAGGCATTTCCACTGAAGTTGGATCAGCCTGTAATTTTGATTTGGAGGATCATTCCAAATCCAGACCACACATCAATTTATGCTAGCGCAATGCATGCATAATGCAGTGTATCTATGTTGCCATAGATTTTAACTTATTACGCAAAAAAAGTTTATTTAAAAATAATGCAATGCAAAACAGAACAAAAGCTCAGTCCTATTTTGATCCAATGCACCTCTCACATATCGCATGCTTGTAAAGCCCTAAAACGGATAGCCCTAGTATACATTCAAAAAAAAAAAAAGCCCTACCACCAGCATAACTCATGTGAGGCAGAGAAGGTGAACACTGCAAAGTGTGGCTTGTCTTAGGATGCATCAAGAAAGACCTGCTGCAAGTTCACATGTGGAGCATAAATATTGAATGCAGATTGCTGGTTATAAATAGATGGCTGAGCCACGACAGATCGGCCAGCACGAGGATTAAGGTATCTGTGTCCGAGGCGCAGGGAGAAGAGGCCATTCTGCATATGTACAGCAGGTTTACCCAGGTATAAAAACACGACAAAATCAAAAAAATATGTCAAGACTGCTTTTTTTGGTATGAGATCCAAATTACAAAACAAAGCTTGTATACTTTAGAAGGTTTAGAGCAGGGTTCTCCTATAGAAATCTATGAGCATGGATGGAAAACTTAAGTTAGATACCTGGTAACTTATTTTCTAAACATCTGAATGGGCAGCACACACAAGACCTTGTGTCTCCACCCCTTGAGATGGAACACCTGACCACCAGAATTAGATAAACTTTGAATCCTCCTCCCAGTCCCCAGTTGTTGTAGAGATCTGAAAAAGATTAAAAAATAAATAAATAAAAAAAAAACCAGACCAAAAATAGAAAACTGGTTAAATAAACATAAGATATAATTGAATGCATTTCAAGGGAGGGAAACCCCGTATGTTGCCAGTTCATGTTTATAAAAGAAGTTACCAGGTAAATTAAGATTTCTCAAAAGATCCCCCGGGCAGCAAACACATAAGATATAACCGAGATCTCTCTCTATTGGGTGGAGAATGCAGCTCGAAGAACACTCCTACCAAAAAGGACTGATCCTGTAAGGTCAGCAAGTCCAAACAATGCCTCACAAAAGTCTTGGCTAAAGACCAGGTGGCCGCTTTACAAATCTTTTCAATAGAGGCCCCAGCTTGTTCTGCCCAAGACGTAGAGACACTTCTCATTGAGGGAGCTCTAACTCTTCCTGGAAGTTGTACCCATGATAGGCCATACTAATAGCATTCTTCATTCAACGTGCCAACATTGACTTAGAAACTTGTTGCCCCTTTCTTGGGATCGAGAATAATACAAACAGGCCATCTGCTTTTCTCCAATCCTTTACTGTCCGCTGAGGGAAGAACAATCTCCTGAGTTCTGTGAAAAACAGAGGAAATATTTGGAAGGTAGCAGGGATCTACCCTTAAAACCACTGGATCTTGGAAAATCTGAAGGAAAAGGGTGACGACAAGATAATGCCTGAATGTCACTAACTCTGGGTGACAAAGTTCTTGCCACCAAAAACAAAACCTTCCAGGTAAGAAATCTAATATGAGAGTCTTGGATTGGTTCATACGGAGGCACCATCAAAGCCAAAAGGACCTTAGCAAGATCCCATTGAGGTACAATTTTCATGCGAACTGGCTTAGAACGCCTCATGGCCAGAAGAAAGCATCTCACCAAAGAAAAAAAGATTAAAGTTTTGTCCAGAAAAACCGATAGTGCTGCCAATTGCACCTTTAATGTGCTAACACCGAGACCCAAATCAGCATTTCTTTGGAGGAAGTCAAGAATGACTAGATTAGATGTCAATTTCCCATTCTGAATCTACCAAGTCTAAAAAGTTTTCCAAACCTTCAAATAAATCTTCCTTGTTACTATTATCCGACTAGAGAGAGGGGTGTCAATTACCTTCTTAGAATATCCTTTTCTCTGACGCAAGGCGGTCTCAGGGTCCACAGAGTCTAACACCACTTCTGGGGCTCTGGACAGAGCACTGGTCTCCATGGCTCCTGTATGGACAATGTTACAAGAGCAGAGAGAACCAAGTTCTCTTGGGCCACCAGGGAGCCAGACGCAGAAATGTGGTTGGTTGGCTAACTGGTTAGTTTAATAGTAGGGGAAGCAACTGGAGGAAAAATGCATATGCTAGGCTGAATGGCCAATCGTGCGCCAGTGCGTCCACACCCCAAAGGGGGGAGAGAGGGAGAGAGAAACTTGCAATAGGCTCCCTATTCCCAAGAGGAGGCATCTGTTAAAACTTGGTCTCTGGGGTCCCTCCATGCCAGACCGCTGGCAAACCTGTCGTCATTGAACCACCACCATTCCAGAGATTTCGTTACTGGTTTGGGAACTAGAATCACATCTTCCAAAAGGACCCACTGGAGTCTGCTCCAGTTGTTCAGAATGTGCTGAAGAGTTCTTGCATGCAATTAACCCCACATTACCGTAGGAAATGCCGATGTCAGATACCCCAGGACCTTCATAGATTGACGTGCCAAGGTCGTCTAGCACAAAAGGACCAGACTGCTTCCTGGAGGGTCTTTATTTTCTGGGGAGGTAAAACAATATTCTGAAGGATCGTATTGATCTCAAACCCTAGATATGTTATGACCTGAGATGGAACCAGGCTGGACATCTTGTAGTTCAGTACCCAACCCAAATGCACCAATAATTGCATTGACAATCCGAGATCCTGAAGCAATTTCTCCCTGCTTGAAACAAACAGTAACAGATTGGCCAGGTAGGACACAATGCCGATCTGGCCAATGATCTTTCAAAACTTGCACCATATCTGTCATATTGGGCTGACATTCTTTGGACACAACTTCCTCAGTGCAGGATTTACAAAGAGGCCTCTTTATTTCACACATCGGCATCTCCTACTCTTCTTCTTACCCTTGGAGCCAGGTTTAGCCTTAGATACTTTCAAGGTAGATGTTTTGGGGGCTTGGTCTAAAACAACAAAGAAATAAAGGGGGGAGGTCGTGAGGATCAAAGGATACTGTAGCTTTAAATCAGGAACCTGAATGGAAAAAAGGGACTTACTGGAGCAGAGCTGGACCCCTTCTTCCCAGACCGAGTGGAGGACAGAGTATCCGGTGGACTTTGGTTCGTAACGCGTTGATCTGATCTCCCATAGATGTTGAAGGGCCAGAGAGCTCCCCAGAGCGCCGATGACAGCTGCGGGGTGATCAGTGGAGGCAAGGGAACACAGCCTCTCGCCACTCCAACCCTCTCATTGGTGCTACTTAGCATCTTTGAGCGGGTGTGCGATAACATCATGGATGATGTCATATGATGCCATCCTCCCTGCCTACAAAAGGGGCTAGCAGCCAGACGATGGCAGAAGTGCTGGTGAGGGGGCGTATTCCTGCCCTCTCCTCACCAGGGAAGAGGCCCCCCTGGTGAAGAGGACGCTTGGCGGAAGGGATCACAGCGAGTCTTTTTTGCTACAGTTTGTAGCGTCCTGAAGCGCACGGGGGGGGGGCATCCGCCTCTCCATGAATGAACAGCAAGCTGCAGACTACTGGCCTTTGATACGAGTCACTGGCCGACGCCAACAGCTTCTTACCTCATCAAAGAGCATTGCCCACTCATCAGTGCTCCCAGGGAGGATTGTGGGACACATACTTTTGGTTGTAGCAATATAGCAGTGCGAGATGTAAAGTAGCCGGCGGGCAGGTAAGGTGAGCAAGTCATTAATCTGTGGGTCTTCTTTAACAGGTTTGTATAGGCTCTGGACAAATATCACTAGGTTCCCATGGTACTACAAATGCCAGACCATGGTCAAGAGAAGCCACCAACAGAGACTCCATTAAGGAGCAGATCTTCTTTCCCCAGCCCTTTGCCCCGAAACAGCCTGTGTTTTTCTTTCTACTAAAGCCTTTGCCCAACATTCATTAAAAAAAAAAAAAAAAAAAAAAACGAATGCCGTATGAGGTTTGTATGGCAGACGTAGGCTAATTCAGTTACAAGCTTAACTGACACATAATAGTAGTTGGGTTGTAGCACTTTCAGATTCAACATGAAGTAGGGCCCAGACTGCAAGTGTAAAATCACAGCATTCATTCCTGAGCCCAAAGATGTGCACCCATCCTGCTACGCAGTCCTACAATGCGGTTGCCAATTCCCAGCTTCCAACTTTGTTTGTTGTGAGAATGTGTGTGTGCGCATGTGGGGGGGGGGGGGGGTGTAATCACAAAATCACATTATGCTGTAAAGTGGCCCAAACCCCAGGATTTTCACTTTTCGTGTTTCAGTCCATGTCACAGGGAGCACTTTGTCCATAGAACCGGAAGCCGCTGCAACCCGCACATGCAACATTCGATCCAGGGTGGAGGTGGAGGGCTCAAATAGTTACATAGTTAATACGATTAAAAAGAAAAAAAAAAAAAAAAATCCATGAAGTTCAACCAAGGGTCAGGGAAAGTTATTTTATAAAAAGTTTTTTGTTTTACTGATAATAGTAACTGTTAATGAATTTTTCTTCTAAATAAGCATCTAACCATTTTTTTGAAGCGGCCAGCTGTTGATGCTTTAGCAAGCTTCAGTGGGAGGCTATGCCACATATTTATAGTTCCCATGGTTTAAAAAATAAATAAAATTATCGCCTCCGGAGATTGAATCTTTTTTTTGCCACCAGGGATCGCCCCCTTGCCTTTAGGCAGGGTTTTACCAGAAGTATTTTTTCCTCATATTTTTTGTATTGCTCATTTAAATTTTTATACAAGGTATAAGATACCCCTTATACATCTCTTCTCAAAATTAAACAGATTTAATGCCTATAATATCCCTTCGTAACGAAGATCCTTCACTCCTCTTATCAGTTTGGTGGCTTTCCTCTGCACGCTTTCCATGAACTGGTGCCCAGAACTGGTCATCATATTCCAGATGAGGGCGCACCAGTGCCTTGTAAAGAGGCAAAATTACATCCTTATCCTTTTTAATGCATGATAAAATCTTGATAGCCTTCGAAGCAGCTGCATACTGTTATTTAGCCAATGATCTAACAGTATCCCAGATACTTCTCAACAAGCGCTTCTCCCAGTTTTACTCCTCAGGGGACATATGTGGCCCTCAGGTTGTTAGACCTCAAGTGCATGACTTTAGATTTCTCCACAATGAACTTCCATTTGCCAAAGGATGTCCAGACATTCAAGTCACCCTGAAGCTTGTGAACACCTTCAATAGACTGCACTTTTCTATATAACTGTCATATACAAAAATATAGACCATGCAATTGAAAAATACTGTTTTGTGAGTACTCACCTTTAAAACGGATATTATAAGTGTGACATACACTCCGCTTCAACTCTTCATGACATTTGGGTTATTCTCCAGTAGAGGGCGAACTTCTACAGAGATGAATGCAAAAAAGGAGCTCCTCCCAGTCCATAAATACCTGGGACCTCCCACCAATTCCCCAGTGTAAAGGTAGCAGTAAGGGGACCAGGAAGAACCAAATATAACAATACTAACAACCAAGAAACAATGGTTCACCATATAAAGGATCCGGAATACGAAAAAGGGTGGGTGAAGCGGAGTGTATGTCACACTTATAATATCCGTTTTAAAGGTGAGTACTCAGAAAACAGTATTATTCCAAGTCTGACATACACTCCACTTCAACTCTTCATGACATTTGGGACATCCAATAGCAGTGTCCATCATCGGTGGGAACCAGAAACAGTAAAGAATGCACCAACTTAAACCACTGCAGCTTGCAGAACCTTGCGGCCAAAAACGGCATCCGCTGAAGCCCGCACATCAACCTTGTAAAACTTGGAAAAAGTATGAACGGAAGACCAAGTAGCAGCCTTACAAACTTGTTCAACAGAAGCCTGGTGCTGAAAAGCCCAGGACACACCAACAGCACGAGTAGAATGCGCAGTGACCCTAAAAAGGGGGAGTCCTCCCCTTAGCAGAATAGGCCCCAACAATGGCCTGGTAGGCTTGGCGGGCGCCAAACCTTTCATGGGCCCGCAAGGCACCACGAAAAAGGCATCCGCCTTGCGGAAAGAAGTAGTCACCAAATAGTACTTAACACAGCGAACCACATCCAAATTGTGCAAAACCCTCTCCTTGTCCTTGCTAGGCTTAGGACAAAAGGAAGGGAGAACAATAGCCTGATTGAGATGGAAAGCAGAAACCACCTTTAGGAAGGAAATCTGGCTTTAGACCACCTTGTCCTGGTGTCTTTCAGAGTAAGGGGCCTGAATCGACAGAGCCGCCAAATCAGAGACACGCCGAACAGAGGTAATAGCCACCAAGAAGGCAACCTTTTGAGTGAAAACAGAAAGAGCAATATCCTATAATGGCTCAAGAGGACCCTGGAGAGCCGAAATAACCAAATTCAAATCCCAAACAGGAACTACAGCCTTCCGAGGGGGTCGAACATGAGTGACCTCCTGGAAAAAAAGTCTTAACCAGCAGGTGTAAGGCAAAAGATCTTTGGAAGAAAACAGACAGAATGAAGGTTTCAGCAGCCAAGCCGTCAAAGCCAGCATTTGTAAAATTGGGGTAAAGTAGTTGACCCTGAGATAACAAATCCAGAAACATGGGCAGCCGGTACTGAACTACCGCCAGCCGTACGACGTCAGCGTACCAAACCCGTCCTGGCCACCTTGGGGCCACCAGAATTGCTGGTGCACCTTCCAGAATCAGCTTGCGAACTACCTTGCCCACCCTGGAGGAGAAAGGAAACAGGTACAGGAACCCCAGATCCTTCCAGGCAAGGACAAGGCATCCACTGCCAGGGCTAGAGGATCCTGAGATAAAGACACAAAGGATGGGAGTTTGTGATTGTGCCGTGAGGCAAAGAGATCCACCTCCAGAGTCCCCCACTTGTGACAAAGGGACCGAACAAAACTCAGAGATTGAGAGACCACTCCCCTCGGCGAGAGAACCCCCTGCTCAGGGAGTCTGCCTCCGTATTCTCCACTCCCGGAATGTAGACTGCCGAAATGCAAGTAACATTGCTCTCCGCCCAAGTCAGGATAAGAGAGACTTCCCTGAGGGCACTCCTGCTGCGAGTCCCTCCTTGGTGATTAATGTAGGTTACCGCCGTCCGATTGTCTGATCGAACCTGAAACGGTAGGCCCTGTAGGTGCAACGTCAGCCGTGCCAGGACAAGCCGGATGGCTCTGAGCTGTAAGACATTGATGGGGGCACGAGTCTCCTGAGGACCCCACAACCCACTGAACTGATGACTTTTCCAGAAACCTCCCCAGCCCTACAGGCTGGCATCCGTGGTAACCGTCTCCCAACAAGGGGCCAGAAAGGATCTGCCCCTCATCAGGTTGCTGGACTCCAGCCACCACCGAAGTGACAGCTGAACCCTGGGAGACATCCTGAAAAGTTGATCCAAGGACTACGGACATCTGTCCCAATGCGTAAATAAGTGAAGTTGGAGAGATCTCACGTGAAACTGAGGAAACGGGACTGCCTCGAAAGGAAGCAACCATCAATCCCACCAGTTTCATCCCCAGACGGCCCCCTGCACCTTGGGCTGAGGTAGAAGCACTGTGGCTTGAATGGTATCCTTCCTAGCCTGTACCATGGTATCCACCACTGAGGCAGACAAGCCTTTCTCCATCAAGATGGAGGTTTCAGCAGCCAGGCCGTCAAAGCCAGAGTTTGTAAACTGGGATGGCGTAAGGAGCCCTGAGTGAGTAGATCTGGCTCCTCTGGCGGGACGTACTGGTCTACTGCCATTTGTACCACGTCTGCGAACCACACTCTTCTTGGCCACCTCGGGGCCACCAGAATCACTGGCACCCTTTCCAGGGCAATCTTGCGCAGAACCCTGCCCAGCAGGGGGAACGGGGGGAAAGCATACAGGAGCCGGAATTTCTTCCATGACAGTGACAGAGCATCCGTGGCCAAGGCCAGAGGATCCTGCGACAGGGAGACAAAGGTCGGGAGCTTGTGATTGTGACGGGATGCAAACAGATCCACATCCGGTAGGCCCCACCGGTAACACCGGGACTGGAATACCCTGTTGCAGAGGGACCACTCCCCCTGACGGAAGTCCCCCTGCTCAGAGTCTGCTAGAAGATTCTCTACCCCCGGGATATAAAAAGCCGAGATGCATTGAACATTGGCCTCTGCCCATGTCAGAATCCGTGACACTTCCTGGAGGGCACCCTTGCTCCGGGTCCCTCCCTGATGGTTGATGTAGGCAACCGCTGCCCTGTTGTCTGAGCGCACCTGCACAGACAGACCCTGCAGGTGATCGGTCAACTGCTCCAAAACCAGCCTGACCGCCTGTAGTTCCAGAATGTTGATGGGTAAATGGGCCTCCTGAGGGCCCCACCTCCCCTGGAACCTCAGGGATTTCCAGAATCCCCCCCAACCTGACAGGCATCCGTGGTGACCGTCTCCCAGGAGGGGGCTAGAAAGGACCTGCCCTTTAGCAAGTTCTTGTGGTCCAGCCACCACGAGAGGGACCTTCTGACCAATGGGGGGGGGAAGCACACAAACCTCGTCCAAGGACGCGGGGTCCTTGTCCCATACTGATAGGAGGTGAAGCTGCAGAGGCCTCGAATGGAACTGAGCAAAGGACACCGCCTCGAAGCTCGCCACCATCAGGCCCACCAGCCGCATTCCCTGTCTGAGGGAGAGCTGGGGGCACGAGAGCAGGGACCGCACTGTTGGGGAAGGAATATTCGTGACTGAACCGTATCCAGAATCATCCCCAGGAATGGGGTCACCGGTGACAGGGAGGACTTGGGATGATTGATCACCCAGCCGAAGGACTCCAAGGTGGACACCACCAGCTGTAGAAGCCATGAGGCGATGAGAATGTCGTCCAGGTAGGGCAGCACTCGAATGCCCCCTGACCTTAGCAAGGACATCACCCCCGCCAATACCTTGGTGAACACTCTGAGAGCTGAAGTGAGGCCAAAGGGTAGAGCCACAAATTGGTAGTGTTGATCTTTCAACTCGAATCTGAGAAACCTTTGATGCCCTGGGAAAACAGGGATGTGAAGGTAAGCATCTTTGATGTCCACAGACGTCATAAAATCCCCTGGTCGTAGAGAGCCAACGGCCGAGCGCAGGGTTTCCATGCAAAAGCGCTTGTGCTTGACAAATTTGTTGAGGATCTTTAAATCCAGAATGGGCCTGACTGACCCATCTCTTTTGGGTACTGTGAAAAGGTTGGAGTAGAAACCTTCTCCCAATTCTCTCAAGGGAACTTTGCAAATAACTCCCAGCTCCAGAAGTCATGGTACTGCCCGAATCAGGACCTGAGCCGATACTGGGTCCTGGGGTATCCGGGACTTGACGGGGCCGCACATCAAACTATCTTGTAGCCGGAGGTACCTACCTCCTGAATCCACCGGTCTGAGACTTGACGCCTCCAGACGTGCGCGAAGTGCTGTAGTCGTCCCCCCCCACCCCTGGTGGGCGAGGGCTCCCCATCATGCCTGAGGGGTCTTGGGAGGGGGTTTGGGTTTGGTCCCCCAGGAGGAGCCAGAGCGTCGCCCCCTGCTCCTATGCCAGGAGTCTGTGAGAGTCCCCGCGAAGGACACCCCTTTTCCCTGCTTAGTGCCTCTGTAGGGGACTGAAAGGGGGCCCTGGTAGCGAAAGGGCCGAGGCTGCCGCCTGCGCTGTGGTAACTTACCTCCTTTAGCAAAGAGGTCTAGTCGATCCCCAAACAGGCGTAGTCCCTTGAAAGGGAGCCCAGTAAGGGCTTTCTTAGCAGCATTGTCGGCCGCCCACTGTCTCAGCCATACCGCGCGGCGTATAGCCACCGCCAAGGCGGAAGATCTGGCACACAGCCTAATAGCATCGTCCGATGCAGATAGGATAAAGTTCACAAATACATCACAGTTAGACAGTGCATTAATAGTATCAGCAGGCAACTCGTCTGGGGAGTCAAGTGCATTCCTGACCATAGCCCTGAGCGCCACAGCAGCAATGGTCAGAGCGCAGAGCCGCCCCTCCAAACGCAAAGGCATGGCACGCCAATTGGTCAATGCGCCGGTCCTCAGAATCCCGCAGCGTAGTAGTGTCGGGAGAGTGCATAATAGAGGTGTAGACAGCCCTAGAATAGGAGCATCGCCCTCGGGGGGCGATGACCAGCACTTGACCATGTCAGCAGGAAATGGATACTTCCTGTCCAGACCCTTAGGGATCCCGGGAATTCTACTGGGATGTTCCCACTCCTTAAGCATGGAGGTTATTGAAGTGGGTTTGCTCGGGGAATTCCAATCGAGCCTTAGCAGTATGGAATAGCTCACCCCTTTGCCTGGGAGCCGCAACAGGGGGAGAGATGGACAAAACCTCAAAAATCTGAAGCAATAGCTTATCAGTATCATCCGGGGTCCAGTGATCAGAACCAGAATCGTCATGACCCCTAGACTTCTCATCAGATGACTCTGAGTCAGAGAGCAGCTCCCCTTCGTCCGAAAGGGTATGGTCATATAGATGCGTAAACTCATCAGACTCCGTAGTGAATGGAGCAGAGTCAGGGATAATGTGCCGCTTTTTTGCGGTAGCCTTGCGTGCTAGAGTACTAGCAAGCAATTTTTCAACACTGGCCAGTCTAGTAGCCACATCAGGATGAGAATCCCCGCTTGTATTGGGGGTTAGACTCAGGCTTGGGGGGGGGTAGGTGAAGTGAGGCAAGGTGCAGACCCAGCCCCAGAAGGGGCGGGAAGTACCAGTAACGCCTGCTGTGCACAAGGGACGCAGACCCGAGCATTGTCACCGTTGATAGATGAGACCCCACAAGCTACACACAGGCGGGCTTGTCCCGAGGGAACCCCGTTAACAATATCCTGGGATGCCTCCATATGGTGATTAATAGGCACAATAGGCCAGTAGGGACTGACGCTATAAGCTATCCTGGATGCCCCAAAGACCCGCAGGGAAGTGGGAGTAATTATACTAGGTCCAACTGGGAATTGCCCCGGGCAGAGAGAAGCCACTGGATTTGACCGTCTGAAAGACATAATGGGAATAGGGATGTCAGAGCCATGCGCAGTAAGCAAGACAAATGAAAATCGCCCGCGAGGGCACTTACAGATCGAGAAAGGAGGAGGGACTGTTACCACGCGCGCGCACGATGAGCATCGAAATGGCGCCAAGCGGACCTCGAAGGGCGGGCCAGACCGGGTTGTGAGGCGGAGCGCGCCAAGCCAGGTCTCCGCCCACCCGAAGAGCGCGAAGCTCTGAATACAGTAGTCAGCGCAGACAGTAGAGTGAATGACACACTATAGAAGCAAAAACAGGGATTACTTCCAGATGTGTCCAACAACAAATACCAATAAAGATGCCGCAGCGCCTGAGGCGCCGGCGCCGCTTGTACACGTGCCCGTCCAATAAGGGCAAGATAATCGCCCGGCAGCGACCGATAGACAATGAAAAACAAACAGCGCGGCTCTGACACCAGGTGTATGATTCAAGGACAATACTAAGGCCATAACGTGTACTGAATACACAAGACCACCACACCCCCCCCCCCTTTCTTTCCCCCCGAAACTATGGGGGGAACGAGGGAGAATGGCGACCCTTTGAACAGGGTCCGCCGCTACACGGGGTATGGGGCAATAGCGCGGGAGGGGAATCCACAAGAGGCTCACCATTAGCCTAAACCGCCTACCCTTTGGTGGGGGGCAGCGGTCGATAGACAATGAAAAACAAACAGCGCGGCTCTGACACCAGGTGTATGATTCAAGGACAATACTAAGGCCATAACGTGTACTGAATACACAAGACCACCACACACCCCCCCCCTTTCTTTCCCCCCGAAACTATGGGGGGGAACGAGGGAGAATGGCGACCCTTTGAACAGGGTCCGCCGCTACACGGGGTATGGGGCAATAGCGCGGGAGGGGCATCCACAAGAGGCTCACCATTAGCCTAAACCGCCTACCCTTTGGTGGGGGACTGCGGTGGAGCATGGCTCCGTTAAGCACGCGTGGTGCTGCCTACCTTCACCCGACCAGCGCAGCCCAGGCTGGGAGGCACACCACAGGGAGGACGGGTGGGAGTAGTCCAACAGGGCCACAGGCTTTAAAAGCCCCGCTCACCTGCGAGAGAGTGACACATCATGTCTTCGCAGTCAGCACTGCAAAGAAATCTGGGGATTTGTGGGACGTCCCTGGATATTTGAAGGGCCGGGAGGTGCCTGTTTTTCCATGTCTCTGCAGTGCAGCTGCATCTGGCGGAGGATAACCCAAGTGTAAGTATTATATCTGGAGCAGGACGTACTGTATACTAAGAATATAAAAAACACACACAACATGCATACAATGGAAGAACCCCCCCGACAAGTAATAGTGGGACCTGGAAGGGGGGAGATCCCGCACCGTACGGTGCACAAGGGAAGAAGGGACAGGGCATCCCCAACCGGGATCACGAACCCGGATTCCGCCTACCCCATAATGAGGTTTCAGAGGGGAGCATAGGCTCCCTATCACACCTAAAGAGGTGTATCCTGCCCTCACCAGGACCTGCAGCCAAGGCTGGGAGGCTCATACAGTACTAGGAAACAAAGGTCCGGCAGAAATAGGTAAAAAATGGGGCCGGGCTGAGCCCGGCTTACCTGCAAAGAGTAGAAGTGTTCATCTTCGGTCTTGCTCGCCTTCCTGCAGAGAAGAAAACTGGGGAATTGGTGGGAGGTCCCAGGTATTTATGGACTGGGAGGAGCTCCTTTTTTGCATTCATCTCTGCAGAAGTTCGCCCTCTACTGGAGAATAACCCAAATGTCATGAAGAGTTGAAGCGGAGTCTATGTCACATTTGGAATAGGAACATCAGAGGTATTGGGGAGTTAATAAAAATCCACAAACACGACTTGCTCTGCCCCGCTCTCCCTCTGCTAAAAATTTCTTAGCAGTTTAAACATGTCCCGTCACATAGCACTCCAGCATTCTTCGTTCCCATACAGTCTTCCATCAGGCAGCACCATCTTGCCTCCCCATCATGCACTGCTCCACCCCTCAGATCTCACACATGCGCAGTGTCACTGCATAGGCTGCAATGACACTCGGAGCAGATCTCGCGAGATTTGATGAGCGTCGCAGGACAATTGAAGAGAGAGTATGGCTGAAGCTGCAGCCTTCACTCAGCAATGGCTGAGGGGGGGGGGGTGGAAATGGGCCAGGAATCCTGTCAGATGTCTGCATCTTATATAACACCAACATCTAAAAAGGCAGTGAGGGAGGGGGGCTAGATGTTTACAAAGGAACATCAGAAAAGGTCTTATGTTCCTCTTTAATTCCATCTTCTTTGTTGATTATAAACAAGTTGAATAATAGAGGGCCTGGCACTGAACCCTGGGGTACAACGGTTACAACTGGGGGCCATTCAGAGTTGGTATCACTAACCACAACTCTGCACATAATCAGTTACAAACTGTATTTTCTAATCCCGAAGACCTCAATTCCCCAATAAGCATCTATGACAGTGTCAAATTTTTTTGTAAAATCCATAAAAAAAACTATATCTACAGCCACCCGTCGGTCCTGGTTTCTACTTTTCTCTTCATATAAGCCAATCAAGTTAGTATGGCAGCTTCTGTCCTTTGTGTTACTTATACTATGCATAGTTACATATTCGTGTATGTAGTCCCTTAACCCCTTAAGCAAAGGATGTTAAACAGGTCTGTAGTTAACTGGAAAAGACCTAGAGCCCTTTTTAAAAATGGACACTAATTTGCCTTGCCACTATACCAGTTGTTAGCGAGTCTTTGAAGATCAGGGGTGAGGAGATAACCGAGCAGAGTTCTTAAAGAACGCTTGGATGAAGTCCATCCGGTCCTGCAGTATTAATGATTTAGTCTTTCTTGGATGATATCCATGTTTAGCCTGAGTATTATACTTGGATTACTGCTATCAGTGGCATCTCCTGTATATGTTTATTGCTCCTTTATTGTGTACACAGAGCTAAAGAACCCACTTAACCCCACCTTCTCTTCATCCCAAGTGACCAATTCACCATTACCATTAGTTAGGGTACCTACCTGTTCCAATTTAATTTTCATTGAATTTATATTTGTAAAGAAATGTTTAGTGCTTGCTACATCTAAAATGGCTAATGAGGGTCACCCATAGAAGCGGCACGGGAGCCGCATGCGCGGGTGGTTCGCTGCTTCTCCCTCGCCTCCATTAGCCATTTGGACGGCCCTATATCTGTTGGTAATTGTACTGAAATTGCTGCTGGCACTTGCACTTTTTTCAGTGTCACTGACCACATCTGTATTGCTTATGAATGCATGAATTGCATGAATTAAAGATGATTATATGGATTAGATCAAATTGTTGATGATTGATTATTGAGGGACATTTGGTGCCATCCTGGGTATCCCATTTACAGTCTACTGGGACCGTTATTGCTTATATTAGTGCACATCTGTATTGCTTATGTTTAATGATATTTTTTATGGATATATATTTTACTTTTGGGAAATTCTGTGCAATTTATATGGATTGATATTCTCCTTTAGGGTATTTTGCTCAGGAATTTTTTCGGCATAGTTGCCATATAATTGTTAGAATTGGTTTGTATGCACTAGTCACTTTGTGATACAATTGCACTTTATCAGGTGATATGCCCATTTCATATGCATATGGATTTAGTATGTATACACATTACTAGGGCTTGGTAGTTTTTGTTTTTTTGTACCGGCACAAAAATTTAGGGTGTTTTTGAGTTTGTTTGGGAATATTGTCCAAATTGCAGCTTATTTATAGCCCCAATAGGTAGATACAACACATGATTTTTTTGTGGAGATTATAGGGAGCTCTGGCAGCAGTGTCTTGTCATTTATTTATTTTTAGCCTACATTGTGTTTGAGTATAATTAATGGTTAATAAAATATGTAAATTATTTTATATTTGTCTTGTGCTCCTCATTGGGAGGGATGTGTGGTCTTTCCACGTCCACTCCATTCTGGCTTGGTTGTACATTGGGGAGTGAGCACAGTATATGATATTATAGGTGGTGCACCCCTGTTTCCAGTACGTATCCCCCCTTGTAGTTGATTGAATTCCCTCCATCACCATCACTGTGCCGCCCACTCTGTTTATGCAGCTGACCCTGTATTTCCTCATTTGTGTTGAGGGGGGGGGGGTTATAGATTATACCGAATTGGATTCTAACCCATACTTCTACCCACAAGGTTTTTACATACGCACAATCCTCAGCTAGTATTCCCTTCATTTGTTCTGTCTTTCCTAAAGAGTAAAACCTTGAATATTGAAAGTCCAGTTATGTGTGGAGGTCTAGCCATGTCTCAGCCACACTACTTACAATTATTTTCTTCAAGCTAAAGCTGTCCCCTAAGTAACATGTCTTCCCCTTTGTTGTGCCCTCCTCCTCATCTTAAGTTTAAATACCCCTCCACCCCCTCTAGTACAGCACATCAGCTTAATTTCAGGTTCAAATTATCTGTAGAATACAGTTTGCAAATTGAAAAGTCAGCCCGGTTGCTCTAGGAACCCAAATCCTTCTGTCCTGCAGCAGGACTTAAGCCATGCATTTGAAGTGGACCAAAACCCATTGAACTTGTGAAATACATTTGGCCAAAGCCCCGCCGATACTCCCTTCTTAGGGTGTAGAAATGGATATTTCTCCTCTTCGAAACATCCTAAACATTGATTTTTTTTTGGCTGTCCCTCTCTGTAGGATGGCAGGCGACCAATTACTGCATAGGTGTGGCAATGACATCATTGCCACGCACAGCAGTGGCAATGAATGGAGGAGGAGGAGCTTAAATAAAAACAGGAGGCATTATCTAGGATTAGAGTGAAGGGGGAGCAGTAAAAGTTAGCAAAAAGGTGCTCTTCATGGAAGGAACAATTAAGGGGATGCAAGTTAAAAATGTGGGTCTTTGGCTGCTTTAACTCTCCAAGCTCCCCCGTTGTTCCACTGGAGGGTATGGCACAGACAGTATTCCAGAGAACACAACCTTGGAGGTCCTTCTCTTCAACTTGGTGCTTCCTTAAAATGTATTCTTGAGAGGAAGATCAGACCTTTTCTGATGTTCCTATCCAAATATCCCTCCCCCCCTCACTGGCTTGTAGAGGTCAGCATTATCTAAAACACGGTCATCCGACAGCATTCTGGCCCCTTTGCACCCCCCCTTAACCGTCCCAGAGCAAAGGCTGCAAAGCCTTAACCACCCCTCTTCAAATCTTGCGGGACTTGCGGCGAGTATCATTGCAGCGACACTGCACAAGATCTGAGGGGCGGTGCAGTGCATGACAGGATGGCAAGATGACGCTGCCTAATGGAGATGGGGCAGGACCAAGGGATGCTGGAGCATGATGCGACTGGACAGGTAAGTTTAAAGTTGTAAATTGTGAACCGGAGGGGCAGGGGAGGCGAGCAAAGCAGGTTTGGGGGGTTTTTATTAACTCCCTAATAACTGAAAAGCTTTTCTTTAAGGATCCTCCATCTCCCATTAATTCTGTCATTGGTCCCTTTAGAAAAACTTTTTTTGTACCCTTTTTGGTTGTGTATATCCTGTAGCTGGCAATTAGCCCTGCTAGTTCCCTGCTCTTTTGTCTGTCATTGGTCTCCACGTGGAACATGACAGCTGGGTCATCCCTAGCACCCCCCCCCAGCTCCATTACCACTAAACGTCTAGTCCTACTTGCAGTCCCACCCACTCACTAGCTGGGCTGTCCTCCCGGCTGTTAGGGAGAGCAATATCTGCTAGGATTGTCATTTCTGACACTGACACTTGCATCATTACCCAACTTGGCAATTTTGTAGGCCAGTGGATTTTTTTTTCTCTTATATCACATTAGCAGGATTGCTATTTGGAGGGGGCAGGACAGGGTTTTCCCCTTTTTATGAAGGGGTCCTTCACTCTGAATAAGAGCATATCTTATATATTTCCCACACCCTGTACATACAGATTGCTCACATTAAAAAATCATCCCATCTGCATCTACTGCATGTTATGAGCCTTTAAACGTCCAAGAACTCATGGAACATCAGGCAGCCTGCAAACAGGAAGTGCCTTCTGACTGTGCTGCTCTGCATTCTGGGATTGCTGACCTTTTCCTGACCCCAGCTCCGCTCTGTCTGTGCAAAGCACAGCTATAACCCCATCCCCTGTACTTTATCCAGCTCTCCTCTCCTCAGTAAGTGTGATGCTTCTGAGTCAAGATGGCAGCGCCCGTATCCTAAAGTCCTGAACAGAGTTAAAGCCCTGTGGGGGAAAGAACAATAAGTAAGTGACTAAAAACTATTAAGATTCCCGGGCCGAACAGCATCGGGCCTGCGGGGCACCCCGATCGCTATGTGAAACCCCCCAGAAAGCCCCAAAATCCCTACCTGCTCCTCGATCCAGCGGCGGCTGCCGCCACTCGCGCATCCCTCTAGCAGGGCGCGCACCCGCGCCAGCCGTTTGTGAATGGCGGGCGCGCTCCCTGTAAGAGTGACGCGCGGGAGGCGGCGGCGGGCGCTCTTGCTTGTCCGGCGGCGGGGATTGGCTGCAGCGGTCACGTGGGAGCGGGGACAGGTGAGTTTTTGGGGCTTTCACACAGCAGGGCACCCCGGGTCGGGGTGGCCCACCGAAGTGGACCAAAACCCAGGATAGTCAAAATCCTGGGTGTTGGTCCACTTTAAGGGTTTGGGCTTTTCAATAAATCATGGTGAAGGTCCGGTTTAAGTGTGTGAAGTATTGTGTGCAAGAGTTAACAGAGCGCCCAGTGCAGGCCTACATGAATCATAGTGCCCCGTTACCTCCCCCCCACCCCCGCAGAGTTGCGCGAACTATTTGCATTATCTCTATGGCGCTTATTAGTATGCTTTGCTGAGAAGAATTGGCACTGCTGGCATTCCCCACATTTCCCCAGCAGTCTGTGCACACAGTTGCTTGGTAGGGTCGTCCTCAAAAATACTGGAGAGCTGATGATGTCCACTGCGGGGGTTATCCCAAAGCCCCGCTATACATACTTGCCTAACCTTGCCGGTTCACCACCTCATGCGTCTGCCAGGAGCTATTGAGGTCTGTGAGACAGGCTTGCACAGCACTGTGCACCCACCCAACAAACCTCACTGGTTGCCAACCGTCACAGGTGACCGAATGGCCTCAAAGTGCTCCTGCAGGTAAAGGCGATTGTTACACCATTGTGTTGGGCTACATTTGATATTGTCCTAAACAGTTTTCCATTTTTACATTGAAGAAGAAATGGCTGAAATATCAAGGTTTACATTTTCACCTCATGATTATGCTTTTGAAAAAAAGTGGGAATGGCCCTTGGATCTGGGATGCTGCAGTGTGATGAATCTGGAGATGGGGGCATAGGGAGGAACCAGCAAACCTGTCCCGCTTTGCTGAGCAGATTAGGGGACAGGATAAAAAAAAAAAAAAAAAAAAAAAAAAAAAAAAAGAGAATAGCCATTTCTGCTTCATTTTAAAAACAGTTTAGGACAGTGCCAAATGTAGCCCGACACAATGATGTAACAATTACCTTTGCCTACGGTATCAAGTTAATAAGGGAAGAAAGAGGGTTAGTATCTCTGCCACCACCCCCTAACTGTGGATGTCATTGGCCATCTAGTCACTATAAGTGTGCCAACCACCAAGAAAGAATGTAGGTCTGCTGACCACTGAAGTTCAGCCCAATTTGGAATGCCACACTGTGCCAAAACCAAGCAGTCATCACTTGACAAACAACTGAATGTGTACAGTTGTTACAACATACAACCCAGAACATGAAAGGCTTGCTAAAAACATGTCATGTTCAACAAAGAGTCAGCAGCTTTCAAGTACTTTATTACACGCATTTGGATCTGGTTCCAATTGTTTTCTGTTGTGGACAGTTCCTGGCACTGAATCTTGCTCTCCAATTAAGAAAGGTTGGGGACCACTGCATTAGACTGATGGGGTTATACATGTTCTGGTCCTCTGTAAGGATGTTTAACTGTAAGGGCATATAAAAAAAAGGAACCACAATGCATTTGCCTATAACTCTGCGTTAAACAGGACCTTCGCCCTAAATAAGAGCATATTTTATATATTTCCCCCACGCTGTACATACAGATTGTCCACATTAAAAATCATCCTACCTGCATCTATTACATTCAAGATGGCGACCCATGGAGGTGCAGGCTGCCTGCAAACAGGAAGTGTTTTCTGACTGTGCCACTCTGCATTCTGGGATTGCTGACCCTTTCCTGACCCCAGCTCTGCTCTGTGCAAAGCACAGCTATAACCCCGCTCCCCTGCACCTTTGAGCCTTTGAGTGCTTAACAGAGTTGCAGGCCAGTCAGAGAAACAATAAAAATACAATTCTGAGAGTACTCAACTGTAGAATTGATTTTATAGTATACAGCATGTCCTGTTCCAGTAATTCCTTACATCTGGGTTATTCCACCACAAAAAGTCTTAACCAAACGGTGACTGGCAAAAGATTTTTGGAAGAAAATTGCCAAAGCTGAAACATGACCTTTGAGGGTACTAAGTTGAAGGCCCAAATCCAAACCATGTTGCAAGAATTCCAGAATTCTGGGAACAGAAAACACTCGACAGGGAAGAGATTTTGACTCACACCAGGAAATGTAAGCATGCCAGACCCTGTAGTAGATAAAGGACGAGGACTTCTTCCTAGCCCTAATCATGGTATCAACAACAGAGGCAGGCAACCCCTTTTCCCTCAAGATGGAGGTTTCAACAGCCAAGCAGTCAAAGCCAGCGTTTGTAAATTGGGATGGCACAGCTGTCCCTGAGTGAGCAGGTCTGGATCCTTGGGCAGGACGTACTGATCTACTGCAAATTGCACAATGTTTGCGAACCACACCCTTCTTGGCCAACAGGGGGCCACCAGAATGGTTGGTTGGCACCCCTTCCTGGGCTATCTTGCGCAGCACCCTGCCCAACAGAGGGAACACAGAGGAGCCGAAACCCCTTCCAAGGCATTGCTAGCGCATCCGTGGCGAAGGCCAGAGGGTCCTGAGACAGAGAGACAAAGAATGGAAGCTTGTGATTGTGACAGGACGCAAACAGACCCCAGCGACGGCACAGGAGAGGAACACCCTGTTGCTGAGGAACCACTCCCCCAGCCGAGACATCTCCCTGCTCAGGGAGTCTGCCTCCAGGTTTTTCACCCCCGGGATGTAAACTGCCGATATACAGGGGACATTCTCCTCCGCCGAGAACAGTAACAGGGACACTTCCTTGAGGGCTTGCTTGCTCCGAATCCCTCCCTGATGATTGATGTATGCAACTGCCGTCTGGTTGTCCGAGCGGATCTGAACAGCCCGACCCTGAAGGTGTGGAGTCAATTGGGCAAGAACCAAACTTACCGCCCTCAGTTCCAGAATGTTGATAAAAGTATGGGCCTCCTAGAGGCCCCACTGACCCTGGAATTTCAAGGAGTTCCAGAAGCCCCCCCCCCCCCCCCCAACCTGTCAGACTGGCATCTGTGGTGACAGTCTCCCAGCAAGGGAACAGAAAGGTCCTGCCCACCAAGAGGTTCCTCGAGTCCAGCCACCACGAGAGGGACCGTCTGGCCAGAGGGGACAGAACAAATACCTGATCCAGGGACACAGGGACCTGATCCCACAATGATAAGGGGTGTAGCTGAAGAGGTCTCATGTGAAACTGAGCATAGGGTACCGCCTCGAAGCAAGACACCATCAGGCCCACCAGTTGCATCCCCTGCCGGATGGAGGGATTTGGACAAGAAAGAAGAAACTGGGTCTGCGCTTGAAGACTCTCCACCTTCTGAGGGAGAAAAACCTTGACCCGAGATGTATTCAGAGTCATGCCCAGAAAGGACCTCACCAGTGACGGGAACAGAAAAGACTTGGGATGGTTGATCACCCAGCCGAAGGACTAGTGTGGACACCACCATCTGGGTATCCAGCTCTGCCTGATGGAAGGACTGAGACGAGATCAGAATGTCGTCCAAATAAGGAAGAATGCGAATGCCCCAAGATCTCAACAGAGCCATCACACCCGCCAGTACCTTGGTGAATACCCTGGGAGCTGAGGTGATACCGAAAGGTAAGGCCACAAATTGGTAGTGCTGATCCTCCAGAGCAAACCTGAGAAATTTCTGATGACCTGCGAAGATTGGTACATGAAGGTAAGCGTCCTTGATGTCTACGGATGTCATGAAGTCGCCCGGGCGAAGAGTAGCGACTGCTGAGCGTAGGGTCTCCAAACTTGTTGAGGTGCTTTAAATCCAAGATGGGCTGAGGGACCCATCCTTTTTGGGAACCGTGAATAGATTGGAGTAGAAGCCTCTGCCCCTTTCCCTGAGAGGCACAGGGCAGATGACCCCCAACTCTAAAAGGTTTCGGACCGCAAGCCGCAAGCTCTGAGCTGACAGGGGTTTTGAGCCATCCGGGATCTGATGAATCTTGGGGGCGGCCAGGCTGCAAACTATCTTGTATCCAGGACACCACCTCCTGAATCCATCTGTGCTACACGTAGCCTCCAGACGTGAGCAAAGAGCCGAAGCGTCCCCCCACCTGGATGGGCGAGGGCGCCTCCTCATGCCTGAGGGGGCTTGGGGGAGGATTTGGGCTTGGGACCCATGAGAGCCCGGGCGGCCTCGTCCTCTACCCCTGCCCCAATAGTCTCTGCGTGCCCCAGCAAAAGGAAACTCCTCGACCAGCCCTGGAAGCGCGGAAGGAGGGGAGAGAAGCAGCGGTCCCCCGAAAAGGGCCGAGACAGCCTCCTACGTTGAGGCAGCCTACCACCGCTGGCAAATAGGTCCAAGCGTTCACCAAAGAGCCGCAGCCCCTTAGAGGGAAAACCAGTGAAGGCCTTTTTAGCAGCATTATCAGCCACCCACAGACGTAGCCAGACAGAGCGTTGTATAGCCACCAACAGGGCAGAAGTCCTACCATACATTCTAATGGCATCATACATGGCAGAAAGGATATATGCAACAAATTCATAGCAAAGTAGGAGAGATCTATAATCCTCACCTCCCGCGTCAGAGGCCCATCTATGAGACACTTAAGCAATCCTTTAATAGCAATAGCCGTTATAGCAGAGGCACAAACCGGGCGCAGTGCAGTCCCCACACAGGCAAAAGCATGACAGGACAGCTGGTCCAAGCGCCGGTCCTCACCATCCCGCAGGGTAGTAGTGTCAGGTGAATGCATGACTGATGTGTTAGACAACCCTAGGACGGGCGCGTCCACCTGGGAGGCCAGGACCAACGCTTAATCACATCAGCGGGAAAGGGATACCTCCTATCCCAACTCTTGGGCACCCCAGGTAACTTACTAGGCCGTTCCAACTCCGAGCACCAAATTATTAAAGAGATTCTGCTCAGGGAACTCTAAGCGTGGTTTAACAGAATGGAAAAGCTCACCCTGCTGCTGCGGAGCCACGGCAGGAGGGGAAATACAAAGCACTTTAAAAATGTGAGTCAGTAACCTGTCAGTGTCATCTTTGGACCATGGGTCTTCTCCAAAGGGAGACCCGGTACCACCATATAACTTAGATTGTTCCTCAGGAGGATTCTAAATCAGAGAATAAATTCCCCCTCCTCGAGGGGGTAAAAGCCAGTAAATGAGTAAAGTCCCTCATCCTCCACAGGAAAGAGGGAAGCAGCGGGAGATAAATGCCGCTTCTTAACAGAAGCCTTACGTGGGGCTGACCCAGCAATATGCTTTTCAATGCTGGCCACCCGTGAAGCCAAGTCATAATGAGACTCCCTGCCAGTGTGCCCCTCGCTGGGGGTCAGATGCAAGCGTGGGGGGGGGGGGGGTAGGCAAAGCAGAAAGGGGCGCAGCACCGGGAACCGTAGCAGAGGACCCAGGCTGCAGCGCAGCACATCATCCCGGAAGCCTCCATATGGTGATTTAGATACAGGCGTAACGGCCAGTACAGGGACACAGCTAGCAATAGCCACCCTTTTTGGGATGCCCCCCCCCCAAAGCCCGCTAGGGAAGGTGGGTGAATGGTAAGGGGCAGGGCCGGGAGAACCACAGTCAGAGATGACCCGCCTGCAAGACACAATAAACCAGCGTATACATAGTAAAGCAATATAACAAAACCCCCGTAAGGGACTCATGGACCAATCGGACAGATCGCTCAGAGACCAGACCGCGTCGCAGCACCGCAAGGACAAGGCCACAAAACGGCGCCAGCAGAAGTACCGAGAGGGGTATGACACAAAACGCGTCAACCCGCGATTCCCCCCCCGAAGAGCGCGAAACTGACCACGTGAGATGCCGGCACCATGACAGTAACCTAAAAAAATACATCGCGCCAACCACCGCGGAGCGCCGTACAACAGTCCGCACAACACCAAAAAAAGCACACAAATACAGACCCCCGGGCGCCCCCTGCCCACCAAGCCGGCCACAACAAGGGGTCGCGCCCAACCTTCTAGAGGGGAGGGGAGGGGAGAAGTGTGAAGGAACCAAGATCCAAGGATTGAGGCTGGGGCATCCCAATGAGGCTCACCATAGAAGGCCTGTGGCCGGCTACCCTTTGGTACAGGGTTTTGCGGCCCAGAGCCGAGCTCTTTCAGCACCTGACCCTAGTGCTGTCCTACCTTCACACGAACCGTCAGCCGAGAGGCAGTGGGTCCAGAACAGGTGGAAATAAGCCTGCAGGGCCCTAGGCTTGAAAAGCCCCACTCCCTGCGCAGTAGAGAGCCATCTGTCTTTGCAGTCCAGACTGCAAAGAAACACAGGAAATAGGTGGGAGATACTTGGCTATTTTATGGGGCCAGGAGTGGCCAGAAGTCTTTCTGCAGTCCACTGCACCACCTTGTGGTGGAATAACCCAAACGTAAGGAATTACTGGAACAGGACGTGCTGTATACTTGGAAAAAGTGACTAAAAACTTCAAATATATTAATTTTAGAGGCTGGGGAATAGTTTCAGGGTTTGGGCTTTTCATTAAATGATGCTGAAGGTCCACTTTAAGAAAAACTTCCTGTTGGCCAAGGGAGGCAAAATGTAAAGCTAAATCTCTAGAATCCTATATGAAAGCAAAACATTACATTAACCAAGGCATTATTTCCTTAGCTATACTACGGGTAACATTCCCATAGCCGTTGGGGTGTAGCACTTTTACTTACCACAGACAGCCATGTAATATGACCCTCTGAATAAACAGCACATACATTACCCTAATGCATAGCTAATCAAGAACTCACCCCCACAGCATATTTACATTAACCCGACTCAAGAACAGCCTTTTGAATCAAACAGAGGCTTGTCTGTTTCCGCATGCACAGAAGCCTCAGTTACTCTGAAACTACCTGCCGACAAAATTTAAATAAATACACCTAACTGAAAGATCACTCAGATTATGTTTTCACCCATTACTGAAAGCAATTGAACACAAATGCCTGGTGGTCACTTAAAGCAGAACAAAACCCTGGATTATCACTATTTTAGATTGTATCCTTGCCACAAGGGCATCCCTATTTGGGAAACCCCCAAATTGCCTGTTTAAAAAAAAAAAACCTTTCCCAGGTCACACGGTGCATGTGCAGGTTCTCATCCAATAAGCAATGTATCCGTTTACACACAAAGCTCACCAATAGGGAGCGAACTCGTCCCCAGTTTCCCTCTAGACTGGGGAATGCTCCCACTGCCAGCCTAATTGGCTGAGCGCAGGAGTGCACCTCAGGCTGCAGCCGGCTTGGTTTACATCACCGTGGGAGAGAGTTTCACAGCAGAGAATCCTGATTTGGGACATCCATGGGTTCAGCTTTAACCCTTTCGCTGCCAGCCTACCTGCAGCTTTTGTCACCCTCTGTTGCCAGACCATGTTTCACTATGTTGCACTACACATGTTCAACTGTGATTTTTGAAAAGGATTTCCAGGGATTTCCCAGGAAAATGATATATTGTTTTTTTCAGCAGAGTCTGGGCTTTAACATAAAATGTCTTTTGTTTGTCATTTGTCAAGTGTATTCTTAATATTTTGGGGTGAAATATGTGAAAAAAAATAAAAAAAATAATTTTTTTACAATTTGTAGCATTTTTTTTGTAATAAAAAATGTAAGTTTGTCAATAAAATCTTATTGCGTGTGAAATCCAAATTTCTCCCGGTTACAACGGTACCACATATGTATTGGTAGACACTCTTTCCTGCCCAGGAGACTCCCCCAAACTGAAACAGCACTTTAAGAGATTTTTAGATCAAATACAGGTATGCCAAGCGCTACGTGTACCTTGCAGTTTAATAAAAACAACCCTTTACACTTGAAATACCCCCCACAAACTATATATTCTCTGGAAATACACACTTCAAGCTTTCTAGGCGTACCAGGCTTGTTGATGTTGCCACAGTTTTCTGGAAATTCTCCCTCAATGTATTCTTTGGTTACACAGAGCTTCCCTAAAAATGGATAAAAAAAAAAAAGCAGAGTCAAAGCCACATTTTCCTAAAAAAAAAAAAAAACTATATGCAAACAAGAAAAAACAAGTTAATCTGAAAAAGCAACAACCCCCGAACCGAACAATACCCAACATGCATAGCTACTGTCAAAAGACTGCCAAACACCAAAAAGTAAAGCATGTGCACAATGGTAATTTTGCTTGAAAATTTCAGCTCTGCAGACAAAGTGCGCACCTTGCGCTTTTTCTACCAAAACAACCCTTTACATTTGGAATACCCCCCACAAACCGCACATTCCTTGAAAGTACACATGATAAGCTTTCTAAGCGTACCCAGCTTGTTGTAGTGGGCCCATCTTTCTGAAAGTAATCCCTCAAAGAATTCTTTGGTCGCACAGGGTTCCCTTAAAAAAAATGTATAATAAAGCAGAATGAAAAATTAGTTTTCCTAAAATATCAACATGCAAACAAGAAAAAACAAGCTAAATCTAAAAGTGCAAGGTCCCCCGGGCAGAACGATACCCAACATGCATAGGTACTTTTAACCCTTTTAACAGCCAGCCTACTTGAGATTTTGTCACCCTCTCTTGACAGGTCATTTTTAACCATTTTGCGCTATGCTTAACTGTGATTTTTGCAGGAATTTCCAGGAAAATGATATATTTTATTTTTGCGGCAGAGTTTAGGCTTTAACATGAAATGTAATTTTTTTACTGTTTTTTATTAAACAAAAAAAAATTTTTTTAGAAAATAGTCTCCTTTATTTCAAATAAAACCTTTTTTTTTTTTTTTTTTTTTTTTAAAGAAAACCATATTGCATGTGAAAGCCCCATTTCTCCCGATTACAACGGTACCACATATGTATCGGTAGCCCTCCGTTACTGTTCCGAAGACCCCCCCAAACTGAAAAGAACACTTTATAACATGTAAAAATAAAATACAACTACAATCCACACTATAAAGGGTTAAATCAAGAAAAAAATTGGCATGGGATTCCCCTTCAGGGGGGGGGGGGGGGGGGTAATCCCCACTTTTTTTTTTTTTAATTTTAAGGGTTAAAAACCTTTAAAAATTCCCATAAAAATGAAATGGGGTCCCCCCTACCCAGCATAACCAGCCCGAGGATCAGCTATGCAGGGCTTGTAGAACAGGGCGCAGGGGCCAGCTTTGGTCGCCCCCCGCCCTGCCAAGTACAAGCCCGCACCGCCTAAATCAGCCCGGGCCCTTCTGCCCCCCCCTGGGCTTCGGGGAGGCAGGTAATAGGGGGGCCAGGGTTAATGGCAAGTCACCCGCTAGCCGCAGGTGACTTGACAGCCCCCCAGCCTTGTGAACTGGTATAGGGGTTTCATGGACTCCTTACAAGTTCACAATGGGTTAAAGTGGACCAACACCCAGGGCTGATCGGGCCGGGAATCTATAAGATTCCCAGACCGTTCTATTCCCTCCCCCGGGGCATCCAAAATCGGGATGCCCCTGTGTGAAACCCCCCCCCCCGGAACACCCGCTACCACTTACCTGGATCCCGGTCCTACGGCGCATGCGCGGGCCGCATCCCCGCTATCCCTCTAGCAGGGCGCGTGCCCGCGCTGGCTATTTATGACTGACCGGCGCGGGCACGCTCCCTGTTAGAGGAAGTGGGGGATGCGGTCTCCAGCACGCTCAGACTGGCTGAGCTTAGACGTCCATAACTCAGCCGCTCTGCGCGCTGATTGGACGAGCGGCCGCGCATGCGCCGTAGGACCCGGGTGAGGTGAGTTATTGTGGGTGATCGGGGGGGGGGGGGTTTCACAGAGCGAGGCATCCCCAGGGGAAAGGACCAATACCCAGGATAGTCAAAATCCTGGGTGTTGGTCCACTTTAATTGTAAAAAAAAAAAAAAACACAAACACACCACAAAATGTTGGAAGCATTTTATACCTGCTGTGTAACAGGACATAAGCGGGGGGGGGACCCCATTTTTTTGGGAATTTTAAGGGTTAAAAACCCTTAAAAATCCCCCCCAAAAAATGACGTAGGGTCCCCCTTACCCAGCATTACCGACCCGGGCCAGCTATGGGGGCTAGTAGAACAGGGCGCAGGGGCCAGCGTTGGTGGCCCCTGGCTCTGCAGGCTACTAGCCCACATAGCCACTAAGTGGCCCGGGCCCTTCTGCCCCCCCTGGCCGTTGGGGAGGCAGGTAATGGGGGGCTGGGGGTTAATGGCAAGTCACCCGCTAGCCGCAGGTGACTTGCCAGACCCAGAGCCTTGTGAACTGGTATAAGGGGTCTCATGGACCCCTTACCAGTTCACAAAGGGTTAACTGTAAAAAAAAAAAAAAAAAAAAAAAAAAAAAAAAACCACACAACACACAAAAGTATTTTATTAAAAAAAAAAAAAAAATAGAATGTTTTTACTGTACTTACCTTTGATTGTAAGCTCTTGTCCCTCGCCACTCTGATGACAGATGCCGGTGATCGGCATCCAGAGAAGGGGGAGGCAGGAGATCAGAGGATCTCCTGCCACCTCCTTCCCCGGGCACCGATCACCGGCATCTGACGGCTGAGAACGCTGAAGCCAGTGTCGGGACCGTGATGACGTCATTAGCGGGCTTAGCGGCAAGATGGCGGCCGCCATCGAGGAGGAAAGGGGTGAGAGCCTCCCGGGCTCTCTCCTGAAGATCCGTAAGTCCTGGGGGGGGGGGGGGGATTGAATGCCCCCCAGGTGAAGAGGAGGGACAGCGGGAGCCAGCGCACACGCAGGTAAGTGAATGTCATTTTTATTTTTTACAGTTAGCAGCTGCTGCCGAGGCGGGGGGGGGTCTATTCCAGGGGCTCTCCTGGAGCCATCCGAGCCGGGGAATCGGATGGCACCAAATTAAAGAGGAGACCCGGCCGGATCCAACGAGGGGTCAGGTGAGTATTTTTTATTTTTATTTTTTTTTAACTAGCAGCGGGGAAAGTCAAGCACTTAAGGCCCAGCCAAGCCAGCACGTAGGTGTTACGTGCTTGGCACTTAAAGGGTTAAACTAGACCAAACCCCCCTAAAAAAAAAAATAAAAAAAAAAGTGCTCCTATGCATCCCTCTCCAGGGCACTTGAGATTGCACATAAAAATGCATTTACATTTTTGTAACTCCTGCCGTAGTTGATTGCCCCCCACCCAGCATCCTATGGTGCTGCCAGTAGCCTGCAAAGAGGAAATGCTTGTGGGAGAGCACCATGGTAATCAGGGGAATAGGTCTGCTTTATTTAGAGGTTGCTTATTAAGAAAGCGCTACAGGGACATATTAAAATCATTTTATAAACACTTTAGCTGAGAAAAAACTTTAGCTGAACTAAGGTATTATGGAAGGAGACAAAGGGGTTAGAAAATGATGGTAGCTACAAATCTGGGAATGTTGAGTTAGGTCTTGCCATCACTAGAACCCATAAAAACTTACCAGCACCTGGCTTATCTACGCCGGAGTGGAAGCCTGACAACATTCTAGGTTTTATAGTTACTGGGAAAAAAAAATCAAGAAGTAACAAGTACCTATCAGACTTTCCCTTGGTAAATAAACAAACTTTTGAATTCCGGCTGGCGAGTGGGGACGGCCCCTATTCGGCTGGCTACCATAATAATAGGGTTCTCTGTACACCAGGAAATTCCACGTACTGTTTTCTTTGGGAACCGGCAATACACCCAATGGCCAGGACCAGGAAACTTAACCACCAGCTTCACAAACTGGGGTTGCAGGAGACTGTTCAGCAGCGGTGGTAAGGTAAATGGATCTTCTCGTTACCCCTTGGACTGCCCAGCGCGAGTATTTGTACAGAAGTGGGCTCCTTTAAATATAAGTCTTTGTTTCATAAACCCGCCAACACCAAGCAATCCTTATCCGTTCCCATTCAAATGAGGTTAAAATTGTGGTGGTGGAAGGTAATGGGAACAAAGGATGTGTATGTCATTTTTAATACTTAACTCAGATTTTTTATTTTATTAGAAAAGTAGATAGGAATCCAAAAACACCAAGACAATTACAGTTCACTGGGAGGGCATTTCTATTAAAGATTGAAAGAGCATCTTCAATTTTGGGAGACTTTCCAACTCACTCAATAAAAGAGGCTCACAACCCAACTAGCCCAAACAACTACATTACTTAATACACCGTTTCTCAACCTGCAGTACACATATTTCAGGGGTTACATTCAAGGGCACAGCAACAAGGGGTGTACGACTCATCTGGTATATTTTATACAGTGAAACATTATCCCTTCTTATTTTAAAAGTAATATGAGGCCTGTGGCCTACTTATTTTGGTACGGTTTATAATGGATTACCCTCCCTACCTTGGAGACACTTGGCTGGAACCACTTGGAGCTAGGGGGCACTGGACATAAAAGTTTGATAACCACCGATTTAGTGGGTATGTTCTCTGTAGCTAGCCAAACACCAGCTAAAATGGTCTTTAACAGACAGTGCCCAGCAAGTGCCTGCCAAGTGGCTTGTAATTCATTTCTGTGATCAGCACATTAACAACGTCGCTTTCCCCCTGACTGGACAGGTGAAGTAATACCCTTTTCTGCACGCTCAACAGCTTCCAACCCTAATCCTCTTCCAGACTTCCACTTTAAAGCGGAATTCCAGTCAAAACACAAATCGGGTGCCATTTTAATATACACCCAGGCAGTGCACCATTTAGCCCAAAGATCATTTGCTTCGTGGCCTAGCGCTCAGGCTTCATGTGTCCGGTGGCTGCCGCCACAGGGGCCCATTGCCTTCCATTATAACCTTATCTAACCGACAGTGTTTAATTCACCACTTGCAGCGGTGTTGGGGGGGGGGGGGGGGGGGCATCTGTGGACGTTGAATCAATAAAGGGGCAGTCTATGTGCATTGACTGATGCCCCCTTTGATGAATGCAGGGAGGGGCCCAGACAAAGATTGGCAGCTGCGGGCCTAAATTGAGTGAGCTGCTTGAAAGAAGAGATATGCCCGGTCTTGTGCAAGCGCATTAGTGGCATGTGCATTCCCATTTAAAAAAGTCAGAGTTAGGGGTCCTAGGTGCGGCTGGGAGACAATCAAGATGGAAGCACACAGATTTAGACGTGGCACGAACAAAGGGGGACAGGGGACAGCACCTACAGGTGTGCTGAAGGATTTATATAATTTTTTTTTGTTTTTTTGGGCTCCGGCCTTGTTTTACTTACAAAGAAAAGGCCCCACCCTGCATGGAATTCAGCTTTTACTGATAGGAACATGCTTTACTGTCATTTTAAATTTGTGTTTATGCTTTGGAGAAAAGCTAAATGGGCAGGGTCTAATGGGGGGGGGGGGGGGGGCTGTTTTTATATTATATGCATTTCACTGGAATAAAATCTACTTTTAATTTTAATGCATAGATGGCCATTATATGCTTGCGCACACATAAGAATTCATCCTCCGCATTTAACCCATCCGTGCAGTGAGTGTACACATGCCCGGAGAGGTGGGCTGCCCTAATTATGGCGCCTGGGGAGCAGTTGCGCGGGTTAGGTGCCTTGCTCAAGAGCACTTCAGTCATGTCCCAGGACCGGGATTCGAGCCTGCCACCCTCCGGTCACAAGTACAATAGCAAAAAAACTATGGATTTTAGGGCCAGCAAGTGTTCACACCAGAAGATGTGCTTTAGTTACCTTGACATTATAAATAATGTAGGAAAAAAAGCACACTGAAAACAATCTGGTAATAACCTAGCCCATAGGTCATAAAACCTTACCTACATTAAGCACAGTGGGGGGGGGGGCAGTATGAGTGGGGAATTATAGAGGATTACCAAAAGGTGTCTGTCTGACCAATCCTGGAAAACACAGTTTGTGTTTAGATTGGAAAACCTATGTAACAGTCTCTTCTCATGGGTTACCGTCCGTCGGTTTAATAGACAGAGAACTGCATCATCCCTGTGTTGTCCTCCCAAGGTTTGGGTGAGCATTCTCATTTTACACTCACAAGAAAAAAAAAAAAAAAAAGTTTAAATAGCACCTCTGAGGACAGTGGTCATGGTAAGGGCCCCCACGCAATCTAAAAACAATGCTAGCAATGCATAAACTGAAAGCAGTCTAATTACTGTACACTAAAAAAGACAAAGCAATGTCACAGTATACTGTATACACTGCTGATGTCAGAACCGACCTCATGATACGCTGAGGCATCTCTGTGATAACATTTCCCTGTTCTGCCAGGGAGAAGATTTTAAAGAGGGATTTAATCGGGTATAGCACCCCATCACTAGGCCAAAACCTCCAGTAAGAACAATAACAGGAAGCTAGATGGGACAAAGAGCCATGTCTGTCAAATGCCCATAAAAGGCACGGCACAGCACCCATTGAATAAAATCATTAATATCCATGGAGTTTCATTAAATCTACATACTGCTCACAAAAAAAAAGCCTTTAAAAACATATAGTGTTTTTTTCCCACATGAGTAAATTATAATCTATAGCCCACAAGAAACATTTCAAATTAAAGCATTGAGATGGATAGAACACAAAAGACAGCATGTCATCTAACAAGTGAGGAAATTATAAAAAACGGGGGAGGGGGGGTAACAGTCTTTAGAAATGGTCACGTCTGTCTCTTTAAATAAATCATTTAGAAGAAACTTGATAAATGCCACTTCCAAGAGAACTAAAACATTTACAACAAATACGTAGGTATTCTTTAGGTGGAGTTTGTGGTACATTTGTTACCAGATTTATAACAAACCCCACCACCACCATCATCATAGGAACACACATCTAATGAGGGAAAGCAACCTAACAAAAGCCCTTTTCAATCAATAAGCACAGAAATACCTCAAAGGATCCACCAGCAATTCTTCTCTAGAACCGTGTTGTTATGCCATGGTCAACATTAAATAAAATGGACAGCAAGACAAGCTTCCATATAGGAACGTATAAACATAGGGACTATATACAAAAAAAAAAAAAAAAAAATAAAGAAGATGCCCAACCGCTAAAGTACAATGTTAAGACATTTATGGAAAGGCATCTCACATGCATAAACCGGATACAGCGGTGTCCACAAAGGCCTATACATTGAATATCTAAACAATAAAAAGAACACAGCCTAGTGTGATGCAAAGCGTGCACAACAATTACAGAAGTAAATAAAAGGAAAAAATAAAAAATAATATATAATATATAATATATATATATTCACTTCCATAAACATATATAAAAGGAAAACAATAGAGGCCTATCTGTCATTCTAGTAAAGTAATACAGTAGTAACCACAATAATAAAACATGAAAGCAGTACTAACCCAGACCAACAGCCTTGCACAGTTGGAAAAGAAAACTCCCCAAACCTCACTAGCCCCATACGCATGCATGATACTCAATCATTGTCAGCACTTACATCTGCTCAAAGCTAAAACACTGCCTCTGAGGTTTTCTCCTGGTAGCGGCCATTTTGGAGCTTCCTTTCCTGGCATCCCAGCTGTGGCGCTGTCTGAATACAACTGACAATGCACAGTAACAAGAAACCCAGTAGCACTTTTTTCAGGCAGCCTGAAACTCAAGGAGATGCCATTTAGTTTGAAGATTGACTACAGCAGGAGTTAGAAAAAAGGTAAATTAATATTTAAATGCAGCACTCTCCAATTGCCCTGGGGAGGGATGCATACAAGCACTGTTTGTTGTGAGGGTGTTGGTCCGCTTTAAATAACCTACAGGGTTATTACACAAAAGGAAAAAAAACAAAAAACAAAACAGATTAGATATATGCACCCATTTCCATTAAAGTATAAGGCTTTTAGGTAAGGAAGGATTCCCTTAGAATCATGACAATGTACATGTGCATTTCAAAAATACACAAAATCAAAAGAGAAAATAAAGTCCTTAGAGTTGTATCACAGCTATTTATATCCAGCACTAACATAATATGGAAACCCCCAGAAAAAAGTATTCCAAAAGTCCCCTGACAGATACACCTATGGAGAGAGATGGCCATTCAATGGTTTCAGCCAGTGTCTCCCATAGATGCACTTTTTTTTTTACCAATGATAAATATTAAAAAGTGTGCAAAAATGGATATATAAACCAAAAAGGGCTGTTTCAAGGAGAGGGTGAGCAGGGCCATTACCCTGGGCACAAAGGACACTGGGGCATCTTTATCTCATCCATCTGGTTTTCAGAGGAGTCAGGGCCATAAGACAGGTTGCTCATCACCACATATTAGACTCAGTCATGGGAAGGGGGTGCATGTTTTTCATACAGCAAACTTTTGGCTTGCAACATTCACCCCCCTTAGGATGCCAAATTTTAATTAGACAAAAGTAGACAACTAAACACTGAAAAAAGCCAATCAATATAAATTGTGTTTTTATTTCCCATACATGATGCAAGGAGAGTACAAAATGGATAAATAAAATGGCCCTCCTCGCCATTTCAATATAAATATTTGTACATTTCGCATGGCTCTATTTACACCTTTGTGCTTTTTCAGTGTCCCAACGCTGCCGATTATTTTAAATGCCTAGTTCACAACACCTTAGGAAAATGCGACTTCAACGCAGATCAGTTGAGGTCTGTGTGTTGAGCAACAGAAGCAAAGCGAGACAGTAACCACTCACTGTGCTTTTTTTTTCCCCCACCACAAGCACATTAAAGTGGTGGCCCAACCCCACCAATAAGCTCAAATAGGGCAATCAAATAAAATCTCACCATAATAGTGCAAAGTAACTATGCCCCCACTGGGAGAACCACTGTAATGCAGCACTTCCTGGTTCCCTGGGTTGCACTGAAGTAAAGTGACTGCCATGTCATTGCTGCTGCACAGTGATTGGGCGACTTAGTCACTGGAGTGCTCAGAGAGAGCTTCACTGGTGGCTGCCGCTGGTGACCCATGAAAGGGTGCCTCGGAAGGAGTCTAAGAGGTAAGAGTTTTTGTATTTTTTTTTTTTTTTAAAAGTGGACCAAAACCCCCCCGCCGATCAGCCCAGAAATCGATAGGGTTCCCGGGTCGATTGATTTCCCCCCCCCCACCTAGAGCATCCAAAATTGGGATGCCATCCTGTGTGAAACCCCTCAGGTCACCCCATTACCTTGTTTCCCGGTCCAGCGGCGAATGTGCAAGCTGCATCCCCGCTATCCCTCTAGCAGAGTGCGTGCCCACGCCAGGCAGTTGTGAATGGGTGACCCGGACATGCTACCTGTGGGGCACAGTGAGGCACCCCCGATCAAGTTCACCGGGGGAAAGAATCTAAACCCAGGATAATCAAAATCGATTATCCTGGGTTTCGGTCCACTTTAAATACTCAAATTGGGTCTAGGACGCAACTGGAAAAGCTAAGGACATATAGATCGATACAATCCTTTAGATTGTAAGCTTGCAAGGCCAGTGCGCTCTCCTCATGTACTCCTGTAATAAATTTGACTCAATCGTTATTTCTTATAATAACTCATAATGCCCTGTGTATTACAAGTACAGTATGTTGCTAGACCTACCCTCATGTAACTTTACAGTGCCACACAATACAATGGCACTTTATAAATAAACAATAATAATTGATATAATGCCACGGTGCACATTCCCCTTCAGCACCACAGAAGCTAATAATTATGCTGGTAGAGAACTGAAGGCTGTATTAAACCTAGATATTGACCCTCCCATCAAAACACTCGCACGTACAATGGGGTAACATATTCCAGACACACACATCACTACAAGTTAGTAAAAGGCAGATTATTAGAAAAATAAAGCCACCATTTTCAAATGCTGAAAAGGTATTGACAGAAAGGGACACTGAGCAAACACAGAAGCTGTGGTACATACCCTGTGCTGTACAATGCCACAGCACAGCAGCTTTATTACTATTATTGATAAAGAATAATAGATATTCCTAGAATACTGGGATGAACTGACGAGAGCCCTCAGTGGGCCAAGTATAAGTTATAGTGAGTAGGGGGGCGCTATGGGTTACCTGAGGGGACAATAACAAGGCCGGCCTAGGCCCCCGCATAACAGGAAGCGGTGACCAGCAGGGCCCAGCTGTGACCTCCCCCTGTGACGCAGTACCTGGGGGGCAGCTAGGGGGCGCTGTGCGCTGGCTGGTTGGAAGTTCCCCCTATAGCTGGCATTGTATGGCGCTGTGTACAAAGCCTACATGTGTTATGGTGACACACACGGAAGAGGAGCTGCACTCGACCTCCTTCCCATTAGCTGGCAACGTATTTGTTAGCATGGCCAGCAGGCGCCGCGCAGCTCCGGTACCTCTGTTTCCTCCTCCTCCTCCGCCGCCGCACTCCCCCTGTATCTCCGCTTCTCTCACCGATCAGCTGAGGACTCGCGTCCCAGATCCCTCCGCACACTACTTCGCCTCTCTGGATCTTTCCGCAACAGCGCTACCTCATTTATGCCCCATCCTGCGGCCTAGCCGGTATCCCTCCGCGGACTATTTTCCGGTAAAAAGGGGGAAACGCAGCTTGACCGGGGCAACCGCCGTGATTCTTTCCCTCAAAGTGAAACGATTACAGGGGCCATTGGCGCTTTGTGCGCGGCGTAGTCAGTGAAACGGGCGTCCGTTGTCTGAGGGCAGCTCTGTTTTCTACGCCAAGCTGCTATTAATGTCGTCGCTTCTCTCTAATACACAACGTTCTCGGGTGGCGCAGTTGAGCCTTTCCGTTGGTTTACTTTCGCCAGGGTGACCCTGCCGGCCGCACAGTTACTGTACGCCGTGCCGCTCTGCTACTTCCCAGGACCAAATGTTAGCCGTCCAGCGCTTATTGTTCGGGGGGGATGTATGCGAGGCGGAGGGATCTTTCGGGCTATTCTCCTCCTCCAGGGCGCATAGATCTCTCGGGGAGGTTGTTATCCGCCTTGGTTTCCTAAGCAACCGCTTCAGCGTCTAAAGATGGCGGCTTTGTTGCCGGAGATCCTGTTTCAGTGTACCGGGCAAGCGCCGGCACCGAGCAAAGACTTCTATCAGCTACTGGTAAAGCGGGGCGAGGTGAGTGCGGGCGGCCGGGGAAGATGGAAGCGCAAATAGCCTTTTTTTTACCTGGCGACACCGACAGAGGCGGAGCCAAAGGGGCACCATGTATACAAGGGGGCGGGGCCACAGATCTGACCTGGGAGCCAGGCTGTGGCTGCACTGCTTGATATAGATACTAAAAGAGAGAGTGTGTATATATATATATATATATATATATATATAATTTCTATTTCATACCTACCAATTTTCAAGGGGGAGAATTTATCAATTAAGCCGCGCCCCCTCATTGAGGGGTGAATAGGAACAGTTACAACAATCCCGGTTTTGGTCCTTGCCCATGAGGTGGTCCTACAGCGCTCGTCCAATCGGCATGCTCCAAGGTATTGGCTAATGGCAGAGAAGAGACGAGCATGCTGGAGGCCGCATCCCCACTACCCTCTACCCCTATAGACTCTAGGACCGCTTTGTTAAACTTTAAAGTGGACCAACACCCAGGATTTTGACTATCCTGGGTCTTGGTCCACTTCGGTGGGGCACCCCTGATCGGGGTGCCCCGCTGTGTGAAACCCCCCCCCTAACCCCCCGAAAAACTCACCTCTCCCCGCTCCCAGCGCCGACGTACAAGGGGAGAACTGGAACGTCTAACGAGATCGGGATGTCCCGCGGGGTGGGGGGTGGGCCGATCACCCCAGGGTGTTGGTCCACTTTAAAGTAGGCCAAAACCCACCCTGGATTTTATGATACTCCAGGGCAGGCATACTCGCCCCCCTGGGGCACCCCTGATTGGGGGTGCCCCGCTGTGTAAAACCTCCCAGGTCTCCCCAAAAACTCACCTTTGTTTCCGGTCCAATGGCGCATGTGCAAGCAGTGGCTGCATCACCGATATCCCATTAGCATTTCTGCCTGGCCGGCGTGGGCATGCTCCCAGTTAAAGACCAACACCCAGTATTTTCACTATTCTGGGTTTTGGTCCACTTCCGCGGGGCACCTCGATTGGGGGTGCCCCGCTGTGTGAAACCCCCAGAGCGCCTGATAAGACTCACCTCACCCCGCTCCTACGGCGCATGCGCGGCCGCTCATCCAATCAGCGCGTTCGGAGCCGTTGTGGTATGCGCGTCCAAGCGGCGTCCAACCACAGCGGCTCCGGGCACGCTGGCAGCCACATCTCGTGCTTCCATGTAACAGGGAGTGCGCCCGCGCCCTGCTAGAGAGAAGCGCGAGATGCGGCCCGCGCATGCGCCGTTGGACCAGGGGTAAGGTTAGAGGGCACACAGCAGGGCATCCCAATTTTGGATGCCCCGCAGGGAAGTATTGGATTCTATAAGATTCCCGGGCCGATCAAGGAGGGTGTTGGTCCACTTTAAAGGGTGGCGGGAAATGTGTCCGCCACCGCGCTCGGATCTGCTCATATTAGACAAGCTCCTGGACAAAGGGGCTCAAGCGGATCAGAGTGCGCTGATTAGACGAGCAACCGCGCATGCGTCGTAGGAGGAGGTGAGTTTGTTCGGGTGACCTAGGGGTTTCACACTGGGGGCAAGGACCAAACCCAGGATAGTAAAAATCCTGAGTTTTGGTACACTTTAAACACTTTGAATAGGCGAATGGATCATTTATTGATGCAGATCTACATGTTACACCTCGCAGAGGGGCAAATGTCAACAACAGGGGGCATGTACTCAAAAGAGATTGAGATTTACAGGTTTTTTTTGTAACCCAATTTAGGCAAGATGGGGGGGTTACAAAAAAACCCTAATCTTGCCCATGGTGGGGGGTTCCTGCTTTGTATCTCTCTGTGCGGTGGCCCTTTTCTGTAAGAGTCTAATGAAGCAATTTAGTCACAATTAGACAGTAAGCTCACAAGGGCAGGGCTCTCTCTTCTACTGCATCTTGTATTCAGAATATTTGTGAATTTTGTAACCCTGCATTTGTAATAGTCTATGTACTGTATGTTTCTAACCTTTCTGTAATAACTACTTTGTACAGCGCTACGGAAGATGATGGTGCTTTATAAATAATAATAATAAATGTGGCTCTGATAGTAAAAGTGCCTGGGGGTCCCTGGATTACACAATAAGTGGACTGTAGGTTTAATACACAGATTGTGTACAGATTCAAAGCCCCGCCCATCGCTGGTTCCCCTAACGTAACAGGTTAGTAACATAGTATGTAAGTCTGAAAAGGGACTTTAGTGCATCCAGTTCAGTCTTTACAACAGCTTCCAGCTCCATGTTTGATTTCCTAGCTTCCATTCTCCACATCAACCCCATGCAGTCCAAAAAAACACACGGCAAAGAGACTGTCCCACTTTTAGGCATAATGTCCTAATCCTCCCCCATCTCCCTAGAAAAAACTCTGGGGACACCTAAATGTCCCACTTTGCTGACATTAGTGAGAAGAGTGTGCCATCAAATCCACAATGTCAATTTAGAATTGGAGCCCTGCTCTGGTTCTTTAGGTCTATCACTAACACTGTACAGACTGGAGATATCCAAGTTGGGCTTTAAAGCGGATCTCCAGTCAAGAAAATAAAGTTTAGTAATTTCCTCCTCTAAAGCCCTCTATGACAATCAGTGTTTTATGCTGTTTTAGAGGGCTTAAACCTATGCAGATGTTGTGGAATAGCTGCGCTCATAGAATTACATGGGAGCAGCCCCATTTTGGATTACACGTGAAAGCCCTGCTCACACATAATTATGAATGGGGGTGGGAAGCACATTTGCTAGCACACAGACACACTGCAGTTGTCCTCAAGAGGTAAGGAAGCAGCCTTGTGACCGGGGGGTTGCAGGTTCGAATCCTGGGCATGACTGCTCTTCTTGAGCAAGGCATCTAACCCCCCAACTACTTCCTGGGTGCTGTTAGGGCAGCACACCACTCCATGCATGTGTACACTCCCTACACGGAAGGGTTAAATGCGGAGGAAAAATATTCCTATGTATGCATAAGCATACAATGGCTGTCTATGCCCCCCCCCCCCCCCCCCCCCCCCCCAAAGTGAAACAAACATATTTTTTTTTTTGTAAATTCTTTATTTATATAAATTTTTTTCATACAAGAACAAAGACAAGTAACATGACAACAGAGAGGAAAAAACAGTGCCTCTCACTGGTGATTAAACCAAAAGTACAATATCTTGGACTATGCAGATCAGACAATAAATGTTGAAAGACACACCTTAATTTTGACAGTGAAATAAAGACTAATCAGAAAACCATCCAAGAGTTCAGACCCATTCACCAGGGGGAAGGCAAAACCTGGGGGGGGGGGGCTGATGAGTAGTGCGGGGATGCGGGGGGGGAGGGGGGAAAGCAGGAGGGGACCTAGATGTTCCCAAGCAACATTTTACAATCATCCGACTCGGAAAACTCCATCCACTTATCCCAAGTGCATGTGAAACTTTCCTGCCTGTTATCTTTGGCTGGAATCAGGCTCTCGAATCGCATAATCTCGTTGACCTTCAAAACCCACATAGCTATTGAGGGAGGCTCCGCCTTTTTCCACATTTGGGGAATACAAGCTTTCGCTGCATTGAGCAGGTGGCACAACACGGACTTCTTATATCGTTTAGTTGGAATCTTCGTCAAGTGAAGGAGGCATAAAGCCGGATCATCAGGGATATCAATATCGACCATTCTCCCCGCAACTTTCCTAACAGTATCCCAAAATGGTTTAAGCTTAGGGCAAGACCAGAGCACATGTAACAAGTCACCTGTCGCTTCCTCGCACCTCCAACACACAGCGGGGGAACCTGGGAACCACTTGTGAAGTAGAGATGGCACCCTATACCATCTAGTAAGAATTTTATAGCTGCATTCCTGGTATCTGGTGCAGACAGCCGTCTTATGTGGCATCGCCAGAATCTTCTTACACTGCTTGGGTGAAAACGCAATCCCCAAGTCCTCTTCCCATCTCCTTAAGAAGGGGGGTTTATCTCCCACCGGGGGGGCAATCAGTGTTTTGTACACAAACGAGAGCGTATGTTTCTCTGAGTTTCTACTTGAGCACAGCTCCTCGAATGTTGTGAGTTTTCTTTGTCCTTCCAAATGCTCACGAAGTGAGGAGAGGAAGTGGAGAAGCTGCATACGTTGCCATCCCGTCCAGGTCGGGAGGCCCAGAGAGCCCGCTAGACTATCTAAATCCGCCCACCCCCCATCCACCCAGAAGTGCTTGGCCCTAAAAATCCCTCCACCCATCCACGATTTAGAAGTACGGCCCTCACACCCGGGAGGGAAGCTAGGGTTTCCAAGAATTGGGAACAACGGGGAGGTCTAGGGGGAAAGGTCAGGGCGGTCCATGTAATGTCTGCTGATCCTCAGTGAGGGACCCAGGGTGGGGTGCTTCATTGCCAACGGGGTATCTTTGCCCGTAAGCCACAAGGCACCAGCCAGAGGGGAGTCTGAGAACTCCTGTTCAAGGCCCACCCACTGCTTATGTTTAGCGTGGATGCACCAGTCTATAACCCTATTCAGGTGAACCGCCGCGTGGTACAGAACCGGGTCAGGAAAACCCAGTCCTCCATGTTCCTTATCCCTTGTTAGAATATGCCTACTAAGCCTCGGCTTCTTCCCCCCCCAAACGAATCTGACAAAAAGAGCTCTAACCCTTTGCAGGAAAGTCTGAGGTACCACTACAGGGAGGGCCTGCATCAGGTAGAGCAGACGCGGGAGAAGATTCATCTTGAGGGCATTGCAGCGGCCGAACCAGGAGATCCTACCCATGGACCAGCGAGAAATCTCCTCTTCAAACTTCTTCAGAAGGGGGGGGAAATTAAGAGAGAAGATGTTCCTTAAGTTGCTCCCAATTCTGGTCCCAAGGTAGGATACACTGTCCCTGGCCCACGTACTCTGAATATTGTGAAACCTTTTGGAGGGGATATTTACATTCAGGGCCTCTGACTTTTGATAATTGATTTTGTAATCCGAGAGCTCACCGTAGAACCTCAACTCCTCCAGCAGATTGGGCAGGGATATTTCTGGCCCCGACAGGCTAAAGATTAAATCGTCCGCATAGGCGGCTACCTTATAATGATTATTGGAGCCCACCAGCCCTTTAATATCAGGGTTCCGACGGACCCTGCGCAGAAATGGCTCGAGGGTAATGATAAAGATCAACGGGGAGAGTGGGCACCCCTGCCTAGTCCCATTACCTATCCTAAAAGAGTCCGAAATAAACCCATTCACCTTCACCGACGCCGAGGGTGCGCTACATAGGCTAGCAATCCAGCTCAGTGCATTTGGCCCAAGACCAATGTGCCTCAAAGTGGCGTGCATGAATTGCCAGTTTACACGATCGAACGCCTTCTCGGCGTCGGTGGCGAGGAGCAGCGTGGGGAGGCTCTTACGCTGGGCCATGTGGATCAGATTCAACACCTTTATCGTGTTGTCCCTGGCCTCTCTATGTGGCATGAACCCCACCTGGTCGAGTCCTATGACATGGTGTAAGTGAGGTGCGATCCTGGAGGCCAAAATTTTTGCGAATAGTTTCACACCGGAGTTCAATAGCGAGATTGGCCTGTAGCTGGAGCAGCAGTTTGGGTCCTTACCTTCCTTCGGAATTACGGAGATGTGCGCCCTGAGGGAATCTTGAGGGAGGGTCCCCCCGTCCCTGAGAGAGTCAAATACCCCCAGTATCTTAGGGGCGAGGATGGGAAAAAATACCTTATAGTACTGTAGGCTAAGCCCGTCTGGACCGGGAGCCTTCCCCCCCGCCGACCCAGCCACCGCCTTCTGCAGCTCTACCAATGAGATGGGTTCCTCCAACTCTTTCAATACCTCTCTGGGGAGCTTAGGCATACCCGACTCCCTCAAATACTGGGCTATACGTAGCTCTTGTTTCTCACCCTTTGTCCTGGGAAGATTGTACCGTGACTCATAAAAGTTGCGAAAGGCTTTAGCAATATCGCTAGTTAGGTGAACCAGTTGGCCCTGCGCATTAAAGAGCTTAGGGATGTACGTCTTGGCCCTTTCTGCCCTCAATGCTTTCGCTAAAAGTCTGCCACACTTATCCCCAGACTCATAAAAAACTTTCTTACATTTAACTAACTGGGCCTTGATTTTATCGCAACAATGAGTTTTCAATCTCTCCCTAAGGGAGGTCAGTGCTGCGAGGTGCGTGGCCGCCAAGGATTTTTTATGAAGCCTTTCCAATTTCCCAATCTCGTTAAGGAGTTTCAGGGTAATCTCCGCCCTTTCCTTCTTGAGTCTGGACCCCAGCTTTATGAAGGTCCCCCTAATGAAACATTTGTGGGCCTCCCACAGAACCCCAGGGCCAATCTCACGTGAGGTATTCATCTCGAAGAACTCCTTGAGATCCTTCTGGACCTCGGCTAACACCTTTTGGTCGTCTAACAACGAGGCATTTAGCCTCCAGGACCAGCACCTGGGGACAGGATGGGGCAGGGAAACAGTGAATGCAACCGGGGCGTGGTCCGAGACCGTGATGCTATAAATGGTCGAATCTGCAACCCTGGCTAAGGAGATATGTGGGACCAGGAAGAAGTCAATCCGGGAGTACGACCCATGGGGTACAGAGAAAAAGGTGTAGTCCCGATCACCTGGGTGGAGTATCCTCCACGGGTCTACCAGTTGATGAAGAGTTAGCAACTTTTTGAGTCGTCTCAACCTGGCAAAGGATTCGTGAGGACTCCCCTTGGACGTGTCAAGAAGCGGATCCAGTGCCACGTTGAAGTCTCCTCCTATGATCAACTCCCCCTCCCCAAAGGAGGCAAGCTCCTCTAGAACCCGTTCAAGGAAGGAGATTTGACCTGTGTTGGGCGCATATAAGTTGACAAACGTATAAACACATGTGGCAATCTTCCCCTTGAGGAAGATCCATCTCCCGTCCCCGTCTGTCTTGAAATCCATCAACTCCCAGGGCAGAGCCGCCTCCAGTAAAATACTAACCCCCCTAGATCTGGAGTCAGAGGAGTGGCTATGATAGGCTCTCGGATAAGCTCTATTACTAAAAGAGGGGGGATTGCTGGCCTTAAAGTGGGTCTCTTGCAGGAAGGCAACCTTGGCCTTCAATCCTTTAATATTTCTTAGGACAAGGGACCTCTTTTCTGGGCTGTTAAGGCCCTTGACATTAAGGGATACTACTTTTAGGTCGGACATGTTGCTAGATTCTTATTAAGCTTGGTCAGGAGCTAATGAAATCTCCAAATTAAAGCCCCAAAAACCACCCAATAGTTCAACTAGGGCAGTAAAAGGGGGGCCTGGGCCCCTCAAGGGAGAGGCAGGGGAAGGGGAAGAGAGAAGGGACGGGACCAAAAGGGATAAAACGGAACAACAAGTGATCTAAGGTGTCCTATACGGAGAAGAAGAAGGACCAAATCTGACGGACAACTAGTCCCGTCGTGGTCAGCCTATTGGGGGTACCGTGTCCCTACTCTGGCTAGGGCCATCGACAAGCCGGGACTCACCACCCCCAGACCCCGTTTTTGGCAAAAAACACAATAAGCAGTAACAAACATAAGTAACAAATTTGAAGCAGGGCACCTAGGCCCAGCAGGTATTAACCATTAGCAGTACCAGAAGATTAACGTTCAAAAAGAAAACATGAAGTGAAGTGCGACTTATGGGACTTAAAGCCCCATGGGATCCACAGACGATCAGACCGGCAACAAGTTAGCCACAAGGATTCGTCCTTCGCCTCCACCCCAGAGGGTCAACTGGGGAAAGGCCAAGGAGTAACCATTACAGTCGCGTTTGGGAGCTCAAGCGTCCAGAGCAGCATCACTCCTGAACCGTAGTGGGACTCAATGTTCCGCCACCCGCGGGCGTCTGGACCGCCCAACACGCCTCAGGTCTCGAAAGCTCCTCGGGCCCCTGCGCCCAGCACCGTCCGCGCCTTGTGTCAGCAAGTGCACACTAGGTGCCAGCCAGTCCGGGACCTGGACCGGATCACAGCGAAGAAAGGCAAAAAGATTTGAAAGGTCACGCTGGGATTTCAACACAACGGAATCGCCATCTCTCCTCACAATCAGGTGGAAAGGAAACCCTCACCGGTAAGTTGCTCCCGCCGATACAATAACATCCAACAGGGGTCTCAGCACTCTCCTCATCTGTAAGGTTCGCCTTGAGAGGTCCGGCAAAATTTTTACCGTCGAGCCGCTGAAGTCGATCGGGCCGTGATCCCAGCTCCTCCTGGCAATTTCCTCCTTTAGGGTATAGAAATGAACCCTGCAGATTACATCCCTAGGGTTCGATGAATCCTGGCTTCTCGGCCCCAGCGACCTGTGCACCCTATCCAGCTCGATTGGAGTGGAGGGATCTCTGCCCAACACTTTGTTAAAGATAGACGTGACGATCTGTTTCAGGTCTTCCCCTGGTGCGCCCTCCGGGATGCCCCTGAGTCTCAGATTATTCCTCCGATTACGATTCTCAATATCGTCCATTTGAAGCTGGAGTGTTTGCAGCAGGGCCTCCTGCCTGTCACACCTCTCTTCCAAGGCCTGAAAGCGGCTAGACGTTTCGGTCCTCCCCGATTCTAGGGAGGCGACCCTGACGTCCACCTCTGCAACTTGCTTTTTAACCACTGCAATTTCTTTCTTATGCGCCTCTTCGTACCTTGCAATCAGATTTTCGATGTCTGCCTTAGTCGGCAGCCCCTTCAGCAACGAGATAGTCTCTTGATGAATACTGTTCTCGGCTATCACCGGAAAGACTGAGGTCGCAGGCAGAGGAGGGCTCTGGGGCGGGCCAGCAGGAGTGTTTGTGGCCGATTCCCACGCTTCAGACCAGACCAGGGGAGCCGCAGGGTTCAAGCTTGACTCGGGGGAAGACATGGGAGTAGGACTGTCATGCCGCGATTCATCCTGTCTAACTGGGGAGGGTGACAACGGTGACGGCGGAGAGCCCAGTCCTGCTTGCAGGCCCATTATACATTCAGGGGCTCCCTGACAGCCCTTTTTCTCTTTTGGTGGCCTCTGCGACAGGGTGGGCGGCCCCACAGGAGGGGAGCCGGGGTCAGCAGCGACGGTGGGGGGGGGCGCTATGGCTAGCCCTGGGCGAGAACGCAAATCTGCCCAGCGCACTCCCCCCGAGAGGCTTCTCAGTGGCGTGATTTATTCTGGACCGGGCATCCCAAACCGGGACGCTCCTCCCGCCAGGATTTATGGGCTGCTTCTCTGGCTCCAGCCCAACATCTGATTCTGTTGCCACTCTGCTTATATGGGACTGGCTGCTGCTGATGTATTCCCCCCCCCTGTCAGTGCAGAACATGCTTTGTGTGTGTTTACTACTGGGGCTGCGCTGTTTAGTGCGCACTGGTTCACTGTCAGTGTTGTCCCCCGGCCTCCGCATCTCTTCCTTCGTCCTCGAGGCTGCGTCAGCAGCCCCGGCCGCGTCATTTCCTGTGGGCGGCGGCTTGGCTACACCCTCAGTGGGGGCCGCCATCTTGGTCCACCCACCTTCTCCCGACGGCGGCGGGCGCTCCTCTCCTTCACTCGCGCGGCGTCTGCCGTCGCTGCAGCTGCGTCGGGGCGGCTCCTCCGCTCCCCGGTCATCTTCACTGGAGCGCCCAGAGGAGGAGGTAGGCACATCTCGGGTTCTCCAGGGTCCGACGGCTGCGGCCGCCATCTTGCTTGAGAGCACTGCCTCTCTTTCCAAGCTCCAGGAGAGTGCTCCGGCTTTAGGGGAACGCTTCTTTCTGTCCCCTCCGGCTCCTCTTCCCACCTTCTTTCTTCCCATCTGCTCTGGGATCGCTGAAACTGCAGTCGCCGACCTGTTTTGGGGTATAGGGGTCGGGAGCACAGCTACTCACGTCCTCCCACCACCATTGCCAGGACACGCCCCCCACAAACATATTTTTTGCTTAAACAGTGAATCTGTGCTGGGGGGCATCACCAACTGGAACCCCCCTCCCTAGAAAGAACATTGGCGCTATTGTTGGGAAAAGCGATCCCAAAGCTGGGTGGTTGCAGTAGGATGCATGTCCCATTTAAAAGTTTTCATAGTAAGCATATCAAAGTAGGACAGACCTCTCCTCAGAACTCTTAAAGGGGACCTCCACCCCAAGTGGACCTCTGCACCTAAACACCCCCAGTGGTGTCATCCAAATTTTCAGTACCACACTGCACACACCCACATACGTTGCCTTGTTGCTGGCCACTGGTTTGCTACCCCATGACTGCGCTGACTAACCAGTGGCCAGCTGCACTGGAATACTTGTGGATGTTTGCAGGTGTGAGTATCCAAAGGGATGTTCCCCCTCCCCAGCAATCTAAGCAGACCAGCAGTAGTTTCTAGAAGTGCTACAACTTTTAATTTTTTATTTTCGTTTCTAACTTTGACCACTTAATTGAGTGGAGGAGGGGTGTTGGGGCTCGCGGTGGTCAGAGACGCGGTGACGCTCGCAGTGGTCAGGTGGTTCAGCTCCATGGGAATGGGAACATGGGAACTGTTACTCCTGCTAGAATCATGCGGATGTCCGCCAGCTATTGCACTTGCCCTGAAATGGCTGCCGCAGTTTGTGTACCAGCCGCTAGGGAGTTCCTGGTGTGTGTATTTTTTTACACTAGTACAGCCACAGCTCAGGACAGATGCAGGCGCTGAATTATTTTGCCCATGGCAGCCCTACAATTATTTTCTTCCTATCCCCTTAGAAATAGCCCCTGCAGCAGCTGTTGCACCCTCTGCTCTGGGTCCACCCCTTGTGTGGTGAGAGATGGTTGCACAGACTTACAAAATATTGCTGACATACCTGCTGATTTTGAATGCACTGCATCTGTGGACAGGATTATGGGTGATACTGTGCTCCACAACACTCAGCAGCACCACACACAGAAGCCTTGGTTGGGTTGGGGATGGCTAGAAGGCACCTGTAAGAGGGCCACATAAAGAGGCTTGGTAGGGGGGGTGCATCAGGCCCCTGGGCCTTGAGTTTGACACATGTGCTGTAACACCTCATTTGTAATAGTCTATGTACTGTATGTTCTCCCCTGTTTGTACAACGCTTAGAAAAATAGAAATAATAATAATTTGCCACTAGGAACCCATGCTTGGCAGTGTCATGATGGCTGGCTACAGAATGAGCTTTGGGGTCCCAGCCAGGGTAGAGCGTGACACCGTGTGTAGGTTTACACGTGATCGGCTAGTAAGGATAGCAGCCATGCAGATGAGGCTATTTCAGGTTTTGTTCATTCCAATGCTAGGTTACAAGGTCAGCTCTGACAGCTGCGAGTGCGAAACATGTTAGGACAAGCTGCAGAGGTAAGTTGCAACAATCCAGATATGCAAGCCCAGCACCATAAACACAGTGGCACTTTGGATTAAAGCGGTCCTTCACTCTGAATAAGAGTCTATCTTATATGTTTCTCACACCCTGCACATACAGATTGCCCACATTAAAAATCATCCTACCTGCATCTACTGCATGTTATGAGCCTTTAAACATCCAAGATGGTGGCTCATGGGACATCAGGCAGCCTGCAAACAGGAAGTGCCTTCTGACTGTGCTGCTCTGCATTTAGGGATTGCTGACCTTTTCCTGACCCCAGCTCTGCTCTGTCTGAGCTAAGCACAGCTATAACCTGCCCCCCTGTACTTTATCCCACTCTCCTCGCCTCAGTAAGTGTGATGCTTCTGAGTCAAGATGGCGGCGCCCGTATCCTAAAGTCCTAAACAGAGTTGCAGCCCAGTGGGGGAAAGAATAATAAGTAAGTGACTAAAAACATAAAATATATTACTTTTAGATGCTGGGGAATTGTTTTTTAAGGGTTTGGGCTTTTCAATAAATCATAGTGAAGGTCCAGTTTAAAGTGGACCAACACCCAGGATTTTCACTATCCTGGGTGTTGGTCCACTTCTGTGGGGTACCCCAATCGGGGGTGCCCCGTTGTGTGAAACCCCCCAGAAAGCCCCGAAAACTCACCTGACCCCGCTCCCACGTGACTCGCTCCACCAATCACCGCCGACGGACAAGGTGAGAGCGCCCGCCGCCGCCTCTCGCTCGTCCCTCTTACAGGGAGCGCGCCCACACCGGCCATTCACAAACGCCCTGCTAGAGGGATGCGCGAGAGGCGGCGGCCCGCGCATGCGCCGTTGGAACGAGGAACAGGTAGGATTTGCGGGCGTCCTGGGGGGTTTCACACACCGATCGGGGTGCCCCGCAGGCAGGGAGCTGATTGGCCCGGGAATCTTATAGATTCCCGGGCCGATCAGCGGTGGGTGTTGGTCCACTTTAAGTAGCATACCTTGCACATAACCACGTACTACCTACATGCTGTGCCAGGGCACTGTGTACAGCACTGGTGCCCACTTCAGTAAATCTTGTGTCATCGCATATACAGGAAGCTTACATTTTCAGTAGCAATCCTCCTGCGATTTTATATCGGGCAACATTTATGTCATTTAAGTAGTAGAGAATCACATTTCCAGATACAGCATTATAAATCTACATTTAGGGGATATCTCAGTCTCCCCATATTAGTTACACAACAGAAAGTACTGTTTATCGAGCCTTGGTTCACACTCAGGCAGAAAATGACCAGAAAATTGGTGTTGGGAGACACATACATGGATGTTCAGGAAGTAAGTGGATGCAGACAACTATAAAAGATCCATCCAATCTTCTCCTTGAATAAAGAAAAACCTTACCATTCTTCCCAACTGAAACATTTTCATATAAAAATATACTCACTTGTTCCATGCCAGTGCTGCTTTCTTATAGGTGGCCCGAGCTGCTCTATAAGTAGCTATTGCTACGAAAGCTGCATGGATTGTGAGCTACACTTCTGTCCCCCCATCCCAGCATCACGGAATATAATAAGGGGGTTGCAGACAGCTTTTATGCCTGTGGCATACATAGGGGTTGATAAAGCACGAGGTAAGAAAGCTGCTGTTCACTTACATTGTCTGTCTTGGGAGTGAGTCACCAGGTGAAAATTGACATCCACTTGCTACAACCCAAAGCTAAACAATGAAAGTGATTGGCAGTTTTCTCTCCTAGAAATTTGTGACTTTTGTCACCTGGTGCTGAATCGACCCCATAGGGAGTTTTGTGCAAGCAATAGGACTAGGTGTACTTAAAACATGATTCTAACACACCCTGGACACTTCTCTGCCATGTTTTTGTCTTGCATTGCAGTGCTTCCTTTCATTGGTGACATCCCTATTTCAGCCCCACAATTCACTGTGTCACCAAGCTCAGCCAGTAAGATGCATGACCAGGAGGGTCATGTTGTCAGCTGCCAACATAGTGGTGAAATCATCACTAAGCCTGGCTGAGGAGAAGTTCTGCCCACCTGTCACCAGGAAGTGGGGGTGGGAGAGCAGATCTGCTAAGTCTTAATACAAATGACTTTAAAGTGAAAAAATCTGTAAACCCAAAAAAGGGTATTTAACTTTTGTCCCCCACAGCTGCTGGTGGCTGGTCCGAACTCTGTGTCCATGAGCCCTCCCACCCACATTAAAGAAAAAAAAGCCACTGGGCCACCTACTTTCCTGCCAATCTGTGAAATCATTGGGTTTACTGTGTTCATTCTCAATTCTGCGGCGATCCCACGCCACATGTACGGTTGGTGGGCACATCCTCAGTTGATGCATTTGCCTGCGTCAGGGATTTCTAAATGGCCGGTGCAGGTATGCATCAGCCAGAGGAAGTGGGAAGTGACCACGATTACATTGCATCACCTGGGAATCCATTTTGAATAGCTAGAAGCCTGTTCATGTAACAAGGGACCATAGTAAGAGGTAAGAATAAAGACAAAGCATAAGGGCTCACACATAGGGTAATGGGATGCCCCATAAAAGGGGACCAAGTGAGTAAACAAGTTTTGGTCCACTTTAATGGTGCATGTCCAATTTATGCACTCCAAAGGTGCCAATGACTGGTTGGGCGAATGATGCTATGAAAAACAACAAGCAATGGTAGAACCTCCAAGGAATTCTGGGTACGCTCTCAGACATGAGCGCCCATCGCACTTGAGCTGCTGCTGGGGAGAAAAGATGAGTACCCTTTTTTAGTTTTTTCTTTGGGTTTACAACCCCTTTAACAACCCTAGTAAGCCTGGATTTTATTTCACACAAACCATAGCCTTCTCCGTTGACCAATTAGGGTGCTGTCAGTGGGCACACAAGGTGAAGACCGGGTAAGGAACTAAACCTGTTTTCTAGGATTGTCCAGGCAAGAAAAAAAAGAAAAAAAAACTACTTGCCTATTGTCTCCCACAGCTTCTCCATCCGGCTCTGGTGTTGTAAAACGTACTGATGCCGAGAACAAGAACTGCTAAGTCCCACGCAATCTCCACCTCCTTCCAGATAGAATTTTGCACCTCAGCACACCCACTCCATTTATTGCAATCTTATTCCAATTTATTCCATCTCAATGGAGGCCTCCATGACTGAGCAGCATTAGAAGGGTCCTAATTTTTATCTTTCAGTTCGTTTTAAAACACCAGAGCTGGACAAAGAAGCTGTGGGGGTCAACAGATAAGTATAGCTTTATTGTCTAGACAGTGGCTTTAAGGAGCAGGGAATTTCGATCTAGGATATATACTAACCTGCTTTCTGCTCACCTCATTCTGGTTGTCAGCGGCAGTGTCTTTCATTCAGTTGCACTTTTGATTTGCTTGAGTGAACAGACTCAACTGAGTCATAGAGCAGCACAGGGCACTACAATGCTGCTTAAGAAGGGGTTGCTTTTATTGCATTTAGGCTATAATCTGGTTTACCTGGTGATGGCCTGGTTTTGTTTCTAGATTATTTTGCGATGGTGGAAAATCTCCCTTAGAAATGAATGCCGTGAAGCCAGACCTGGGGAACTGAAGGAATCGCACCAGGACTTCGTGGATGATTCAACTATGCAAGGTGGGGAATACTGAAGCATGATACAAGCATGGCTGCCATGGTGCCTAGTCATCAATGTTTATTCATGTTGGTTATTGGGTTGGCTGTTGAATAGGGGGCACCCTGACACTGCGGGGGGGGGGGGGGGGGGGGCCCTAGCGGTGGCCCTGTGACCTATTATGGCACCCTGGATTCTGCCATCACATCAATGCCTAGTTTCCAGGGCTGGCATCAGCATGGGAAGGAGCTGGGGCCCCTGCACTATGGCACAGTGCACCTCATTCCCTCCACACTGGGCAGTGCAGTAACCAGGTCTACGGACTGTCAGCCAGGGGCAGATTGGCCTTTTGGAAAGCCTTTCTTTCTGCCAGTGCTTCTGTTGTTTTTCCTTCTATTCTTAATTTTTATCTTTCCATCTATTCTTTGTTTCTTTCATTTGTCATTTGCCATTCTTCATATTTTCTTCTATTATTTCTGTCAGTCCTTCTGTTCTTTTTTTTTTTTTTCCTTCTAGTCTATTTATTTACCATGTTTTTCGCCATATAAGACGTACTTATTTTTCCTAAAAGTGGGGGGGAAATGCCAGCGCGTCTTATCAGGCAAATGTAAAAAAAAACAATTCGCATATCTGGCTCTGCTGGCTGGGCCGCCACAGCCACAGGAAGCCAGAAGATGGAGAAGCGGCGGGCATGCGGGACAACTGATCACTGCCCAATGTCGCTGCTGCTTCTTCTCTGGTGCAAGCGCAGAACAAACACCTGGCTCCATGCAACTTATGGGCGTGTCTGACGCTCGTCGCAGGCCACGCAGCATCTAGGCGGGGGCGTATGGGGATGGTGGGGAATGCCACACTGCCTATATGGGGAATGAGATAGTGGGGAATGCCACACTGCCTGTGGGGAATCGGAGGGGGAAATGCCACACTGCCTATGGGGAATGGAAGGGAGAGGATGCGACACTGGTTATGGGGAATGAGATGGGGGAATGCCACACTGCCCATGGGGAATGGGGGGGGGATGTTTCTCTGCCTGTAAGTGGGGGTTTCTGCACCTTGCCTATTATTTGGTTTCTGGGGAGACTGTGTTTTTACACAGCATTTGGTTCAAAATATTTTTGAACATCTTGAAATGGTGGTGACACCAGATTCACAATTACAGCATAGTGGCAATGCCTCTCTAGTAGAGTACTGCCTCATAGGTAGTGATGAGATTGCCAGACACCATCCACAATTCCAGCTCTGGATCTGTCTCCCTAGTGGAGAGTCCTAAAAAGAAGCCCTGCAGTGCAACTTGCAGTGGTCGCATTTAATTATAGAGCAAACAAGTTCACAATACTTACTCCATGCATCACATTTCATGCATGCCAGGCCCCCCATAGCCCATAATAGCTAGCACCACCTTGCTGTCCCCAGGCTGTGAATGTGAGAACCACCATCGCTGAACCAAGTGCAGGTGCTTATCTGACAGCCAGTGACTTAGTCAGCTGATGTGCCCTGCTGAATGAGTGACACATGCACAGACTTCTGGCAGCGAGAAAGGAACATGGGTTTTCTGAGCCTGAGTAGAGGTGGCTGACTTTTTGCCTTTTTTTTGGCTTTTTTTCTCAAATGACTCGATCTCCCCATAACAGGCAGTGTGCAGAATCCCTCACAATCTCACAATCTGGATGTCTGACATGTTCATATTCGACTTTTATGAAAATCTTGTTTATGGCTTGTCTTGTGGAAGCGGCAGGTGTATCTCCTTATTTCCTAAGCGAAGAAACAGCTTTGTCTGTTGTATTTAAAGCGGCTGACCTTGAAATACAAATGTTGATGTGTGGCTGCACCACCACCCCTTACAGTTGGCCAAAGCTCATATAAACTAGTTGGTCCTCTTTAAAAGATTTCCCCAGAGGCATTTCATGACTGCGGCTAAGCTTAGCCTGTGCTCTGCACCACCCTGCTGCTCAATTCTACCCAGGGGCAGACTAGGGTAAAAGAAACAAACGCCCAGGACTTTTTTGGTCACATCAGCCCTTCTGCAGTAGTGTCTGTCCTGATATAGTACCCCCCCCTTGTAATTGACAGTGTGCATAACAGGCAGTGTGAAGAATTTCTCACAATCTCCCCATAACAGGCAGTGTGCAGAATCCCTCATAATCGCCCCATAACAGGCAATGTGCAGAATCCCTCACAATTGCCCCATAACAGGCAGTGTGCAGAATCCCTCATAATCGCCCCATAACAGGCAGTGTGCAGAATCCCTCACAATTGCCCCATAACAGGCAGTGTGCAGAATCCCTCATAATCGCCCCATAACAGGCAATGTGCAGAATCCCTCACAATTGCCCCATAACAGGCAGTGTGCAGAATCCCTCATAATCGCCCCATAACAGGCAGTGTGCAGAATCCCTCACAATCGCCCCACAACAGGCAGTGTGCAGAATCCCTCACAATTGCCCCATAACAGGCAGTGTGCAGAATCCCTCACAATCGCCCCATAACAGGCAATGTGCAGAATCCCTCACAATTGCCCCATAACAGGCAATGCGCAGAATCCCTCACAATTGCCCCATAACAGGTAGTGTGCAGAATCCCTCACAATTGCCCCATAACAGGTAGTGTGCAGAATCCCTCACAATTGCCCCATAAGAGGCAGTGTGCAGAATCCCCCTCCCCCAATCACCCCACAACAGGCAGTGTGCAGAATCCCTCACAATCTCCCCATAACAGGCAGTGTGCAGAATCCCTCACAATCTCCCCATAACAGACAGTGTGCAGAGTCCCTCACAATCTCCCCATAACAGACAGTGTGCAGAGTCCCTCACAATCTCCCCATAACAGACAGTGTGCAGAGTCCCTCACAATTGCCCCATAACAGGCAATGTGCAGAATCCCTCACAATCGCCCCATAACAGGCAATGTGCAGAATCCCTCACAATCTCCCCATAACAGGCAGTGTGCAGAATCCCTCACAATTGCCCCATAACAGGCAATGTGCAGAATCCCTCACAATTGCCCCATAACAGGCAGTGTGCAGAATCCCTCACAATTGCCCCATAACAGGCAATGTGCAGAATCCCTCACAATTGCCCCATAACAGGCAATGTGCAGAATCCCTCACAATCTCCCCATAACAGACAGTGTGCAGAGTCCCTCACAATTGCCCCATAACAGGCAGTGTGCAGAATCCCTCACAATTGCCCCATAACAGGCAGTGTGCAGAATCCCTCACAATCGCCCCATAACAGGCAATGTGCAGAATCCCTCACAATCTCCCCATAACAGGCAGTGTGCAGAATCCCTCACAATCGCCCCATAACAGGCAATGTGCAGAATCCCTCACAATTGCCCCATAACAGGCAATGTGCAGAATCCCTCACAATCTCCCCATAACAGACAGTGTGCAGAGTCCCTCACAATTGCCCCATAACAGGCAATGTGCAGAATCCCTCACAATCGCCCCATAACAGGCAATGTGCAGAATCCCTCACAATCTCCCCATAACAGGCAGTGTGCAGAATCCCTCACAATTGCCCCATAACAGGCAATGTGCAGAATCCCTCACAATTGCCCCATAACAGGCAGTGTGCAGAATCCCTCACAATTGCCCCATAACAGGCAGTGTGCAGAATCCCTCACAATCGCCCCATAACAGGCAATGTGCAGAATCCCTCACAATTGCCCCATAACAGGCAATGTGCAGAATCCCTCACAATTGCCCCATAACAGGCAATGTGCAGAATCCCTCATAATCGCCCCATAACAGGCAGTGTGCAGAATCCTTCACAATTGCCCCATAACAGGCAATGTGCAAAATCCCTCATAATCGCCCCATAACAGGCAGTGTGCAGAATCCCTCACAATCGCCCCACAACAGGCAGTGTGCAGAATCCCTCACAATTGCCCCATAACAGGCAATGTGCAGAATCCCTCACAATTGCCCCATAACAGGCAATGTGCAGAATCCCTCACAATTGCCCCATAACAGGCAGTGTGCAGAATCCCTCACAATCTCCCCATAACAGACAGTGTGCAGAATCCCTCACAATAACCCCATAACAGGCAGTGTTCATAACCCCCCCCCTCCCTCAATCACCCAATAACAGGCAATGTGCAGAATCCCTCACAATCATTTCATAACAGACAGTGTGCAGTATCCCCCCCCCTCCCATTACAGGCAATATGCATTATCCCTCCCAATCACCTTATAACATGCAGTGTTCATAATCCCCCCCAATCACCCCTTAACAGGCAGCATGGCAGCATTGCTTCCCTGAAACCCCACTTTGGCAATCAGTGACATAAGTTTATTGAGCGTGATTAACACCATGCAGATATTTGGAATAACCAGAAGATTCTGCACTCTTAAACTGGACCAACACCCTTTTATTCTCTAACGGGTGTTGGTCCCGCTGACAGCACATAAAAACAAGCTTGGTGGGCATCCAGAATGCTGGAGCCACACATAACCCCCCCAGAACGACTGATATTCTTACCTTCACCTCAAGCCTGCGCCAGAAAAGGAGTCCCAAGACTGGACGCCGGCGCGCACGTGGGCAGGGCATTGCAGTGGCCGGCACCAAGGATGCGACCATGGGCCACATGACCGCCCGGTGGTCAATCATGGGACTCCTTTTCAGGCTGGCTCGCAAGCTCGAGGTGAAGGTAAGAACATCAGGCGTTCTATGGGGTTATATCGGGGGGGGGGGGGGGGGGGCAGAATTCTGGATGCCCTATTGAGCTTGTTTTTATGTGCTGTCAGCAGGACCAACACGTGTTGGTCTGGTTTAAACATGCATGGCAGTGGCTATCTTGCCACACACATGAGCTTATGAGTCCCTAAGTCAAAATTGCCTTATAGCTCTGTGCAATCATCTCTTTTTGCTAGCCTGAAGTATTAAGCCTTAATCTGTAATCACTGATCTTTGCTCTGCTAACAGCTATCATCTTCTAAACTCATCCCCTGACTGAATGCTTTTGCGAGGGCCACCGTCATAGATATACATTGTAACAGTGTCCATCACACAGATTTCATTTTCTACATTAGTTGTTCATTGTCTGTGTGTGTGAAAAATGACAGGCAAGCTTCTCTTTGTTTCTGAGGTATATATTTCTCTAAATTTGGTGTGAATTGCTGCACCCCCGCTAATTATTATGTGTAAGAAGATATGTGGCAAGATGGTCATCCTCATGTCATTCAAGTGATTTATCTTTATATCAGTGAACCATTTTTATGTCGTTCCACAACGTCTGCATGGGGTTAAGCCCTCTCAAGCTGCGTATGCCACTGATTATACAAGGGGAAGCAATTTACTGAACTTGCTTTTTTTGACTGGAGGCCCCACCCCACTGCAAGTGCGCAGAGCAGGGATTCGGTCAGAGATGTGCTGTGGGATTGAAGATTGTGGTGAGTATACAGGAGTTCACACTGCAGGGCAGATTCCAGGTGCTTTGTTGTTAACAAAGGGACAAGTTGACAAGTTCTGTGGTTAAATGTTCTGCTCAATTGACCAAACCCCGGCTGCACTACCTGGTCTGCTTTGTGCTTTGAGTCAAATGAAGGGGCGAGTTTGGAACTACTCTCTCCAACAACTAAGTCAGCTTCCATGAGCCTGGTTCACCCACCAGAATGGTGAGGTACTGTATCATGAACATATAACTATAGCCTTTAGTAGCAGTCAGCTTTCAGGTAGGCCTGGTGCAGGTGCGCACAGCAGCTATAGGGATGCAGGGGATGACACAAACTGGTCTTAAAGACTGTAGGGGCAGTGGTTGCTCCTCTAAAGAGGAACACAACCTGGGATTTTCACTCTTCTCTATTTTGCTCTTCATCCTGGGGGCATCCCATTTTAGGATTTCCCGCTGCGTGAAAGGCCAGAGAAGTATTTTACCTTGCCACCTGCTAGTCCTACTCTCCTTTACACTGTCTGGACTGGGTTGTCCGGTGCTAAGTATTATACCTTTGTGTGTTTTTTGTATTTTTGTTGTTATCCTTGCATATGTTGGTGGCAATGACCAGCTGTTATTACACATTATTGTAAGATTTTCTTAGATGGGATGTTTCATATGTATATATTTTTTATGTGTGGATATTGTAATAATAGATTAATTTTTCTAACTTAACTTAAGCACTAGTCACCTTTTTTCTATTGCACATGTGTCTATTTTTGGATATAGAATTGTACTTTGTCAGCACTATGCACTTTTCATTATTGGAAGATATGTTATATTTCCCCCTTTAGGAAATAGGAGTGTAGGTCCACCTTAAGGTTTTTGTGCCGGCACAAAATATTAGGACATCTTTATGTGTAGTCTCCACAGTAGTTAAATTAGGAGAGTTTCCAGTGATTGTATGCCTTTCATTTTTTGGCCCTGGTATTAATCATGGACATGCAGTGTTTTTAATGTGTTTTTATGTAGGTCTATGTGACTAATTGTTGTCAAGCTATTAATAAAATGTTGCATTGATTGCTTTAGATTGATACTGTATTTTTTTGGTGCTCCTGTTATGTGGTGAAGAGGGTTCTCTTTCCCCTTAGCCATTTTCTTTAGAAGTTCAAGTTTATTGATACAGTGTAGCACATCCCGGTTATTGTGTGGTGCACCCCTATTCTGTTTTGTATAGTATTTTACCTTGCCAACGATCTCCTGGTGCATGTCTGTGCCCATGTTAATTATCAACATTGATCAAAGAATGAACGGGAGGAGACTTGCCTGTGCACATGTGATCTCAGGGGTTGCACACATACCAAATCAGGATTCCCTTCAAAAAGAGATACCACCTTCTTGTACACTGTAGGCCGGTGGTTGCTCTTCTTTAAGGTAGACCAAAACTGGACCAAAATACCCACCCGTAGATGAATGGCTAGTGCAGCCGTGAAAAGCCATGCAGGAATGTAACCAGTGATTGGTGGGGCTTCACACAGTGGGCCATCCGAAATGGGGATGCTGACCAAAAGATAGTAAAAATCCCAGATTTTAGTCCTCATTTAGGAGGAAGATCTTCCCACACAAATTGACTGAACTCATCTCCTCCACCTCTAGAACAAATTCATAGCTAAGACTGACTTCTCTCTCTGGTATGGCCATGATTTCCATTTCTAAGAATGCAAATAAGGTTCATCAGCACTTCACTAGCATTGTGACCGTAAAAGCACCCAACATTTTTTTATTGCTCTTTGTATAAAAATAAATTCAAAGGTTTTTTATACGGAATTTAGTCTGTGTCATTATTTGACCACACTTTCTATTTTAATAGATGTTCAGGAAATCTGCAAATGACTGCATAAATAAATAAGAATTACCTTTGGGTTGGGGTGTTTGTAAAATGGAAGTAAAAATGTAAATGTGATTGACCAGACAAGTGTTTGAATAGTTTTGAACAAGTTTGGACTTGTCGAGCCCAGTAACCCGACCTTGCCCAGACTTGTTGCTTTTCTTCTCTATTTCCAATAAAGAATAGTAAAGCCTTCACAGAATTCATTTTCGAGTTTGTGCCCCCCCCCCCCCCCTCCATAGTTTCCTAAAGCAAACCATGGCCATAGGCTGATCGTGGTCACACGGGACACACAACCCTGAAGAGGTAAGTCTCTGGGTGGCCCTAGTGTTTCTCTTAAAGGCAGCGATGCACAGTGGGGCAGCCAGACCAGGGCTGCCCCCCTGCTGCATATTGATGAGGGACTCAGGTCATTTCTGACCGTAGTTCCTCTATAAATTAGGTTGCGTTGATATACTGTGCCACAAGCAAAGGACTGTCTGTAACCATCATGAGACCTTCATCACTCTTCCTGTCTAGGGGATAATGTACTACAAGTCCTTTCCTTGTATGGAATGAAGGGAGAGAAATGTTTGAACTGGTGGTTTATTTGCAATATGTAAAAGTTGGGGGGATATGATTTTCACTTGCCATTTTATATATATAAATCCTATGACCTTTTTAAACTATAATTTCTTCTGCAGCTCAGATTGGTATCATCTTTGGCCAGAGGATTTTGAATTATGTCATTAACCTGTGCCAGGGTCAATATGATTTCCTTGAACGTCTTTCTGAGCCATTGATATTGTACATCCTGACTTTTCTGGAGTTAGAGGACATTACTCAGCTCTCTCAGGTCTCTCATACTTTTCAGAAGGTGAGTATTGTGTATGTTTTACTGTATCTATATTAAATATGTTTTCCTATGATTCCTGCCTTTACCCATAGCTAAAATGTGTCATGCTTAATATCTCTATAAAGATAGAGCCGGAACAATGCGTTACTTCATATGCAGGGCCCGATCTACTAAGTGTGCCAGTGTTGTGGACTTTTCTTGGCATCAGATCAGATCAAAGGGCGTGAGACTCCAACCTTACCTGTCTCCCGCGCCGCTCTTTGCTCACCCACAGTGCCAATGTGAGAAGCCTGTCTGGCGGGTGGTTGTGGCCTCTGCAAAGAACACTCCTTTTGACTCCAATATGTGCCTCTGTACACAGATGTTTCTTTGTACGTAGGTGCCCATTAAAGTACTACGGTCACGGCCACCGGCCTCATACAGGCACTTCAGGTGAGAGATGTGTGGTGCAGGAGCTGTTGGCAGGTAAGTAGGGAGTTTCTGCCCCTTTGGCACAACTTACCTGAGGTCTGCCATAGAAAGTCCACAAAATTGGACTTTCCTTCAAGTATATCAGGCTTACGAAGCTCAAAAAAATGCCACTGTTACAAAATCAAATTTATCTTATTTTGTCTAAATGTAATTTTTAAAATATATCAGGGTTTTTAAAAGTTTTCAAAATCCTAACCATGCCCCACAGCTAAACATATTGCCTGTATACAGCCATTCCAATCTTTTATGTGTGTTAAAGCGGAACAAAACCTGGGAATTTCAGTTTCCCGGGTTTTGTACTGTGCTCTGTTACGTGAACCCCCCCCCCAAGAAAGCCCTTAAAAAATCACCTTCTTACACTCCCAACAGTACATGTGCGGTCTGTCGTTCAGTGAGAGCCACCTGCTATGACTATGTCATTGCTGTATCCCCCTCATCCTGGACGCGTGCACGCTGCTATTTGATTGGCTGAAGCAGTTGTGCGGGCATGACGCGGGGGGTGCGGGTGATGCAGCAGGGCATGCTCCCCATCCTAAACAATGAAAGCCGCCTGCCGAATGACTTAGTCGTAGCAGATGGCTTTCATTCAAGCTTGCACATGCACCTTTGGAGCATGGGAAGGTGAGTTTTACAGCTTCCTGGGGGGGTGTCAAACACCTTTGGAGCATGGGAAGGTGAGTTTTACAGCTTCCTGGGGGTGTGTCAAACACCTTTGGGGCATGGGAAGGTGAGTTTTACAGCTTCCTGGGGGGGTGTCAAACAGTGGGGCATCCCGATACAGGTTATGCTCCGGAGTAAAGCTAACGGCCGGCCCTGCAATTTTTTAGATTCAAAGCTGGCCGCGGGTGGACTGTTCCGCTTTAACACTATCCAAATAAATGGATTTAGCATACAGTAGCTGCATGTCACACTGTGCCTGCCAAGCTGGCCAGCAATGGCTCATATTTACTAACTGGCATACACAGACACAATAAAGCACACTCACACCACTAGTTACAAAGGTAGAAAAAAGGAAAATAGTTACATGCAGATAAATAGATGGTATTAATAAAAAAAAATAAAATGAAAAAAAAATATATATTTCTTTTTTTAAGTGCTAACAAAAAATCCTGTATATTAATGTGTTATAAATTAGATAGAATTTTGATTTTAAAAAATCCCAGAAAACTGAATATCCACTTATACACTTTATCATCATATTCAGGGCCAGCATTAGCACCTGGCAACACCTACTGTGTAAAAACCCCTGGGATAGCTGGCATACCCACTTTGCAAGCAATTCCACCCCTGAGTTTTGGTCCGGGATTCTGACCCAGAATCCCGGGTTTTGGTACATGTCTCCGGGACACCCCAATGCCCCCCCCCCCCAGATGGCCCACTCCAATTCCCCTTTCCCAGCGTCCCTGTAGCTGTAGCACACTTCGCACCCGGCCATTAAGATAGACTAAACAGGCAGCCGTGGTTTGGCCAGCTGGCTGGCACACGTCTGCAACCAGTCAGCAATCTCAAAAGTGCCTTGTGGGTGTGACATCATCAGCGGAAAAAATTTATTTTTTTAAAACCAGGCCAATTGTATTCCCACGGGTACTAGGATGGGTAGAGTAGGTGGTAAGAAAAGGGTTTTGTTCTGCTTTAAATGGGCGTTTTGTCAGTTTTGATTCCGGTTTTACGAATAGGAACACTATGCACCTCCCAGGTGATACTTGATAAAATCAGCAAATGGAAAGTAGCACTTGATGAATAAGGTTGGGAACCCCTGGGGGAGGGGGGTTACTTTTGGCTAGACATCCACTTTAAACCTGTTTATGAACTTTATTTCCTTCTCTGCCTGTGTTGGAGGTGGTAACCGTTAAAGTGGAACAAAACCCAGCATTCCGCCATGTGAAACCCCCCAGATCGCCCATACAAAAAACACCTCTCCTTGGTGAATTGTGTGGACATCCGGGGGGGGGGGGGGGTTCATAGGGGAAGACCAGCTGTCAATCTGGGGGGAGGGAATAAATTGGCCTAGGAATCTTATAGATTCCTGGGTCGATCTCCGTGAGTTTTGGTCCACTTTAAGTTCCTTATCTGTTGTAACCCTGTAAGCCCTCTACCACATTGAATTCCTAGTATAAAAATAAAGCTGAATCTGATCTGAATCTGGTGCTACCCATTTGCACACAAATTCACTGATTTCTTGGCCAATAGAGGGCGCCTGATTCCATGAAAAGAAGCAATGCTCATAGAATGTCTCGGCTGGAGTAGCAAGAGAGTTGGGTGACTCATATCATTGGGGGGCAACCTACACAAAAAAACATAAAACGTGTAGTGACTGGCACCTTTATTGACTGAGGAAGGGTTAAAGAGATTACTGGCGATCCTGCCATAGCTGCAGAATGCATGAAATCCCTCCATTTTCTTCTGAATTAGAGAAAACAAGGACTTTTAGGGTGAAATAACTAAAGTCCGACCTTTGTTCTGCTTCTAGACAATTAATCAGAAGCTTTAGAGTCATGAGTTAGGAAATCCAAAATTTCTGCTGTGCCAAGAAACTTAATCAGAAAACCGCTTTGTTACTAGGCAGCTTGGTGCAAACACCAGAGACATCCGATCACCTAGTGCTGCATGAAAGCATACAGTACATACAGGTCATCTCCGGAGCTCCACATGTCACACACACAAAATATTAGAGCTGTACTACATTATCTTAAAGGGTGGCTCCTGATGTAAAAAAAAACTTCAACCACAGGCAGGGCCGGATTAAGTGTGGTGGAGGCCCCTGGGCACAAAATCTGGTGGAGGCCCCAGATACAGTATTTTTTTTTCCTTTTAAAATAATAGTCCAGCCAAGCAACTGATTAGTTGGAGGCCCCCTTTGCAAGGCAAGTGGTGGAGACCCTGGGGCTTTCGCCCCCTTCATAATCCGTTCCTGACCATGGGCATAACATCCAGTGCAGGTTCACCATGTCCAGACTGGCGAATCAGTGTTCTCCCTCCATGAGGAAGCCTACTTTATAACTGTAGGCAGGAGCATGCTCTGAAGCAAGCAAGCTGGACAATGTCTGCCTAAGGCAGAGCTAAACCCTCTATGGCAGGGTTGTTCAACCTTTTAATGAGCACGGACCACGTAAATGATTTGGTAACTGGTCGTGGGCCACATTGAATAGCGTAATGGAAGATTTTCTACAAAAATCTGGATACCCAAGGTCTCCACAAACTCCATACCAATGTGCCGCATAAAGCCGCTGATTTGAACATCGCACCCAGCCATCTGAATGGGGAGCGTTGTGGGATCTGCCAGGATTAGGTGAGATTACCGGTGCCCCGGGGGGTTCAGCGGGGCATCCTCTGTGATTGGTCTACTTTAAGAGGAGCAGTGACAGATAAAGCTCTGCTAGTAAAATGGGAGAATCTGTCGACAGCAGGGCTTAGCGATAGTGATGGGGGTAGGTTAGGTTGGTTTAGTGTTCATGTGGAACAGGATCCTCCCTCACACAGAGACGCAAAGCTGGGTTTGTTCTATTTTACTTATTAACCCGGTACTGTATACCTATCCTGTAATATTTAAAAATACAAGTAAATATTTATATATACACATATCTGCAGTCTGACCTCTGTAAAGCTTTACTCTACAACAGAGAGATGCGTGCAGCCAATTTAGAACCTTTGCAACATTTCAAAGATATTTAACAATATTCTCAGCCAGCAGATCCTTTTCAGTGCTGCGCATTATCTTTATTGGCTGTGTTCCACCTCACTCCCTAAGCCTCTATCAGAAATGTCCTGTCATGGCAAAAGCGTGACATCCTTAAAGTGGACCAACACCCAGGATTTTGACTATCCTGGGTGTTGGTCCACTTAGGTGGGGCACCCCGATCGGGGGTGCCCCGCTGTCTGAAACCCCCCCGATCGCCGCAAAAACTCACCTCTCCCCGCTCCCACGTGACCATGTCCGGCCAATGACAGCGCTCAGAGCAGCTCTGGTATGCGCGTCCAAAGCCGCTTGGACGCGCATACCAGAGCGCTGTCATTGGCTGCGTCTCTCGCTTCCCTCTAACAGGGAGCGCTCCTGCGCCGGCCATTCACAAAACGGCCGGCGCGGGAGCGCGCCCTGCTAGAGGGAAGCGAGAGACGCGGCCGCGTCTCGCGCATGCGCCGTTGGATCGCCGGTAAGGTGAGGATTGTGGGCCTCCTGGGGGGTTCCTCCCCGCGGGACATCCCGATTTCGGATGCCCCGCGGGGAGGGATCTGATCGGTCCGGGAATCTTATAGATTCCCGGGCCGATCCCCCCTGGGTGTTGGTCCACTTTAAAGTGGACCAACACCCTTCTCAGTGCGGGTGTTGGGCCCCGCCACTAAATGACAGTCTGAGGGGGGATCCAGAATGCTGGAGCACCCTGCACATAACCCCCCTGAACACCAGCACACCTCACCTTTGCCTCATTCCAGTGGCGCTCACGTGGACAGCGATGTTCCAGATGACACATGTCCTGCCCACGTGAGCATGCTGCGGCAGCACTGGAGGCGACCAACACACGCACCGTAAAGGGTGTTGGTCTGCTTTAAATATTGCTCTATTTATAGCTACCGATGGAATCGGTTCACGACCCTCCTTGTTATAGGGTATAATGACCAAACCAAAACAAAACTCCCTCTCAAGAGAGAAAAAAAAAAAATTATAGCTACCTTATTATCTGTCCAACCATCTTTCAGGGTCGCAGCCAAAGCTTTGGCCCTTGTTTATGTTTGTACCTAATTTAGTTATGAACTGTCAGTGTTTTGCTCAGGGCTCCATCTAAGTAAGGTACAAGGTGAGTTTTATAATTCCGGACTAGGACCGAAGCACTATGAGGGATAAAATGTGAGCATGGACAGCCCAAAGCATCCTATGAAATTCCAGTGCTGAATAAACCATCTGAATGATCTGCCATGCAGCTGATTTTCTGAACTGGTTTTACTGGACAGTACAATCTTGCACAGCATGTGATGCTGTTTGCTGGGGTTTACACCATGATATACTCACACAAAGATTGGCATTCCACAACAGAACTTTAACCTATAAAGAATAAGTTTGGCCCAGTGGCTCTTTAGCACTCCAGACCAAGAATGTGGGGTTGAACGGATCCCCCCCACTCCCCATATTTTTCCATATGCACTATTTCTCACTATCCTCATCATTCGCTCCATGTTTGCAAACATTTTGGGGAATGTATGAAGTAGTACCACAACAGCCTACCTACCAAGGGTTAGACCAGAAGTTACTAACCAATATTAATCAAGTTCCCCTCTGGTGGTACTCAAGGCCACTAGGGTGAAAGTGGGGAAATATGAAGCACTGCAGACAAGCTAAGATATGAGGTGTCAACAAGCTGCAAAAGTGTAGGCATGGAGCATATTGGGGTGACTGCATTGTTGGGTCAGTATATTACCTCTGTCCCCAGAGAATCTGTATTAGTGGTGGTAGGGGTGGTAATTAAGATAATTGCAAATGGTACTATGCAAGTGGTACTATGGTGGGCTAGACCATATTAGGTATCCACAAACACTTGTCTGTTCTTCCCTTAACCACCAAAAACATCTGAACACTTCAAGAGGATGGCCGCTCATTTAAGAGGACCAACATTCAAAAATGTATGATCGATCAAAAAATGATCAGATCGATAGATGCTGTGCATACGGCCTGGAAGGCTCAATTCCCCAGCCATAACACATATCAACTTCCATGATAGCTTCTGCCGGCAACCAGTTCACAACCCCATGTGACCACAGCATCCACTGGGGGTTTGCTGGACGGGTGCACAAACAGCACTGTGCAAACCCATCCAGTAAACTTCACTGACTGTATATGGTCACATGGGGCTGCAAAGCTCTGTGGGGTTTGCAGAAGTAGCTAATGGGACCAGGGAACTTCCCCAGCCAGTATGTAGTGAGCATATCCCCTGCTGACAATTTCAGTGGTGTGGTGTTCATCTTTAGGAGTAGCTAATGGGACCAGGGAACATACTTCCTCAGACAGTATGTGGTGAGCATAACCCAACTGACAATTTCAGTGGTGTGTTTTTTCTTCTTTAAGAGTTGTTGACACTAGGGTACACAACTTTGCAGTTTTTTTATGTTATAGGTATTTTTTGTAAGTGTATATGTATACTATATTATAGTATATTATATACTGTAATAATAGGGTGGAATTGTGGACAAGGCAGTCATGAGTGTAAGTAATTCTGATGCTGTTGGGGGCATTGATATGACTGATTTAGTACTGATGAATATTAAAGTAATCCTAAACCCAGAAAGGAAGTGTGTTGTCAACTTCTACCCGCAGACCAGTGTCCCAAAACAGCTAGTGTTTTTGTTTTCACTAACCATGAGAATATGTCTGGAGATGGAGGGGCAGCAGTGCAAAAATGGCATGGTAAAATCCTGGGCGTGGGTCATGATACAATCTCTGGTCCTGCCATTCAAACTCCCCAGCAATCTGGAAAAGGAGAGAAGACAGGGTGAGGAAACCATCCAAAAGGTACATGCATGAGGATATTAGTCAACACAATGGGGTTTGGTCCACTTTCAGTTCAGTAAATAACGAGAAAGAATACGTATTGGTATTATATACTGTACTCTATATGTATATATGTGCCTAGTCTTTGGACATGGAAAAAAAAAAACATATCAGATGTTGACATATCGGCTTGGCCTTTCTTGTTGTAAATCAGATCTGCAATTCAGACAAGTTGTGGGAGCACATCGTGGAGAGGTCTTGTGACCATGTTACCCCAGAGATGAGATTTGTAGCTCAGGACATCGGCTGGAAGCAGTTCTTCTTCACCAACAAACTGCAGCTTCAGCGCCAACTCCGGAGATGGAGAAAGAAACAGGAAGAGGGTCAGGATGTCTTCTCGGAATAACAGGATAAGTGTCACCACAGATGGTGGAGTGGTGCAAAGTATGAAGACATGTCTTGGCTTCTCACATTACCAAGCTTCTGCTGCCTCTCAAGCTTTTGATGCATGCAAAGGACACTGCAGGGCCACAACTTGTTTAGCCAACTGTCATACACGAGGGCCATATGATGTGGCCTGCAGATCCCATGCCTACGCAATAATGTTATGCACAGCACATGAAACCCGCATATCGCAATCTCTGCACGCTTGACTCATGTTTACATAGAGTGAACGGTGAAACACAAGTGCCTTTAACATAGCTTATAGTGCCATATAGTGTGTGTTCATTTTGTATTTGTGTCTTATTTCATTTGTACAAAAATCAACACAGCAAATAAATGCTTCACAGATGAGATTGGCACTTTTTTCTTAAATAAATGAGATTTGCCTAACGTAATCCCATGGCAAAGTTTTGGGTGGGTGGACAAACCCCTATAACATGTTGATGGAATGGACTTTGATCAAAACACAATTCACAAGGTCTACTTACAAATCTTATATTCTAAGTATGTCACACACCCCGCTTCAAGATATCCATAACATGTGGGTAACACCGACCTGAAGGGGCGTTCCTGCAGAGATGATAGCAAAAAAGAAAGCCCCTCCCTGATCCATAAATACCTGGGACCTCCCACTCATTACCCAGTTTTCCATCTCTGCAGACGGCGAGCAAGTCAGAAGATGATGGCTCCTCCTTGCACAGGGGGATTTCAGGTAGCCGGGATGATTCCCGGCCCGCTTTTCATTTATTTCCGTTTGGACCCTTTTTTCCTCAGAACTCTATATGCCTCCCAGCCTCGGCTGAGGGTCCAGGCGAGGGTATATCGGCACCTTAGGTGCTTAGGAGCTATGCTCCACCGTGAGACCCTATATGAGAGGGTAGGCGGTTACTCCGGGTTGGTGACCCCGGTTTGGGATGCCCTGTCCCTTGCTTAACATACAATGGCCCTCCCAGGATCCCCTTCCATAGGTGGGGTTGGGGAATGTGGGTCCCTTCTTAATTTATCCTTTTCACAGGACAGCATACTTTGAGTGTGTTTGTGTGTGTGTAGTGTCTCTTTAACTGTATTCAGCCGCCGCAGCCGTTTTACAGGGCCTGTGCGGTGCTGGCCTGATTTCTTCCCCCCATCTTCCCTTCACTTTTATTCATGGCGGAGGTATTCACCTCACGCCATGTTACTGTGCTTCAGGGGGGGGGGGCGGGTCCGGACCGTCGGCCGGGCAGGGACTTGTCCCTCCCGTTGTCACATTTGTTTGTGTGTGTGTGTGAGATGCTTTTAACTGGCCGGGCCGGCGACCGCTCTTTGCTAATGCGGCGCCGGCCGGCTCTGGGCGCCATTATTCCTGAGGTGATTAACCTCACGCTGACTGGGGGGGGCGGGGTCGGTGTGACAGCGCGTCACCGCTCCCCGCCCCCAGCCTTCGCTGGCGCCACTGCGGAGCTCTGTGGAGAGGAGAGGGGGGCGTGGCCCGGCCTCGCGAGCGTCCCGCGCTGGCCACGCCCCCTTCTCCCTTTCTGGCTGCAGCTCTGGTGTCGGTGTGGAGCGTCTGGAAATCCCTCACGGTCGCCATTGCGGTCTATGGTTTTGTAAGTGGCCTCTGGCCATTCTTCCTTTTTCTCTGTATGATTGATTTGTGTCTTCATTAGCCTTATCTGTCCTTCCGTTTCTGTCTTTCAGATGGTGGTTCAGGAGGTTCGCCAGTAGCATTTAGGGGGTCCCTCCTGATCCTTATCACTGGGTTAATTTTTGCCATAAATCCTCCCACTCGGGACATTAAAGGGGCATCCCGGGTTGTCTAACGGCGTAATTCCCTGGGTCATAGCGACTTTTCATATATAAAGTTCACCTTATGGAGGCATCCCCGGATACTGGGCTCGGGGCCCCTTCGGGGCATCCCCGAAAGTGTATGTTATGTGGGGTATCCATTTCTGGGGACGATGTACTTCTGTGTATACCATGTGCACAGCAGACCATCACGCGGCAGTCCGAACCACAGGCGTCTGGGTCAGCACCGCCGGTCGCTTCATCTCCACCTCCCGCCTTGACACGCGCCCCGTGTGACGTCGTCATGGGCAGGGAGCTGCAATCTGAGATGTGCGCCAGATTGGCTAACCTTGAAAAAATTATCTCTGGCTCGGTCGCCCGTAAGGCTCCGACTAAGAGAAAGCATTTGTCGCCGGCTCCGCTGGTGGAGGACCAGGAGGATGTTAATAATCTGGATTGGTCTGAGTATTCCCAGCTAGAGGAAGGGGAAGTTTATGAGGATTCTGATTTTTCGGACGATGAGCAGTCCTTTGGCGCTGATGCCGAGCTGGGTGACTTGGGGAGATCCTCCGATACTCCCCACGCTCTGGCTCTGACGTTAGAGGTATTGAATATTTCCCCTCCTGAGGAGGTGTCACAGCAGAAGGGTGAATTGTTTGAGGAATCCAAGCCGCGCTTGGAATTCCCTACACACAGGCATTTTGACAAAATTATTGCCAAGGAATGGGACAGGCCGGCTCGGCTCCCTGGCATCCCTCAGGGATGGGATAGGAAATATCCCTTCCCTTCGGAGGCAGTTAAGCGCTGGGCATCTCCCCCCGAGGTGGATGCGCCGGTTTTGGGGTTGTCCAATTCCTCGGTTTTAAATAGACCTGATTGTTCCATTCTCAAGGATGGAGAGGATAAACGTATTGACCAGATGGCTTGTCATGGTTTTGCTAGCATTGGGTCAGCCATGCGGCCTGTTTGCGCATCGGCACTAATGGTGTTGGCTGCCAGGTCCGTGGTTAGGGACCTGTTGACCTCTTCCGGGCTGCGTCCTGGTAGTGCTGAGTTCCTTAGCCTTAAACGGTGTGAGTTGTCTTTATCTTTTGTGTTGACAGCCTTGGATGACACTTTGATGATGTGTGGTAGAACGTCGGCGCTGCTAGTCACTATTCGGCGCTCGGTGTGGTTGCGCCAGTGGGCGGCAGATTTTATGTCCAAGAAGTCACTAGCGGCTCTACCCTTTGTCGGATTACGGCTTTTTGGAGAGACATTGGACTCTGTTACCAAGGGTGGTAGGTTACCTCAACGCAAGAAACAACGCCGCCCCTTTCGGGGGGCCCCTTCCTTTACCCCCTCCTTTCGTGGGGCCAGATCTGGCAGGGGATTTGCATTCCCCTCTTCCAGAGGAGATTCTGGGAGCAGGGGCAGAGGACGTGCCCGTCCAGGATTCAGTTGGGGCTCTAAGCCCAAGCCGGCTGCCAAGCCGGCTCAGCAATGAGGGGGCGCCCTCACCCTTGCGGGTGGGGGGACGGCTGCAACTCTTTTCCCAGGTTTGGGATCAAGAGGTCTCGGACCGATGGATCCGGGAAGTGGTGTCTTCCGGTTACAAGCTGGAGTTCGAGCTTCGCCCCCCTTCCAGATTTTTCAGGTCTCGGATGCCTTCAGAGCCTCTAGCGGCGCAGGGGCTTCTGTTGGCAGTGCAGAACCTTCTGGGCATGGCTGTCATTTGCCCAGTGCCTCCTTCGGATCAGGGCAGGGGTTTTTATTCCAATCTGTTCACGGTACCCAAGAAGGACGAATCGGTCCGACCCATCTTGGATCTGAAGTTTCTCAACAGGATCATCCGGCCACGGAAATTCCGCATGGAAACGCTACGTTCGGCCATTCACTCTCTTCGTCAGGGAGACTTTCTGACGTCCATAGACATCAAGGATGCTTATCTACACGTTCCAATTTTTCCAGCACACCAGAGGTTTCTCAGGTTCGTGGTGGAGGATCGGCATTTTCAGTTTGTAGCACTCCCTTTCGGCCTCACCTCGGCCCCTCGGGTGTTCACCAAGGTGCTAGCGGGGGTGATGGCTCTGCTAAGGGTTCAGGGTATCCGCATTGTGCCCTATTTGGACGATCTTCTGATCATGGCCTCTTCCTTCAACCAAGCGGAGTTGGACACCAGAATGGTGGTGTCCACCCTGGAGAGGTTTGGTTGGGTGGTCAACCACCCCAAGTCTTCTCTCTCCCCGTCCAGAGTAGTGACCTTTCTGGGAATGTCTCTGGACACTTCGCAGGCCAGGGTATTTCTGCCCCAGGCCAAGATTCTTTTGATTCGGGAATTAGCTCGGCTTCTCTTGTCGGCCCCTCGTCCAGCCATCCGGCTAGGGATGAGGCTGGTGGGGTTAATGGTGGCCTCATTCGAGGCAGTTCCCTTTGCGCAGTTTCATACAAGGACGCTTCAGCTTCATCTGTTGAAGGTTTGGGACAAGTCTCCTCTATCGTTGGATCAGTCCTTCCTGATGACTCCCCGAGTTCGTCGATCCCTGCAATGGTGGCTGGGGTCGGTCAATCTGTCGAAGGGCAGATCTTTTCTGGCCCCGTGCTGGGAAACAGTCACCACGGATGCCAGTCTGTCAGGTTGGGGGGGTGTTTGGAAGGACCTCCAGTTTCAGGGTCTGTGGGGCCCGCAGGAGGCTCACGAGCCCATCAATGTTCTGGAGTTGAGAGCCATCAGGTTGGTTCTGTTTCGCTTGACTCATCAGTTGAGAGGCCTGCCTGTTCAGGTCCGGTCGGACAACAGGACGGCGGTTGCTTACATCAATCACCAAGGAGGGACTCGCAGCAGGAGTGCCCTCAGGGATGTGTCTTTGATTCTGGACTGGGCAGAGAGTCACGTCCCCTGTATCTCAGCAGTCTACATTCCGGGAGTGGAGAACACGGAGGCGGACTTGCTGAGCAGAGCCTCCTCTCGTCAGGGGGAGTGGTCTCTCAGTCCCACGGTGTTTCGTTCGATATGTCTCAGGTGGGGGTTCCCAGCGGTGGACCTCTTTGCCTCTCGTCACAATCACAAGCTTCCAGTTTTTGTGTCTCTCTCGCAGGATCCTCTGGCTCTGGCAGTGGATGCCATGTCTCTGAACTGGAGGAATCTGGGGTTTCTTTACCTGTTCCCTCCGTTTCCAATGGTAGCCAGAGTGGTGCGCAAGCTGACTCTGGAGGGCGCGTCGGCGATTCTAGTGGCACCAAGGTGGCCAAGGCAGGTTTGGTTCGCAGACCTGGTAAGACTGGCAGAGGATCAGTTCGTTCTGCCTCTTCTGCCGGACCTGCTCACCCAGGGTCGGCTGCGCTATCCCAATTTACCTTCGCTGGCTTTGACGGCGTGGCTGCTGAAACCGCCATCTTAAAGGAAGAAGGTCTTTCTGACGCGGTGGTTCAGACTCTTATTAGCGCCAGGAAGCGCTCTTCCTCTACTATTTACTATAGGACTTGGAGGTCCTATATTGACTGGTGTGAAAGTAGGTCTTTCTCTTGTCGGGAGTTTTCCATTTCCAGAATCCTGGAGTTTCTTCAACATGGTCTGGATTTGGGGCTTCAACTTAGTACCTTGAAGGGGCAGGTTTCTGCCCTGGCGGTGTTCTTTCAAAGGTCCTTTGCACTTCATCCCTTAGTCAAAACCTTTTTCCAAGGAGTTACGCATGTACGGCCTCCTAGGAAGCCCTTTGTTCCAGTTTGGGATTTGAACCTGGTTCTTTCTGCTCTTCAGGGTCCCCCGTTTGAGCCCTTGAATGAGATTGCTTTGTCTTCACTTACCCAAAAGGTGGCCTTTTTGGTGGCCATCACTTCTGTTAGGCATGTTTCTGAGTTGGCAGCTTTATCCATTAAAGCTCCGTACTTCGAAAGGCACCAGGACAAGGTTGTCTTTCGTTTCAAGCCGGATTTTCTTCCTAAGGTGGTCTCTGCATTTCATCTGAATCAGGACATTGTTCTGCCTTCTCTATGTCCTAATCCCAGCAATGACAAGGAAAGGGCGCTACATTCCTTGGATGTGGTTCGTGTTGTGAAATATTATCTGGTGGTTACGTCTTCCTTTCGTAAGACTGATGCTTTTTTTGTGGTGCCCTTTGGACCTAGGAAAGGTTTGGCTCCCGCCAAATCTTCCATTAGTAAATGGATTCGTCAGGCCATCATTGGGGCCTATTCTGCCAAGGGGAGGAGTCCCCCTTTTCGTGTTACTGCTCATTCTACTCGCGCGGTTGGAGCGTCCTGGGCCTTCCAGCACCAGGCCTCCGTTGAGCAAGTTTGTAAGGCCGCTACTTGGTCCTCTGTTCACACTTTTTCCAAGTTTTACAAGGTTGATGTTCGGGCCTCAGCGGATGCTGTTTTTGGCCGCAAAGTTCTGCAAGCTGTTGTGGTTTAAGTTGTGCATTGTTGCCTTGTTTTGGATCCCCGCCCTTTATGGACACTGCTATTGGATGTCCCACATGTTATGGATATCTTGAAGCGGGGTGTGTGACATACTTAGAATAATACCATTTTGTGAAATACTCACCTGTAAAATGGGTATTATAAGTATGTCACACACCCCGCTTCACCCGCCCTTCTTGTATTCGGGATCCTTTATATTGTGAACTTTGCGTTGTTTTGTTTTATATTTGCCTCTTCCTGGTCCCTTACCTTACTGCTTCTATATACTGGGTAATGAGTGGGAGGTCCCAGGTATTTATGGATCAGGGAGGGGCTTTCTTTTTTGCTATCATCTCTGCAGGAACGCCCCTTCAGGTCGGTGTTACCCACATGTTATGGATATCTTGAAGCGGGGTGTGTGACATACTTATAATACCCATTTTACAGGTGAGTATTTCACAAAATGGTATTATTAATTGCTTCTTATACAAACAAAAACACACATACCTGTCACATGATTATAGACTGATTTCAGGGTGTTGCTAGAGGGTCCTTGTGCCCACATGTGCTTAAAGTGGTCCTCTGACATGTTTCCTAGGGGACATCCAGATTTGGGTTGTTCACAGCATAAAGTGCTCAGGCACCAACGTCGCTTGACTGGCATACTTGCCTACTTCTAGGATCTCTTGCTGAGCAAATGCAGCACCAAGCAAAGTGCTTCAATCTGCAGCCTCATTCTCCCCCCTTCCCATATCTGGGGCAACAGATGCAGCAGGATTGATGCTGTGAACAGAAGCTGCTCTGCACTATGACATATTTGAACAGCCCTTGAATAGGTGAGAATGTTGATAGGGCTGTGCCAGTTCCCAAGGCCTTAAGCTTTGGAAACATTTTAGCATTCCAAGCATCTTTTTTTTTAATACTCTTAACTTATAAAATACAACAGAAGTAGAAAATGTCCAGACAGATGGACTTAATACAGTTACAATGAACACAGTAGGGTGTATAGATAGAGTCCAAATAATCTAAAGTACATGACATACACCACATGCATATTGTATATAGGTGTATATAGGCACATTTCCCATTCTTATCGCTAGACTCTACAGGTCATCCCCTCAAGGGGGCGTCAGTGCAGTTGCTTAGCTTTAGACCCATCTGTGTTGAGTGATCTTCATCCCTCGCATTGAAGTACGGAGCTGGACTCTGAACGGGGAAGTCAATGGGGGCGGGTCTGTAGGATGTGGCAAGGGGCAATGACAATGGGATTGGTATGTGGGGTGGGCAAGGGAGGGGTGGTTCAGAGTAGGGTTGTTTTGGTTGCTCTACTTTTCTTGAAATGATCTGGGCAGCTCTCCCTAATGAGGTCTGGCCCGTCCCCGTCATCTCCTCTCTCGTGTTGCAGTGGAGTCCTTACCTGTGGCTTTAAGAGCTATATTGGTCCTTGAACTCCTCTGACTCTTGAAATATTAACCAGGGGAGCCAGGTGTTCCTAAATTGTTCATCTATATCATACAGGGAGAGAGTCATATCTTCCATCTCCCTGATGGACAGAACCTCACCAATCCAATCCCTTATAGACGGTGCCTTTTCCTGCTTCCAGTACCAGGGCAACTTGGCAGCATTAAGTGGATGAGACAGCAGAGACCTCATATACGACCCTACTGATAGGTCCGTCAGATGCAACAGAATCAACACTGGGTCCTCTTGGATCTGCATGCTCGTGATTGCCGATATAATGGGAATTACCTTTCTCCAGAAGTCCTGGATTTTTGGGCAATCCCAGAATATGTGGTATAACGTCCCCCCTCTCCCCGTGGGCTCTCCAACAGCGTGAGGGTACACTTATAAACATCTTACTAAGCCTATCCGGAGTGTAATACCACCTAGTCATTCATTTGCAGTTGATTTCCTGTACCCTTGTGGACATTGATGATTTATGTGCCAATATTGCTATCTTTTGCCTTTTTTTCTGTGTAAGGGGCCTGCTGAGATTGGATTCCCACGCGTCCCAGAAAGCGCATGGTGTCCCCCTGATCACTCATTAAGAGGGAGTATATGTATGAGATCAGGTGTGAAAGTGGTTGGTTACCAGAGCAGACTTTCTCAAACCCCTGAGATCCCTCCATCGCTCCTTTTTGAACCTCAAGAGGGATAAGAAAGATTGTAGCTGTAATAGTGTCCAGGGATCTAATTCCTCATTGGACCACCTAGTTCTCAACTCCTCCGGGGAGGTCCATCCCATTTTGGTGATCAGGTTCCTACTTCTTAGTGAATGTAGGTTTCCCCATTCCCTAAGATTGTGACTACCCTGACTCAGACTTTATTCTAAGTGTGCCATACACTCCACTTCGATCTTCATGACATGTGGGTAATCTCCAGTAGAGGGCGAACTTCTGCAGAGATGAATATGGAAAAAAGAAAGCCCCTCCCGTTCCATATATACCTGGGACCTCCCACCAATTTCCCAGTTCCTTCTCTGCAGGGAAGGCGACAAGACAGAAGATGAAGACTTCTTTACTTACAGGTAAGCCGGGCCCGCGCCCGGCCGTTTATTGTCCCTATTACTGCCAGGACCCTTTCTAAATTGCCCCTATTTGAGCCTCCCAGCTTAGGTTGCGGGTCCTCGTGAAGGTAGGCAGCACCCTATGGGTGCGGAAGAAGCACTGCTCCACCCTGAGACCTCACTATGGGGTAGGCTTTTATCCAGATTTTTGGTGATCCTGGTGTGGGATGCCCCGTCCCTCTATGCTATGGCCGGATTCTGGCAGGGTTTCCCCCCTTCTGGGTCCCTTACTCCCCTCCAGGGGGGGTTGCCTGGCCTGGCCGTTAATTCGTTTTCGTTCTCCCATGCCCCTGTGTGTGTGGGTGTGTGATTTCACTGTGCATGTGTGTGTGTGACTTACAGTGTGTGTTTTACTTCTGGGACCATGTCTGGTGCTGGGATTAGCCTGGGGGAGCTTCTCCCCCTCAGGCTGTGTTCAGGGAGTGGGCGGGGCCGGGCTCTCGGCGCGGCCGCGGTAGCCCCGTCCCCTTCTTTGGCGTGATTCTGTGGCTCATTCCTAGGGGATCTGCGTTGCTGGGAGGGGGGCGTGGCCTGGCGAGTGCGCGTTCTGCGCTGGCCCGCTCTCCCCCTTCTCTTCCTCTTTCTGCATCAGGCACTTCTCGGGGGCCATTTTGATGCTGGTTCTGAGCTGCGCTCCGGGTGGTAAGGGCCGGATGGCCACTTCCTTAGCTTATGTGGGGGCCCCTCTCTAACTGATTGCGGGCATGTGTGTGTGTGTTTTTTTGTTTTGATTACGCATGTCTGGCTGGGATACAGATATATTTATATATATATATATATATATATATATATATATATATATATATATATATTTATATACATATACAATTAGGTATGTGTTATTGCCTTATATATGTAGGATTGCACTTATGTTGCCTGTTTTGTGTGTTACAGATTGCATTGTATATGTGCATATTAAGGGGTTCCTCCTGATCCTGGGGTCCCTAGTGTAAATTTGTTCACCTCGAATCCTCCCACCGGGACTTTTAAGGGGCATCCCGGGTTGCTTAGGCGTAAATTCCCTGCGGTCTTGCGACTGACCACAAAAATTCACCATATGGAGGCTCCGCAGGATACTGGGATCAACATTATCAGTTTGTAGCTCTTCCCTTCGGTCTGACCTCGGCGCCGAGGGTCTTCACCAAGGTCTTGGCGGGAATAATGGCTCTGCTCGGAGCTCAGGGCATTCGCATTGTGCCTTATCTGGACGACCTGTTGATCTCAGCTTCTTCCCTCCGTCAGGCGGAGCTGGACACCCACCAGGTGGTGTCGACCATGGAGAGATTTGTGTGGGTGATCAACCGCACCAAGTCTTCTCTCTCCCCGTCTCGTGTGATTTCATTTCTGGGCATGAATCTGGATACCATTCTGGCCAGAGTTTTCTGCCCCAGACCAAGGTGCAGGGGATTCAGGGTCTGATCCGCCTTCTTCTGGCCAATCCTTGTCCCTCTATCTTACAGGGGATGAAACTGGTGGGCTTGATGGTATCCTCCTTCGAGGCGGTACCGTTTGCACAGTTTCACATGAGATCTCTTCAACTTCACCTATTGACGCATTGGGACAGGTGTCCGCAGTCATTGGATCAACCTTTCAGGATGTCTCCCAGGGTTCGGCAGTCCCTTCGGTGGTGGCTGGAATCGAGCAACCTGTTGAAGGGCAGATCCTTTCTGGTGCCTTGTTGGGAGACGGTTACCACGGATGCCAGCCTGTCGGGCTGGGGAGGTTATTGGAAAAGTCATCAGTTCAGCGGGGTGTGGGGTCCTCTGGAGGCTCACACCCCCATCAATGTCAATGAGCTCAGAGCCATCCGACTGGTTCTGGCTCGGCTGACCTCACATTTACGGGGTCTACCGGTTCAGGTTCGTTCAGACAACCGAACGGCGGTAGCTTACATCAATCACCAGGGAGGGACTCGCAGCAGGAGTGCCCTCAGGGAAGTCTCTCTGATCCTGCACTGGGCAGAGAGCAATGTTTCTTGCATTTCGGCAGTCTACATTCCAGGAGTGGAGAACACGGAGGCGGATTTCCTGAGCAGGGGATCCTCTCGCCAAGGAGAGTGGTCTCTCAACCCCGAGGTTTTTCTGGATCTTTGCCGCAAGTGGGGGAATCCGGAGGTGGATCTCTTTGCCTCGAGGCACAATAACAAACTGCCTGCCTTTGTGTCTCTTTCTCAGGATCCTCTGTCTCTGGCAGTGGATGCCTTGTCACTGGCTTGGAAGGAGTTGGGCTTTCTGAACCTGTTTCCGCCCGTCTCCATGCTGGGCAAGGTAGTTCGCAAACTGGTTCTAGAAGGGGCACCAGCGATCCTGGTGGCTCCAAGGTGGCCAAGAAGGGTTTGGTACGCAGACGTCGTAAGGATGGCCGTAGATCAGTACCGGCTTCCCTTGTTGCCGCATCTACTATCTCAGGGTCATCTACTTTACCCCAATTTACAAACGCTGGCTTTGACGGCTTGGCTGCTGAAACCTTCATCTTGAAAGAGGAAGGTTTGTCTGAGGCTGTTGTTCAGACCTTGATTAGGGCTAGGAAGCGGTCCTCTTCTGACATTTACTATAGGACTTGGAGGTCCTATATTGATTGGTGTGAGGCTAGGGCCTTGCCTTGCAGGGTGTTTTTGATACCCAGGATTTTGGAGTTTCTTCAGCATAATCTGTATCTTGGGTTCCAGCTTAGTACTTTGAAAGGACAGATTTCTGCTCTGTCGGTTTTCTTCCAGAGGTCTTTTGCCTTACACCCGCTGGTTAAGACCTTTTTCCAAGGGGCCGCGCATGTGCGGCCCCCTCGGAAGGCTGTGATTCCTGTTTGGGATTTGAATTTGGTTCTTTCGGCTCTGCAGGGTCCTCCTTTTGAGCCGTTACAGGATATTGCTCTTTCGGTTCTCACTCAGAAGGTTGCTTTCTTGGTGGCTATTACCTCTGTATGTGTGTCTCTGAGTTGGCGGCTCTGTCGATTCAGGCCCCTTACTTTGAGAGACACCAGGATAAGGTGGTTTTTCGTTTTTAGCCGGATTTCCTTCCTAAGGTGGTGTCTGCTTTCCACCTCAATCAGGATATTGTTCTCCCTTCCTTGTGTCTAAGCCTAACAATGACAAGGAGAGGGTTCTGCACAATTTGGATGTTGTTCGCTGTGTGAAGTACTATTTGGTGACTACTTCTTCCTTCTGCAAGACTGACGCTTTCTTCGTGGTGCCCTGCGGGCCCAGGAAAGGTTTGGCGCCTACTAAGTCTACGATTAGCAAATGGATTCGTCAAGCCATTGTTGGGGCCTATTCTGCTAAGAGGAGGACTCCCCCTTTTAGGGTCACTGCGCACTCTACTCGTGCGGTTGGTGCGTCCTGGGCTTTTCAGCACCAGGCTTCTGTTGAACAAATTTGTAAGGCTGCTACTTGGTCTTCCGTTCATACTTTTTCCAAGTTTTACAAGGTTGATGTGCGGGCTTCAGCGGATGCTGTTTTTGGCCGCAAGGTTCTGCAGGCTGCAGTGGTTTGAGTTGGTACATTCTTTACTGTTTCTGGTTCCCACCCATGACGGACACTGCTATTGGATATCCCACATGTCATGAAAATGGCAAACGAAGTGGAGTGTATGGCACACTTAGAATAATACAGTTTTGTGAGTACTCACCTTTTAAACGGGTATTATGAGTGTGCCATACACTCCACTTCGCCCCACCCCCTTTTTTTCAGGTATTCTGGGGCTTTTATATGGTGAACCATTGGTTTTGATTGTTAAGGTTATAATTGGTTCTTCCTGTTCCCCTTACTGCTTTTGTACACTGGCAAATTGGTGGGAGGTCCCAGGTATATATGGACCGGGAGGGGCTTTCTTTTTTGCATATTCATCTCTGCAGAAGTTCGCCCTCTACTGGAGATTACCCACATGTCTTGAAGATCGAAGTGGAGTGTATGGCACACTCATAATACCTGTTTTAAAGGTGAGTACTCACAAAACGGTATTTTTAAGTTTTGATCCACTGTAAGGAAAAATCATCCATTTACAGGTAGACCTGCAGTAGTCCCATTAGAGCTAATCCACTCATGAGCACAGGGTAGGAAGGCCCGCAGTAGATCCACTGCCTAAACATTGCACAACGCCATCTTTATCCTGCCAGTTTGGCCCATGCGCGACAGACCCCTACCTACCGTGGTCCGTAAGTGCCCTCGCGGGCGGCTTTATATCTTTCATTTTTATTACTGTGTGCTTATAGGTCTTGTCTGCTTATGTCTTTCAGGCGGGACGAACCCTTTTGGCTTCTCCCGGCCCTGTATTAGTATATACTTGTAGGCCTTGTAAAAATAATACTCCCACTTCCCTAGCGAGTTATTGGGGCATCCGGGGTTGCTATTTAGCGTTATTCCCTATCGGCGTATAGCGCCGCTATAATCACCATATGGAGTCATTCCAGGATAGTGTGACCGGGGTCCCTTCGGGACAAGACCGGTTGTGTGTAGCGTGTGGGCAGCCTCATGCTGACGCTGACAAGGCACAGGTCTGTGTACCCTGTGCTGAGCAGGTGCTTGCATTGCAATCTGGCCTGCCAGTGGCTGCACCTCGTTTCACTTCACCTACTCCCCCAAGCTTAAATCTCACTCCTGCTGAGTTGCATACTAGTGGGGATTGCTAAGTCCTTAGCGTGTAAGGCCCCTGCTAAGAAGCGGCACTTGACGCCTAATGTCACTGTTTTCCCTATGGGAACTGAGGAGTTTTGGAATCTTTGTGGCTATACCCCGTCTGATGAAGGGGAGCTCTTTTCTGATTCAGGCTCATCTGACGAGAGACCAAGGGGTCATGATGATTCTGGCTCTGACCCCTGGACCCCAGATGACACTGACAGATTATTGACCCAGATTTTTGAGGTTCTGTCCATCTCTCTCCCTGTTGCGGCTCCCAGGCAAAGAGGGGAGCTTTTCCATACAGCATAATCACGTTTGGAATTTCCAGAGCAGGCACATTTCCATAACCTTATGCTCAAGGAATTGGAGTGCCCCAGTAGACTTCCCGGGGTTCCAAAGAGTTGGGATAGGAAGTATCCCTTTCCTGCTGAGGTGGTTAAATGTTGGTCATCCCCCCCCCCCAAGGTGGATGCCCCGATCCTAGGGCTATCTAACACCTCTGTCATGCATTCCCCTGACTCCACTACCCTGCGGGATGCTGAAGACCGGCGCATTGACCAGCTGGCATCCCACGCCTTTGCATGTGCAGGGACGGCGCTGCGCCCGGTCTGTGCCTTTGTCATTACTGCTGTGGCCACTAGAACCCTTATCAGAAGTATGCTTGATAATGCCCCTGTTGATTTGCCTTGTGAGGTGTTTAATGCACTCTCCAGTTGTGATGTTTTTGTAACTTTTGTCCTCTCAGCATTGGATGACACCATCAGAATGTGTGCCAGAACTTCTGCCCTTGTGGTGGCTATACGCCGCTCGGTTTGGCTGCGTCAGTGGGCTGCTGACAACGCTGCCAAGAAGGCCCTCACTGGGTTTCCCTTTAAAGATCTGCGCCTGTTTGGGGACCGCCTGGACCTTTTTGCTAAGGGAGGCAGGTTACCCCAGCGCAGGCGGCAATCTCGGCCCTTTCGGGGTCAGGGTTCCTTCTCCTCCCCTTACCGTGGTGCAAGACAGGGAAGGGGGGTTTCCTTTCCTGGGGCCCGGGGAGATTTCTGGGGTAGAGGCAGAGGACGTGGAAGTCCTGGCTCCTCCTGGGGTCCCAAAGCAAAATCCTCTCCCAAGCCCCCTCAGGCATGATGGGGCGCCCTCACCCATCCGGGTGGGGGGACGGCTGCAGCACTTCGCTCACGTCTGGAGGCTTCATGTCTCAGACCGGTGGATTCAGGAGGTAGTGTCCTCTGGTTACAAGTTAGAGTTTGCTGCGGACCCCCCTCCAAGATTCATCAGATCCCGGATTCCTCATGACCCTGTGTCAGCTCAGGAACTAGTGCAAGCAGTGCAAGGCCTCCTGGAGCTGGGGGTCATCTGCCAGGTCCCCTTAAGAGAAAAAGGCAAGGACTTTTATTCCAACCTATTCACAGTACCCAAAAAGGATGGTTCAGTCAGGCCCATCCTGGACTTGAAGATCCTCAACAGATTTGTCAGGGACAGACGCTTTCACATGGAAACTCTGCGCTCTGCCATCAGTTCCCTGCGCCAAGGGGATTTCATGACTTCTGTGGACATCAAAGATGCTTATCTTCATATTCCTGTGTTCCCAGGTCATCAAAGATTCTTCAGGTTCGCTCTGATGGATCAACACTACCAGTTTGTTGCCTTGCCCTTCGGCCTCACTTCAGCTCCCAGGGTGTTCACCAAGGTGCTGGCTGGCGTGATGTCTCTGCTCAGATGTCAGGGCGTCCGCGTGCTTCCCTATCTGGACGACTTTCTCATCACTTCCCAGTCTCTGCATCAGGCAGAGATGGATACTCAGCCGGTGGTGTCTACTCTGGAGTCATTTGGATCGGTGATCAACCACCCCAAGTCCTCACTGTCCTCTTCCTTGGTAATTCCATTCCTAGGAATGAATCTGGATACAGTTCAGGCAAGGATCTTCCTTCCTCAACAGAAGGAGGACAGTCTGATTGCACAGGCTCTGTCCCTCCTCGCTTGTCCCCATCCCTCCATCAGGCAGGGGATGCAGCTGGTGGGCCTGATGGTGGCATGCTTCGAAGCGGTCCCTTATGCTTAGTTCCACTTGAGGCCCCTGCAACTTCACCTATAGTCAGTATGGGACAAGGACCCAGCGTCTCTGGACAGGGTCTGTGTGCTCTCCCCCCTGGTCAGGAGGTCCCTCTCGTGGTGGATGGACTCAAGGAACCTGTTGGGGGGCAGATCCCACACACCTATCAATGTCTTGGAACTGCGGGCGATCAGGCTAGTTCTGGCTCACTTGACTACTCACCTTCGGGGCCTGCCTGTTCAGGTGCGCTCGGACAACCAGACGGCAGTCGCCTACATCAATCATCAGGGAGGGACTCGGAGCAAGGGGGACCTCCAGGAAGCGTCTCTGATCCTGACTTGGGCGGAGGCCAATGTCCCCTGCATTTCAGCTGTGTACATCCCGGGGGTGGAAAATCACCTGGCAGACTCTCTGAGCAAGGGGACCTCTCGCCAGGGAGAATGGTCCCTATGCAGCAGGGTGTTTCAATCTCTGTGTCTCCGTTGGGGCCAACCAGATGTGGATCTGTTTGCGTCCCGCCACAATCACAAGCTCCCAGCCCTTGTCTCTCTGTCCCAGGATCCTCTGGCCTTGACCTCGGATGCGCTAGCAATGTCATGGCAGGACTTTCAGTTCCTGTTTGTCTTCCCTCCAATCCCCCTGCTGGGCAGGGTTCTGCGCAGGATTGCTCTGGAAGGGGTGCCAGCAATTCTGGTGGCCCCCAGGTGGCCAAGAAGAGTGTGGTTCACAGACGTGGTACCGTTGGCAGTAGATCAATACGCTCTGCCCTTGGTGCCAGATCTGCTCACTCAGGGCTCACTACGCCATCCCAATTTACAAACTCTGGCTTTGACGGCTTGGCTGCTGAAACCTCCATCTTGATGGAGAAGGGGCTGTCTTCCTTGGTTTATTTATTACAGGGTTTGGCGTGCCTACATTGACTGGTGGAAGTTTAAGTCTTTTCCCTGTCGTGTGTTCTCTATTCCAGGATTCTGGCGTTCCTGCAGCATGGGTTGGAGATGGGGCTCCAACTCAGTACTCTGAAGGCTCAGGTTGCTGCCCTGGCTATTTTCTTCCAGAAGTCCTTTGCTCAGCACCCTCTGATCAGGGCTTTTGTCCAGGGGGTCACTCATGTGCGCCCCCCACGTAAGCCTATGGTGCCTGTTTGGGATCTGAACTTGGTTCTGTCAGCCTTGCAGGGTGCTCCCTTTGAACCCGTGCAGGATGCTGCCTTGGCCATTCTTACACTCAAGGTTGTATTTCTGGTGGCTATCACTTCTGTCAGGCGTGTGTCTGAGTTGGCGGCGCTTTCCATTCAGCCCCCCTACTATGAGAGACACCAGGACAAGGTGGTGTTTCGTTTCAAACCTGACTTTCTGCCTAAGGTAGTGTCTGCCTTTCATTTGAATCAGGATATTGTTCTTCCTTCTTTGTGCCCTAATCCTAGCAATGCTAAGGAGAGGGTTTTGCACTCTTTGGATATGGTTGTAAGGGTACTTTCAGAAGGGAATGGTCTTCCCATTAAGTGGTTAGGTGTCTGAAGTACTATCTGGTGGCTACTGCACCTTTCAGGAAAACTGATGCTCTTTTTGTGGTCCCTTCTGGTCCTAGGAAGGGTTTGGCTCCTGCCAAGTCTACTATCAGCAAGTGGATTCGTCAGGCTGTGATTTAGGCCTACTCTGCTAAGGGGAAGAGTCCTCCCTTCCGCCTTACTGCTCATTCCACTCGTGCTATTGGTACCTCTTGGGCTATTCAGCACCAGGCTTCTGTTGAACAAGTTTGCAAGGCCGCTACTTGGTCTTCTGTTCATACCTTTTCAAAGTTTTACAAGGTTGATGTTAGGGCCTCAGCTGATGCTGCTTTTGGTCGAAAGGTTCTGCAGGCGGCAGTGGTTTAAACGGTCTGCTGCTGATTTTTCTTGGGGATCCCACCCTACTTTATGGACACTGCTATTGGATGTCCCAACTGTAAGTATTAGATTTGGAGCAGGACATACTGTATACTAAGAATAATACAATTCTGTGATTACTCACCTGTAGAATTGGTATTATGAGTATACAGTACATCCTGCTCCAACCCACCCTTGGTTGCATTATCTTGGATCCCCTGTATGGTGATTGTTATCCTTGTTATAGTTGATAGTTTGGATTGTTTAATTCTCCCGGCTTCTCATTAACTGCTTTTCAGTGCTGGGGATTTGTGGGAGGTCCCCGGGTATTTGAGGGGCCGGGAGGAGCCTAATTTCGATGTCTCTGCAGTCCAGCGCTATCTGGCGGAGTATATCCAACTGTAAGTATTAGATTTGGAGCAGGACGTACTGCATACTCATAATACCAATTCTACAGGTGAGTAATCACAGAATTGTATTTTTTTCATTCATATGCTATCCCAGGTGTCTGAAGCTCTCTGAGCCCTTGAGTATAGCTTTTAACAGCACACCATACTTGTCAACACGTATTTGGGACTGTAGGTCTTCATCAGCACATGGCTGGAATTGTATGGATGTATTAAGGGTGGGTTGGGAGCCTCTTAATATAGAAACTGTGTCAGTATTAAAAGTTATACCTAAGCAGCTTTCCCAACACTTGGGATAATATAGAGGTGTTTGCATCTTCATCTAAGCCCTCTGTCAATCCATTGTTTATCCACAATCATCCCTTTAGGGCACATGTGTCAAGCTCGAGGACCCCAAGGGCAGGATGTGGCCCTCCAAGTCTATTTATTTGGCCCTCTGATAGGTGCCAGACAGTTGCAGCTGGGCGGTGCCCCTTCTAGCTGGCCCTGTCACTCCAAGACATCTGACCTGTGTGTCGTGCTGCCGAGTTTTGGCCTCCACTGTGGAGCGCAGTACCACATCTAATCTTTTCCCCAGATGCTGAGCTATTAAAAACAGCTAGTGCTTTCCTTTTCAACATTCTGGGGGTAAAGAGAGTAGTGCCTGCAACTGTTCTAAGTCTCTGTGCAACCAGCTCTTGCAGTAAAAGGGGGGCCCACCTAACCCACTGCCACAGCAGAGCGTGCAATGGATGCTATGGAGGGGGGGAGCGGAAGGTTTGCTAGCTATTTCCAGTTGGAGTGGGAAAAAATGAATGTAGAGCTGCCCTGGGCAAACAGATTCAGCATCTGCATCTGTCCTGGGCAAAATGATGTGGCTGTCCTGGGGAAGATATATATGTGTCTGCATATCTCCTGGGCAAAACCATTCAGAGAGTGGATTTCTCATGGGTAAAATTGCAGCATCGATCGTGTTTCCATTTTGTTTTGTGTCTGTTATTAAATGGCCCTTTGAAGGCAACCATAATGCTGATGGCTCTCAGTGAGTTTGAGACCCTGCGTCAGGGGTATAACATAGTGCGAGTGTACACATAAAAGATTCAGAATGGTTGAAAATGAAAATACTTTAATTTTGTTCAAACTTTAAAAACACATATTACAAAAGAGTCCTGCAGACATTTAGTCACAATCTTTCAGGATGTGCTCATGTTCTTTCCATAGTCTCTTGCCTTCTTTCATTTGTCCTCATCACCACCAGTAGGAGAATCACAGTATTACATCGTCTCTTACAGTAATGTCATTTAGGGGTCCATTATATCAACTTCACACATCAGTCACAGTGATTAATGTTAAATAGAAAACATTGAAATTAGCAGCCACTGCTGCCCTTCCCTAAGCGCCATGATAACATATAGTGGTAGAATTGCCTGAGCTGGAGCCAAATGTCCAGATGCTAATAAAAATAGGTCAATATAGAATTGTGGTGCCAGATTTCAAAGTAAACACAAACTGCCCAAACAGCTGTTACACTGGGATCTGAGGGTTAAAGGTGCTCAGATGCCATAGTATAGAAGCTGAAATGGTCACCTAGAACCTGAGGCACCCTGTCTAAACTACAGACTGCTGACATCTCAACAAACGGCATTAACCTGGTCATAGGAACTTTGCTATTGCCTAGTGAACCCCCGTTTTAACCATTTGAAGAGGACTACAAACATCTGAAACATCTGAAAACCAATGGCACCTGGGAAGCCACCAAATTAGCAGCATTGCAGCTGAAATAAGATACCTCTGACCAGTTTTGGTTTGTTCATACTTTTCAGTGTGAGCATATCCTAACAATAACATTTTATTTACTCCTGCATCTAAAAATCTTGCAGTTCAGATGGGCGTTTGTCCATGGCTGTAGAACTGGGATTTGTAGCCTGATAAAAATTGAAGAGTTAGGGCTTTGGCTTACAGACTCTACAGTCCTGTTTTAGTCTCTTTGGCAGCCTTGTAGAGTTTAACATTTGTGTTGCTCTTGTCTGGTGCATCCTGATACCCGGGATACCCCGATGTGCGTCCCCCCAGATCCCCTGTAAACTCACCTTTGCTTCTATTGGCCTCCAGCCAATCACCGGTTTATGTTCCATTCAGCTTTTACTTTAACGCTCTGCAGAAATGCCTGACCTTGCATAGAGATAATGGAATGCAGCCACGGCAAGGTGAGTTCATGGGTTATTCTGGGGGGTTCACACATCCTAAATGCTGCTTACAATGAGGGAAACAATCAGCCCTAGAATCTTATAGACTCTAGGCCGACATTAGTTTCATTAAAAAAAACTGTACTCACCTGCCTATTCTGGCACCCTCTGAATCTTACCTGATCAGCACATCCAAGCCAGATTGCCCATTGTGTCTGCATTCACAACAGGTCACCACCACCCCTTCAGTCTCAGTGACGCCAACATGCCATTCATTGCAATAGAAGGGGCATGTCAAGACCTAGTACCGGATTACAATTGATCATCGTTGGGGTACAACAGGTGAGTATAGCCTGGACAAGTCCAGTTTAAAATTGCAGATCAGGTTTACTTTACTCCTAAATATAAACATATTTATATGTTCCGATAACAATATACAGTATATACCAAAGTTACCATAAACTTCCACTAGTCACAGTATCACCTTTGTGCGCTAATAAAAGAGTTACACTGTCAGCTTTCCCGACTACTGAATACACATTACATTGCCCTCCTTGGTCCAGCTAAGTCCAACTAGTTTTGCGTGTGTGTGTGTGTGTGTGTGTGTGTGTGTGTGTGTGTGTTGGGGTGTCATTTCTTCACCTGTCTGTGACCCTTTTGTGAAAAATGTGTATATGTTAGATGAATTTTCTGTTTTGTTACAACAGCCTCTAAGAGGGATATTCATTAAAGCCTTTAATTAACCAAAGCAGACTAAAGGTCAACATAGACGTTTTGCCTGGATGGTAAGATTCCCAGGTTGCTGCATCCCCCCTGTTGAGGTGCAGCTTGTGCTGGAGATTATGTAGCGGTTGCCCCCTTGGAATCCTACTATTTGTAACGAATGTTCGGTTTAAGTTGGGGAATGCTCTTCACAACAGGAAGATCATGTTTGACATTTAAATGAATAACATACCCACATTGAAGTGATTGGCAAGTCAAAAGTTAAAAAGTAAATATCAAAAGCTTACCTTAGCTTACACTGGGTCCCTTCAGCACTATCCTTCCTGCTATGTCGCTGTACTTAGTGAGGAAATCACTTCCTCATTCAGATTTCAGTCTCCACCCCACTAACCTGGTCCTTCAGTGGGCCGAGAACAGAAACGCCCCACACTCCCTCCCTAGACATCCTTATTGGCTGCCTCGCTCTGAAACCCCGCCCTCCTCTCTGGTCACACTATGTGCAGGCAGACTGGAGGCGCTCTTGGCCTGCAGCATCTCCCACCCCCTTTTTCTGGTCACACTATGTGCTGACAGTAATAACTAGAGGCACAACAATCCACGTATCTTTTTACTATGATATATGTAAAGCACACAGTGTGCTTACATCATATCATTGTTGCCACACACACTGTTTCTCCTCATTTATTCTAAGTATACAGCACGTCCTGTTCCAGAAGATTCCTTACACATGGGTAATATATCCACAAGATGGTGCTGGACTGCAGAAAACGGCTTGTGGCTCCTCCCGGCCCTATATAAGTCAGGGACCTCCCACAAATTCCCCAGTTTTCTGCAGTCTGCGCTGAGAAGATAGAAGACAGCTCTCTTGTGGCGCAAGTGAGCGGGGCTTATTGCCTGCGGCCCTGCAGGACTATTCCCACCCGTTTCATCCCATTTACTGCCTCCCAGCCTCGGCTGATAAGGTTCGGGTGAAGGTAGGCTATTGACGCACTATGGTGCTGAGGAGCTATGCTCCTACCGCAGTCCCTGCTCTAACAGGGTAGGTGGTTTAGGCTAGTGGTGAGCCTTTTGGGATGCCCCCACTGCCTCATGGGTTTTGCCAGGTTTATCCGGTGCAGTTAAACCCTATTCCCATTTTCCCCCTCCACCCTCACTCCTCATCTTAGTCCCTGGGCGCCGTTTCTCCCTGGGAATTTTGCCGTTATCCTCCCTCTCTCCGGGGGTGGTTTGTCTAGTGGTTTAAGACTGTAGACATATGTTGTGCTTTGTCACTTTTATTAAAACGCGCTGCCGCACGTTTGTACTGCGCTCCGCGGCTGACATCCCCATTCACCTCAGAGATGCCGGGCGGCTACTGGCCTGCCTGATCACGTGGGCACGCTTCGCACGGGGGGTGGGCTCTGTGGATGATGCATTTTACCTCATATCTCCACAGCATGCCCCTTGAGGTCTGTGGACGCCATTTTGTCTCCTGCTGCGTGCTGCTGGCTCTCTGCGGTCCGTGAGTAACCCCGGTGCGGTGATTTTTTTCAGTTTTTTTCTTATGCCTAATTCTCATGGGAATGTTTGATTATGTCTTTCAGGCGGGTTAAATCTTCGGTCCTGAGGTTTCTCCCGGCCTTCTCCCCTCATTATCTCCCATTTCCCTAGTGGTTCATTGGGGGCATCCCGAGTAGCTCTTTAGCGTTAACCCTTACTGGCCTACTGTGCCATTCAAATCACCATATGGAGGCTTCTGGGGATAATGAGCCTGGGGTTCCTTCGGGGCAAGCCCGGCTATGTGTTGCGTGTGGGGTATCCCCAATCGGTGATGATGTCAGGGTATGTGTATCCTGCACCCAGCAGGTACTTGCACTGCAGTCTGGGTTACCTGTTGCTGGGCCTGCGCCCCCTCGGGCTTCGCCTACCCCCCCACGCCTACATCTGACCCCCTGCGAGGAGCATACCAGCGGGAAGTCTCAGCCTGATTTGGCTGCACGGGTTGCCAGCATTGAGAAACATATTGCTGGGTCTGCCTCGCGTAAGGCTTCTGCTAAGAAGCAGCATTTATATCCCATTGTTTCCCTCTTTCCTGTGGAAGCTGAGGACATTTTTGACACTACTGGTTATTCCCCCCTGGAGGAGGGGGAATTGTTCTCTGATTCAGAATCATCTGAGGAGCAGCCTAGGGTTTATGGTGGTACAGGGGCTTTTGGCTCATATTTTTGAAGTGCTCTGTATCTCCCCTCCTGCCGTGACTCCGCAGCAGCAGGGTGAGCTTTTTCATATGGTTAAACCACGTTTGGAATTTCCGGAGCAGTCGCACTTTAATAATCTGGTGCTCAAAGAATGGGAGCGGCCTAGCAAGCTGCCAGGGGTGCCCAAGAGTTGGGACAAGAGGTATCCCTTTCCTGCTGATGTGGTTAAGCATTGGTCATGTCCTCCCAAGGTGGACGCGCCCGTTCTGGGGCTGTCCAATACATCTGTCATGCATTCTCCTGACACTACTACCCTGAGGGATGGTGAGGACCGGCGCATGGACTAACTGGCTTGCCATGCTTTTGCCTGTGTGGGGACTGCGCTACGCCCGGTTTGTGCCTCTGCCATTACAGCTCTTGCTATTAAGGGTTTGCTTAAGAGTCTCTTAGATGGGGCCTCTGATGACGTGGGAGGAGAAGAGTATAGATCTCTCCTGCTTTGCTATGAATTTGTTGCATATGTTCTGTCTGCCATGGATGATGCCATTAGAATGTGTAGTAGGACTTCTGCCCTGTTGGTGGCTATACGCTACTCTGTAGGCTATGTCAGTGGGTAGCTGATGCTGCTAAGAAGGCTCTCACTGGTTTCCCTTTCAAGGGCCTGCGCCTCGTTGGTGAATGCTTGGATTTGTTTGCCATGGGTGGTAGGTTACCTCAACGTAGGAGGCCGTCCCGGTCCTTTCGGGGGATGGGTGCCTTTCTCCCATCCTTCCGTGGTTCCAGAACTGGCCGAGGAGTTTCCTTTACTGGGGCCAGCGGAGATCACTGGGGAAGGTGCAGAGAACGTGGCCGTCCTGGCCTCTCCTGGGGTCCTAAGACAAAATCCTTACCCAAACCCCCCTCAGGCATGAAGGGGCGCCCTCACCCATCCGGGTGGGGGGATGGCTTCGGCTCTTTGCTCACATCTGGAGGCTTCACATCTCAGACCGGTGGATTCAGGAGGTAGTGTCCTCCGGTTACAAGATAGAGTTTGCAGCCTGGCCGCCCCCAAGATTCATCAAATCCCGGATGGCTCAAAACCCCCTGTCAGCTCAGGGTCTGTGCCTTGCTGTCCAAAACCTTCTGGAGTTGGGGGTCATCTGCCAGGTGCCTTTGAGGGAAAGGGGCAGAGGCTACTATTCCAATATTTTCACTGTTCCCAAAAAAGACGGGTCCATCAGACCTATCCTGAATTGAAACAAACAAATTTGTCATATTCAAACATTTTCGCATGGAGACTCTGCGCTCAGCTGTCAATTCACTATGCCCAGGGGACTTCATGACCTCTGTAGACATCAAGGATGCTTACCTTCATGTACCAATCTCTCCAGGTCATCAGAGATTCCTCAGGTTTGCTCTGGAGGATCAGCACTATCAATTTGTGGCCTTGCCTTTGGTATCACCTCGGCTCCCAGGGTATTCACCAAGGTGCTGGCAGGCGTACTGGCTCTGCTGAGATCTCAGGGCATTTGCATCCTTCCTTAGGATTCTCATCACGTCTCAGTCCCTCCAGCAGGCCGAGCTGGATACTCAGCTGGTGGTGTCCACACTGGAGTCCTTCGGCTAGGTGATCAACCACCCCAAGTCTTTCCTGTCACCGTCAATGGTGAGGTCCTTTCTGGGCATGACTCTGGATACATCTCAGGTCAAGATTTTTCTCCCTCAGCAGAAGGTGGTGAGTCTTCAGGCCCAAGCCAGGTTCCTTTTGTCTTTCCCTCATCCCTCCATCCGGCGGGTGGATGCAGCTGGTGGGCCTTATGGTGTCTTGCTTCGAGGCGGTTCCATACACTCAGTTTCACATGAGACCCCTTCAACTTCACCTCTTGTCAGTTTGGGATCGGGATCCTCGGTCCCTGGATCAGGTGTTAGTTCTGTCCCCTCTGGCCAGACGGTCTCTCTCGTGGCTGGACTCAAGAAACCTGTTGGTGGGCAGATCCTTTCTGACCCCGTGCTGGGAGACAGTCACCACAGATGCCAGTCTGACAGGTTGGGGGGGGCTTCTGGAAATCCCTGAAATTCCAGGGTCAGTGGGGCCCTCAGGAGGCCCACACCCCTATCAACATTCTGGAATTGAGGGCGGCGATAAGGTTGGTTCTCGCCCAATTGACTCCACACCTTCAGGGTCGGGCGGTCCAGGTCCGCTCAGAAAACCAGACGGCAATTGCCTACATCAATCATCAGGGAGGGACCCGGAGCAAGAGAGCCCTCAGGGAAGTGTCCCTGATACTGTCTTGGGTGGGGGAGAATGTTCCCTGCATATCAGCTGTGTACATCCCGGGGGTGGAGAATCTGGAGAGAGACTCCCTCAGCAGGGGGATCTCTCGCCTGGGAGAATGGTCCCTCAGCAGCAGGGTGTTTCACTCCCTGTGCCACCGCTGGGGTCAGCTAGATGTGGATCTGTTTGCGTCCCGTCACAATCACAAGCTTCCAGTCTTTGTCTCTCTGTCCCAGGACCCTCTGGCCTTGGCCATGGATGCACTAGCAATGTCTTGGAAGAGCTTTCAGCTTCTCTCTGTGTTCCCTCCTTTTCCTCTGCTGGGCAAGGAAGATTGCTCAGGAAGGGGTGCCAACCATTCTGGTGGCCTCCTGTTGGCCAAGAAGAGTGTGGTTCGCAGACGTCGTGCTGTTTGAAGTAGATCAGTATGCTCTGCCCAAGGATCCAGACCTGCTCACTCAGGGGCAGCTACGCCATCCCAATTTACATAAGCTGGCTTTGACGGCCTGGCTGCTGAAACCTCCATCTTGATGGAAAAGGGGCTGCCTACCTCTGTTGTTAATACCATGATTCGGGCTAGGAGGAAGTCCTCGTCATCGATCTACTATAGGGTCTGGCATGCTTACATTGACTGCTGTGAGTCTAAGTCGCTTCCCTGTCGGGTGTTTTCTATCCCTAGGATTCTGGAATTCCTGCAACATGGTTTGGATTTGGGTCTTCAACTTAGTACCCTAGAGGGTCATGTTTCTGCTTTGGCCATTTTCTTCCAAAGATCCTTTGCTCACCATTGTCTGGTTAAGACTTACTTCCAGGGGGTTACTCACGTGCGTCCTCCACGTAAGCCTATGTTACCAGTCTGGGATTTGAACTTGGTTTTATTTGCCTTGCAGGGGTCTCCCTTTGAGCCTTTGCGTGTAGCCCCTTTGTCCATTTTGACTCTTAAGGTAGTCTTTTTGGTGACTATCACTTCTGTTAGGCGTGTTTCTGAGTTGGCGGCGCTTTCCATCAAACCCCTTACTTTGAGAGACACCAGGACAAGGTGGTGTTTCGTTTTAAGCCAGATTTTCTGCCTAAGGTTGTGTCTGCTTTTCATCTCAGTCAAGACATTGTTTTGCCTTCTCTATGCCCTAATCCTAGTAACCCTAGGGTTCTATTTGGTGGCTACTAAATCCTTCAGGAAGACTGATGCTCTTTTTGTGCTCCCGTCTGGACCTAAGAAGGGTCTGGCTCCAGCTAAGTCCACTATCAGCAAGTGGATCCGTCAGGCTGTGGTACAAGCCTATTCTGCTAAGGGGAAGAAGCCTCCCTTCCGCCTTACTGCTCATTCTACTCGTGCTATTGGTGCTTCTTGGGCCTTTCAGCACCAAGCTTCTATTGAACAAGTTTGCAAGTTTGCACTTGGTCTTCTGTTAATACCATTTCTAAGTTTTACAAGGTTGATGTTAGGGCCTCAGCTGATGCTGCTTTTGGTCGCAAAGTTCTGCAGGCGGCAGTGGTTTAAACTGCCCGCTGTTACTTTTTGGGGATCCCACCCTACCTTACAGACACTGCTATTGGATGTCCCATGTGTAAGGAATATTCTGGAACAGGACATGCTGTATACTTAGAATAATACAATTCTGTGATTACTCACCTGTAGAATTGGTATTATACGTAAACAGCACGTCCTGTTCCATCCCACCCTTGTTATCATTATTTCTAGTTACCTCTGTATGGTGATTGTTCATATGTTCATTTTTGAATTCTGGTTATTATTGTTCTCCCGGCTTCTTGTTAACTGCTTGTCAATACTGGGGAATTTGTGGAAGGTCCCTGACTTATATAGGGCCGGGAGGAGCCACAAGCTGTTTTCTGCAGTCCAGCGCCATCTTGTGGATGTATTACCCATGTGTAAGGAATATTCTGGAACAGGACGTGCTGTATACGTATAATACCAATTCTACAGGTGAGTAATCACATAATTGTATTTTTCTCTGCATCTCCAATGCTCTAATACTTTTACAAATAACTTAGGAACTACAGGGTCTTTTTGAAAACGGACTGAAGTTTGGGACAGTGCAACATGTAGCCAGAGACAATGGAACAATAATCGGCCTTGCCTTTAGTATAACTTTAAGGTCACAAACAAAAACAGCATTCTAGTGATCCAAACCTTCATGTTAACAAAATCCAGCCTATATAAGTATGAAATGAGGGGCATAAATACCATGTTTATTGCACTGTACCTTGCTGGCTCTGGTTTAAAAGGTAATGTCAGTCTTTGGCGACTTCCAAAACTTTGGCTGCAAATAAAATCTAGTCACAATGCACAATCACAACAATACAACCGCCAGCTCTTTATACAGATAACAGTCCAATGCTACAGAGGTAAGATCTTCTTGGCTTTCCCATTGTTGCATCAAGAACATAGACTTGTATGGCTCATCTAGTTGCTGCATTTACAGTAAACCAACTGAAAGAACTACTTCCATTCCATCCAGTCATACAAAGACCAATCTATCCACACTCAAGTAAGCAGGTGGGCCACAACTCCACCCCTGACAAATATAAGCATCATTACATTTCTGAACCCTGTATTTTTAAATGGTGGATAAAGTACATTATGTGACTACACTAAAAGGTAAGGCTGTAACTAAGAATTGAAAGAGCATTCATTCTCCCACAATGCTGCCTTTCAAAGACTGGCCACATTGGGAGGGGAGTTATTTTTACAAACTACTGCTCACTGTTGGGGACATCAATAGAATTGCTGCTGTGATAAGCAGATCTACCGGGAGACTACATTTTTCAGCATCCAACATCTATAGAGATAGAATAATTACTGTGGGCATGGCCAAGCATGCAATGGGAAATAGGGTGAGTAACTATAAGGACATTTTTTGAAGCCAATTTTCACAGAGTGTTTCCAGATTTCAAGTGTGTAACAAAAGGTGAGACTTACAGAGCCAAGTTGACTAGGGACAGATATCAGCCTGGGATTTTCCTGGCCCATAGCCCATGCCATGATATAACCAAAAAGCCCATTCTCAAAGTGCTTCCCGGCCAGCCAACAAGTAAACTCCATGGCTGAGGCTATAGCATTGCAGGAACAGAAAAAAAAGCTTCTTCCTCCTCTGTTTCCTGTTTTTTGTAAATCAGTCTTTATTCTGGAGTGGCTTTACATGTAACTTTTTAATTATTGTATATTAGATCTCATACATTTTTAGGGATTCTAAAATCTATGCTGTTCATATAGGAGCAACTATAGTATGTTGCTCTCTTTGTTGCACTCGGGAGTGATAATCATTGGCTAGCACATGATGAATGAGCAAACACAGTGGAGAACACTAGCTAGGATCTTTAGTTACTATATGAGATCAAACTGGCTGAAGCATGATGGCCAAATCACGTGGTGACCACATTCAGGGATGCCTAATTTTAAGATCTAACTGGATGAAACATGAAGGATGAGACATACCAGTGGCAAACATGAGCCAAGACATCCAGACATGAGCTTGGAATGGCTTTAACAAGATGGATGAGACACCACTGGACAGAACATGTGCCAGGATCTCCAGTTATAAGATTCAACTGGCTGCAACATGATGGATGATACACCATAAGGGTCAATTTAGCACCAGGTGAGAAAACTTTACTACTTTTCATGCAAGAAAACAGCTATCACTTGGAAGTGTTTACCTTGGAAGTGATACAGCAACTGGATGTAAATCTTCACCTGGTGCTGAATCACCCCTAAGATAGAAAATGAATGTGAATGGCAGGTTTCTCTCCAAAAAAGTAGTAGATGTTTCTCACCTGGTGCTGAATTGACCCTATAGAGGTAAACACAAGTAGATTCAACTACAGTAGAGGCAACATGATGGGCAAGGCTCCACAGTGGAGGAGACGAGCAAGAACCCTCGCCACAACATGATGGTTGAGGCATCCCAGTGGTGTATTCAAGCAAGGTTTTCCAGTTAAAAGATCAAAATGCAACATGGTGGAAGAGACACCATAGTAAGGTACGAAAGAAGAATCTCTAGTTGGAAGACAGAATAAAGGATATGGCAGCATTCTGTTTCTCCCACCATTACCAAAACATGCACCTCCCAGGTTAGTTATAAAATGGTCTGAGCGGCTGCCACCCCTCCTTTATTACCATAACATTAATTTGGTCTTCATTAATAGGAAAATATGTTTTTTTACTTAGGTCAGGAGTCCCCAACCCTTTTTTCATTAATTAACACCTACCACATTTGAAAAGGTTTCAAGTACTACTTATGTTTTTTTTTTTTAAATGTCAATATTCGGAATAATAACCCCCAGTAATACTTTGAAAGGGGCTCACAACCTGCTAAGTGTATCACTGCACCTAAACACCTTTTCTACTACCCCAGTGAGTGTTACTGTTTTCCATGGAAAGACCAGATTTTACAGGAAACATTGCAGCAGTAGGAGTTGGCATCATCTGCAGTTTCTGGTCTGGTCTGTCACTGGTAGTTGTCGAAGAGGTGTTTAGGTGCACATTATAGGGTGAAGGTCCTCTCTAAATGTTCTGAGAGGAAGCATATACATATGTGGCAGTGAAACAGGCTTTCCCATTGGAACTTTCAGTGGGGACCTGGCGCCTATTAGTGCACCTCTGCATCTAAACATCTCTTGGTGGTGGCTGCGGAAGAGGTGTTTAGGTGCAGAGTTGCCATTGGTAGGTTTTAGATCCCTTTTAAAAGTTTTGAGGGGAAGCCTGCTACACTGATATGATATGACGTGATATGCTACCCCTCAGCTTAGAGCAGACTGAGTCATAAATGACCGCTGGTCTGCCTGGACAGTTGGGGAGGCATCTCAGTTTTGGATAACTCACTGTACATAACTACATGCATTATTTTGCTACTTTGCCACTCCACATGATCACCAACTAAACAAATGGGCTTGCATGGCAGGCTTGCAGAGTGCACACCCAGAGGACTGGGATTTAGTTGCCAGCAGTCAAGTGGGACGAGAACTGATAGTCAGCAATCCTTGTGAGTGCAGATCCCCCCACCCAGCAGTAAATTCAGACCAACCGTAATATTTTGGGTGGAGTTGCTATTTCAATACTTTCTTTTATTAACAATGCCAAACTTACTTTCTACTTTAGGGTTGAGTAGAGGATGGGGTGGCTGCTGCTGACTGGGTCTGGGGCCACTGGTCAGTTTCACTCTGTGCAGCTGCTGTTTGCGCCATTTGTTAATGAGGGGCTCATTAAACACAGAAAGCATACAAGTGAAGGTGGCAACCATACTTGCACAGCGCCTGCTATTGGAGGATCACACAGCTGGTCTGGCAGCAAGCCACTCTCTGGCATAGAGCTGTCACCACCAGCTTCTCATGACAGCTTGTGTGCAGGAGCCACTCTACAACTACAAGCAGCATGAGGCAGCAGTAACAGCTGATCTTTGCTCCTTACCCGACAGTAGGTTTGCGTACCACTTGCCAGCACCAATACCAGGACTTGGTTACTTCTTTTATTTTAGTGGGGAGGTTTTACAGGTTATGTCCCACCCTGTTTTACAAGGTGAATCTTTTATTATTTCCTTATTGTGTAGTATAACTCTTTTATTTCATTAGTTGGCATTGTAATAATGGCCATAGGCAGTTGCATGGAAGAGGACATTCTTTAACAAAGCTTAACAAAGCTCTCTCTTTATATATACACTGAAAATATCGGGAGAGAAAAATGTAGATGTAGAATGGCATAGTTACTTAAAGAATGCTTACAATTATAGTAAATAGTGGCACAATTTTAAACCTATCCAGATTTCTCACTAAAATATGAATAACACTGGAATTTTTATAGAAGAGATAAGCTATGAAAACAAGGCAACATGTGGCTCCGAATGTGTAACATTATAGACTCTGACCTGCCACTGCATTCTATGCACAACAGTATGGGCCCCAGTTTGTGAACTACAATGCTGTCAGACATCTTTATTGCAAATCTGAGATTCATGGATGCCTTTATTGTTTTGAGTTTTTTTCTCCTTTGATTGCAAGCAGGGTTCCAGAAGCAAACAAACCATGCCCATCATATACAGCAAGCCACACACGTAGAAAGAGTAGTCATATTTTCGTGTAATGTCATATATCCAGCCTGTAAGAGAAGTGACATAACATTAATATAGCAAAGTGTAATATTAACACAGAATATTAGTCGCTTATTGTAAATCCTTTTACTCCAGAGTGGCAGGAGGGATATGGTGGATTTAGTCTAATGGGGTCTAATAGGTAGCCGTGGCTAGGAGACAGCCACCTTTAACAAAAAGGTAATAGACCTGCCCACCTTCAATATAATGTTCTCAGCAGAATTCACCTCCAGTGTGTAACAAGCAGTGACTGAAGGAGACAGGAAAAAATACAATTCTGTGATTACTCACCTGTAGAATTGGTATTATATGTATACAGCACGTCCTGTTCCAGAAGATATTCCTTACACTTCGGATACACTCCAGTAGATGGCGCTGGACTGCAGAGACAGAAAAGTGGCTCCTCCCGGCCCCATAAATACCCGGGACCTCCCACAAAATCCCCAGTATTGAAAAGCAGTTAGCAAGAGACCGGGAGAACTATAACCATTATATGAAAATTTGAACATAAAAACAATCACCATAAAGAGGTAACTAGAGATAATGATAACAAGGGTGGGGTGGAACAGGACGTGCTGTATACATATAATACCAATTCTACAGGTGAGTAATCACAGAATTGTATTATTCTAAGTATACAGCACGTCCTGTTCCAGAAGATATTCCTTACACTACACTGTGGCTGGCGCTCTTTCACTGTGGACATTCCTTACACTTGGGACATCCAATAGCAGTGTCCGTAAGGTAGGGTGGGATCCCCAAAAGTAACAGCAGACAGTTTAAACCACTGCCGCCTGCAGAACCTTGCGGCCAAAAGCAGCATCAGCTGAGGCCCTAACATCAACCTTGTAAAACTTTGAAAAAGTATGAACAGAAGACCAAGTAGCGGCCTTGCAAACTTGTTCAACAGAAGCCTGGTTCTGAAAAGCCCAAGAGGCACCAATAGCACAAGTAAAAGCAGTAAGGCGGAAGGGAGGCTCCTTCCTCTTAGCAAAGTAGGCTGAATCACAGCCTGACATATCCACTTACTGATAGTGGACTTAGCCGAAGCCAGGCCTTTCTTAGGTCCAGATGGAAGCACAAAAAGAGCATCAGTCTTCCTGAAGGATTCAGTAGCCACCAAATAGAACTTCAGAGTTCTGACTACGTCCAAAGAATGCAAAACCCTTTCCTTAGGGTTACTAGGATTAGGACAGAGAAGGCAAAACAATGTCCTGATTGAGATGAAAGGCAGAAACAACCTTAGGTGGAAAATCTGGCTTTAAACGAAACACCACCTTGTCCTGGCGTCTCTCAAAATAAGGAGGCTTGATGGAAAGTGCCGCCAACTCAGAAACACGCTTAACAGAAGTGATAGCCACCAAAAAGACCACCTTAAAGCGGACTTTCACTCTGAATAAGAGTCTATCTTATATGTTTCCCACACCCTGTACATACAGATTGCTCACATTAAAAATCATCCTACCTGCATCTACTGCATGTTATGAGCCTTTAAACATCCAAGATGGCGGCTTATGGAAGCCGCCATCTTATCAGGCAGCCTGCAAACAGGAAGTGCCTCCTGACTGTGCTGCTCTGCATTCTGGGACTGCTGACCGTTACCTGACCCCAGCTCTGCTCTGTCTGAGCAAAGCACAACTATAACCCGCCACCCTGTACCTTATCCCACTCTCCTCTCCTCAGTAAGTGTGATGCTTCTGAGTCAAGATGGCGGCGCCCGTATCCTAAATTCCTGAACAGAGTTGCAGCCCAGTGGGGGAAAGAATAATAAGTTAGTGACTAAAAACGTAAAGTATATTAATTTTAGATGCTGGGGAACCGTTTTTTAAGAGTTTGGGCTTTTCAATTAATTATGGTGAAGGTCCGGTTTAAGCGTAAGAATGGACAAAGGGGCCCCTTGCAAGGGCTCAAAGGGAGACCCCTGCAGGGCAGACAAGACCAAGTTCAAGTCCCAGACTGGTAACATAGGCTTACGTGGGGGACGCACGTGAGCAACCCCCTGGAAAAAAGTCTTGACCAGGGGATGCTGAGCAAAGGATCTTTGGAAGAAAATAGCCAAAGCAGACACATGGCCTTTCAGAGTACTGAGCTGAAGACCCAGATCCAAACCATGTTGGAGAAATTCCAGAATCCTAGGAATAGAAAACACACGACAGGGAAGTGAGTGGGACTCACACCAGTCAATGTAAGTACGCCAGACCCTGTAATAGATGGAAGAAGAGGACCTCTTCCTAGCCCTGATCATGGTATTCACCACCGAGGCAGGCAGCCCTTTTTCCATCAAGATGGAGGTTTCAACAGCCAGGCCGTCAAAGCCAGCGTTTGTAAATTGGGGTGACGTAGGTGTCCCTGAGTGAGCAGATCTGGAACCTGTGGTAGAGCGTACTGATCTACTGGCAACTGCACGATGTCTGCGAACCACACTCTTCTTGGCCAACAGGGGGCCACCAGGATGGTTGGCACCCCTTCCTGAACTATCTTGCGCAGCACCCTGCCCAGCAGTGGCAACGGGGGAAACACATACAGGAGCTGGAACCTCGTCCAGGACATTGTCAGGGCATCCGTGGCCGAGGCCAGAGGATCCTGGGACAGAGAGACAAAGACTGGAAGCTTGTAATTGTGACGACACGCAAATAGATCCATGTCTGGCTGACCCCAGCGGTAGCACAGGGAGCGAAACACCCTGCTGCTGAGGGACCACACTCCCAGACGAGAGGTCCCCCTGCTCAGAGAGTCTGCCTCCAGATTCTCCACCCCCGTGATGTACACAGCTGAGATGCAGGGAACATTTTCCTCCACCCAGGACAGTATCAGGGACACTTCCTTGAGGGCCCTCTTGCTCCGGGTCCCTCCCTGATGATTGATGTAGGCAACCGCCGTCTGGTTGTCTGAGCGGTCCTGAAAAGCCCGACCCCTCAGGTGAGGGGTTAAGTGGGCGAGAACCAACCTGATTGCCCTCAATTCCAGAATGTTGATAGGGGTGTGGGCCTCCTGAGGGCCCCACTGACCCTGGAATTTCAGGGACTTCCAGAATCCCCCCCAACCTGTCAGACTGGCATCCATGGTGACAGTCTCCCAGCAGGGGGCCAGAAATGACCTGCCCCCCCAGCAGGTTCCCTGAGACCAACCACCACACTAGAGACCGCCTGACCTGAGGGGGCAAGACAAATACCTGATCCAGGGACACAGGGTCCAGATCCCATACTGACAAAAGGTGAAGCTGAAGAGGCCTCATGTGGAACTGAGCATATGGAACAGCCTCGAAGCAGGACACCATCAGGCCCACCAGCTGCATTCCCTGCCTGATGGATGGGGGCAAGACAGCAGGAGCTGAACTTTCTCTTGAAGGACCTCCACCTTCTGCTGAGGAAGAAAGATCTTGACCTAAGCTGAATCCAGAATCATGCCCAGAAAAGACTTCACCATGGAAGGAGACAGGGAAGATTTGGGGTGATTGATCACCCAGCCGAATGATTCCAGTGTGGACACCACCCTCTGAGTGTCCAGCTCTGCCTCATGGAAGGACTGAGAAGCAATAAGCATGTCGTCCAGGTAGGGAAGAATGCGAATGCCTTGAGATCTCAGCAGGGCTATCACTCCTGCCAGTACCTTGGTGAATACCCTGGGGGCCGAGGTGAGGCCGAAGGGCAAGGCCACAAATTGGTAGTGCTCATCCTCCAGAGCGAACCTGAGGAACCTCTGATGACCTGGAAAGATAGGGACGTGAAGGTAAGCATCCTTGATGTCTACCGAGGTCATGAAGTCCCCTGGGCGTAGGAAAGTCACAGCTGAGCGCAGTCTCCATGCAAAAGTGTCTGAATCTGACAAACTTGTTGAGAAGCTTTAAATTCAGGATAGGTCTGATGGACCCATCCTTTTTGGGCACAATGAAAAGATTGGAATAATAGCCTTTGCCCCTTTCCTTCAAGGGCACCCGGCAGATGACACCTAGGTCTAGAAGGCCTTGGACAGCCAGGGAGAGACACTGAGCTGACAAGGGGTTTTGAGCTACACGAGATTTGATGAATCTGGGGGGCAGCCAGGCTGCAAACTCTATCTTGTAACCAGAGGAAACTACCTCCTGAATCCACCGGTCTGAGACATGATGCCTCGAGACATGAGCCAAGAGCCGAAGCCGTCCCCCCACCAGGATGGGTGAGGGCGCCCCTTCATGCCTGAGGGGGCTTGGGGGAGGACTTAGTCTTGGTACCCCAGGGAGGGCCAGGGCGGCCACGTCCTCTGCCCCTGCCCCAAAAATCTCCACGGGCTCCAGCAAAGGAAGCTCCCCGTCCAATTCTGGAGCCCCTGAAGGAAGGAGAAAAGGCACCTGAACCCCGAAAGGACCGGGGCTGCCTTCTACACTGAGGTAACTTGCCTCCCTTAGCAAACAAGTCCAAACGTTCCCCAAAGAGGCGCAGCCCCTTGAAGGGAAAACCAGTGAGGGCCTTTTTGGCAGCATTGTCAGCTGCCCACTGGTGCAGCCAGACCGAGCGGCATATAGCCACCAACAAGGCAGAAGCCCTGCCACACATTCTAATGGTATCATCCAGGGCAGAGAGAAATACAATTCTGTGAAATACTCACCTGTAGAATTGATATTATTTGTATACAGTACATCCTGCTCCAGAAAGAGTACTTACACTTGGGTTATCCTCCGCCAGATGGCGCTGCACTGCAGAGACATGCAAAACAGGCTCCTCCCAGCCCCTCAAATACCCAGGGACCTCCCACAAATCCCCAGCATTGAAAAGCAGTGAACAAGAAGCCGGGAGAATTTAACCACCAACTGGTAACTATAACAATGATAACAATCACCATACAGGGGATCTAGAATAATGCAAAAACCAGGGTGGGGTGGAGCAGGACGTACTGTATACAAATAATATCAATTCTACAGATGAGTATTTCACAGAATTGTATTATTCTTAGTATACAGTACGTCCTGCTACAGATATAGTACTTACACTTGGGACATCCAATAGCAGTGTCCATACAGTAGGGTGGGATCCCCAACAAAAAGGCAACAGCAGACAGTTAAAACCACTGCCACCTGCATAACCATGCGGCCCAGACAGCATGAACTGAGGCCCTAACATCAACCTTGTAAAACTTTGAAAAGGTATGAACAGAAGACCAAATAGCGGCCTAGCAACCAGTTCAACAGAAGCCTGGTGCTGAAAAGCCCAAGAGGCACCAAAGCACGAGTAGAAAAGAAGCAAAGCGAAAGGAAGATTCTTCCCCTTGTTGGAATAGGTCTGAGTAACAGCCTGACGAATCCAATAGCTAACAGTAGACTTGGCAGAAGTCAAAGACCCTTTCCTAGGACCAGAAGGAACCATCCCCTTCAAGTAATGACCAGGGCTAAGGCCGCCCAACTCCCCGAGAACAGACGAGATCGGGCACATTCAGGATGGAGTGACCGTAGGTCCAAAGAAGCATCATTTCTCCTAAAGGACACAGTGACTACCAAGGAAAAACTTCCAACACCTGTTCAAGGAATGCGGAACCCTTTCCTCAGCGCTGCTAGGAATAAGGCACAGAAGGAATAACAATATCTTGAATCAATGAACATAAGACACCACCTTAGGCAGAGAGTCCGGCTTCAGGCGGAACACCACCTTATCCTGGTGTATCTCAAAGAATGAGGGCTAGGTAGACAGAGCCGCCCGCCAAACACACGTCTGACCGAAGTAACAGCCACCAGAAGGACAACCTTGAGGGTAAGAACAGCCAGACAGCATCCTGAATAGGACCAGAGGGGAAAAACCCCACAAGGCAGACAGAATCAAATTCAAATCCCAACAGGGACCATAGGATTACATGGGGGGCGCACATGAGTACCCCCTGAAAGAAGTCTTAACCAAGGAAGACTGAACAAAAGACTTCTAAGGCAAGGCGGACAGGGCAGAACCTGACCCATCAGAGTACTGAGTTGGAGACCAACTCCAACTCATGCAGTAATAACTCTAGAACCCTGGGAACCGAGAACGCCCGCCAGAGAAGAGACCTAGACTCACACCAATCGATATGGGTAAACCATACCCTATAACAGATGGAAGAATAAGGAGAGGAAGAAGCTTGCTCCTAGTCTTCCCATAGTCTCAATCGCTGAGACAGATAAGCCTGTCTCCATCAAGATGGATGTTTCAGCAGTCAGGCCGTCTAGGCCAGAGTCTGTAGATTGGGGTGACGTAAAGGGGCCCTGAGTGAGCAGAGCTGGCACTCCTGGCAGAACGTACAGAACTACTGCCCCCATTACCACGTCTACGAACCACACTCTACTAGGCCACCCGGGGACCACCAGAGTCACTGGTCCCCCTTCCAGAGCAATCTTGCGCAGAACCCTGCCTAGCAGGGGGAATGGAGAAAAGACATACAGAACAGAATGTCCAGCCATAACGTTACCAAGGCATCCTGACCACGGCCAGAAGATCCTGGGACAGGGAAAACAAGGCCCGAGAGCTTGTGATAGCGACGGGACACAAACAGGTCCATAACTGGTTGGACCCCATAGTGACACAGGGATTAGCACATCCTGTCACAGAGAGACCCTACCGGGGCGAAAAACACTGATATGCAAGGAACATAATCCTCCACCCAGATTAGGATCACAGACATTTCCTGGAGGACCCTCCTGCTCCAGGTCCCTCCCAAGCGACTAATGTAGGCCACTGTCATCAGACAGACCGAGCGCCCCCGAACAGGTAGGCCCTGAAGGAGTAGGAGTAGGCCCTTGGAGTAGCCAAGCGAAATAGAACCAACCTGAACGCTCACTGTTTCAAACATTGATAGGCGTATGGACCCTCTAAGGCCCCACCTCCCCCAGAACCGCAGGGAGTTTCAGAAGAAAATCCCCCCTGTACCCTGATAGACTGGCATCCATGGTGACCGTTTCCAGGAAGGGGCAAGAAGGGAACTGCCCCCAGACAGGATCCTTGAGTTCATCCACTCCAAGAGGGACTCCTCACCAGTGGGGAAGGCACACAGACCCAGGGATGGTGAATCCCTGTCCTGTACTAACAATAGAAGTTGTAGAAGGGTCCAAGGGGAACTGAGCATAAGGGATCTTTTCTGAGCAAGCCACCAACGGGCACACCAGCAGCATCTCTGCCTGGCGAAGGGACGGGGACAGCAATGAGGGACTAAGCCAATGCAACCAGATTGTCCACTTTATTGCTGAGGAAGGAAGGTTCTCGCCTGAACCGAATCCAGATTCATTCCAAGTAATGGACTTACCAATCAAGGGGACAATGAGGACTTGGGGTGATTGATCACCCATCCAAATGACTCCCAGTGGACACCACCAGCCAAGAAAACAACTTAGCCTGACGTAGAGACTGGGAAGTGAAAAAAGACGTCCAGGTAGGTCATAGCGCGGATGCCCCTTGGTCTCATCAGAGATATCACCCCCGTCAGCACCTTGGTGAGCACTGTAACAAGGCCACAGATTAGCAGTGTTGGAACTTCCAACACGAACCTGAAGAGCCTCGGTGTCCAGAAGACACAGGGAAGTGAACAGAAGCATCTTTGAGCTCCACAGATGGCAAGAAGCCCCCTGAGCGCAAGGCGCTGATGGCCCAACCCAGAGTTTCCATGCAGAAAATGCCTGTAATTGGTGAATTGCCGCAAACTTGTGAATCCAGAATGGCCCAGACTGACCCATCCTTTCGGGGGACAGTGGAAGGTTGTTGTAGCGGCCCCTGCCTCTGCCTATTAAGGGCAATCTGCAAGTGACCCCCAGACCCCGCTGGCCCTGCATGGCCTGTACCAACGCCTGAACAGAGGCAGGGACCAGGAGTACCCTGATAATCATGGGGGAGGCCGCGCAGCAAACTCTAACCTGTATCCGGAGGACACTACCTCCTGAATCCACCAGAATGAGGCGTGATGCCTCCTGACAAGAGCAAGGTGCTGCAGCCATCCCCTCGCCCGGACGGGCGAGGGCGCCCCATCATGCTTGAGGGGGTTTGGTGGAAGATTTAGGTTTAGCCCCACCGGAGGGGCCAGGGCGTTGTCTGCCGCTCCCAGGGCAGGAGTCTGCGCGAGCCCCCAGGAAGGACACCCCTGGTTCTTGTTTAACACTTTTTACCAAAGAGGTCCAGACGGGCCCCAAACAGGCATTGCCCTCTAAAGGGAAGCCCAGTAAGAGTCTTTTTAGTAGCATCGTCAGCACCCCACTGTCGCAGCCAAACCAAGCGACGTATAGTCACCACAAGGGCAGAAGTTCTTGCACACATTCTAATGGTGTCATCCAGCGCTAATAGGATAAATTTTACAAACACATCACAACTGGAGAATGCATTAAACACATCCAAGGGGAGATCCTCAGGGTGATGATCAAGCATCTTCTGATGAGGGTTCTAGCGGCCACTGCAGTAATAGCTGCGGCACAGACCGGGCGCAGCGCTGTCCCTGCACAAGAAAAGGCGTGGGAGGCCAGCAGATCAATGCGCCGGTCCTCAGCATCCCGAAGGGTACTATAAGCAGGGGCTGTAATAAAGGGGGGGTTAGGAACCCCTATGATCGGGGCATCCACCACGGGGGGTGATGACCAACAATTAACCACCTCAGGGGGAAAAGGGTATTTTCTATCCCAGTCCCCTGGGACCCCTGGAAGTTTACTGGGGCATTCCCATTCCTTGAGCACGAGAGCATGGAAATGAGCCTGCTCTAGAAATTCCAAGCGTGCTGTCACTGTATGGAAACGCTCCCCTCTCGGCTTGGGGGCCTCACCAGGGAGAGAGATAGACAGAACCTTAAAGACCTTAATCAACAGATCGTCAGTGTTACACTGGCCCCAGTATTCAGGGCCAGAATCGTCGACTCCTCGGCCTCTCATCAGATGAGCCTGAGTCAGAGAACAGCTCTCCTTCATCAGAAGGGGTATAGTCACACGGAGTAGTAAACTCCTCAGTTCCCATAGGAAAAACAGTAACATGAGATGTCAAGTGCCGCTTCTTACCAGGGCCCTTGCGCTCTGACAACCTTGCAATAATCTGTTCAGCCGTAGGCAGTCTGGAAGACCCAACAGGCTGCAAATCCCCACTTATATGCGACTCAGCAGGAGTGAGATTTAAGCATGGGGAAATAGGTGAATTGAAACGAGGTGCAGCCACTGGCAAGCCTGATTGCAGGGCCAGTGCTTGCTCGGCACAGGGCCCGCAGACCCATGCCCTGTCAGCATCAGCATGGGGTTGTCCACACGCTATACACAGCCGGTCTTGTCCCAGAGGGACCCCGGTCACATAATTCTGAGATGCCTCCATATGGTGATTATTTAGGCACAATATGCCAGTAGGGATTTACGCTATAGGCCACCCTGGATGCCCCAAAGACCCGCTAGTGAAGTGGGAGAATTTTATAAGGCCCGCTATAAATTACATAGGGCCGGGAGAAGCCAATGGCATTCACCAGTCTGAAAGACACAATGAGAATAAGGGGTGTCAGAACCATGGGCAGTAAGCAAGAAGTATGAAAATCGCCCGCGAGGGCACTTACAGACCAAGGGAGGAGGGGGACCGTTACCACGCACGCGCGCGCGCGACTACCATCAAAATGGCACCAAGCGAACCTCGAAGGGCGGGCCAGAGCGGCCCATGACGCGGAGCACGCCAAGCCAGGTCCCCGCCCCCTCGTATGACACACTTAGAATAGATGATTTGCCAATGAAGACGCCGCAGCGTCTGAGGCGATGCCGCCGCCCAGCGCAGTACATCCAATGAAGGAAATAGACGCGTGCGGCGGTGGCAGATACACAATAAAAATGCAATCAGCGCGGCGTCTGACACCAAGTATAAGTCAAGGGACAATACTAAGGCCATAAGCGTGTAATCACAATACACTGAGACCACCCCCCCTTTTCTTTCCCCCTGAGCTACGGGGGGAACGAGGGAGGATGGGGACCCTTTGTACAGGGCCCACCTCTACACGGGGCATGGGCAATAATGCGGGACGGGCATCCCCTAGAGGCTCACCATCAGCCTAAACTGCCTACCCTTTGGTGGGGGACTGCGGTGGAGCATGGCTCCGTAAGCACACATTGTGCTGCCTACCTTCACCCGACCAGCGCAGCCCAGGCTGGGAGGCACATCACAGGGAGGACAGGTGGGAATAGTCCAATAGGGCCGCAGGCTTTAATAGCCCTGCTCACCTGCGAGAGAGTGATACTTCATGTCTTCGCAGTCAGCACTGCAGAGAAATTTGGGGATTTGTGGGAGGTCCCTGGGTATTTGAGGAGCTGGGAGGAGCCTGTTTTGCATGTCTCTGCAGTGCAGCGCCGTCTGGCGGAGGATAACCCAAGTGTAAGTACTATATCTGGAGCAGGACGTATTGTATACTAAGAATACATATGCAACAAATTCCTCACAAAGCAGAAGAGCTCTATACTCTTCACTACCAGCATTATCAGGGGCCCCATCTAAGAAACCCCTGAGCAGGCTTTTAACAGCAACAGCCGTGATAGCAGAGGCACAGACCGGACGGAGCACGGTCCCAACACAGGCAAAGGCATGGCATGCCAGCTGATCCATGCGCCTGTCTTCCCCATCCCTCAAGGTAGTGGTGCCAGGGGAATGCATGACAGATGTGTTAGACAACCCCAGAACTGGTGCATTCACCTCTGGAGGACATGACCAACGTTTAACCATTTCAGCAGGAAAGGGATACCTCTTATCCCAACTCTTTGGTACCCCGGGAAGCCGACTAGGCCTTTCCCACTCTTTGAGAATCAGATTATTAAAGTGAGTTTGTTCAGGAAACTCCAAACGTGGCTTAACAGTATGAAACAGCTCCCCCTGCTGCCGCGGCGCCACGGCAGGAGGAGAGATACAGAGCACTTCAAAAATGTGAGCCAAAAGTCTGTCAGTATCATCTGAAGCCCATGTGTCAGAACCAGACTCGCCATAACCCCTGGGCTGATCCTAAGATGATTCTGAATCAGAGAATAATTCCCCTTCTTCCAGGGGGGTATAACCAGTAACATCAAAAAACGTCTCAGCTTCCATAGGAAAGAGAGTAACACCGGGTGCCAGATTCCGTCGCTTAGCAGGAGCCTTACGCGGACCAGAACCAGCAATATGCCTTTCAATGCTGGCTACCCGGGTAGCCAAATCAGGTTGAGACTCCCCACTGGTATGCACCTCACTGGGAGTCAGGTGTAAGCGTGGGGGGGTAGGCGAAGCCAAAGGGGGCGCAGCACTAGGCCCAGCCGCAGGTAACCCAGACTGCAGCGCAAGTACCTGCTGGGTGCAGGGTACACATACCCTGACATCATCACTTGTCCCGAAGGAACCCCAAGCACATTATCCTGAGAAGCCTCCATATGGTGATTATCATGCACAACAAGCCAATAGGGATTGATGCTAATAAAAGCAACCTGGGATGCCCCAATAACCCGCTAGGGAAGTGGGAGTAATGGTATGTAATAGCCCTCCAATAAAAGTTAACACTAAATAGAGGGGATAGGACCGGGAGAAACCACAAAGTTTGCATAAGCATACATAAGCAAAAGATCCCATAAGCGGTATGCAATATAGACAATGTATATATATATATATATATAAATCAGCCCACAGGGGCACTTACGGTCCGCGATAGTGAGACGCCAGGCACACGCAGCAGAGATTTAAAATGGCGCCCGCATATACCTCGAGGGGCAGGCCGCGGAGACCATGATGCAAAACACGTCATCCGCAAGGCCCGCCCCCCCCGAAGAGCGTGAAAACGCGCCCACCTGACAAGACCAGCCAATGATGGCGCAGCAGTGCCTGAGGCGATGTCACCGCTGACCGCAGAGTGCAGTACAAACGTGCGGCGGCGGCAAAAGAAACCAGTGCAATCAATTCACAGGGATCAGACACAACACACACACAGTAAATACAAAGACATGCAACCCCCCCCCCCCGAGAACTACAAGGGAGAGCAAGGGGGAAACAATGGCCAGCCTAAAGGGAGCCAACTGTGGGGACAGGGGGCGAGTGGCAAAAAGTGTGGGAGGGGCATCTCATAAGGCTCACCATGGGCCTGTACCGCCTACCCTTTGGTGGGGGACTGCGGTTGGAGCAGCGCTCCTTAGCACCTGACAGCGGTGCTGCCTATCTTCACCCGAACCAGAGCAGCCTGAGCTGGGAGGCAGTAGAAGGAAACGGGTGGGAATAGTCATACAGGGCCGCAGGCTAATAGCCCCGTTCACCTGCGAGTAGAGAGCCATCTTCCAGTCATCGCAGCCAGGACTGCAGAGAAGAACTGGGGATTTTGTAGGAGGTCCCGGGTATTTATGGGGCCGGGAGGAGTGACTTTTCTTTCTCTGCAGTCCAGCGCCATCTACTGGAGTGTATCCGAAGTGTAAGGAATATCTTCTGGACAAGGACGTGCTGTATACTTAGAATAACTATGTTACGTCAAACAGCTGCACACATGAGTCCAGCATACGTAGTCTTTACTTGCTGTAGAAGATCCGGGCGGTTAGAGAGTCACCACGGAGCTCTGCTGCTAGGTAGATCAGTGAACCACATCCTTCTGGGCCAGTGTGGGGAGATCAGGATGATGGGAATCCGTTCGTTGTTGACCTTTTTTAAGACGCGGTCTAGTAGCAGCAGTGGTGGAAACGCATAAAGCAGATTGTACCCTAACCAGGGGATGGCCAGTGCATGGACCATTACGGCCAGGGGGTATTGCACCCTGGACACAAATCTCGGACCCTCCGGTTGTGCCAAGGCGCAAAGAGGTCCACTTCCGGCACCCCTCACCAGTCGCAGAGAGCTTGGAACACATCATGGTGAAGGGACCATTTCCCCTGGTCGTCTGCCTGCTCAAATAATTGGCCTGCAGATTCACCCCAGGAATGTGGATCGCCGCGATGCATGGAACGTGAAGCTCCACCCACCTCATAATGCCTACCAGCTCATGGTACCCTACTGATGGTTTATGTAGGCCACAGCCGCGGAGTTGTCCGCCTGTACTCTGACTGGGAGGCCTCGGAGCTGGCAAAAGTCCAATGCCTGATAGCCAATAGAACCAACCTCAGTTTCAACACAGCAACCCTGGACCATCTGGTTGTCCAAAACAACACCCCACCCCGTCAAACTGGTGTCTTTGGTCAGGATGACCCACCGAACCAGCAGGAAGGACAGACTCAGCTTGCTCTGATCCAGTCACAGTCCAGAGATCGCTGGATGGAGTCCGCCAAAGGTGAAGCCAGGGTCCAAAGTCTGTATTGTCCTGTTCCATTGCGACAGGAGCAGCAGCTGTAGCGGCCTGGAGTGGAACTTGGCGTACAGAACCGACTCAATGGTGGCTACCATTAGGCCCAGGAGACGCATGCCCTGTCGGACCGTCTTCCGCCCCCCTCCTGCTGAGTTGTGCATGTCTGCACCAGAAGGCGGACGCAGGCCGTATGAGTATCCACCGTCATTCCCAGGTAATTTGCCACCCTGGGACCACCTAGGACTTGGGGTAGTTAATAAGCCACCCAAAGAGTTCCAGCATGGACAAAAACGCTCTGACGTCCTGCAGGACACATTTTTCATGGAAAGCAGCTTGAGTCAGGGCTAGATAGGTTGTTAGGCACATTACTGTCCTTTTTAGGACATTTATTCAGGGAAACCGGCTCAAGTGAGGGCTAGTCAGGTTGGGTGTCAGTACTGTTTAATACCACTTGCTCAAACCACTTAGGTGTGAGTATTCTTTAATACCCCTAGCTCACACCACTGGTGTGTCAGTACTCTTTAATATCACTGGCTCAAACCACTTGGGTGTGAGTACTCTTTAAAACCACTAGCTCAAACCACTGGTTTAGTATCCACTGGTCCAATCCACTTGGGTGTCAGTATTTTAATACCAATTGTTATTAGAGTATCCACTGGGTCAGGGCACTAAAGACCCTCTTGAAAAAAAAATCTTTGTGTAATTTCCATTGGTTTAATCACTTGTTATCAATACCAATTGTTATCGAAGTATCCACTGGGTCAGGGCGTTTAAGACCCTCTTGAACAAGAAAACATTTTTGTGCAGTGTCCACTGGTTCAAACCACTTTGGTGTCAGTACTCTTTAATACCAGTTGTTATTGGAGTATCCACTGGGTCAGGGCACTTAATGCCCTTATGAAAAAAACATTTTGTGTATTGTCCACTGATTCTAACTACTTGGGTGTCACTACCCTTGAATACTAATTGTTACTGAAGTATCCACTGGGTCAAGACACTTAAGGCCCTCTTAAAAAAAAGCAATAGTGTCCACTGGTTCAAACTACTTGGATGTCAGTACTCTTTAATACCAATTGTTAGAGGACTGTCCACTGGTTCAGGCCACTCGTGTTGTACTTCCTAATACCAATTGTTCAATAATACCAAGTATACACCATAAGACCAATCAGGCCACTTGGGGGTCACTACTCTACGCTCTACTATTTATATGTTGGTGCACCTTGCATTACACCCTCTTGGGCTTTGATAATCCAGTTACTTGTTGGCACACCTTGCATTATACAAAGATGCGAACATAAAGACATCAGGGTGCATTATTATCTGTAAATGGCAACATAAACATACTGTTCACCCATAATGCCTTCCACATGGATGCTGGAAACTAAAATTTACAGACACCTAATGTAGGGAAATTATATATACCAAAACAGTGCTTAAGATTAACTTCTAAGCAGTCACATGACTTGTCACACGACTCTTCCATTCATGTGCTCTTTTACAACTCCCATTTTCATTTTATGTTCAGTTTTTTTACTTATTCCCTAAGCCCTTCATTTGTCAGAAGTAGTTTATTCCTATGTAAGGGAGAATGAATTGATGTAATCCAAAAAAATCCATCTCATATTCTTTTTACTTGATTAAATGCAAGAGATTGCAGGTATACAAGATTATAATCTGAAAGCTACACTTGGTAGCTCCATAAACTTGGCAAAGTTCAAGAACATTACTTAGGAGGTCTTCACTAAATCAGAGACATAAATATGGAAATTAAGCTTGACAAAGTATACTGAAGGTTTGGCTTCCACTTGATGAATTACCATGCCAGTCCTGTTTGAGCCATCTTCTTTGGTATATTCCACTTGCTTCCCAAGAAGGCTGTTCACAACCTCTCCTGGCTCTCTTTCCGCTGGAGGAGAATCATTAGTCAGGCATGATGCGATGATCTCCTTCTTTATTGTCATCAAAAAGCTGATACATGTATATAACAGGGTCTTTTTTGATTGGTGCTCTGGCCTAAACCATCCCTCGCCATTCATAGTTGGAATTGTCTTCCGTTCCAACCATATGTTCCACAGGTTTATCAATCATTTTGTCAGCCAAATGGCCATTGCTTATCCTGGATGAAGCAACTCTGTCTGGAAGTACACATCCTTTCATTTTTGTGGAGTTCTATTCCATAAACACAGTCAAACCCATCATACTATTGTGACATTGGGCCACTGCCTTCTTTCTAACCATGTTGTATACTGCAGCCAAACAATGTTTCTCCTAGGCTGAGAAATTGGTTGCTTGATCCCAGGTTATTGTGATGTTTCTTATGAGAGGTCCTTTGTTTCCATAATATTTGCTGCATGTGCTGCCTCAGCTCTCGATTGCTGTGCTGCTGCCTTTCCAAATGGGAGTCTTTATTAATCTGTACATTAAACACGCCCCTGCAGTTCTGAAAATATGCTCTGATAGCACATTTATTGCAGGGCAGGCCATCACCTCCAGGCATAGTGGGCAAGCTCTGGCCACGTGTTACTGACTTGCCTGCTGGAACTCTACTATTGCCTGGTGCTGCTGCTGACACACCCTTTCCAACATATGATGCGGTGGGTGGGAAGGCCAAAGCTCCTCTGAGTTGCAGATAGGTGAAAAGCAGTAGAGTGTGAACACCCAAAGTGCGTGCATATGGCACACAATTTATGCAGCAGTTCCGGCATGCCTGGATAATGGGCCAAGAAGCTTTGCACTACCAAGCTGAGCACATGTGCCAGCCAATGGATGTGCCTCAACCCAGTTTAGCCCAAGACTGCTACTAGTTTCTGCTAGTTGTCACACACTATCTAGCAGGGCTTTAGGTTTAGCAGCAGCAACCACTCATCTGTCTCAGAAAAGCCTGCTGCTGTTTCCCCATGGCTGTACTCAAAACGACTCGACGAGGAAGCAGGAGAGGGGCAAACATTGTAGGAGGCCTGCCGAGAAATAGGAGGCCTGCCGAGAAAAATTGTGGCTGTTGGGAATGATGTATTGTGGGGCAGCCTCGGTCATACGATTTTTATTAGCACCATGCCCTGATATAACTGCCCCCTCTCCATAAGATTCTTAAGCTCTCCAAGCTCCACTAGCCGGAATGAGAGCATTTCAAAGGCAAGCAAATGTTTTTCATTCAAGCCCAGGGCTCGCGGGTGAGATGGTGGTAGAGGCTGTGACAACAGAAGCATCAGAGGGAGCCTCACATGTTTGCATGTATTTTTTTTAATATTATCATTTTTAATAATACTTGTGTTATATATGTTATAAAAAATATGTTTTTTGGTTTGCTTTGATGGACATCATGCAGAGATTTCCGTAGCTTCAGTGGCTGGTGGCAAAGCAATTAAATGACCCATGTCTTCTTTCTCCTCCTCGGTTTTCTGACGCCACTGAGCTCTCAATGTCATTTGGGAACTCCGCCAGTAGTGACTCCGCCAGGTTGCATTTGTACTCTCTAATTTTTCTATCACGCTCCAGTGATGCCTGTGAACAGCACTGGCTGTCACTCTGTTGTGAGGAAAAGCCTCCAAAACTGTCTCTTGGCTGGCCTCTGTTGGTCTGGCAACCCACCCTGTAAGCCTACATGTGGACTCGCCCGGCTCCTGTGTAAATGTGTCTTCCTCTTCTTCCCCTGCTTCCTCCTGTGGCAATATTACATTCTTGTCATGTACTAAAGTGTCTTTTCTGTGAGTATTGATGGTGTATTCGAAGCAAGCAGCACGGCACAAATTTCACTCATGGAGGCCCACTAATAAGTGGTGAAGTGCTGTTGGTCTGCACTTCAACTCACCTGCCCATTTTGGAGATGGAACACCACTATTGAGCTCATGCACCAGCCAATGGATGTGCCTGAACCCCGTTACGCCCAAGGCTGCTAGTAGGTTCAGCCTGTTGTCGCACACAACCTTGCTAGGCTTCTGGTTCAGCATCAGCAACCACTCATGTATCTGATCCTGGATTACATAACTATATGAGGAGGCAGGAAAGAAAGAAGTGGAGTATGAGGCAATGAGTGAAGGCATATAATAATACTAATAATGTTTTTCTGTTTACTTTGCAGGTTCTTGGCCATGGACATTAGGCCATTAGACATGGTGAAGATTATTCACTGTCCCACCCTCCTGTAATTTTTAGTTTGTGCAATGCCAACGAATACTATAGTGCTCTATAAATAAACAATAATAACAATGTTTGCTTTCCCTGATGTGCAGAGATTATTTACAATAAACCCTCTTTAGTGAATGGTGGCACTGTGTGCAAATGACCCGAGACTTTGACGCCTGTGCACTTTGAAAAAATGCCATGCTGGTGAGATCCTTTGAGCCAGCTTTTCAGTGTTCAGTTCCTGGGCATGGTGGGCAGTAGTAGCAAGGGGCTGACCACTGATGGTTTGCACCCTTTTCCCTCTTCCGGGGCTTCGTGTCCACCACCTAGTCTATCGAAATCTGAATGCCTTCAGTCCATATTGGGTCTAGGACTTCGTCATCACTCCTCGAATCATCTTCCACCCACTCCTCCTCCTTCTCAGCCGCCTCACTGCAAAAAGCCACAACAGTCGGCACTTGGCTAATTTGTCGCTTTACTGTGCATCTCGATTGGGATGCCCCGCTGTGTAAAACCCCCCGGATCGCCTGATTTACTCACCTCTTGCCACTGCGCCCGCATCCCTGGTATATCTTCAGCTGTCGGCACACCTGCGCCAGGCCTTCCTGAATTGGCATCACGGTCAGCTTGAGGCAGGGGCAGGGATTTTCTTTTGCTGCACTAAAATGAGATGCCCCTCCAGTGAGGAACAACCTTAGCCTGTTTTAATGGATCCAATGGAAATAGATCAAATCAGAATCAATCAAAACACCGTTACAGCTTTCAGATGTGCTTTACAACCATTAGGCCTACAATCTTTTCCATGTAGGTCATGGTACACATTTTGGATTTCAGCAGCGGAAACTTTGGTTTAAATCCAAAACACAATCTTCTTATTGACACGTCCAAATCCGGTGAGAAACCTGAAAAAGACAATGCCTGCCAGCTGATGGGGGTGGCTGCAAACCTCCAGGGAAATGATTTTACATTGTGTACTACAACCCAATTCTCCTTATTGTCCCAGTTTCTTCTAACTCAGATATGGCTGGCCCATCCTATGCAGTACCAAGCCAGGGTGGGAATATCCTAGAACAGCAAAATGGAACCAGAACAGTTTTGAACAGCTGCTAACATAAAAAAAAACTGAGTACCTGAGCACCTGGTTCGCCAGATCCTCATCACCAGGTTCACACAGCACATGCATGGTCCTTACCCAGTATCCCTGCTGTGTACTCTTCAGATAAATATCTGGTTTTATTCATGGGGTTTGGCCAATATAAATAGATCACAATTGGCCAACAAGAAAGAAATCTTAAAGAACCTTGCAAAACATCTAAGAACCAACAACAGTATGAAGGAGAGGAGTACTCCCCTGTCTAGACTGAAGAATTAAACCAGAATAAAACCCTCAAACTAAGTTGTGTGCATCTGGATAGCGCACCACATTATCCAGATTGCTGTTAATAAAAAAACACTCACCACCTTTATATTCTTTAAAAACCCTCTATTATGAGGATAATGCCGGCTCCTGTGGGGTTTTTGGCCAGAACAGTGAAAGCGCGTTACTGCACATGTCCAGCTGGAAGGGGGCCTGGGGTGTGTGCCATCTCAATGGAGCACGCCGCTCAATTGGGAACTGAGCGGCACTTCCGGATTGCCAAAGACCCACAGGAACTGCTATTATCTTCATAACAGAGGATTTTTAAAGAAAATAAAGGGGCTAAGCATTTTTTTTATTGACAGCAATCTGGATAGTGCATTTGCACTATCCAGATGCACTCAACTTGGTTTGGGGGTGTTATTCTAGTATAACTCATTTCAGTGTTTACACACTCAGGTTTCACTTACCTATAGTCGACATATGCAGCTCGTACAGTGTGAAGGAGACATTAATATTGTCCTATTACTGGCAGTACAGGAGCAATTGGCTCCCTGCTGGCAGTCCAATAATTATAAGTAAAATCTTTACACTAAAATACCACCCTCATCAGTTTTTCTTTCAAGTAACTGTACCTGCAAATGGAGGTCCCATTAGCGCTGATATCCCATTGGCACATATAATAATCCCATACGCATTAGCCAGCTGTTTGATGCCCACTAAATCTTCAGTTACAACAGGCATGAGAGAGAAGTAGCCACTGGAGAACCCTATAAGTCCACACACCACAGCCAGGGCAGCATATACTTGCATAAGTGGCAGGATAAGTATAGATATAGCTAGGGTAAAGTTGGATGCAAGGAATACATTCCAGGCACTGACACAGGATAAGTCACCAATATAACCCAATATAATTTTCCCAAATATATGAACAATAGCAATAACTGAGGTGAGAGGAAAAATGTTGTTCTGCTCTGTCATTCCGTAAAGTTCCACAATCTCTGGGAGGTGAATAAAGGGTATAACAAAGCTGCAATAGGCCAACAGAGCCCAAATCACAAAAGCCACAAAGACCTTGTTGGTAAAGAGGGAGGCTGCTCCAAAGTAACTGGAATACCAGGCCCAAAATCCAGACCTCACAGTCACTGTCATGCGGCTCAATGACTTCAGAATGCTTAGTTTACTTATATCTTTTCTGACAAGGTCATTGTCGCCATCTTCTTTACATGATGCAACAACCTCTCCCCCTTCTTCATGTGGTGTACTTTCAGCTTTTCTAGCATCAGTCACCAGCAGAACATGCTCTTGGTTTTTGATGAAGGAACCTGTCTTCTCATTTTCCAGGGGTCTCATCAATGCTCCACACACACAAAGGTTAAGAGTAATGGCTCCCTGAATTATCATGGCATTTCTCCAGCCGAACTCTGCACATAGGTACTTTAAGAGCAGCGTGATTAAGAATGTCCCAAAGCCTGTTCCAGTGGTGCTTAGCCCTTGTGCCAGAGCACGGTGCTTGTGAAAATATTGTCCCACAGTCACCACTGCAGGAAGATACACCATCCCACTTCCGATACCTGAGGAAAATTAGAAGCAGTTACAGTGATTTCCATGTTTAATATTTATATAATCTAAACTAAATACAAAATACAGCAATGTTACAGTAGATGCTAGCTATGTGTTATTTGGTTATCAGGAGTAATGATCACCTCCCATAACTAAACCCACCCCTCCCCAATATACTTCGAAAAACTGGCACTGGATTGATGTAGTCAAGAGATACCCAGATTTTACAAGCATAAAAATACCATTTTGTGAATACTCACCTGTAAAATGGGTATTATAAGTATGTCACACACCCCGCTTCAGGTTACTAAATCATTAGAACATGGGTTATACTCACCGCTAGGTGGCAGTCTTGCAGAGAAGTCCAGAAAAAGACAAGCCCCTCCCGGTCTATACATATCTGGTACCTCCTAACAAATCCCCAGTAATTCAAACAGCAATAAGACAAGGTACCAGGAAAAAAACCAACGGTAACCCTCAACTATAACAAAAAAGCTTCACCATATAAAGAACCAGGATACCAAAAAGGGCGGGTGAAGCGGGGTGTGTGACATACTTATAATACCCATTTTACAGGTGAGTATTCACAAAATGGTATTATTCTAAGTATGTCACACACCCCGCTTCAGGTTACTAAATCATGGGACATGGGACATCCAACAGCAGTGTCCAAAAAGGGCGGGTATCCAACCAGGCAATAATGCAGAAACTCAAACCACTGCAGCCTGCAGAACCTTGCGGCCAAAAACAGCATCCGCTGAGGCCCGCACATCAACCTTATAAAACTTGGAAAAAGTGTGAACCGAAGACCAAGTAGCAGCCTTACAAACTTGTTCAACAGAAGCCTGGTGCTGAAAAGCCCAGGACGCTCCAACCGCACGAGTAGAATGAGCAGTAACCCGAAAAGGGGGATCCTTCCCCTTGGCAGAGTAGGCCCCAACAATCGCCTGACGAATCCATTTACTAATGGAAGACTTAGCCGGAGCCAAACCCTTCCTAGCCCCACAGGGCACCACGAAAAAGGCATCAGTCTTACGAAACGAAGACGTAATACGCAAATAGTACTTGACACAACGTACCACATCCAAACAATGCAACGCCCTCTCCTTGTCATTCCCAGGTCTAGGACACAAGGAGGGAACAACAATGTCCTGATTCAGATGAAAAGCAGAAACCACTTTAGGGAGAAAGTCTGGCTTGAAACGAAAAACCACTTTGTCCTGATGTTTCTCAAAATAAGGAGCCTGAATAGACAAGGCTGCCAACTCCGAAACACGCCGAACCGAAGTGATGGCCACCAAAAAGACAACCTTCTGAGTCAACATGGATAGAGCAATATCCTGCAAAGGCTCAAAAGGAGGAGCCTGAAGAGCAGAAAGGACCAAATTCAAATCCCAAACAGGGAGCAAAGGCTTCCTAGGAGGCCGCAGATGCGAAACCCCCTGGAAAAAAGTCTTGACCAAAGAATGAAGAGCAAAAGACCTCTGAAAAAAGATAGACAAGGCCGAAACCTGCCCCTTCAAGGTACTAAGCTGCAGACCAGAGTCCAGCCCAGATTGAAGAAATTCCAAAATCCTAGAGATAGAAAAGACCCGGCAGGGCAAAGATCTCGCCTCACACCAATCAATATAAGATCTCCAAGCCCTATAATAGATGGAAGAAGAAGATCTCTTCCTGGCACTGATAAGAGTCCGAATGACCGAATCCGAAAGGCCTTCCTCCTTCAAGATGGAGGTTTCAGCAGCCAAGCCGTCAAAGCCAGCGTTGGTAAACTGGGGTAACAAAGTAGACCCTGAGTGAGAAGATCCGGCCGAAGAGGCAGCTCGAACTGATCCACCGCCAGACGAACGATGTCTGCGAACCACACCCGCCTTGGCCACCTTGGCGCCACGAGAATGGCGGGAACTCCTTCCAGAACCAGCTTTCGCAGAACCCTGCCTAGCATGGGAATCGGAGGAAACAGATAAAGAAACCCCAGGTCCCTCCAGCTCAGAGCCATGGCATCCGCCGCCAGAGCCAGAGGGTCCTGAGACAGCGACACGAATATCGGAAGCTTGTGATTGTGACGAGAGGCAAACAGATCCACCTCCGGCGTCCCCCACCGGAGACAAAGCGACCGAAACACCTGGGGATGGAGAGACCATTCCCCCCGGCGGGACGAGCACCTGCTCAGGAAGTCCGCTTCCGTGTTCTCCACTCCTGGAATGTACACTGCCGAGATGCAAGGAACATGAGTCTCCGCCCAAACTAGAATCAGAGACACCTCTCTGTGGGCACCCAGACTGCGAGTCCCTCCTTGGTGATTGATGTAAGCAACCGCCGTCCGATTGTCTGACCGAACCTGCACCGGCAGGCCCTGTAGATGCTGCGTCAAGTGAGACAGAACCAACCTGATGGCTCTCAACTCCAGAACATTGATGGGCAAGTGGGCTTCCTGAGGGCCCCACCGACCCCGGAACCGAAGATCCTTCCAGAAACCTCCCCATCCTGACAAACTGGCGTCCGTGGTAACAGTTTCCCAAAGCGGTGTCAAAAATGACCTGCCCTTCAGAAGATTGTCCGAGACCATCCACCACAGAAGAGACCGCCGTACTCGAGGGGGCATCCGGAAGGACCGATCCAATGACCGCGGTCGCCGGTCCCAAGACGCCAAAAGATGAAGCTGAAGCGTTCTCGTGTGAAACTGCGCGAAGGGAACTGCCTTGAAAGAGGCTACCATCAACCCCACCAGTCTCATCCCCAGCCGGATGGACGGGCGAGGATTGGAAAGAAGAAGCTGAGCCAAATCCTGAATCAACAGAACCTTGGCCTGAGGGAGAAAAACTCTGTGCTGGCAAGAGTCCAGGGACATCCCCAGAAAAGTCACCACCCTGGCCGGAACCAGAGAGGACTTGGGGTAGTTGATCACCCAGCCTAACCTCTTCAGCATAGACACCACAATGCCGGTGTCCCCTTCCGCTTGACTGAAGGAAGGCGCCATGATGAGAAGATCGTCCAGGTAAGGCACAATGCGAATCCCTTGAGCCCTGAGCAGGGTCATCACTCCTGCCAACACCTTGGTGAACACTCTCGGAGCCGAGGTGAGGCCGAAAGGAAGAGCTACAAACTGAAAATGCTGATCCTCCACCACAAAGCGAAGAAACCTCTGATGAGCCGGAAAAATTGGAATGTGAAGGTATGCATCCTTGATGTCTATGGACGTCATAAAGTCCCCCTGCCTGAGCGAACCGATCGCCGACCGCAGGGTTTCCATGCGAAACTTCCGGGGACGAACAAACCGGTTGAGAAACTTCAAATCCAGAATAGGACGGAACGACCCATCCTTTTTGGGTACAGTGAAGAGATTGGAATAATACCCGCGCCCCACCTCCGAAAGCAGGACCGGGCAGATGACTGCCAATTCCAGAAGATTCCTTACCGCCGCCAGGAGCCCCTGCGCGGCCAAAGGATCTGAAGGTATCCGAGACCTGAAAAACCTTGGCGGAGGGTGGGACTCGAACTCCAGCTTGTAACCGGCCGACACCACCTCCCGGATCCACCTGTCCGAGACCTCCTGGTCCCATACCCGGGAGAAGAGTCGCAACCGTCCCCCCACCCGTACGGGTGAGGGCGCCCCCTCATTGCTGAACGGGCTTGGCGGCTGGCTTGGGCTTGGCGCCCCAGGCGTGAACGGGACGTCCACGGCCTCTACCCCTATTCCAACTGACGCCCCTGGAAGCCGAGAAGCCCGCACCCCTGCCGGCTCTGGCTCCCCGAAAGGACGGATTGAAGGGGGCCGCCCCCCGAAAGGAACGGCGAAATTTCTTGCGCTGAGGTAACTTACCTCCCTTGGCAACAGAATCCAGCTTTTCACCGAAAAGCCTCAAACCCAGAAAGGGAAGAGCCGTGAGTGATCTTTTAGAATTAAAATCAGCCGTCCACTGCCTCAACCACACAGAGCGGCGAATAGCCACCAACAGAGCAGTAGCCCTGCCACACATCAACATGGCATCATCCTGAGCGGCCAGAATAAACGACAAAAAGGATTCACAACGCTTAAGAGCAAGAAACTCATCACCGGTAGGCTCAAGATCCACACAAGTCCCTGACAATAGACCTAACCGCCAACGTTAAAAGTGCCGAAGCACAAACAGGCCTCAAAACTGAACCCGCACAGACAAAACCATGGCGGGCCAGCTGATCAATCCGGCGATCCTCGCCATCCTTGAGAGAAGTCGTGTCAGGAGAATGTACAACCGCCGTATTAGACAGTCCCAAGACCGGAGCATCCACTTCGGGAGGGACAGCCCAACGCTTAATCAAGTCCGCCGGAAAAGGATATTTTCTATCCCAGCTGGGCGGTACCCCTACGAGACGCGTAGGTTGCTCCCATTGCTTAAGGACAATGTCCTCGAAATGCTGTTGACTGGGAAACTCCAAGTGCTGCTTGGACACCCCAAAAAGCTGACCCTTAGGCCGAGGAGCAACTTCAGGAGGATCCAAATCCAAAACCTCAAACATTTGGGCCAAAATGGAAGGTGTATCAGGAACGGGACCTTCAGCCTGGTCCCCCTCAGCGCCCAGCAACTGCTGGCCCTCCAGATCCTCTAATTCCTCAACGAGCTCACCCTCTTCAAGGGGACGATCTGGCCAATCCAGATCCTCAACAACCTCCCCATCGGAGTCCGGCGGAGGCGGAGACAGATGTTTTCGCTTAGCCGTAACCTTCTGAGACGCGGCCCCGCCCACCACTGAGGCCCAGCCAGCAGCGGGCGCCACCAGGAATGGCGCCCGCAGAGGCCGTCAGGCGGGCCGGCCGCACGCATGCCGCCCGGTCCCGCCCGCAGTAAAGTACCGCCAGCGTGATCGACGGCCTACGGGCCGCGCGCCGCCCGGCCCAGCCGACAGGCTGCAGACAAGGGATCCCAGTCAAACGACGGGCGCCCGACATGGCGCCCGTCCTAATAACAAAAGGCAGGCCGGCGGACCCGCCGCCCGAACCATGGTAACAAACACAGGGGCTCAGGGAGCCCCCCAAGCACGAAAGCACCAGCAGAGACAGACAGACAGCCACAGACCACTCGTCCCTGGCCACACATACACACAAAAAAACACACAAACATGAAGTAAAGTTAAAAGACAAAGCTACTGGGGATATAAGGGCTGGGGCATCCCACGTCCGGATCACCAACCGGAACACCGCTATGCCCCATAATATAGGGTCGAGCGGAGGAGCTAATCTCCTAGGCACCATAAGTGCCATCTACCCTTGCCCGGCCTACAGCCTAAGCTGGGAGGCTGCCATTAAACAAGGGGATAAACACAAAAAGAGCCGGGCAGAAATAGACCCTGGGGGGGGGGCCGGGGTGATACCCCGGCTACCTGCAAGCAGGAGACTTCTTTCTTCTGTCTTGTCGCCACCTTGCAGAGAAGAACACTGGGGATTTGTTAGGAGGTACCAGGTATGTATAGACCGGGAGGGGCTTGTCTTTTTCTGGACTTCTCTGCAAGACCTAGCGGTGAGTATAACCCATGTTCTAATGATTTAGTAACCTGAAGCGGGGTGTGTGACATACTTAGAATAGGTAATTTTTCACATTAAAATGAAATATAATAGAATATGATTAATAATATGAGCCTTTTTATGTTAGGGCATTTGCTGCTACCAGCCAGGTGACCCGGGGTCTTCTTTCGGGTCTCCGGATACCAAAAGGAGTGAGGGTAATTTGATCAGGAGGCCCTAACCCATGCTTTTGTATTTGGTACATTTTAAATTAGAAAGGAAGCATGATATGCACCTAAAACATTCACTGGAGCAATGTGACAACATATTTAAGGTGGAACAAAACCCAGGATTTTTTCAGAATGAGACTGTGATTAATGACATTTTTTTGAGTTTTCGGAAACCATAAGTAAACACAGTACAAGGGTACAGATACAAAAAGGAAAGGCCATGGAGATATATAAAAGGCGCCGGCCCCAAATCGACCCCAGCGACACGACCCAGCACTACGGTTCCCGCCCCCTAAGCCCTGCCCACAAAGCTAGGGGCTGTTGTTGGGAAGGAAAAATCATACTCAATGACACTAGTGCTTGCATTTCATACCCCCGGAGGTGTACGCCAAGAGGTGTACTCACCTGTAAAATTGATTTTATAGTATACAGCACGTCCTGTTTCACAAGTATTCTTTACACTTGGGATATAAGCCAAAAGGTGGCGCAGTGGACTGCAGAAGAGACTTGTGGCATCTCCCGGCCCCATAAAAGGACAGGAACCTCCCACAAATTCCCAGTGTTACAAAGCAGTTAACAAGAAGCCGGGAGAATAAAAATGAAGGAACCCCAACCAAAAAAGTTGAACAAATCACCATACAGAGGTAACCAAGAAAAATGATAACAAGGGAGGGGTGAAACAGGACGTGCTGTATACTATAAAATCAATTCTACAGGTGAGTACTCACAGAATTGTATTTTTCCAAGTATACAGCACATCCTGTTTCACAAGTATTCTTTACACTTGGGACGTCCAGAAGCAGTGTCCGTAAAGTAGGGTGGGAACCCCAAGAACAACAGCGGGCAGTTTAAACCACTGCTGCCTGAAGAACTTTGCGGCCAAAAGCAGCATCAGCTGAGGCCGTAACATCAACCTTGTAAAACTTGGAAAAAGTATGAACAGAAGACCAAGTTGCGGCCTTACAAACTTGTTCAACAGAAGCCTGGTGCTGAAAGGCCCAAGAGGCCCCAATAGCACGAGTGGAACGAGCAGTAAGGCGGAAGGGAGGTTCCTTCCCCTTAGCAGAATAGGCTTGCACCACCGCCTGACGAATCCACTTGCTGATAGTGGACTATCCGGAGGAAAACCCTTCCTAGGACCAGAAGGAAGAACAAAAAGAGCATCAGTCTTCCTGAAAGATTCAGTAGCTACCAAGTAAAATTTCAGAACCCTGACCACATCCAAAGAATGCAGAGTCCTCTCCTTGGAATTAGCAGGATTAGGACACAAGGAAGGCAAGACAATGTCCTGATTGAGATGAAAAGCAGACACAACCTTAGGCAAGAAATCTGGTTTAAAACGAAACACCACCTTGTTCTGGTGTCGCTCAAAATAAGGAGGTTTGATGGAAAGCGCCGCCAACTCAGAAACACACCTGACAGAAGTAATAGCCACCAAAAAGACTACCTTGAGAGTCAAAATGGGCAAAGCAGCCTCACGGAGAGGCTCAAAAGGACGACCCTGCAGAGCAGATAACACCAGATTTAAATCCAAAACTGGTAACATAGGTTTACGTGGCGGACGCACATGAGAAACCCTCTGGTAAAAAGTCTTAACCAAACGGTGACTGGCAAAAGATTTTTGGAAGAAAATTGCCAAAGCTGAAACATGACCTTTGAGGGAACTAAGTTGAAGGCCCAAATCCAAACCATGTTGCAAGAATTCCAGAATTCTGGGAACAGAAAACACCCGACAGGGAAGAGATTTGGACTCACACCAGGCAATGTAAGCATGCCAGACCCTGTAGTAGATAAAGGACGAGGATTTCTTCCTAGCCCTAATCATGGTATCAACAACAGAGGCAGGCAAACCCTTTTCCATCAAGATGGAGGTTTCAGCAGCCAAGCCGTCAAAGCCAGCGTTTGTAAATTGGGATGGCACAGCTGCCCCTGAGTGAGCAGATCTGGATCCTTGGGCAGGATGTACCGATCTACTGCCAACTGTACGATGTCTGCAAACCACACCCTTCTTGGCCAACAGGGGGCCACCAGAATGGTTGGCACTCCTTCCTGGGCTACCTTGCACAGCACCCTGCCCAACAGAGGAAACGGAGGGAACACATAAATGAGCCGAAACCCCTTCCAAGGCATTGCCAGCGCATCCGTGGCAAAGGCCAGAGGATCCTGAGACAGAGAGACAAAGAATGGAAGTTTGTGATTGTGACGAGAAGCAAACATGTCCACATCCAGCAGACCCCAACGGTGGCACAGAAAATGAAACACCCTTACGCTGAGGGACCACTCCCCCAGCCGAGACATCCCCCTGCTCAGAGAGTCTGCCTCCAGGTTCTCCACTCCCGGGATGTAAACTGCTGATAAGCAGGGAACATTCTCCTCCACCCAGGACAGTATCAGGGCCACTTCCTCGAGGGCTCGCTTGCTCCGAGTCCCTCCCTGATGATTGATGTAGGCAACCGCCGTACGGTTGTCCGAGTGGATCTGAACAGCCCGACCCCGAAGGTGCGGAGTCAACTGGAAAAGAACCAACCTTACTGCCCGCAGTTCCAGAATGTTGATGGGAACATGGGCCTCCTGAGGGCCCCACTGACCCTAGAACTTCAGAGACTTCCAAAAGCCCCCCCAACCAGTCAGACTGGCATCTGTGGTGTCTCCCAGCAAGGAGGCAGAAAGGTACTGCCCACTAGGAGATTCCTTGAGTCCAGCCACCACGAGAGGGACTGACTGACCAGAGGGGACAGAACAAAGGTCTGATCCAGGGACACAGGGTCCCGATCCCAAACTGACAAGAGGTGCAACTGAAGAGGTCTCATGTGAAACTGAGCATAAGGAACCGCCTAGAAGCATGACACCATCAGGCCCACCAGCTGCATCCCCTGCAGAATGGAGGGATGAGGGCAAGAAATCAGAAACCGTGCCTGTGTCTGCAGGCCCTCCACCTTCTGCTGAGGCAGAAAAACCTTGACCTGAGATGTATCCAGAGTCATGCCCAGAAAGGACGTCACCAAGGACAGAGACAGAGAAGACTTGGGGTAGTTGATCACCCAACCGAAGGACTGGAGCGTGGAGACCACCATCTGGGTATCCAGCTAAGCTTGATGGAAGGACTGAGACGCAATCAGAATGTCGTCCAGATAAGGAAGGATGCGAATGCCCTGAGATCTTAAGAGAGCCATCACCCCCGCCAGCACCTTGGTGAAGACCCGAGGGGCTGAGGTAAGACCGAAAGGTAAGGCCACAAACTGGTAGTGCTGATCCTCCAGAGCGAACCTGAGAAATCTCTGATGACCTGGAAAGATAGGAACATGAAGGTAAGCATCTTTGATGTCCACAGACGTCATGAAGTCGCCCGGGCACAAGGTACTGACCGCCGAGCGCAGAGTCTCCATGCGAAAATGCTTGAACTTGACAAACTTGTTGAGGCGCTTCAAATCCAGGATGGGCCTCAGAGACCCATCCTTTTTGGGAACAGTGAACAGATTGGAATAGAAACCAAATGACCCCTAAATCCAAAAGGCTTTGGACAGCAAGCCGCAAGCCCTGAGCTGTCAAGGGATTTTGACCCATCCGGGACCTGAGAAATCTGGAGGGCGGCCATGCTGCAAACTCTATCTTGTACCCGGAGGACACCACCTCCTGAATCCACCGGTCTGAGACACGCAGTCTCCAAAGGTGAGCAAAGAGCCGCAACCGTCCCCCCACCCGGATGGGTGAGGGCGCCTCCTCATGCCTGAGGGGGCTTGGGGGAAGATCTGGACTTGGGACCCCATGAGAGACCGGGGCGACCACAGCCTCTACCCCGGCCCCAAGGGTCTCTACGTGCCCCCGCAAATGGTGCACCCCGACCGGACCTGGGAGCACGGAAGGAGGGGAGGGAAGAACCAGCCCCCCAAAATGGACCGCGGCTGCCTCCTGCGTTGAGGCAGCCTACCATCCTTGGCAAACAAACAAAAAGCAGGAGGGATCTATACTCCTCCCCCCTCCTCCTATTGGCATCCGAGGCATCATCCAGAAGGCCCTTGAGCAACCCTTTAAGAGCAAGAGCCGTGATAGCAGAAGCGCACACAGGGCGCAGCGCAGTCCCTGCACAAGCAAATGCGTGACAGGCCAGCTGGTCAACACGCCGGTCCTCACCAAGGCCCACAATAAGGCAGGAAGGAGCATCCCACAAGGCTCACCATAAGCCTGAACCGCCTACCCTTGAAGGTACAGGGATTGCGGTTGGAGCAGTGCTCCTCCAGCACCTGACCCTGGCACTGTCCTAACTTCACCTGAACCAGGCAGCCGAGGCCGGGAGGCAGTGGGTCCAGAATGGGTGGGAATAGTCCTGCAGGGCCGCAGGCTGGTAAGCCCCGCTCGCCTGCGTAATATAGAGAGCCATCTTCTATCTTCGCAGTCCAGACTGCAGAAGGAAACTGGGAATTTGTGGGAGGTTCCTGTCCTTTTATGGGGCCGGGAGATGCCACAAGTCTCTTCTGTAGTCCACTGCGCCACCTTGTGACGGATATCCCAAGCGTAAAGAATACTTGTGAAACAGGACGTGCTGTATACTTGGAAAACATAGATGGGTGGGCCAACCCCCATGCATATGGGCCAGCTTCTGCACAGGAGGGGGTATAAGGGAGGGGGCTGCTGGTGCTGCTCACCCACCACCCTGTGCCAGTCCGACACCCCAGATGACGTGGGGCACCCGCTGAGGGTTTCATGGGAATTTGAGACCCAGAGTGAGTTTCGTGCAAGGGCCGTCGTGACCTGCTGGTCCCCGGAGCCTTTATACGGAGAGATCTAACAACCGAGCAGGAAGAACAAGAGGAAGGGGATTACCAGAAACAAAGGGTTGTGCAAGAGGAGGGGGTAAAAGTTTCAGGGAGCCGAGTGAAGAGAGGGAAGAGGGTGGGAGCTAGACGTCGAGGGAGGTAAAGGAGGGGAACAATGATAAGGGGCAAGGTATCAAGGGGGGGGGGGAGGGAGAAATAAGCAGAAAAAGAAGAAGAAAAAAAAGGGGGGGGGTAGGGCTGCAGGGACAGATTACCTCCCATGTTACTGGGGGGGGGGGGGGAGGAGCCAATTCAAGACCCAAATCCTGGAGGATACAGAGGAAACACACAGCAAGTCTGGGTCTACCATCTCCTCACTCCGAGCCCGCCTCCGCCACCAGGAGGACTCTCGCCTCAGCCGACTCCCTATAACTAATCCAATTCACCCAGGCAAAACTCAGGATTTTGACTATCCTGGGTATTGTTCTGTGTCCCAGGGGCATCCCGCATTGAGATGCCCCGCTGTTTAAAACTGCCTAGAATGTCCAAAAAAAGGTACCTCCTCTCAGTCCAATGGTGCCTGTGGCCCATAGCCCCAGCGGTGTGCGCTCCTATCCCAGCATATCTGAATGGCTGGGGCGGGAACACGCGCACAACCCAAAGCAGGAAATATGTAGTCTTCCCATAGTAAACAATCAGAGCCATTTGCTTCATTACATAAGCACAACAAATGGCTCTTATGAGTGCCTGCGGATGTGCAGCTAGACAAGGGATATAAAAGCATTTACTGACGATCTGGGGGATTCACACAGTAGAGCATCACAATTTGCGATGCCCTGGGGAAGACCATCAGCCTTTAGATTCCAGGGCCGGCCGCCTTGGGTTTTGTTCCGCTTTGCCCAAGTACCCACAGACCTCAGATCAGAGCATGGCTGCTTACCTTTTACTGTGCATATGTAGATGGGCCCCAGAAAGCCTGCTGCATTGAATGTTTGCTGGCATGAGAGTGCATGGCGAAGGAGAAGGGGAGCAGCGGGATGTATGGCTAAACAGAACACAGCTAAGCTTAAAGTCATGAACCTCCCAACTCCCTCTGTTATACAAGCTCAAGCCGACATCCATGTCTGTCAATTGAAGTGAGTATGCACAGCAGGGATGTCAGGTTCAAGTCATGCGTGGGCCATGGGAGCTGACTCTTGGATGCAAGGCAGCATGGTCAGCACACCATGGTAAAGCCTAGCTAATAGAACTGAGGATCTCTGCTGGGTATTGTAAGATGGCCTCTGTACTACTGACAAAGAGAGTAGCAGAGAGGTGGACAGGTGTGACCCAGCTCAGTGACGGGACCCTCTGACAGTAAAATGTTAGTGTAAGCCCTAAAGCTGTGTCCCACATAGGGGACCAGAAAAAGGGGCAAAACCTGCACTTGTGAGGACCTTATCTGTGAGCTTCAGGCCTGGTAATATGTCATGTAAGAATGACTAAAATGAAAGGAACAAGAAAAAAACAAGGTTAAAGTGGACCAACACCCAGGGGGGATCGGCCCGGGAATCTATAAGATTCCCGGACCGATCAGATCCCTCCCCGCGGGGCATCCGAAATCGGGATGTCCCGCGGGGAGGAACCCCCCAGGAGGCCCACAATCCTCACCTTACCTGCGATCCAACGGCCGCGTCTCTCGCTTCCCTCTAGCAGGGCGCGCTCCCGCGCCGGCCGTTTTGTGAATGGCCGGCGCAGGAGTGCTCCCTGTTAGAGGGAAGCGAGAGACGCAGCCAATGACAGCGCTCTGGTATGCGCGTCCAAGCGGCTTTGGACGCGCATACCAGAGCTGCTCTGAGCGCTGTCATTGGCCGGACGAGGTCACGTGGGAGCGGGGAGAGGTGAGTTTTTGCGGCGATTGGGGGGGTTTCAGACAGCGGGGCACCCCCGATCGGGGTGCCCCACCTAAGTGGACCAACACCCAGGATAGTCAAAATCCTGGGTGTTGGTCCACTTTAAAGGGTCTAAATTAAATATATTAATAACTTTTCTCCCTCCACAGATTTTCCAAAATGGAGCAGTTGAATAGCACTTGTGTGTTTTATACCCCCTCCCCTACCTTAGTCACAGTGACTCCAGCATGCCCCACTCCATGCACTGTAATTGAAGCCTGTGTCTGATAGAGCCATTGCTTCTTCTGGTAGATGTTGTCCAACTACCCATGTGAAATAAATGGATTAAGGAATAAAACTAGGCCCCCTGCAGGAGGTTAAGGTTAAGTGAAAAAAGACATACCCTCCAGCCTACAAATGCGATCCCTCGTTGTTCGGTAGGCTTGAGTACTGCTATTTCAAATCCTATAGAACTTAAACTGGAAACTGAAAATTCATAGTGAACAACTGCACCTGACACATCTTTGCAGACACTGCAAAAGTAATCTTTTTGTACAGTAAGCTTTGTTACAAATCATCTGGGCATATAAACTGCCTAAACTTTAGGTTTTTAATTAATGTATGCTCGTTGAAGTGAATGTTAACCTTCATCAAAAATCATGTTGTTTTATAGGACTCTGATAAAACTGGCATAATCCAACAAAATGTGGTGACTGCTGGAGAATTGTACCAATTTAAAAACATTGTTTTAATGATAAATATATTAATAATATAATAAATATGTGTCTTGAAAATTTCTGGTAACTGTGTGAAAATACCAACAGACCCTAGTAATGTGGAACAGGGAGTACTCACGGATTGCAAACCATTGAAGTTTTCTGCTAGCTACTGTATGTAAATGTAAACTTAGGTATCAATAAGTGCCCAACCTAATATGCTTGTATAATGGTTTATATTTCTGAAGTTACTGTGCACTTTAATCAAAGGAGCCATATTTCTAATCGTATAGCCTTTGCCCCTACATTGACTAATTTTACTTACCAGCTGTCACTCCAAACGTGAGAAATAAAAAATGTATATTTGTGGCAAAAGCACTCAGCACCCAACCAAGAGATGTCAGGAACCCTCCAATCATGGCAGTCTTCCGACATCCACATGTGTTAATAAATAAGCCAATAAAAGGACCTGCAAAAATATACCACTACAATTAAAAGGGAATGTATCACAGTTTTGATTAAATGTACTTTGTAATACATGTTTTGCCATAGATTTAAAAAAAACATCCTGGATTTCCAAACTGTACAAAAATCGACTTCTCCTATTCCTTTAAAAATTAGCCCTTACTAACCATAAGTTAGCTCTTAGAGGGGGCCAAATCCTGGTATAATAACCCTCCCAGGGACAACCCCAATTTGGCATGACCCATAGTGTGAATCCATCAAGTACTGCTATGAACATACTTGATCCCAGGATGAATGCACGTGCCTCAGGGTTGCTAAGCTTACATTCAAATCTGCCTTTTCATGCAATGTACAAAGGAGAGAGAGAAGAGACAGGTGGAAAAAATGTGAAAGGGAGACTTGTAACACTTTTTCTCCAAATGAAAGTCTAAATAGTGCCTCTGGTAGCCACTTAAAGAGAAAAAGGAATGGTGCCCTTCGTGATTGCACAGGTTGTGCAGCCTGTAGATTGCCCATGTACGAACATGGTATATTGGCTACCACATAAAATTATAGTTGTCTGCCAATCCTACAGCTCCCAGATTTATTGTTTCTTGGGTATGCTGCCAAGTAGGGAAAACTCCCACATGCCTGTAAGTTTCCTCTTATGTGAATAACTGTGTCACTTGAGGAGTATGGGGAATTCCCCTCCATACAGCTCCAGTCATATCCAAGTCACATGGGAGAGATTCCAGAGAGGCTCCACCTCTCTCATATCAAAGCCCCGCTCCCCAGCTTCATTAATTTTATCTTACTTTTGAACTGGTAAGTGGTCCAAAGCTTTTTTTGCAATCCTGAAGGGGAATATGTCAGGTAGGAAGGCCCATATTGGAAACAATAGGTTGGTATTTCTTTTTCAGAAACACTGAGGACATTTGTGCAAAATTGCCTGAGGGGTAAAGCCTCATTAAACTGTGCATTACGTTTTTATATTGGGGATGTTAAATAAGTTATCTACCCCAGTATAAGAGCTGGAGCTGAGCTTGTCTGTGCAGGCTGAGCTATGGTTGGACATGCAACACACACAGAAGCAGTTTAGTCTGACGAAAGCACAAGTGACAGGATGGCAAATGTAGTACATTGCCAGTCTACATAAAAGTGAGGGATTTTGAGCTTTATTCTGTAATAAAAAAGCCTAAAGCCATGAAGGGATGATTGATGTATATGGTGATGATCCACCTTCCTAATACCAAAAATATGTTTTGGGCTGAGCAGGTTAAATTGGGAAGGTAATTAACTAACAATGACCCCTGTTCAGTCCGACCTGTTGAAGATTGCGTGCAGTTAAGTGGAAACCATGATTATGGAAGATCATCAGGTCAAAGTCAGTGTTATAATCTTTTGAATTGGGCATTTCAATTAGCATTGTTTCCAGTATCATTCATGAAGTTTTGATTATGTCAAAGGTCAGTTCATGGTGGGTGCCATGAATGTTGACCAGGAAAATGTATAGACATTATAATAGAGAAAATTCAGAAACTTCTATTCTAGGGTGATGATCACTGATGCTGAGGCCAAACACTTCCATGCAATGGAAGCATAAGGGGCCACCACTCCAAAGATATCTGTGTGCAGCTGTCAGCTGGAAAGGTCATGGCAACAGTTTTCTGGGCTATAGAAGGTGTTTAATTCCTAGAATTTATGCCACACAAGACAATACTAGAGCCACCTATGCTTTAACAATTAAGACATTACATAGGGTTATCAAAAATAAACACAGTGGGAAGTCACCAGCAGTTATGCTGCTTCATAACTTTGCACCAGTTCACTCACAGACTTGCACATTACAAGCTGCTATCAGGGAATGCTACTTCATGGAGCTTAACCCTCCACCCAACAGTCCAGACCTGGCTCCCATTTATTACTTTCTATTTCGTAACCTTAAGAAATTTCTATGTGGGTAATGATTTTATGATGATAATGCAAAGAGACATTAACAGGGTTCCTACAGCAGCAAGATATATCATTCTATTCTGAGGGCATCACTGTAGGCACAGTGAAAGTGCGTTGAAGTCAAGGGGCTTGAAAACTAGAAAGGGTGAAACTTGGCGATGAAGGTATTTTAATACAACCTGTTACACTAACCCTGCCTTGCACCATTAATTATAGTGTTAATGGCTGGATTTCAGGGTGTTCCTTACACAGCCAGATTGGTAGGACAGAATATTTACACAAGGTGTCCTTTTAGGACAGTCTCATACCTACAATCAATGTAATGCCCATCGTCAGGGAGCTGACCCAGGCTGTCAAACCTCTGCTTTGATTGAACTCCTCTAGCCATTCCATGTTGAGGATACCAAGGGCCATCTGTGATCCCATAACCAGCAAATGGACAAAGAATGAGGACAAGACCACCATCCAGGCCCAACCTCTGTCAATATTAGGGTTAACCTTTTGCATGTCCCCTTTGGCCTTCTGCTTTATGTCCAGCTCTTTCTCCATGTCTGCTTCCTTACTGCACATTCTGACCTAAAACAAAGACATTTTAAAAAAGGTTAGTGCATAATAATTTTCTGAAGTATACTAACATACAGAGAAAATACTTAAAAGTCCCTGTCCAGGCACATATTAACTTTCTCCCTCTTTATCTCATATAGGAAGCGTATAAAACCCACAGCCAGAGTACAAAAGAGTCTGACATGGGCCGGGTGTTTAGCAGGGGCACCCCAGGAGAAGCACCAGACCTGTGCGGAAGGGCATAGGGCTGGTAAACACTACTGCCAGGAGCCTCTGACCCCTGGCTTACCAGCCCCATGCTTGGTGCTGGTAAGCAATTTGAGGGGAGCAGACATGCTTCAGCTTTAGGTTACACTTAAAACAAAACTAAAAACTGCGCGGCCCCTCCTCCCGGACTCCACCAGCCCAGCACAGCAAACATAGGGGCTCATAAGCCAGGGCCCGAGAGCGGAACTGCTGGCCCCTGGCCCTAGTATTTACCAGCTGTCACCCCTCAAAGAGCCACTGCCGGCATGTCAGACAGGTGCCCCCCTGGTATAGGGGTCCCTTGGGCCACCTTACTAGTTCACTAGTAAAAATAAATAAACGCAGGACACAAAAACATTTAAATTATATTTAACTATAATTAGCTTATCTGCACCCTCCCTGCTCCTCCTCCTGCACCCAACTAGCCCGGCACACCAATAATAGGGGCTGATAAGCCAGGGCCCAAGAGCCGAACTGCTGGCCCCTGGCCCTAGTATTTACCAGCTGCCACCCTTGGAGCACCAGGCCCAAGTCGAGTGACACACCCTCCTGGGTGGTGGAAGTGTGGGCTATTGGGGCGGAGGGTATGGGTAAGCCACTGCTCGCAAGTCAGACAGGTGGTTTGCCTCCCTCTACCCTTTGAACTGGTATAGGGGTCCCTTGGACACTTTACCAGTTCACCAGTAGTAAAAATACAATTCAGTGAAACTCACCTGTTTTTGAATATATCCAGTCCAGGTCGTCCCAGAAGTAATGACATGTGGGTATTCCGCCCCCCAGGGGGTGCTCGTCTGCAAGATCAAAAGCTGTCGCTCCTCCCGTCCCCCTTTAAAAGCAGGTTTCTCACTATGATTTTCCAGTGGTTAAACAGCAGTAAGAAAAAGAGACAGGATGGGAGGCCAAAAAACCATGTTACTTCACGTAGCTTCAGCATGTACTCTCTCCAACAAAAAACTTAAGGACAACGGTCCAATATAAAAATGGTAATCACCATAACAAGCAAACAAGAGATAATGAAAACAAGGGCGGGGTGGGACAACCTGGACTGGATATATTCAAAAACAATTCTACAGGTGAGTTTCACAGAATTGTATTTTTCCCTATATCCAGTCCAGGTCGTCCCAGAAGTAATGACATGTGGGACATCCAAAAGCAGTGTCCATTAGGGCGGGATCCCTGCTGTGCAGAACAACATGTAGTTCATTTCACTACCGCCTGAAGCACCTTGCGGCCAAAGACAGCATCAGCTAAGGCCCTAACATCAACCTTGTAAAACTTGGTAAAGGTATGAACTGAAGACCAAGTGGCGGCCTTACAAACTTGTTCAACAGATGCCTGGTGCTGAAAAGCCCAAGAGGCACCAATAGCTCTGGTAGAATGAGCTGTGATCCGAAAAGTGGGTTCCTTCCCCTTGGCAGAATATGCTTGCACCACCACCGCCTGTCTGATCCACTTACTAAGAGTGGATTTGGCTGGTGGCAAGCCCTTCCTAGAACCCTCTGTTAGGACAAAGACCAAATCCGATTTCCTGAAGGATTCAGTCGCAACCAGGTAATACTTGATGGCTCTGACCACATCCAAGGCATGGAGGGTCCTTTCCTTAGAATTAATAGGTGCTGGACACAAGGAAGGCAAGACCACTTCCTCATTAAGATGAAAGGGAGAAATGACCTTAGGCAAAAAATCAGGTTTAAAGCGAAAAACCACCTTATCCTTATGCCGCTCAAAATAAGGAGGCTTCATACAAAGTGCAGCCAGCTCCGACACGCGGCGCACCGAGGTGATCGCTACCAAAAAGACCACCTTGAGGGTCAAAATAGGTAATGCAGCATCGCAAAGGGAGGACCCTGGAGAGCAGAAAGTACCAAATTCAAGTCCCACACCGGTAATACAGGCTTACGTGGTGGACATACATGGGTGACTCCCTGGAAAAAGGTCTTGATTAATCTATGATTGGCAAAGGATCTCTGGAAAAAGATAGCCAAGGCAGAGACCTGGCCCTTGAGGGTGCTCAGCTGGAGACCCAAGTCTAAACCATGTTGTAAAAACTCCAAGATCCTAGAGATAGAGAATGTGCGACAAGGGAGACTCTTGGATTCACACCAAGCAATGTAGGCATGCCAAACTCTGTAATATATCATGGAAGAAGACTTCTTCCGTGCCTGAATCATGGTATGCGCAACCGTGGCTGACAGCCCCTTTTCCATCAGGATTGAGGTCTCAATAGCCAGGCCGTCAAAGCCAACCTCTGTAAATTGGGGTGCCGCAGCGACCCCTGCGTGAGAAGCCCTGGGTCGTCGGGCATGATGTAGCGATCCACTGACATCTGAACTATGTCCGCAAACCAACTCCTTCTCTACCAGCGAGGAGCCACTAGGATAGTTGGAACCCCTTCCTGGGCTATCTTGCGCAGCACTCGGCCCAGGAGTGTAAACGGAGGGAATGCATAAAGGAGCCTGAAATCCGTCCAAGGAATTGCCAGAGCGTCTGTGGCAAAGGCCAGAGGATCTCTGGACAGGAAGACAAACCTTGGGAGCTTGTGATTGTGTCTGGACGCAAACAGGTCCACATCCGGCTGACCCCAGCGGAGACACAGAGCGTGAAAGATCGTGTAGCTGAGAGACCATTCCCCCAGGTGTGAGGCCCCCCCTGCTCAGGGAGTCTGTCTCCTGGTTTTCTACCCCGGGGATGTAAACCGCTGAGATGCAGGGAACATTCTCCTCTGCCCAAGTCAGAATCTGGGTCACCTCCTTGAGGACTCGCTTGCTCCGAGTCCTGCCCTGGTGATTGATGTAGGCGACAGCCGTCTGATTGTCCAAACCTGGATTGCACGACCCCTTAAATGGGGAGTCAGGCGAAGAAGCACCAACCGGATCGCTCTCAGCTCCGGGAGATTTATGGACAAGAGGTTCTCCTGCGGACCCCAGTGACCCTGGATCTTCTGCGTCTGCCAAACGCCTCCCCAGCCAGTCAGACTGGCATCCGTGGTAACTATCTCCCACCGGGGAGTCAACTTGCCCACCAATAGGTTTCCAGAGTCCAGCCACCACAAGAGGGACTGTCTGGCCAGGGGGGACAGTGAAAACTCCTGTTCCAGCGACTCCTGCATCCAGTCCCAGCCGGTCAACAGGTTCAATTGAAGAGGTCTCATGTGGAATTGGGCGAAGGGGACTGCCTCGAAGCATGACACCATCAGGCCCACCAGCTTCATCCCCAGACGGATCGATGGCTGCTGACAAGACAGCAAGGCCTGCACCTGCACCTGAAGGCCCACCACCTTCTGCTGTGGCAGGAATACCTTGACCTTAGAGGTGTCTAACGTCATGCCCAGGAAGGACCTCACCATTGAGGGAGTGATCGAAGACTTGGGGTAGTTGACTACCCATCCGAAATCCTCGAGAGTGCATAACACAGTCCGGGTGTCGCTCTCGGCCTGCTAAAGGGACTGAGCAGCAATCAGTAAATCTTCCAGATAAGGCAGCACACGAATGCCCTGATTCCTCAGAATAGCCATGATGCCCGCCAGCACCTTGTTGAAAACCCGGGGGGCTGAGGATATCCCGAATGGCAGAGCCACAAACTGATAATGCTGGTCCTCCAACACAAACCTCAGGAACCTCTGATGTCCCTAAAATATTGGGATGTGCAAATAGGCATCCCTGATGTCCACCGTGGTAAGGAAATCGCCATCCTTCTTGGGAACCATGAACAGATTGGAGTAGAAGCCCTGTTCCTGACGAGGCAAAGGGCAAATCACCCCTAACCACAGGAGGCGCTGCACGGCCATTCTCAGGCCCTGTGCCTTCACCGGGTTCTGGGATATCTGAGACAAATTGAAGGGCGGCCTTACTGCCAGCTCTATTTTGTAACCGGAGGACAGCACCTCCTGAATTCACCGATCCGAGACGCGCTGTCTCCAGATATGAGCAAATAGCAGAAGCCGTCCCCCCACCCGGATGGATGAGGGCGCCTCCTCATGCCTGAGGAGCCTTGGCAGGGGGCTTGGACTTGGATCCCCAGGAGGGATTGGGTCGGCCGCGGGACCTACCTCGTCCCCAGAAATCTCTGCGGCCACCTGAAAATGAAGAGCCTCTTCTTCCTCGAAAAGAGCGATAGGCAGAAGAACCCCGAAAGGGCCGCGCAGGCTTCCATTGCTGAGGGAGTCTACCATCCTTGATCAGGAGGTCCAGACGCTCCCCGAACAACCTGTGCCCCACGAAGGGGATACTAGTGAGCGAGTTCTTGGCCGCGGCATCAGCCGACCATTGCCGCAACCAGAGCAATCGCCGAAGCGCAACAAGCAGGGCTCTGTCACCTGTCACCGAGCCGGACACCATCGTCCATAGCAGAAACAACGAAGGCAATAAAATCCACACAAGCTTTGAGGTCTTTATACTCATCCGCCCGCTTGCGAGACTTAGCAATATCCACAAGGCGTCTCACCTTCTTTCTGATGGCTAAGGAGACAATAGCCACGGCACACACAGGGCGAAACCAAGCACCAGCAAAGGTGAAGGCATGACAGACCAGCTGATCCATGCGCCTGTCCGCTGGATCACGTAAGGAAGCGGTATCGGGTGACGGCATAACCGTAGTGTTGGACAATCCCGACACGGGGGAATCCACCCCGGGAGGACCATAGCTGGACCAGCTCCTCAGGAAAGGGATACCGCCTATCCAGGCCCTTAGGCACCGACGGTAGCTTGTTAGGCCTTTCCCACTCCTTGAAAATCATATTCGAAAAATGGGCCTGCTCAGGAAAGACTCGCCTCTGTCTCTCAGGCCGAAACAAATCACCCTGCTTCCTCTTAGCCGTTTTTGGAGGGACAATGTGCAGCGTCTTAAAAACGGAAGCCAGCAACGTCTCCGTATCATCAGGGAGCCAAGTATCCTCATCCGAGGAAGAACCAGGTCCACTGTCATAGCCAGCAGAATAATCCACCCGGAATGCCAAATCAACTTGGGACCCCCTGCTGGCTTTCCCCTCGCAGCAGCGGGATATCTGGAGAGGCCGCAGGAAATAACGGGCTAGGGGCAGATACGCCCACCCAATCATGCTCCAAAATGACGCTCCTGGCGCAAGTGACACAAACAGTGCTGAGTCCCAGAGTGCTAGCACTGCACATGGGGCAGAGCTTCACCCTAGCTCACTATCCCCAGAAACCTCTATTATGGTGATTAGCAGAGAAAAATCCTTATGCAGGTTACAAGGCACTGACGGCCCAAACCTATGTAGTCCTCCTATATATTCCCTCTTTTTGTGATCCCTCTAAATAAAAAAGGTGGGGAGGGGGACCGAGATGAACCACAACCCACAATCTATCAAAGGGCCCACCTGAAAGACACAAGCAAAAGAAGGGGCCATAAGCATCCCACAGCAAATGCGCAATAACAGTAACACAATAGATATTAATAACAATAGGGACTCACGACACCGACAGTGAAGCCACACCGGAGGGCTCCGGAGGAGTCAGCAGCTCTGAGCGTTCCTCGACGTTCCCCCGACGGCGCGAAAGCAGCACCCGCCTCCTGCCTCCTAATAGCCCTGCGTCTGCCAACGTCAAGATGGAGGACGTCCTCCACGAAAGCCACACGAGACTTGCCGCAGGGCGGCCCACAGCGGGGCCCCAGCACAATGCGCAGCGCCCGCGCCGAAGACAGGAAGCCTGCGGTCCCAGGAGAGACCGCCAAGCAGCGTCCTCCTCCCCCTCACAGCGAAAAAGCCCAAGATGGAGGGGAGCAGGAAGAGACAACTCGAGGGAGCGAGGGAGGTACGTATGACATGCGCAAGAGGATCAAAGTACAGTGACATAATCACACACACAATAATAAAGCTTGTGGGGCAGTAAATGGTTCCTCCCCCCCATAGGCTCACGATCAGCCTATGGCCGGCTACCCTTTAGACAGGGTCTTCGCCCCAGAGCCTAGCTCTGCCAAGATGCCTGATCCCGGCGTTCTCCCTAGCGTCACAGTCCCGACAGCCGTGGCTGGGAGGCAATAGTGGGTCCACGGGATCAGTGGGAATAGGGTCCGCAGCAGCCGACAGGCTAGGAGGCCCCGCTCAGCTGCAATATTCGGGAGAGAATATCCAACGATCTTCAGCAGCCAGACTGCAAGATGAACACTGGGAAATCATAGTAAGACACCTGCTTTTATAGAGGACCGGGAGGAGTGACAGCTTTTGATCTTGCAGTCGAGCGCCCCCTGGGGGCGGAATACCCACATGTCATTACTTCTGGGACGACCTGGACTGGATATAGGGAAAAAGAAGTAAACACACACAAAAATATTTGATCAAATTACATTTACCTTATTTTTCGTCCTATAAGACACGCTTATTTTTCCCCAAAAGTCGGGGGAAAATGTTCGTGCGCCTTATCGGGCGAATGTAAAAAAAAATAAAAGAAAAAGAAATCACCCGTTACCGGCGCTCCCGCGTTGCCTGTCACTCTGCGAGAGGCCAGATGAAGACAGAGGAGCTGTGGGCTCTGTCCCTGTCCCCTCTTTTCTGACAGCAATAGCAGCGGCAGGGGCAGAGACAGAGCCCGCCGCTCCTCCATTTGCTGCCTCTTCCGGCTGGGGCACACGCGAGCACCCAGGTCTGTGCAGCAGGTGGGCGTGGCCTGCACCGAGTCGGCGCAGGCCACACCCACCCGCTGCCCTGACCGGGGTGTTCGTCGGTGCCCAGGAAGAGGCAGCAGATGGAGGATTGGCGGGCGCTGTCTCTGGCCCTGCCACTGCTATCGCTGTCAGAAAAGAGGGGACAGGGACAGAGCCCACAGCTCAGAAAAGACAGCGATTGCAGCGGTGGGGACAGGGACAGAGCCCGCCGCTGCTTCTTAGGCTGGCTTCGTGAATCGGGTGGGCCTGCGTCGATGCGGTGTAGGCCATGCCCACCCGATTCACGGAGCTGCCCGCTTCTCAGCAGAGCAGTGTCAGCGGAGAGGTAAGTTTTACTTTTTTTTTCTTTACCTCTAACAGGGGGAGGGGGGATGCCACACAGCATATGGGAATGTGGAGAGGATGCCACACAGCATATGGGAATGGGGAGAGGAAGCCACACAGCATATAGGAATGGGGAGAGGATGCCACACAGCATATGTGAATAGCGGGGTGCCACACAGCATATAGGAATGGGGGGGATGCCACACAGCATATGGGAATGGGGGGGGGGATGCCACACAGCATATGGGAATGGGGGGGGGATGCCACACAGCATATGGGAATGGGGGGGATGCCACACAGCATATGGGAATGGGGGGATGCCACACAGCATATGGGAATGGGAGGGAATGCCACACTGCCTATGGGAATGGGGGGGGATGACATACAGCCTATGGGAATGGGGGGGATGCCACACAGAATATGAGAATGGGGGGATGCCACACAGCATATGTGAATGCGGGGATGCCACACAGCATATGGGAATGGGGGGGATGCCACACAGCATATGGAAATGGGAGGGGATGCCACACAGCATATGGGAATGGGGGGATGCCACACAGCATATGGAAATGGGGGGGGGGATGCCACACAGCATATGGGAATGGGGGGAATGCCACACAGCATATGGAAATAGGGGGGATGCCAGACAGCATATGGGAATGGGGGGGATGCCACACAGCATATGGGAATGGGGGGATGCCACACAGCATATGGGAATGGGGGGATGCCACACAGCATATGGGAATGGGATAGGGGAACGCCACACAGCATATGGGAATGGGGGGTATGCCACACAGCATATGGGAATGGGGGGTATGCCACACAGCATATGGGAATGGGATAGGGGAATGCCACACAGCATATGGGAATGGGATAGGGGAATGCCACACAGCATATGGGAATGGGGGGATGCCATACAGCATATGGGGATGGGATAGGGGAATGCCACACAGCATATGGGAATGGGATAGGGGAATGCCACACAGCATATGGGAATGGGGGGGATGCCACACAGCATATGGGAATGGGGGTATGCCACACAGCATATGGGAATGGGGGTATGCCACACAGCATATGGGAATGGGATAGGGGAATGCCACACAGCATATGGGAATGGGGGGGATGCCACACAGCATATGGGAATGGGGGGATGCCATACAGTATATGAGGATGGGATAGGGGAATGCCACACAGCATATGGAAATGGGATAGGGGAATGCCACACAGCATACGGGAATGGGGGGGGGAATGCCACACAGCATATGGGAATGGGATAGGGGAATGCCACACAGCATATGGGAATGGGATAGGGGAATGCCACACAGCATATGGGAATGGGGGTATGCCACATAGCATATGGGAATGGGATAGGGGAATGCCACACAGCATATGGGAATGGGGGGGATCCCCCAATGCAGTATCGCTCAATGGTTCGAAAGGAGGACCCTGAAGAGCAGATAGTACTAAATTCAAGTCCCACACCGGTAACACTGATTTACGCGGTGGCCGGACATGGGTAACTCCCTGGAAAAAAAGTCTTGATCAACCTATGGTTGGCAAAGGATCTCTGGAAAAAGATGGCTAAAGCTGAGACCTGACCCTTGAGAGTGATCAGCTGGAGACCCAAGTCTAAGCCGTGTTGTAAAAACTCCATAATCCTAGAAATAGCTAATTTTTTGCAAGGAAGGCTCTTGTCCTCGCACCAAGCGATATAGGCCCGCTAGAAGATTTCTTCCGTGCCTGAATCATAGTATGCACAACCGTGGCCGATAACCCCTTCTCCATCAGAATTGAGGTCTCAATAGCCAGGCCATCAAGCCCAGTGTCCGTAAATTGGGGTGCCGCAGCGACCCCTGTGTGAGAAGTCCTGGGTCGTCGGGCATGATGTAGTGATCTATTGACATCTGAACTATGTCTGCAAACCAACTCCTTCTCGGCCAGCGAGGAGCCACCAGGATGGTTGGTACCCCTTCCTGGGCTATCTTGCGCAGAACTCTGTCCAGGAGCGGAAACGGAGGGAATGCATACAGAAATTTGAACTCCGTCCAAGGAATCGCCAGAGCGTCTGTTGCTATGGCCAGAGGATCTCTTGAGAGAGAGAGAAGAACCTTGGAAGCTTGTGATTGTGTCTGGACGCAAACAGATCCACATCCGGCTGGCCCCAGCGGAGACACAGAGCGTGGGGTGGAAGGGTCAAAGAATTTGTGCAAGCACATGGTGTGTGGGGTCTAGGCTGTATTGCAAGGTCTTTGACCCTTCCACCCCATGGCTTGCACTTGAGGTTTAGGGCAACCTCAGGTAAGCCTGCTCCCAATTTATCTATTGCATTGTATGTCCCAAATGGGGCTCTCAGAGATTAGAGTTTGGACTGCACCTCACAGGGGCACCTTGGCGCTGGTGGTGCAGCTTAAGCATACTTCTGCAGATGTGTGTGACCGAGCCCTCTGTTTTTAACCAAGTTTAGAGACAGATTGTAGGTTGGTCAGCAACAACAAAACCAATGAAATCCAAGCAGGCCTTGAGTTCCTTATACCCCTCAGCCCGCCTGCAAGCCTTAGTTCTATCCACAAGGTGTCTCACCTTCTTCCTGTTGGCTAGTGAGACAATCGCTGAGGCGCACACAGGGAGAAAAAGGGCACCAGCAAAGGGCACCAGCAAAGGTGTACAGCTGGCAGACCAGCTGATCCATGCTCTTGTCAGCAGGGTCGCGTAAGGAAGCAGTGTCCAGTGACGGCATAACAGTAGTATTGGACAACCCCGACAAGGGAGGATCCACCTCGGGGGGGATGAGACCATAGCCAAACCAGCTCATCAGGGAAGGGATACCGCCTATCCAGTCCCCTAGGGGCCGACGGTAACTTGTTAGGTCTTTCCCATTCCTTAAGTAACATATTAGAAAAGTGGGCCTGCCCCGGGAAAACCCGCCTTTGCCTCTCGGGCTTAAACAAGTCTCCCTGCTTCCTCTTAGCTGCTCTGGGAGGGACAATGTGTAGCGTCTCAAACACTGAGGAAAGCAATTTCTCCGTATCATCCGGGAGCCACGCGTCCTCATCCGAGGAAGAGCCAGTCATGCTGTCATCGCCAGCAGAATAATCCATCGTGGAGCGTGAGTCATCTGGCAACTCACCCTCTTTCACAGAGCCCAGATCATCAAAAAGATCATCCTCATCTGGGGAAATGGGCTTGAGATGCCGCTTCTTACTCGAGGCCTTCTTAGGGGCCAACAACGAGATCCGTCTCTCGAGATTGGCCAACCTATGCGCCAGGTCAGCATGAGACCCCTTGCTGGCTCCCCCTTCGCTGGGGGCTGAGTGTAGCAACGGAGGGTCCGGAGAGTCTGATGGCAGCGCAGGGCTAGGGGCAGGGACGCCCGCCCGTTCATGGTCCAAAATAACGCCTCTGGCGCAAGAGGTACAAACAGTGCTGAATCTGCCCAGAGGATTTCTACTGCACAAGGGGCAGAGCTTGTCCTGCCCAAATGGGGCCCCCAGCTCACTATCCCCTGATGCCTGCATTATGGTGATTTTAAAATAGTCAAAGTCAAAAGGTTACAAGACTCTAAAGGCCCAAACCTATAAAAGCGATCCCTCTTAATAACAAGGGAGACATGGAGGAACCACAACCCTCAACCTCAGACCCAAAACCTATACCGGAGAAGGGGCCATAATCAGAGTAGGCAAAATGCAATAAAACATAATGCAGCCAAAAAGAGAGGGACTCACAACACTGACAAGTGCCAGTACGATCCTCAGCAGCAGCATCCGAAGCGCAGCACACAGCTCCGCAGCGTCCAGCCAGGCCCCCAGCAGCAGCACGCACAGGCCCAGGCACCTAGAATGTTCCTCGGGGGGCGCGGCGCCAACATGATGTCATCGCGCACCGGCACCAGGCTCCGCCCCCTCCACGGCGCATCCGAGAAGACGCCTGCCCCCTCAGCACACCTTAGGACTAAAAATGGCTGAGCCAGCGAGGAGCCAAGTCGGAAAAAAAAACACGAGTCCAAATCAAGACACAACAAAACACACTAATAAAGCTTGTGGGCAGGGAGGGATACAACAACATATATATGTATCAAGTGGTTCCCCCTCAGGCTCACCATCAGCCTGTGGCCGGCTACCCTTTGATATAGGGTCTGCGGCCCAGAGCCTAAGCTCTGCCGAACGCCAACAGACCCCGGCGTTCACCCTACCATCACGAATCCCATAGCAGCCAGAGGCTGGGAGGCAGGAGTGGGTCAGGAGGGATCCGTGGAAAAAGGGCCCGCAGCGGCGACAGGCTAGGTGGCCTCGCTCTGCTGCCATCGTCTAAGAGAGAGTGCCAACGATCTTCTGCAGCCAAGACTGCAAGATGAACAACTGGGGAATGATAGAGGGACAGCCGCCCTTATAGGGGGCCGGGAGGAGCTACATCTTTGATCTTGCAGTCCATTGGGGCAGAGCTACCTATCTGTAAGGATATTGGGACGACCTGGACTGGATGTAGGGAAAATGTTTTTTATTACATTTTTTATATTTTTTTATCTCCTTGTGAACTGGTAAAGGGTCAAAGTAACCCCTATATCAGTTTAAAGGGGGTGAAGAGGCTAGGGTTATTGTATTCGGCATTTGGAAGTGCTGAATGTTAGATACTGGGTACTATCCGGCCAAAGGTCTTTGGATTGTCTTTGCACCGGGTCATCACTAGTTATAAGCATAACTAGATAAAAATGACTACAAATAATAGGGCCGACTTGAATCTGTTATCACACTGGTTTGTCTGGAAATTATGCCAATTTATATGGTTGATGTATTCCAGCTAACGCTTTTCCCTTCCACGTGGAACTTCTCTGTTTATGATCCATGTCCTGCTTGTCCAATGTTCAGCTATGTGTAATATGTGCAGTGTAATGGCAAACAGTCAGTGCTTTACTCTTTAAAGTCTAACCAGCCCTAACGTGAAACATACTTTACCATACTTTACATACTTTACTCTTTAAAGTCTAACCAGCCCTAGCTAATATGAATAAATCACCAAATGTATGCACTACCATTTTCTGTAATGTTTTTTTTCTAGCTAAATACCAGAATTAAGGGATAATGTGAAGTTTTCACAATGTGTTGCACATACACATACATATGCATCATAAAGAAAGCATTTGTATATTCATAAAAATAGCATGCCTTAGTCCTGACCAAGCCAGTTAGATGAGCTGGCCAGTGTGAATAGCTAGTTAAGCACTATTGTGAAAAAACTTTCAAATGATAAAAATGATAAAAATCCTTATTCCTTAAGCCAAAAGGAAGTGGTCACTGCATCAAAAACAACATTAAAAAATACAGCCAAGAATCAGAGATGACACAGTTGCGCATTCATTAATTCACACCCCCCCCCCCCCTTAATTGCATTACTATTGTCGTTTTTTGCATCTAAGGGGCTTATTATATACACAGTATGTTCTAGAAAAGAGCTATTGTGATTATGCTATAAATGAAACAAGATATTGCTGGATTATGCTTTCATCATTTTTATAAACAATGGGCAGTATAATTGTTACATGCTTGGGTTCCTATTATGTTTTATACCGTATAAGTTATATTATTATTTTATAAAAATATACTGAAATGAAAGTGAATCTCCAACCTAAATTGCTCCTATCCCCCTCCCATCCACCATGCCTTGCTCACTTGCTAAGCGCTGGCCTCCTGATCTCACAGTGGAAGTGCAGAGCCAGAAGCCCAGCTGAATTTGCTGCAGTTGCTGTCCATGTAGCTTTTGCAGAGAGACAAGCAGGCTGATTCATTACTAGCGCCAGGTAATAGCAGATGAGCGTCTGTACTGCGACGCTAAGAGCGACTGCTAGTGGTCGCTCTGATCTGCCGTCAGCTGCTATTACAGAGCGCCTCAGTCGCTATAGTAACCTGTGCGCCATTGATGAATTTTATGTTTTGCAGTCGCTATTAAGCCACTTTACATTCGCTCACCCAAATGTAATGTTGTAGGTGCATTTTTTTTTAATGTGTTAACGCTAAAATGTAATGTGAATGTTATATAATCAATGCTAACATTGGCAATATATATATATTTTTTTTAGTTTATGTGTTTTGGAAAAATACAGTTTATTGAATAAAATAATGACACAAATGTTTTGAAAAAACAATTAAATATTTATTTTAAAATTAAAAATATGCCCAACATGGGCGATAAACTGTGGCCAAGCCACAACTCTAATTCCCCCCACCCTATGACTTTTTCTTCTTCTCCAGCAGCATGAGTCTTGTCCTTCGGACATACTGCCACAGTCTGCGATACTCCATTCTGCCAGCTGTAGGGAAATTAAAAGATATATTAGTGCCGCTGTACCCCAAAAACGATACATACCTATGAAAGGGGTAAATGTGTTAGAATTAAGTAATATGAATATAAACTTTTGGAACCCTTGACAAGCACCCAAGTTCTTCTAATTAATATATGGCCCAACTCAAAAATAGGTCCACCACTATAGATTATCCACCCTAGTCTCACATTATAACGTACCTTAACTAACCAAATAAGGCCTACATAAGATGGGGAACACTGAAGTTCATCTTGAGCACAAATAAGCCTGTACCTTTTTAAAGTAAAATTCCACCCCTATGTCAGTTTTTAATTTTAAAGGTCAAATAGTAGGAATAATCGAAATACCTAACCTAATTAACACAAGCCTATTTATTTTGTAAACAAGTTACATCCAATTATGATTGATGTTTGCAAATATAGCATCTCCATGTTTAATAGTAAACAGCAGACTGTCTCTAACATTAGTTCATGTTAATTGACACAAGCTTAATTATCAAAAAATGTTTTGAACATGGAAATTGGTAGACTAACCATTGCAGCTGTGGCTCTGGCTCATGCTGCTGGAGGTTCCTGGATCAGGAGTGGGGAGAATTAGGACGGGGTCCGTCTGTGTGGAAACATCTGTTCAGATAAAAAACAAAACACAAAAGATCATAAGGACAATGTATTTTATGTCTTTAATAGGCATCAACAAGTATTGTTTAGAATGTTACGATAACCATACTTTAGCCTATACATTTGGCCATGTGTTTGTTTAAAAAAGGCAACTTTGGGTAACACAAGTTCTAGTCACATTAGTTTATGATTTAGGGGTACAACAGTATAGGAGCTACTGTGAAATAGGCCAAATGGGCCCATCACTACCATATAAGGTATTGGGCCTATTCAAATATGATATACGTTTATAAACATAGTTAAAAAGATAGATTATGGAAGATTTAAAACAACCACAACCATGCCCGAGTGCCTCACCTGCAGCATAGCTGGTGGAGGTGCCGGCTCTATGATGCCCTGTAAATAAGCCATAGTTTCAAATGAAATAATTAAAAACAACAATATAACACTATAAATAATAACCAACTATAATAATTACACTCACCAGGGGATAAGCTGCTGCTGGTATCCCAGGGAGGGCTATGAGGTGGAGGCGTGGAGCCTCCGCTCCTCACAATGGGCCCAGCAGATCCCAAACCCAATGGGCCACCCTCCTCTCTTTGACTCCCTGATCCTACAGGGAGTGTGGTGGAGTCCCTTGCCTCCTCCCCACTGGGACTGCCCACTTGAGAGTGGCCACAGGGGGTTTGGGACTCAGCTGAGTCCGATTGTGAGGAGCTGAGGCTCCATACTACCCTCACCCCAGCAGTATGTTCCAGTGGGGCGTCATCCCCTTCCTCCCCTGGGTCCTCAAAATGGGATGGGATCCCCTTTCCGTGTTTCCCCAGGGGAGGACGCTTATCTGTGGAGAGGAAACAAAAGACAAAAAATAACAAATCACACTCAAATACATTATTCTGCACACATTATAGAAAAAACAAGAATTTATTTAGGTTCACTTACCAGATGCGTAGGCCAGTATACGCCCTCATTGTCCCGGCGCTTAAAGTCTGACCATTTCTGGAGGATTGTCCTTTTACTGAGCTCTGTATTGAAGCGCTGGGACACTGTGGCTTGCACCTCCATCACTATGCTGCTCTTGGCACTCAGGGCATAGTCGTACTCCGATATGCAGAAATCCTAAGAAAACAAAAACTAAAAATTAGTTATATAGAAATATGCAAATCAACAAGTTATTCATTTTAGCTAAAGTCACTATTTTAATGTAAAAAATGTGTAAAAAATGTAAACTAAAGGATATAGGTTTTTTTTGTAAACACTTGACCAAAAATAAAATTTTAAAAATACAATAATAATGTAAATTTGTTTATTAAAAAAATTGTCCTGAACATACTAACAAACTTTAAAAATCAAAATACATTATAGATTTTGGTTTAGCAGCTAGAAGAAAAACACCAAAAACTTACTTTCACTACTTGGCCATTGATCCGAGGATTCACCCTCTTCCTGATCTTCTTTGGGGAGTCAGGGGGGGGGGGGAAGGGGAGGCTGAAGGGGCAGGGGGGCATCAGATTCGGAGGAGGAGCTGAGGAGCCATCTGGCAGGTCTTCTGGGCCTCATGGTGGATCCTTGTAGGTGTAAAACTGGAAGTACACAAAACAAAAGTGAAAGCAAAACCTTTGACCCTCCTTGCAAAATAAAAACGCTAAGAAAATATCCCGCTATGAAACGCAACTTTTACAATGCGTACGCATACCAATGTTTGGCGCTATAGACACACACGCCAAAACAATATTTAACAACTGTAGAGTGCTGCATGCTGCGAACGACAGCGACTGCTGAGTGCAACCGAATCTCAGTGAATCCAACCGTATTCATCAAAAATTGACAGTGAGCAAACGCAGGCATTCTAGATTGTGTGGCTGGAGGACATAGCGCCAGATGCTGTGTGCTTAAAGTTCATGGAGGCATCCCTCAGTACAGGCATGGGGGCATCCCTCAGTACAGGCATGGGGGCATCCCTCAGTACAGTCATGGAGGCATCCCTCAGTACAGGCATGGGGGCATCCCTCAGTACAGGCATGGGGGCATCCCTCAATACAGTCATGGAGGCATCCCTCAGTACAGGCATGGGGGCATCCCTCAATACAGGCATGGGGCATCCCTCAGTACAGGCATGGGGGCATCCCTCAGTACAGGCATGGGGGCATCCCTCAGTACAGGCATGGGGGCATCCCTCAGTACAGGCATGGGGGCATCCCTCAGTACAGGCATGGGGGGCATCCCTCAGTACAGGCATGGGGGCATCCCTCAATACAGTCATGGGGGCATCCCTCAGTACAGGCATGGGGGCATCCCTCAATACAGTCATGGGGGCATCCCTCAGTACAGGCATGGGGGCATCCCTCAGTACAGGCATGGGGGCATCCCTCAATACAGGCATGGGGCATCCCTCAGTACAGGCATGGAGGCATCCCTCAGTACAGGCATGGGGGCATCCCTCAGTACAGGCATGGGGGCATCCCTCAGTACAGGCATGGAGGCATCCCTCAGTACAGGCATGGAGGCATCCCTCAGTACAGGCATGGGGGCATCCCTCAGTACAGCCAGTGGGGCATCCCTCAATACAGTCATGGAGGCATCCCTCAGTACAGGCATGGGGGCATCCCTCAGTACAGGCATGGGGGCATCCCTCAGTACAGGCATGGAGGCATCCCTCAGTACAGGCATGGAGGCATCCCTCAGTACAGGCATGGAGGCATCCCTCAGTACAGGCATGGGGGCATCCCTCAGTACAGGCATGGGGGCATCCCTCAGTACAGGCATGGAGGCATCCCTCAGTACAGGCATGGGGGCATCCCTCAGTACAGGCATGGAGGCATCCCTCAGTACAGGCATGGAGGCATCCCTCAGTACAGGCATGGGGGCATCCCTCAGTACAGGCATGGGGGCATCCCTCAGTACAGGCATGGGGGCATCCCTCAGTACAGGCATGGGGGCATCCCTCAGTACAGGCATGGGGGCATCCCTCAGTACAGGCATGGGGGCATCCCTCAGTGCAGGCATGGGGGCATCCCTCAGTACAGGCATGGGGGCATCCCTCAGTACAGGCATGGGGGGCATCCCTCAGTACAGGCATGGGGGCATCCCTCAATACAGTCATGGGGGCATCCCTCAGTACAGGCATGGGGGCATCCCTCAGTACAGGCATGGGGGCATCCCTCAATACAGGCATGGGGCATCCCTCAGTACAGGCATGGAGGCATCCCTCAGTACAGGCATGGGGGCATCCCTCAGTACAGGCATGGGGGCATCCCTCAGTACAGGCATGGAGGCATCCCTCAGTACAGGCATGGAGGCATCCCTCAGTACAGGCATGGGGGCATCCCTCAGTACAGCCAGTGGGGCATCCCTCAATACAGTCATGGAGGCATCCCTCAGTACAGGCATGGGGGCATCCCTCAGTACAGGCATGGGGGCATCCCTCAGTACAGGCATGGAGGCATCCCTCAGTACAGGCATGGAGGCATCCCTCAGTACAGGCATGGAGGCATCCCTCAGTACAGGCATGGGGGCATCCCTCAGTACAGGCATGGGGGCATCCCTCAGTACAGGCATGGAGGCATCCCTCAGTACAGGCATGGGGGCATCCCTCAGTACAGGCATGGAGGCATCCCTCAGTACAGGCATGGAGGCATCCCTCAGTACAGGCATGGGGGCATCCCTCAGTACAGGCATGGGGGCATCCCTCAGTACAGGCATGGGGGCATCCCTCAGTACAGGCATGGGGGCATCCCTCAGTACAGGCATGGGGGCATCCCTCAGTACAGGCATGGGGGCATCCCTCAGTGCAGGCATGGGGGCATCCCTCAGTACAGGCATGGAGGCATCCCTCAGTACAGGCATGGGGGCATCCCTCAGTACAGGCATGGGGGCATCCCTCAGTACAGGCATGGGGGCATCCCTCAATACAGTCATGGAGGCATCCCTCAGTACAGGCATGGAGGCATCCCTCAGTACAGGCATGGGGGCATCCCTCAATACAGTCATGGAGGCATCCCTCAGTACAGGCATGGGGGCATCCCTCAGTACAGGCATGGGGGCATCCCTCAGTACAGCCAGTGGGGCATCCCTCAGTACAGGCATGGGGGCATCCCTCAGTACAGGCATGGGGCATCCCTCAGTACAGGCATGGGGGCATCCCTCAGTACAGGCATGGAGGCATCCCTCAGTACAGGCATGGGGGCATCCCTCAGTACAGGCATGGGGGCATCCCTCAGTACAGGCATGGAGGCATCCCTCAGTACAGGCATGGAGGCATCCCTCAGTACAGGCATGGAGGCATCCCTCAGTACAGGCATGGGGGCATCCCTCAGTACAGGCATGGAGGCATCCCTCAGTACAGGCATGGAGGCATCCCTCAGTACAGGCATGGGGGCATCCCTCAGTACAGGCATGGGGGCATCCCTCAGTACAGGCATGGGGGCATCCCTCAGTACAGGCATGGGGGCATCCCTCAGTACAGGCATGGGGGCATCCCTCAGTACAGGCATGGGGGCATCCCTCAGTGCAGGCATGGGGGCATCCCTCAGTACAGGCATGGAGGCATCCCTCAGTACAGGCATGGGGGCATCCCTCAGTACAGGCATGGGGGCATCCCTCAGTACAGGCATGGGGGCATCCCTCAATACAGTCATGGAGGCATCCCTCAGTACAGGCATGGAGGCATCCCTCAGTACAGGCATGGGGGCATCCCTCAATACAGTCATGGAGGCATCCCTCAGTACAGGCATGGGGGCATCCCTCAGTACAGGCATGGGGGCATCCCTCAGTACAGCCAGTGGGGCATCCCTCAGTACAGGCATGGGGGCATCCCTCAGTACAGGCATGGGGCATCCCTCAGTACAGGCATGGGGGCATCCCTCAGTACAGGCATGGAGGCATCCCTCAGTACAGGCATGGGGGCATCCCTCAGTACAGGCATGGGGGCATCCCTCAGTACAGGCATGGGGCATCCCTCAGTACAGGCATGGGGGCATCCCTCAGTACAGGCATGGGGCATCCCTCAGTACAGGCATGGGGGCATCCCTCAGTACAGGCATGGGGCATCCCTCAGTACAGGCATGGGGGCATCCCTCAGTACAGGCATGGAGGCATCCCTCAGTACAGGCATGGGGGCATCCCTCAGTACAGGCATGGGGGCATCCCTCAGTACAGGCATGGGGGCATCCCTCAGTACAGCCAGTGGGGCATCCCTCAGTACAGGCATGGAGGCATCCCTCAATACAGTCATGGAGGCATCCCTCAGTACAGGCATGGGGGCATCCCTCAGTACAGGCATGGGGCATCCCTCAGTACAGGCATGGGGGCATCCCTCAGTACAGGCATGGGGGCATCCCTCAGTACAGGCATGGAGGCATCCCTCAGTACAGGCATGGGGGCATCCCTCAGTACAGGCATGGGGGCATCCCTCAGTACAGGCATGGGGGCATCCCTCAGTACAGGCATGGAGGCATCCCTCAGTACAGGCATGGGGGCATCCCTCAGTACAGGCATGGGGGCATCCCTCAGTACAGGCATGGAGGCATCCCTCAGTACAGGCATGGGGGCATCCCTCAGTACAGGCATGGGGGCATCCCTCAGTACAGGCATGGAGGCATCCCTCAGTACAGGCATGGGGGCATCCCTCAGTACAGTCATGGAGGCATCCCTCAGTACAGGCATGGGGGCATCCCTCAGTACAGGCATGGAGGCATCCCTCAGTACAGGCATGGAGGCATCCCTCAGTACAGGCATGGGGGCATCCCTCAGTACAGGCATGGAGGCATCCCTCAGTACAGGCATGGAGGCATCCCTCAGTACAGGCATGGGGGCATCCCTCAGTACAGGCATGGGGGCATCCCTCAGTACAGGCATGGAGGCATCCCTCAGTACAGGCATGGGGGCATCCCTCAGTACAGGCATGGAGGCATCCCTCAGTACAGGCATGGGGGCATCCCTCAATACAGGCATGGAGGCATCCCTCAGTACAGGCATGGGGGCATCCCTCAGTACAGTCATGGTTCAATTTTTTTTTTTAGCGAAAACCCATGGATTAACATTGTTGGTGAGGTGTGACATTACCACTTCAGTTACTGACAAATACAGACATTTTTGAATAAATGTAGCTAAAAAAATAAAATCTTACAAAAAAAGTTTTTTTAGTGCCAGAATTCATGTCTGAAAGCTTAACAAATAAAAAAATAAAAAAAATGGGATGAGGAAAGGGATTTAAGGAAATGTATAGGAGAGCGCCAGGTAGCGAGAGGTATGACGTTCTGCAAGTTTGAACGCCGGCACTGTATGCTGAGACTGGGATAATGATGAATCGGACGCTACATAGTATTGCTCAACAGAATCGGCTTCATCAATGTGGAATTGCATGTTGTGGACAGCGTTGTCATGCCGTTACCTGCCGCTACCTGTCGCTAAACAGCCACAACCTGTCGCTATCTCTTCATAAATAACGCCCCGAGTGATTTTTAGTCACCCAACTTTTACTGGCTTTATACGTGTGGCCTGATTTACCATTTGTGGGCTTCCACTAGTTTGCTCTACCATCAGTACGTTGTTTGTGCTACAAATGGAGAACATAGCTATTTTTCTATCAAACAGAGCAACAGATGGGCCAAAGTTGAAGTGCCCTCTGCTTTACAATTTTCCTTTGCCAATGATTGTGAAGGCATCAACGGCGAATCACTGCTGAAGACATAACGATTCAGCATTGCAGTACATTGACTGAACACTTGAGGGCAGTCACGTGAGAGAACCAATAATGATTAGTATTGGTGATTGGCTTTGTCATCCCAGGACTCCCCCCCCCCCCCCACCCACAGTATTCTGGGGGTCAGTATGTTGCCCTGACACAGCTACTAGTCAGGTTTTTAAAAAAATGGATTATGCTGTTATTCAACTGCAATTCAACTGCATTTAGTCTATGAAACCACATCCCAGCAGCAGCATGCTAAAGCCGGGTGTTACAATAGTGTTGTAGTAGTGCAAACGGAAAGTGGATTCCATTGGAATGTAATATTTAAATCCTGTCAAACTAGCTTCTAAAACTTAAATTTCAGCAATTATGGAGGAGGCACAATGTGGCAGGTTACAGCAATGCGGCCATGTATCAGCAAAAAAGAGTTTTTTAAATGTTGTATTGTGTGACTTGCTGAGCATTGATCTATATGCCATCTGGTGGTGGAAGTGAAAAATAACATGTTATTTTCACCAGCTGGACACGCAAGCAAATTGCTGCATAGCCGAGGTAACTTTTCTGTCCCATCTGTTGCTTCAGCACCCGGTGATAAAACTCTTCTACTTTTTAAGTGAGAAAATACAATTCTGTGAGTACTCACCTGTAGAATTGATTTTGTAGTATACAGCACGTCCTGTTCCAATAATTCCTTACACTTGGGTTATTCCGCAACAAGGTGGCGCAGTGGACTGCAGAAAGACTTGTGGCCACTCCCGGCCCCATAAATAGCCAGGAACCTCCCACCAATTTCCAGTGTTGACAAGCAGTTATACAAGAAGCCGGGAGAATCAAAAAATGGATAAGAACCCAAAAAGAACTTTAGAACAATCACCATACAGAGGTAACCAAGAAAAATTATAACAAGGGAGGAATGGAACAGGACATGCTGTATACTACAAAATCAATTCTACAGGTGAGTACTCACAGAATTGTATTTTTCCAAGTATACAGCGCGTCCTGTTCCAATAATTCCTTACACTTGGGACATCCAAAAGCAGTATCCGTAAGGTAGGGTGGGATCCCCAAAGAGCAAAAGCGTGCAGATTAAACCACTGCCGCCTGAAGAACTTTGCGGCCAAACGCAGCGTCAGCTGAGGCCCTAACATCATCAACCTTGTAAAACTTAGTATGAACAGAAGACCAAATTTGCGGCCTTACAAATTTGTTCAACAGAAGCCTGGTGCTGAAAGACCCAAGAGGCACCAATAGCACGAGTGGAATGAGCAGTAAGGCGGCAGGGAGGTTCTTTCCCCTTAGCAGAATAGGCTTGCACCACCGCCTGACGAATCCGCTTGCTGATAGTGGACTATCCGGAGGCAAACCCTTCCTAGGACCAGAAGGAAGAACAAAAAGAGCATCAGTCTTCCTGAAAGATTCAGTAGCTACCAAGTAAAATTTCAGAACCCTGACCACATCTAAAGAATACAGAGTCCTCTCCTTGGAATTAGCAGGATTAGGACACAAGGAAGGCAAGACAATGTCCTGATTGAGATGAAAAGCAGACACAACCTTAGGCAAGAAATCTGTCTTGAACCGAAACACCACCTTGTCCTGGTGTCAGGAATAGCTTTGTTACGTCTGTCTAGTTGGACTGTTTCCCTTAAGTTTTCCCTTAGTTAAGATGGCGGATTGTGTCTCAGCTGGGTGCCATCTTACTTCCTGTCATGTATATAAACCTCTCAGGCCTGTTGCTCAGTGCTTGAGTATTGTGTTAGACTTCCTGCTTGTGCAGTTCTCTGGCCTGGAACTTACTCTCCGGTTTGTTCCTCCACTTGCGGTTTACCCTGCAAATCCTTGCTACCTGCTCACCCGGATTGGACTTTGACTCTGCATTGATCTGCTTCCCTGCTGCTGACCCGGATTGGACTTTGACTCCGCTTTGATCTGCTTCCCTGTTGCTGACCCGGATTGGACTTTGACTCTGCATTGATCTGCTTCCCTGCTGCTGACCTGGATTGGACTTTGACTCCTCTTTGATCTGCTTCCCTGTTGCTGACCCGGATTGGACTTTAGACCGGTCAGTAGGAAACTGGGTTGGATTTGCATCAAAGTATAGCCTACATTGATTGAGGAATCCCCTGAATTTGTCACGGTCTCCGCCAAATCTGAACGGTGGCAACTTAGGACTCATGGCAGGCACGGAAGTAGGTAGTACAGAAGCTTGAGCCTCCAAGTGAGCCATCCGGTCAGATAATGTCTGCACCGTCCCACGTAGCTCTTGAATTGTTTGTCCATAAATATGGACATTGTGAGAAGTCTGTCCTTCAAAGGCATCATATTTGTTTTTCAACGTCTGCATCTCGGCGTGCATATTAGCCAGAGTAGACTGCAGCTGGTTAATGCGAACCTCCAAACACCCAGTCCCAGCGGACTCCATTTTTGGCTTGAGTATCCTGTCACGATACTGGTGAATACTGCTGGAGTCCAATGGCAGAGACTAGGCCAAAGCGCAGAAGGTCAAAGTCCAAACAGGGAAGCAGATCAATGCAGAGTCAAAGTCCAATCCGTGTCAGCAACAGGGAAGCAGATCAAAGCGGAGTCAAAGTCCAATCCGGGTCAGCAACAGGGAAGCAGATCAAAGCGGAGTCAAAGTCCAATCCGGGTCAGCAGCAGGGAAGCAGATCAATGCAGAGTCAAAGTCCAATCCGGGTCAGCAGGTAGCAAGGATTTGCAGGGTAAACCGCAAGTGGAGGAACAAACCGGAGAGTAAGTTCCAGGCCAGAGAACTGCACAAGCAGGAAGTCTAACACAATACTCAAGCACTGAGCAACAGGCCTGAGAGGTTTATATACATGACAGGAAGTAAGATGGCACCCAGCTGAGACACAATCCGCCATCTTAACTAAGGGAAAACTTAAGGGAAACAGTCCAACTAGACAGACGTAACAAAGCTATTCCTGACACCTGGTGTCGCTCAAAATAAGGAGGTTTAATGGAAAGCGCCGCCAACACGCCTGACAGAAGTGATAGCCACCAAAAAGACTACCTTAAGAGTCAAAATGGGCAAAGCGGCCTCATGGAGAGGCTCAAAGGGATGACCCTGCAGAGCAGATAATACCAGATTCAGATCCCAAACTGGTAACATAGGCTTATGTGGCAGACGCACGTGAGAAACCCCCTGGAAAAAAGTCTTAACCAAACGGTGATTGGCAAAAGATCTTTGGAAAAAAATTGCCAGAGCTGAAACCTGACCTTTGAGGGTACTAAGTTGAAGGCCCAAATCCAAACCATGTTGCAAAAATTCCAGAATCCTGGGAATAGAAAACACCCGACAGGGAAGAGATTTGGACTCACAGCAGGCAATGTAAGCATGCCAGACCCTGTAGTAGATAAAGGACAAGGATTTCTTCCTAGCCCTAATCATGGTATCAACAACAGAGGCAGGCAACCCCTTTTCCCTCAAGATGGAGGTTTCAGCAGCCAAGCCGTTAAAGCCAGCATTTGTAAATTGGGATGGTGTAGCTGCCCCTGAGGGAGAAGATCTGGATCCTTGGGCAAGACGTACCGATCTACTGCCAACTGCACGACGTCTGCGAACCACACCCTTCTTGGCCAACAGGGGGCCACCAGGATGGCTGGCACCCCCTCCTGGGCAATCTTGCGCATGACCCTGCCCAGTAGAGGGAACGGAGGGAACACATAGAGAAGCTGAAACTCCGTCCAAGGCATTGCAAGTGCATCCGTGGCGTAGACCAGAGGATCCTGTGACAGGGAGACAAACTTGGGAAGTTTGTGATTGTGACGGGACGCAAACAGGTCCACATCCGGCTGACCCCAGTGGTGACACAGGGAGAGAAACACCTGGTTGTTGAGGGACCATTCCCCCGGACGAGACGTCCCCCTGCTCAGGGAGTCCGCCACCTGGTTCTCCACCCCTGGAATGTATACCGCTGAGATGCAGGGAATATTCTGTTCCGCCCAAGACAGTATCAGGGACACTTCCTTGAAGGCTCGCTTGCTCCGAGTCCCTCCCGGTTGATGTAGGCAACCGCCATCTGGTTGTCTGAGCGGATCTGAACAGCCCGACCCCGAAGGTGTGTGGTCAGCTGAGAAAGAACCAACCTGATTGCCCTCAGTTCCAGTACATTGATGGGAGCATGGGCCTCCTGGGGGCCCCACCGACCCTGGAACTTCAGGGATTTCCAAAAGCCCCCCCAGCCTGTCAGACTGGCATCTGTGGTGACCGTCTGCCAGCACGGGGGCAGGAAAGTCCTGCCCACCACAAGGTTCCTTGAGTCCAGCCACCACGAAAGGGACTGTCTGGCCAGAGGAGACAGAGCAAATTCCTGATCCAGGGACACAGGGTCCCGATCCCAGTCTGACAAGAGGTGCAACTGAAGAGATCTCATGTGAAACTGAGCAAAGGGGGACCGCCTCGAAGCAGGACACCATCAGGCCCACCAACTGCATCCCCAGACGGATGGAGGGAAGAGGACACAAGAGCAAGCAGTGCCTGCTTCTGAAGGCCCTCCACCTTCTGCTGAGGAAGGAACACCTTGACCTGAGAGGTATCCAGTGTCATGCCCAGAAAGGACCTCACCAAGACAGTGAAGACTTGAGAAAGTTGATCACCCAGCCGAAGGACTCCAGAGTGGAGGTCACCACCCGGGTGTCCAGCTCGGCCTGATGAAAGGACTGGGCTACAATACGGATGTCATCCCGGTAAGGAAGGACGCGAATGCCCTGGTTCCGTAGCAGAGCCATCACCCCCCGCCAGCACCTTGGTGAACACCCGAGGCGCCAAGGTGATACCAAAGGGTAAATACAAACTGATAATGCTGATCCTCCAGCGCGAACCTCAGAAATCTCTGATGACCTGGGAAGATAGGCACATGAAGATAAGCATCCTTGATGTCCACGTTGGTCATGAAGTCGCCCGGGCGAAGGGTACTGACAGCTGAGCGTAGCGTCTCCATGCGAAAATGCTTGAATCTGACAAACTTGTTGAGGCACTTCAAGTCCAGGATGAGCCTCAGAGAGCCGTCCTTTTTGGGGACCGTGAAAAGATTGGAATAGTACCCCTGACCCTGTTCTTGAGGGGGCACCGAACAAATGACCCCTGACTCCAGCAGGCATTGAACCGCCGAAAGCAACCCTTGAGCTGACAGGGGGTTTAAAGACATCCGGAATCTGATGAATCTTGGGGGCAGCCGGGCTGCAAACTCTATCTTGTAACCGGAGGACACCGCCTGCTGAATCCATCGGTCTGAGACATTGAGCCTCCAGAAGTGAGTTAAGAGGCAAAGCCATCCCCCCACCCGGATGGGTGAGGGCACCCCCTCATGCCTGAGGGGCCTTGGGAGGAGGTTTGGGCTTGGAACCCCAGGAGAGACTGGAACGACCACGGGATTTGCCACGGCCCCAAGAATCTCTGCGGCTACCTGAGAAGAGGGAGCCACGACCTCCTCTGGGAGTACGAAGGGAGGGGAAGGAGGCGGAGGGCCCCCGAAAGGGCCAGGGCTGCCTTCTACGCTGAGGCAGTCTGCCATCCTTAGCTAAAACATCAAGACGCTCATCTAAGGGCCGCAGCCCCACAAAGGGGAGCCCAGTGAGAGCCTTCTTAGCAGCAGCATCAGCTGCCCACTGACGCAACCAAACAGAGCGGTGCATAGCCACCAAAAATGCAGAGGCCCTACCGCCCAGCCTCACAGCATCATCCATGGCAGTAAGGATAAATGCAACAAAATCAGAGCAAAGCAAGAGGGCCCTATAATCCCCCCTCCTCCTACCAGCCATAGCGCCATCACATAGACGCTTGAGCAGTTTCTTAAGGGCAATAGCTGTAATGGCAGCAGCACAGGCCGGGCGCAGCCCAGCCCCCACACAGGTAAAAGCATGGCAGGCCAGCTGATCCATGCACCGGTCCTCGCTGTCCCTCGGAGTGGTAGTGTCAGGGGAAGGCATGACCGAGGTATTGGACAGACCTAGCACGGGGGCGTCCACCTCAGGGGGACATGACCACCGCTTTACTAGATCAGCAGGAAAGGGATACCTCTTATCCAATCCCTTGGGCACAGCGGGCAGCCTGTTAGGACGTTCCCACTCCTTAAGCACCATAGTAGTGAAATGTCCCTGCTCAGGGAACTCAAGACGCTGTTTATAAGGGCGAAAGAGCTCGCCCTGCTTCTTCCTAGCCACCTCAGGGGGAACAATGTGCAAAACTTCAAAAATGTGAGACAGCAGATTATCAGTGTCCTCAGGGTACCATGATTCCCCCCCGGACGCAGACCCAGGGTCACTATCGCAACCCTCCTGCTGGTCCCCAGAGGAGTCAAGAGTCCTGGAACAGTTCCCCTTCCTCTAGGGAATAACGTCCACCAGTGGCATCAAACTCCTCATACTCCTCTGTGGAGCGTGAGGGAGTGGAAGTCAGGTGCCACTTCTTGCCAGAGGCCTTCCTAGGAACAGGCCCGGCAAGCTGCCTCTCAATGTTGGCCACACGAAGTGCCAGATCAGACTGTGACCTCCTGCTATCATCCCCCTCACTGGGGGCCAATTGCAGGAGTGGGGGGGTAGGCGACTCCGAAGGGGGCGCAGAGCTGGGAAGCGATGCAGGCAAACCAGCTTGGAGCGCAAGGACACTTTGGGCGCGTGGCACACACACCCTGACACTGTCACTCACAGGGGATACCCCACACATGGCACACAGCCGGGATTGCCCCGAAAGACCCCCAAGCACGCTATCCCCAGAAGCCTCCATATGGTGATTAACACAGGTGCAATAGGTCAGCACTGGGCAAAGGCTAATACAAAAGCCACCCGGGATGCCCTCCCACGGGATGCCCCCAGAAGTCAGTAAAGGGGGGGGGATGAGGGGGAGGAAGGAGTAGAGCCGGGAGAAACCACAACCCACTGGTATCCTGCCTGAAAGACATAAGTAAAAATGACACATGAGCATCCCGCAGCACATGCATCACGGACCAAGGAAATTGCAGGATCACCAAGCCTCAGACCGCTGGATGAAGTAACACACAGGAGAATACAGCACCGCAGCCAGAAAGGGAGAAAACCAGACGCACAGGTAATCCAAAATGGCGCCGGCATAAGTACCTCGAGGGGCGGGCCGCGGGGGAATGACGCAATACACGTCAACCCCCCCGCCCCTCCAAAGAGCGCGAACACGGCGCCCACGTGACCCCGCCAGCAACATGACTAAGCAAAAACGCCACAGGTTATAGCGCCATCCGCCGCTACCAACAAAATACACCACAACTAACACCACTCGCCGCTACCCCCCCCCCCCCGAACATAAGTCAGAGGGGGGGGGAAGGGAGAGAGACGAAAGACAGCGGTGAGTATCCGGGCCAGGGTGGGTGGGAAAGAAAAAGACACAGTCCCCCAAAACTCACCCCCTCAGAAGCCAGGACAGGAACTTTGCATTCCTAGTAGGCTCACCACAAAGCCTATGGCCGGCTACCTTTTGTGGAACAGTGTCTGCGGCTTGGGGCAGCGCTCCTGGAGTACTTGACCCTAGTGCTCTTCTACCCTCACTCGATCTGTCAGCCAAGGCTGGGAGGCAGAAAGGGTCCAGAAACGGGTGGAAATAGACTTGCGCTCACCTGCACATAGAGAGAGAGCCATCTTCTATCTTCGCAGTTTCACTGCAGAGGAAACACTGGGAACTCTATGGTTAATTCCGTTTTTATAGGGGGCCGGGAGATGCCACAGCTCTTCTGCAGTACACTGTGCCACCTTGTGGCGGAATAACCCAACAGTTATGAATACTGAAGCAGGCCGTGCCATGCAATAAGAAAATCTATTTTTTACAATTTGTAGTGTTTTTTTGTAATAAAAAATAGTTTTTCAGTATAATCATATTGCTCCTAAAAGCCCCATTTCTCACGGCTACACACATAGTACCACATATGTATTGGTAGACACCTTTTCCTGCCCTCCCGCAAACTGAAATAACGCTTTAGGAGATTTTCAGGTAAAATACAAATGCTATGCGTACCTTGCAATTTTCCAAGAAAAAAAACCCTTACGTTTGAAATACCATCAACCAACTACATATCTGGAAGTACACACCTCAGCTTTCTAGGTGTACCAGGCTTGTTGACATGGTTGCAAAAAAATATTCAAACAAGAAAAGGCAAGTTGAATCTGAAAAAGCAAGGTCCCGGACAGAACAATACCCAACATGCATAGGTATTGTCAAGGGAGGAGTTGCCAAAGACTCCAAAGTAAAGCATACGCGTAAGGGTAATTATACTTCTGCAGACAGTGTGCACCTTGCACTTTTTCAACCAAACCAACCTTTTACATTTGGAATACCCCCAACAAACCATTTATTCCCTGAAAGTACAAACCATATATTCCCTGAAAAAAATTGTATGGGGGACTGGGCACCAGCTATGTAGGGCTTGTAGAGCAGGGTGCAAAGGCCAGTCTCAGTGGCCTCCTGCCATGCAGGCTACAAGCCCGCATAGCCTTTGCAGCCTCCAGGCTCTTCTGCCCTCCCCGGGCTTTGGGGAGGCAGGTAAGGGGGTTAATAGCAAGTCACCCGCTAGCCGCAGGTGAGCCAGCCCCCAAGCGTTGTGAACTGGTATAGGGGTCTCAGGGATCCTTTACCAGTTCACAAAGGGTTAACAGTAAAAAAAAAAAAAAAAAAAAACACAAAAGAAAAAAATTACATTTATTTTTAGTTATTATTTTTTTACACTCACCTCTGATCCTGTGTCCTGTGTTGATGATGTCCCTCACTGATCTCGATGACAGATGCTAGGGGTGGGGGCTTGCTGGAGGGGGGATGGAAAGGCAGGGTATCAGAGTTCCTTGCCCCTTCAACCTCTTTCCACCGATCTCCCCAGCATCTGACATCATCCAACCTGCCCACAAAAGGCTAGGCTAGAGACAGGAACGGCGGACGTAGGGGAGAGGGCCTGTTTCGGGCCTCACGGCGGAAGAGCCCAGTGGGATCAGAGGACCCCGAGGAAGAGAAGACCTGGAGGGAGGGATCATGGGCATAGGTCAGTAAATGTTATTTCTTTTCTTTTGCAGATGTCAGCGGCGGCAGAAGTGGGGTGCCTCTTTCGGGCCCTCTCCTGAAGCCGGAAGAGCACCGGGAGAGGGGGGATCGGATGCCCCCCGGGTGAAGAGAAGACCTGCAGAATCGATCGAGGGGTTAGGTGCATTTTTAAAGCCCGTTACATGAGTCTCAAGTGAGACTCACTCACTAAAGGGGTTAAGGCCTTTGCAAACTGGTAAGTGGTCCTTTGGGACCTCTATACCAGTTCACAGGGCAGGAGGGTCTGGCAAGTCAACTGCAGCCAATGGGTAACTTGCCATAACCCCTGCCCCATTACCTGTCCCCCCAAAGTGAAGGGGGGAGCAGAAGATCCCGCGGTCTGTGTAGGCTATGCGGGCTGGTAGCCTTCAGGGCTAAGGGCCGGCTGCTAGGCCTCCGTACCCTGGTCTACCAGCCCACATAGCTGTTGCCCAAACTAGTTTTACTGGGAAGAAGGGACCCTTTTTAAGGCATTTAACCCTTGATAGTGTGGATAGTATTTGTATTTTATTTGAAAATCTAATAAAACACTCTTTTCAGTTTTGGGAGTCTCCTGGGCAGGAACAGATGTCTAACGCTACATATTTGGTATCACTGTAATTGGAAGGAAAGGGGCTTTTAGATGCAATTAGATTTTTCTTGAAAAACGTATTAATATTTTTTTTCCCATATTTCACCTAAACATTTTGAGAAAGTACTGACAAAAAAAATAGACAATTCATGCTAAAGTGCAAACTCTGCTGACAAAAAAGTTAAACATACATACATAGCACAAACTGCTGAAAATGGCCTGACAACATAAGGTAACAAAATGTCTAGTTAGGCTGGCAGTTAAAGGATTAAGACATAATAGCTTAGCTATAAAAAATGGCAGGAAACCACCACATTATAATAATATATATAGTTTATAAACTTGGACCTACATTTAAGTTTCAGCATAGTGACAGCAAACTAACTACTACTATAATATTGAATAGGTCATTACCTCAACCAGGAAACTTGATTTAACATCAAAAAGTACTTGTACATTGTGGTACATCTTCAAGCCCAGTCATAGATTTTGTGTGCATTCTCCGAATAAGGCAGCTTCTAAGTGGAATAAAATAAAAGTGGGAACACTTTTTAGCACCTTTAACCCTTCTAGTGCCAGCTACGTGAGTCTCACGTAGCAGCCTCTACTCCACTTAAGTGCCAGCTACGTGAGACTCACGTAGCTGACTTTAAACCCCCACAGTAAAAAAATATAAAAGTAAAATACTCACCTGACCCCTCGTTGGATCCAGCCGGGTCTTGTCTTAAATTTGGTGCCATCCGATCCCCCGTGGGGGTGTAAATTTTTTGGGGATTTTTAAGGGTTAGGGTTACCTTAAGGGGGGGGGGCTATGTCATTTTTTGGGGAGAGCACTTTATAACATTTACAAATAAAATACAATTACTATCCACACTATAAACATAAGCATATATGCACATATGGTCCCCCCTCCCGGGGGGGGGGGGGGGGGAATTTTTTTTTTTTAATTTTAAGGGCTAGTGTTAGGCTAACCCTAACCCTTAAAATTAAAAAAAATGGGGTCGTCCAACCCCCCCCCCCTTTGGGAGGGGGGACCCTATATAATTTTTTTTTTGATTTTTAAGTGTTAGGGTTAGGAGGGGGGACCATATGTCTTTTTTTTTTTTTTTATTAACCCCTTATGTTTATAGTGTGGATAGTAGTTGTATTTTATTTGTAAATGTTATAAAGTGCTCTTTTCAGTTTGGGGGGTCTCCAGGGCAAGAATGCGGGGGCTACCAATACATATGTGGTACAGTTGTAATCGGGAGAAATGGGGCTATCACATGCAATATGGTTTTCATTAATAAAACACATTTTTTATTTAAAATAAAGGAGACAATTGTCTAAAAAATAATATTTTATTTATTTTTTTGTTTTTTTTCACAAAAATATTCAAAAAACAGTAGAAAAATTACAAACAAGACATTTCACGTTAAAGCCTAAACTCTGCTGCAAAAATACAACTCTGTGAAGTACTCACCTGTAGAGTTGATATTATATGCATACAGCACGTCCTGCTCCAGAGATAGTAATAACATGTGGGTAATCCTCCGCCTCCGGCACCATGCACTGCAGACATGTAGAAAACAAGCTCCTCCCGGCCCTACATACACCGAGGGACCTCCCACAAATCCCCAGCATTGAAAAGCAGTGAGAAAGAGAGGCCAGGAGAAAACAACCACCCAAAACTGGCAATAATACCAAAGATAACAATCACCAAACAGGGGATCCAGAACAAAGTGAAACAGGGTGGGGTGGAGCAGGACGTGCTGTATGCATATAATATGAACTCTACAGGTGAGTACTTCACAGAGTTGTATTATTCTAAGCATACAGCACGTCCTGCTCCAGAGATAGTAATAACATGTGGGACATCCAATAGCAGTGTCCGTAAAGAAGGGTGGGATCCCCAACAGAAGGCAACAGCAAGCAGTTTAAACTACTGCCGCCTGCAAAACCTTGCGGCCAAACACAGCGTCAGCTGGGGCCCTAACATCAACCTTGTAAAACTTTGTAAAGGTATGAACAGAAGACCAAGTAGCGGCCTTGCAAACTTGTTCAACAGAGGCCTGGTGCTGAAAAGCCCAAGAAGCCCCAACAGCTCTAGTAGAATGAGCAGTAAGACGAAAGAGGGGAGTCTTCCCCTTAGTAGTATAGGCTTGAACCACAGCCTGACGAATCCATTTACTGATGGTAGACTTGGCGGGAGCCAAACCCTTCCTAGGTCCATGAGGCACAACGAAGAGAGCATCCATCTTCCTAAAGGCCTGAGTGGTAACCAGGTAAGACTTGACATACCTAACCACATCCAAGGAATGCAAAACCCTTTCCTTAGGGTTACTAGGATTAGGGCACAATGAAGGAAGTACAATATCCTGATTCAAATGAAATGCAGACACCACCTTAGGCAGGAAGTCTGGCTTGAAGCGAAACACCACCTTATCCCGGTGTCTCTCAAAGTAGGGAGGCTGAATAGACAAGGCAGCCAACTCAGACACACGTCTAACCGAAGTGATAGCTACCAGGAAGACAACTTTGAGCGTGAGCACAGCGAGAGCGGCCTCATGAATAGGCTCAAAAGGAGCCCCCTGCAGGGCCGACAAAACCAAGTTCAGATCCCAAACAGGAACCATAGGTTTCCGAGGAGGAAGCACATGAGTGACCCCCTGAAAGAAGGTCTTGATAAGAGGGTGCTGGGCAAAGGTCTTCTGAAAGAAGATAGACAGGGCCGAAACCTGGCCCTTCCAAGGTACTAAGCTTAAGATCCAAGTCTAAACCATGTTGTAAAAACTCCAGCACCCTGGAGACTAAGAATTCCCGTCAGGGAAGAGACCTGGACTCACACCAGTCAATGTAAGCACGCCATACTCTATAATAGATAGCAGCAGAAGTCTTCTTCCTGGCTTGCACCATAGTAGCCACAACAGAAGCGGACAAACCCTTTTCCATTAAGATGGAGGTTTCAATAGCCAAGCCGTCAAAGCCAGAGTTAGTAAATTGGGATGGCGTAGAGACCCCTGGGTTAGAAGATCTGGCAACCTTGGCAGATCGTACTGATCTACTGCCATTTGAACCACGTCCGCGAACCACACTCTTCTTGGCCACCTTGGGGCCACCAGAATCGCGGGTATCCCTTCCAGAGCGATCTTGCGCAGCACTCTGCCCAGAAGGGGAATTGGTGGAAACACATACAGGAGCCGAAACTCCCTCCAAGACATTGACAGGGCATCCAAAGCCAGAGCCAGAGGATCCTGAGACAGGGATACAAAGCTCGGGAGCTTGTGATTGTGACGGGACGCAAACAGATCCACGTCTGGCACACCCCAACGGTGACACAGGGACTGAAATACCCTGTCGTAGAGGGCCCATTCCCCCTGATGGGACGCCCCCCTGCTCAGAGCATCTGCTAGCAGATTTTCCGCCCCCGGAATGTAGACAGCCGAGATGCATTGGACATTGGTCTCTGCCCATGTTAGAATCAGAGATACCTCCTGGAGAGCACCCTTGCTCCGGGTTCCTCCCTGATGATTGATGTAGGCTACGGCCGTCCTGTTGTCTGAGCGTACCTGAACCCCAGACCCTTCAGGTGCTGGGTCAATAGTTCCAGCACCAACCTGACCGCCCTGAGTTCCAGGACATTGATAGGAAGATGGGCCTCCTGAGGGCCCCACCTCCCCTGGAAGCGCAGGGACTTCCAGAATCCCCCCCAGCCCGAAAGACTGGCATCCGTTGTGACCATCTCCCAAGAGGGAGCCAAGAAGGATCTGCCCCTTGTCAAGTTCCTGTGATCCAACCACCACGCAAGGGATTGTCTGACCGAGGGGGGAACCACCCAGATCTCGTCCAAGGACGCTGGGTCCTTGTTCCATACTGACAGAAGGTGAAGCTGCAGGGTTCTCAAATGGAACTGGGCAAAGGGCACCGCCTCGAAGCTTGCCACCATCGAGCCCACCAACTGCATTCCCTGCCGGATGGAGGGATGAGGGAGTCCAGAATCATCCCCAGAAACGGGGTCACTGAGGAGGGGGACAGAGAGGACTTTGGGTAATTGATCACCCAGCCGAAGGACTCCAGGGTGGACACTACCAACCGAGTGTCCAGCTCTGCCTGCCGCAGAGACCGAGAGGTGATGAGTATATCGTCCAGGTAGGGCAACACGAGTATACCCTTTAGTCTTAAGAGAGACATCACCCCTGCCAGCACCTTGGTGAACACCCTGGGAGCCGACGTAAGGCCGAATGGCAGAGCCACGAACTGATAATGCTGATCCAACAGCGCAAATCTGAGAAACCTTTGGTGCCCTGGAAACACCGGAACGTGCAGGTAAGCGTCCTTGATGTCCACAGATGTCATGAAGTCCCCTGGGCGCAGCGAGGCAATGGCCGAGCGCAGAGTTTCCATACGAAAATGCCTGTTTCTGACAACTCTGTTTAGGATTTTCAAATCCAGAATTTGGGTCCTTGAATCCTTTTTGGGCACCGTGAATAGGTTGGAATAAAACCCCATGCCCTTGTCTCTTAAGGGGACCTCGCAAATGACCCCAAGATCCAGAAGGTCCTGCACCACCAGTATCAAGACTCGAGCTGAGGCAGGGTCCTGTGGGATCCGGGACCCAACGAACTTGGTAGGGGGCAGTACAGCAAATTCTATCTTGTAACCGGAGGACACTACCTCCTGAATCCACCGGTCTGGGACGAGGCGTCTCCAGACATGCTCGAAGTGCTGTAGACGTCCCCCCACCCTGACGGGCGAGGGCGCCCCTTCATGCTTGGGGGGTCTAGGGGGGGGCTTTGGGCTTGGGCCCCCAGGAGGAACCAGGACGGCATCCTCTGTTCTTGTTCCAGGACTCTGCGCGAGACCCAGCGAAGGACACCCCTCTACCCTGCTTGGCCCCACGGTAGGGGGTCGAATGGGAGCTTGGGCCACGAAAGGGCCGAATCTGACGCTTGCGCTGGGGCAACTTGCCACCCTTGGCAAAGATATCTAACCTTTCTCCAAACAGGCGCAGCCCTTTAAATGGAAGCCCCGTAAGGGCCTTCTTGGCGACGTTGTCAGCAGCCCACTGGCGTAACCAGACCGCACGGCGTATGGCTACCACCAGAGCAGAGGATCTAGCGCTCAGCTCAATAGCATCGTCCGATGCAGATAGGATATAATTCACAAAGGTCTCACAGGTGGCCAGAGCGTTGGCGGCATCAGAGGGCAAGTCATCCGCCCCTTCCAGAGCAGTCTTAACCACAGTCCTGAGCGCCACCGCCGTGATGGCTAAGGCGCAAACCGGGCGGAGCGAAGCATGATATGCAAAGGCATGACATGCCAATTGATCAACTCGCCGATCCTCTAAATCCCGCAGCGTAGTAGTGTCAGGGGAGTGCATAATAGAAGTGTTGGACAGACTCAGAATCGGGGCATCGACCTCGGGCGGCGATGTCCAACACTTAACCAGATCGGCAGGAAATGGATACTTCTTATCCACAGCTTTAGGGATCCCCTGGAGTTTGCTAGGGTGTTCCCATTCTTTCAGCACTAGGCTATTAAAATGAGTTTGTTCGGGAAACTCCAACCGCACCCTAGCGGTATGAAACAGATCACCCCTTTGCCGAGGAGCCGCGGGAGGGGGAGAGAGGGATAACACATCAAAGATCTGGGTCAGCAGTCTATCAATGTCGTCCTGGGACCAATGATCAGAACCAGACTCCTCCTGACTCCTGGACTCGTCATCGCAGGACCCTGAGTCAGAGAACAGTTCCCCTTCCTCTGATGGGGAATGTGCATAGGAAAGCAGTAAATCATCAGATTCTGCAGGAAGAATAATAGATTCAGGATTCAAATGACGCCTCTTGGCAGTAGCCTTGCGCGCCAAGGAGCCAGCGATGAAGTTTTCCACACTAGCCAGTCTTCTAGGCCAAATCAGCGTGAGAGTCCCCACTAGTATTGGGGGTTAGGCTCAAGCTTGGGGGAGTAGGGGAAGTAAGGCGAGGTGCGGGCCCAGCCTCGGAAGAGGTGGGGAGACCGGCTAGCGCCTGCTGGGCACAAGGGATGCAGACCCGTGCATTGTCACCGCTGCTAGGTAAGACCCCACAAGCTACACACAGACGGGCTTGTCCCAAGGGAACCCCGTTCACAATATCCTGAGATGCCTCCATATGGTGATTATTAAGTTCAATATGCCAGTAGGGATTGACGCTATAAAGCAACCCTGGATGCCCCAATAACCCGCTGGGAAGTGGGAGTAATTTCTTAAAATGGTCTGGACCGGGCGCTACGCCGTGCCGGGAGAAGCCACCGAAGTCCACGGTCTGAAAGACACAAGGGGAACAGGGATGTTAGAGCCGAGCGCGAAGAAGCAAAGCTAGGGAAAAAGTCGCCCATGAGGGCACTTACAGATCTGCGAGGGGAGGACCGTCTTCACCACGCGCATGCTAGAAGGAAATGGTGCCCAGTGAACCTCGAAGGGCGGGCCAGAGCAGGCGATGACGCGGAACGCGCCAGACCTAACCACGCACCCCCCCCCCAGAGAGCGCGAAGCTCGAAGGCGCGCAGCCAATCAGAAGAAAACAGTAGTTATGCCAGAATCACCTCAGAGAAAACATCTGACAGAGAGAATACAGGGATAAAAACGCCGTAGCGTCCCCGAACAGAGCTGCCGTACGCGCCATAGAATACAATAAAAGCGCTGTGGTTAACTAAAAACTTAAATGTGAAGCGCGCTCTGACACCCGGTAACGGTTAAAAGCTATAGGACTCTAGTGTAATTAGGGCAAGGTTAGGCCATCGTACACACAACCCCCCCCCCCCTCTTTTTTTCCCCCACTAACGGGGGAATCTAGGGAGGAAGTTGACCCAATATGCAGGGTTCACCGTTACATGGGGCGTGGGGGCACTGGTGCGGGAGGGGCATCCAACTGAAGGCTCACCATTCGCCTTAACCACCTACCCTATGGTGGGGGATTGCGGTGGAGACTAGCTCCGTAAGCACACTAGGTGCTGCCTACCTGCACCCGACCAACGAGGCATTAACTCACAATGAGGACGGGTGGAAATAGTCCCGCAGGGCCTCTGGCTGTCAAGCCCCACTCGCCTGCGAGAGCGTGATACTTCATGTCTTCGCAGTTCCAGCACTGCAGAGAAATCTGGGGATTTGTGGGAGGTCCCTCGGTGTATGTAGGGCCGGGAGGAGCTTGTTTTCTACATGTCTGCAGTGCACGGCGCCGGAGGCAGAGGATTACCCACATGTTATTACTATCTCTGGAGCAGGACGTGCTGTATGCTTAGAATTAATATGTATATAATTTTTCTGGAAATTCCAGCAAAAATTACGGTTAAAAATGGCGCAAAATGGGGAAAATGATCTGTCAACAGAGGGTGACAAAACTTCAAGTAGGCTGGCAATTAAAAGGGTTAATAGTACCTATGCATGTTGAGTATTGTTCTGCTCGGGGGACCTTGCGCTTTTAGATTTAGCTTGTTTTTTCTTGTTTGCACATTGATATTTTAGGAAAACATGTTTTTTATTCTGCTTTTTTATAATTTTTCTTAGGGAAACCCTGTGCCACCTAAGAATTCTTCAATGGATTACTTCCAGAAAGATGAGCCCACTACAACAAGCTCAGTACGCTTAGAAAGCTTAACATGTGTACTTTCAGGGAATATATGGTTTATGGGGGATATTCCAAATGTAAAGGGTTGTTTTGGTTGAAAAATTGCAAGGTGCGCACTTTGTCAGCAGAGCTAAAAATTTCAAGTACAATTACCGTTATGCGCACGCTTTACTTTGGGGTGTTTGGCAACTCTTCCCTTGACAGTACCTATGCATGTTGGGTAGCGTTCTGTTCGGGGGATGTTGCTTTTTCAAATTTTACTTGTTCTTTCTTGTTTGCATATAGTTTTTTTTAGGAAAATGTGGCTTTGATTCTTCTTTTTTATTCTTTTTTAGGGAAACTCTGTGCAACCAAAGAATTGATTGAAGGATTACTTCCAGAAAACTGCGCCCATGTCAACAAGCCTGGTACGCCTAGAAAGCTTGAGGTGTGTACTTCCAGACAATATATCATTTGTGGTGGGTATTTCAAATTTAAAGGGTTGTTTTTCTGGAAAAACTGCAAGGTGCGCTTACCGCGTAGCATAGTTGTATTTTATCTGAAAATCTCCTAAAGCGCTGTTTAAGTTTGGGGGAGTCTCCTAGGCAGGAAAGAGTGTCTACCAATACATATGTGGTACCGCTGTGTGCGGGAGAAATTGGGGTTTCACATGCAATAACATTTTATTGACAAACTTACATTTTTTTATTACAAAAAACAATACAAATTGCAAAAAATAGTTTTTTTTTTTTATTTTTTTGCACATATTTCACCCAAAAGTATTGAGAATACACTAAAAAAGGCCAAACAGATATTGCATGTTGAAGCTCAGACTCTGCTGAAAAAAACAATATATAATTTTCCAGGAAAATCCTTGGAAATCCCTTCAAAAATCAAGGTTGAACATATGTAGCGTAAAATAGTGAAACGTGGTCTGGCAACAAAGGGTGACAAAAATTCTAGGAAGGCTGGCACTTAAAGGGTTAAAGCGCAATTTCACTTTTGATGGCATTTTTAAAAGTTTCCATAATTAAGTGCCAAAATTATGTCCCTAATTTGCTGAGCTTGTTATTTTTGTCTTTTCTATTTGTTTGCCACCCAGTGTTATAAAATAAAACAATTTTCCCTAATTTTCCTCCTGTTTATGCTAGCATTGTACACCAAATTGGTATGCTTGGTGTTCCTGGTAGAGACTTCCTGACTCTGGCTTGCTAATCATCTGATTGTCTAAGGCAGAGCTTACAGGTTTAACCCCTTTTGCTCTAATTTAAAACGGTCCTTCACCCTGAATAAGAGTCTATCTTATATGTTTCCCACACCCTGTACATACAGATTGCTCACATTAAAAATCATCCTACCTGCATCTACTGCATGTTATGAGCCTTTAAACATCCAAGATGGCGGCTCATGGAACATCAGGCAGCCTGCAAACAGGAAGTGCCTTCTGACTGAATGCTCTGCATTCTGGGATTGCTGACTTTTCCTGACCCCAGCTCTGCTCTGTCTGAGCAAAGCACAGCTATAACCCGCCCCCTGTACTTTATCCCACTCTCCTCTCCTCAGTAAGTGTGATGCTTCTGAGTCAAGATGGCGGCGCCTGTATCCTAAAGTCCTGAATAGAGTTGCAGCCCAGTGTGGGAAAGAATAATAAGTCACTAAAAACTTAAAATATATTAACTTTAGATGCTGGGTAATCGTTTTTTAAGGGTTTGGGCTTTTCAATAAATCATGGTGAAGGTCCGGTTTAAGCTCTTAAAATGGGGGGATCACTGACAGCCTTCTCACCTGGGGAGGTCGTTACAGTGAAAGGATTATGGGACTTGTTGTCAAAAACTATACTAAGGGCTAGGAAATCTGCCCCCACTTTAGCAAACACAGAGCCAAAGGAATATTAGAAACTTGAAAACGCAATGCAGACAGGTAAATCACTAATCTGGGGGCACAATGCTAACACACATGTTTATTTTACATTCCAAAAGAGGTAAACAATAAGGCAGAGTGCAAATAATCTGACAAAAAGGAAGTTCCACCCATTAAGTGGAATCGGAGCAAAGGGAACCCCACCAGCCTACAAATATACAAAACTGCAGATGATGCTACATGACACAAGTGCCTTAAAAAAGACCAGAACCCAGTTTTTTCACTCACATGGCTTTTGATTCAATTTACTGGGGCATCCCGATTTGAAGGGTAGGAAGTAGCAAGCCACTTACCTGCCATTCTGGCAGGTGGCTTGTTAACACCCCATCCTGCCTATACTATCTCCTAATTATCCAACCCTGGGCATTGGGAGTGTGGTGCTCGTTGGAATAGTCCCAGTGCTCTTCATTGGGGGGGGAGGCACTGCTGTCAGAAACTGGACTTACAGATACAGTGTTCCTTAAAGTCCTGAGATATCTGTAGCTCAGAACATCAAAGCCATTGAAAAGCATAAAGAAAGAAATTGAATGGCAAATGAGCTGGTATCCCAGCAGCATTGATGCTTGGTGCGCAGGGATGATAGTCCCCAGACCCTATCCTATTTTTTTTGGAAGAGAAAGTGTAAAAAAGTAGATGAAAGGGAATAGTAAAAAACTTTACTAATAACACCTTCCTGATACATATGTCATCTTTTCAGCTACACATTTTTTGCACTTATACCCCTCGATTCAAAGAGCAAAAGTTAATTGATTTCGTATCGAGAATCGTAAGTTTGGGTGGGTGTTTGTCATTTTTTCTTGTTTTTTTGGCCATTTCGTATTCGCACGATCGTTCGCGCATAGACGTATATGAACATACGCATTTCGTACGAGAATCGTATAATTTGCGTTAGTTCGTGTGTTTTTCCCGTCAAAATCGTATTATTTGCGTCCGATCCTATTTTTTACGTCCTTCACATGGGCTTGCGCCCAATTCAGAGAGGTGATTGCTAATTGTTTTGAAGCCCATTAAAGAGCTGCTTTACGAAATGTTTTCCGGCAGCTATTTGGCCTCGGGAGTAGGATGGAGCGGAGCGAGTTTGTGGCACATCAAGGGCTTATGCTTTTTGGCATTGAGTTGATCGAGATGTCTGAGAGCAGATTGCCCCTGCGTCGTCGCATGAACATCGATAGCATGAATGATGTTGAGCTGTTCGAGCTGACCAGGCTTAATCGCGCTTCCCTCCATAAATTATATAGTGAGCTGCGGCCATGGTTAGCCCGCACCACAAGGAAGGGGCATGCAATTTCAGGTATGACCAAGATGCTTGGCTGCCTGCAATTTTTGGCGAACGGCTCGTTCCAGAGGCTGGGTGCCCTCTCTGTGGGGATGTCACAGCCTACGCTGAGCCGCGCACTGTCTAAATTTTTGGAAGGCATGGCTGCCATAACTCAAAAATATATTTATTTTCCAGATGATATGGCAGCCAGAAACGCCATTAAGCTTGGGTTTTATAATGTGGCCGACATGCCCAACGTTATTGGTGCAATTGACTGCACACATGTGGCACTCGTACCTAGGGCAGCCGACGAGTATATATATAGGTATTGAGATTGGTTATTATGTTGCCCAACGTGTCATGTAACCTGTTTTCCTTTGCGGCAGCATATTTGTTTATCCCTCATTTGTGTAGCTGCTTTATCTCGGCTTTTCATTAGTCTTTCCCAATAGAGTGCAGACATGTTTTGTGGTTAATTTATTAGTTTGGGTCAAATATCAATTACCCTTTTTGTATGTTTTTTCCTTAAGGAATCGTAAAATGGGACACTCACTTAATGTCCAGGCCGTGGTTGGTCCGGATATGCGGTTTATGAGTGTCCTTGCCGGCTACCCCGGATCGTCCCACGACTCCTATATCCTCCGGCGATCTGGGTTGTTTCGGAGATTTGAGGCAGGTGAATTTTCGGGGGCATGGCTGCTTGGTAAGTGTGTCCTATTTGTGTGTTATTAAATGTGGCATTAATCTTGTATTTGTTGATATGTTTGTTTTGGAAAACTTGACAGAAGCGTCCAACTGCCTTTTTCTTGGCTCATATATTAGGAACTTACCCAAAAAATCCTTGTCTCGCTTTGCCCTTCAGAATGTTTTCCCTTTAGTTAGGATGTCTGTAAGTTCCTTGTGCCTAAATATATTGGTTTGGAGTTTATACCCAAGGATCTTTGACCTTTGGCTCCTTTTGTACTATTGGTCTTTAAATGTCCAAGTGGACTTAAACTGCATACATTGTAGTTTCCTGTGAAATGTGGATAGGGATCTTTGACATTTGGCTCCTTTGGTACTATTGGTCTTTAAATGTCAAAGTGGACTTAAACTGCATACATTGTAGTTTCCAGTGAAATGTGGATAGGGATCTTTGACATTTGGCTCCTTTTGTACTATTGGTCGTTAAATGTCAAAGTGGACTTAAACTGCATACATTGTAGTTTCCAGAGAAATGTGGATAGGCCCTCAGCAGCATCCTAATTGTAACATGTCTGAAAACTACAAATATATGTAAAATACAAATACCCTTGGCCGTGCAGATGTTTGTTAATTAATTGGTATATAGAAGTGCCATTTTTATTTAGGTTATACCTTAGTGCAATTTTTGGGGGCCCTAATGTGCCCTGTTTTTTTTGGGGAACACTTTACCTTACATCATTATGATATCTGTGAAATTTTTGGTGTTGGTTGTGTTGCCTTTTTAATTTTGATTACATTTAATTCTCTGTTTAAGGTGATTCCGGGTACCCACTTCTACCCTGGCTCATGACGCCTGTGCTGCGGCCCCAGGATGCCTCTCAGGAAGCGTATAACCGTGCGCATCGCAAGACCCGGGCTGTTGTGGAGAGGGCCTTTGGTCTGCTGAAGACACGTTTTCGTTGCCTTGACCATACTGGGGGGGCCCTGCAATATGATCCCAAGAAAGTGATCGACATTATAATGGCATGTGCTGTTTTGCACAATTTTGCCATCATGGAACGTGTCCCACGTTATGTGGACAGCCTGCCCTCTTCAGCCGTCGAGGATGAAGTCGAGAATTTTGAGGGGCCCCCCAGTGAGTCTGGCCAATCTGTTCGAGCCAACCTGATCAGCCAGCATTTTAGTTAACTTTTTTCCCTGTCTCACCATTCTGTATGTCTGTGTTATCCTTTTTGTTACATATGTTGTTTTGCCGTAATGTGGCATTACCTCTAAGTAAAACATTTAGACCTTAATTGTTGCCTAATGTATTTCATGTAGTTTCCTTAGCTTTAGCTTTGCATTGTTACACCTCTTCAAACCAAAATTATCTGGTTTAGCCCAAGCTGTTAAAAATGTCTACCCACTAAAAACGCCACAAGTATTGTAAGTGAATTTTTTGTTTTACTTTGAAAATGAAAAATTATAGTGGTTAACAGAAATCAGTCCACATACATCTGTGGTAACAAATGGATAACATTAAAAAAAAACATCGAGCACATCTACACCTGGAAGTGAGTGGCACAACCAAACAAGGACACCCAGTCCAAAGGCCAGCCTAGTCCAGTCATTAATATTGCCTGTGCCCAGGGATATTTGGGCATGGCCATAATGTCACACAAACATGTCTGCAAACAGGAGGAGCACCAACCAAATACATAGGTTAAGCCATAAGTGGCCAGATAAACTCCACATAGACCTATGGCATTGGCTAGTGGCCTTAAGCATTACTCTAAGGAGCTATATGGGAGCAAATACAAAACACAACCTGCCAGAGCAACACAAAATGGATTGTTTGAAACCTCAAAGGACAAGTAAATACAGTGGGGGTTAAGAGAAAAGATGTCCCACACACCCATGGCTTAATAGGGTGGCTGCCCATAATACCCAGGTGGAGGTCCAGGTGGAGGTCCATGGGAATGGGACCTAGCCTGGGCCATGGCAGCATTGTGAATTTGAAACTGCTCCACAATGTTTCTCTGCATATTGGTCATCTCAGCCATGGCTGACTGGATGCCATTACTTGCATTGGCCACGTTGCTGTTGAGGGTACGCAACTCCGCGAGGATGCCCTGTAGACTGGTATGGATGTTGACCATGTCGGCATGCCTTTGCTCACGCTCTGTAACGAGCTGGGCGTCATAAGAGTCCCTTTGTTGGGTCCATAATTGAAGCAGGGCACTCTGCCTCCCCTGGGAAATTGTGGGGCGGCGTAATGGCGTCCGCCGCACAATTACCCTGGCTCTTGGGCGTGCCCTGCCGCGTGGTGTCGTACCCTCAACAGCAACCGGCCTGCTTTGCAAATCCTCAGCAGCAGAGTGAACACTGGGGACTGTAGTGTCAGTCTCCCCATGTGCAAGCACAATGGATGGAGATTCACTCTGCTGCTGAGGATTGGCCAGAGAAACATTATGGAGCAGTTCCAAATTGGGACCCAGGGGGAGTTCATCCGACGTGCCCTGTACGGAGACATCATCATCTTCCTCCATGTCCTGGATCTCTTCCATGAGTGTGCGGGTCTGTAGGGACATATAAAAAAAAAAAGGCTAAGTTGGCGTCCAAATTTTGGATTTCAACAGTTTAACACATTCTTAAGCACTTGTTAGTATTTATGCTACTAAATTAACTTACCGAAAATCTCTGATCTGGGCTCCTATGCTGTACGGACCTGGTAGGCATAACCAAACTGGGGGGTGAGTTTACCCTTGCTGAGGGATCATGCTGGGCTGAAGAAGAGAAAAACAAACCACGTAAACACACACACATAACCTTTTTTAGGATAGGTAATCAAATATAGCTCTATTTGTAATATTATTCAACTCTAGACCAATGGTGACCTTTGTTCAAACACACGCAAGTTTACATAGGTGCAATGGCTCTGAAAAACTGCTAAGTGACCTCAGTTCTAAGTCATGAAGTGTACCCAGTCAGCATACAACTTTCAAGGCACATTTTTGGATTTAGCCTACCATTCGCTAGGTCCGGGGTACTCAAACAATTGTTTGAAACGCCCATTTCAAGGTATGTGGTGAGAGGTGAATGTCTGGCCATGGTGCTGACGCAGGGGGTGTCTAGTTAAAAATAAATACACTGGTGGAGGGGCTGGAGATTTCAAAGTGCCAACTAATAAAGGCTGCTTGCCCTTGCTGGGCTGGATGGGCCAGAGCTGAGGGGACAGGGATTGGATGGCTAAAGGGGGGAGTTAACGTATTGATGGTGATGGGATGGATGGAGCCAATCTGTTACAAATGTATGGGGCTTATGTGGGGGGGGGCATGGGGGGAATGTGGCAGATGGGCCAGAGCAGGGGCAGCGGGACACGATTGTGGCCAGAGAAATTTTTTAAAAGTTACTGTGTACCTTGCAATGCCACTTCCTGTGCAGTACTTCATATTGCAATGCTATGTTTCAGGGAGCCATGACATTGGGCAGGAGACCAACCACTACATGGCCGATCAAGGGGGCAGCTCTGAGCACGTCAACACAGAAGTAACTGAGTGCAGGGCTGTCTGGGCAGGGGTCCTTGAATGTGGTGCCAAGGTCCGCATTGGGACCCCGGGCCGCCAGTTGAGTCTCGCTGCTCTAGGTCAGATATGTTTGTGGGTGGCTAATTAAATTGTTAACTCAAACACAACTCACACAACCAAAAGGCAACCCATACATAATGATGTGTGTTTTGTGATTGATTCCAAATATCTCACTTATCTAGCGAAACTTCATGACTTTAACAATCCAATTGGACATTTGAACTTTGCCATAATGGCTGTGGGCCTAAATGTGTGATTCCCAGGGACAAAAAGAGGACACAAACAGCCACAGTAGTGCGAGGCCAAGCAAGGCAAACCATAGGGGCATCCCGTTAGCTTGTTACTAGTGAACTGTAGATTATTTAGCAAACAGCCAAACATGCAGATTTAAGAGTACTCACCGTGGGTACGGGTCGGTGAGTCTGTGTCCCTTAGACCAGCATGTCCACCGACCGCGACCGGATGGAGAAGTCCAAGCACAATCTCCTCAGCAGGGGTAAACTCCAATTTAGATGGAAAGCCACCGCCAGTTTTCAGGCTGAAAAGAGAAAATCGTTTGGTACTCAGAAAAGGTGCATACAGTACATCCAAAACATTAGATTTAGCGTAAACATTTAGTTACCTGTAATTATGCCTTTTAATTTCTTTTTGCCGTACAGCATACTTCAGATCAGAGATTTTCTTCTGAATTTGGGACACATCTTTCCTCTCTTCCCCCGCTGCATTTACTTGTCGGAGGATGGTTTCAAACAATTCCATCTTGCGCTGCTTGGTGGTGTGTTTGGATTTGCTCCCATATAGCTCGTCATAGTATAATGTAAGGCCACTAGCCAATGCCATATTTTGGTCATGGGAGAATCTCCCACTCAACTGGCCGCGGCGCAATGTGCGGCCAGATGGTTGGCTTGGCTGCTCCTCCATGTGTGCAGACACATGTGGTGACATTATGGCCTGGGGCTGGGTAGGGGAATGGCCGGATTGGTGGCTTCCCAATGACTGGACTGGACTGGCCAAGGGACTGGGTGTTCTTGCGTGGCTGGCCACCGAACTTCCAGGTGTAGATGTGGTCATGGGGGCAATTCGGGGCCCTCTTGGGGGGCTAGGTTCCCGGCTGGTGCCAGGTCGGGGGCTCTGTTCCCGGCTGGTGCCAGGTCGGGGGCTTCTGGCCCTGGATTGGGTTCGGCGGGCCCTGTAGGGGCTTCTGGCCCTGGATTGGGTTCTTCTGGGCCTGTAGGGGCTTCTGGCCCTGGATTGGGTTCTTCTGGGCCTGTAGGGGCTTCTGGCCCTGGATTGGGTTCTTCTGGGCCTGTAGGGGCTTCTGGCCCTGGATTGGGTTCTTCTGGGCCTGTAGGGGCTTCTGGCCCTGGATTGGGTTCTTCTGGGCCTGTAGGGGCTTCTGGCCCTGGATTGGGTTCTTCTGGGCCTGTAGGGGCTTCTGGCCCTGGATTGGGTTCGGCGGGCCCTGTCGGGGCTTCTGGCCCTGGATTGTGTTCGGCGGGCCCTGTAGGGGCTTCTGGCCCTGGTTTGTGATCTGCGGCCTCTGGATGGGCTTCTGGCCCTGGATTGTGTTCGGCGGGCCCTGTAGGGGCTTCTGGCCCTGGTTTGTGATCTGCGGCCTCTGGATGGGCTTCTGGCCCTGGATTGTGTTCGGCGGGCCCTGTAGGGGCTTCTGGCCCTGGTTTGGGATCTGCGGCCTCTGGATGGGCTTCTGGCCCTGGATTGTGTTCGGCGGGCCCTGTAGGGGCTTCTGGCCCTGGTTTGGGATCTGCGGCCTCTGGATGGGCTTCTGGCCCTGGATTGTGTTCGGCGGGCCCTGTAGGGGCTTCTGGCCCTGGCTGGGCTTCGTGCCCTGGATTGGGTTCTTCGGCCTCTGGCTGTGCTTCGGGGCCTGGATGGGGTTCGGGCCCTGCTGCGGGGCATGGGTTTCCGAACTGCCCTACTTGAAGGCATGGCCGGTGTGGGCTCACTGGTGCTGCCTGTTCTGGGGGCAGAGGTGGTGGGTGCTGCAGTTGCCAGCTTTTTGGCTGCAGGAGGGGCACGGGGCTTGGGGCCCCTTTTTTTGGTACCTGAGGGTCCAGGGTCCCTTGGTGGGGCCGAGGTGGGAGTCTTGGCTCTCAGTTTTCGGCCAGCTTGCTGGGACCTTGTTGTGGGGCCCTCCGCGGTCTTGCTTGCCTGGGGTCGCTTGCTCATCGCCTTTTTTGGTGCCATCGTACACAAATGCTCAAAGAGAATGAGCTTTGGGTGCAGGGACCTTTAAATAATGAGCCCAGCGTGTGACGCCTATGCGCACGACTACGCGCTCGTACGAACGTACGTTCGAGCGGAACCAGGAAACCGCTGGGGTTTCACTTATCTGCTGCCTGGAAGAAGCATAAAGATGGCGCCCACTATCTTCACCCGTCAACAGGAAGAGATCCTCATGCTGGTAAGTGTCTGCCTGTGCATTTTAATCGAATAGTCAATGATGGCCTAAATGTAAATGATGCGTTTGGAACTAGTTTGGGGTATCTTAATGTTTAATCACTGGCTCCTCACACTTCATCCTCAAGGGCCGAGCCTGGCCACGTTTTCAACTGTCTATGCTGATGTCCTAATTCGGCCAATTGCTCCGGCTTAGCAACAGTTAATTGACCTGTGGAGTAGCGGGGCGAGCTGGCAAACCTGGCCTGTCTCGGACCTTGATGCGGATGTTTGAGGAACACTGTTTTCCTAAGCCATAAAAACACAACGGGAAGCCACACACGTGGTCCAAAAGCCGAAGCATTAGGCTACATCTTGGATGTTTAAACCATCCTAACATGCCATAGATGCAGGTGGCCTGATTCTTGATGTTGGCTATTATCTGTATGTACATGGTGTGTGATACATATAACATAAGACCAGACTGTCAATCACAGTCAACGTCCTCTTTAAGGCACTCCCCAAAAATGGCGGCCACTCGAAATGTGTGTGTTAATGACATTAAATTCTCAACTTGTGATGCAACACATATGGGTCTGTGTGTAAAAGTAAAAGCTCTGTGACCATTATGTTTTTCAGATCATGCTTCAGCGCCGGTATGACTTCGCGCCCAATGTGTGCGAGAAAAGGGACATCGCCCGGGAGATCATCGCGGAGATCCACCGTGTGACCAGCACCACCTTCACTCACACCCAGATAATGCAGCATTGGTCGGACCTGAAACGTCTGCACATGCCCCGGGTGCGGAGGTATTTTGGGATCCATTTCCCAAGTAAGTACAAAGCAATTGCATGGTATATGTTCCAAATGTCTAAGTTATGCCTTTATTTATAATGACTTTTCTTTGGTAGTGTTGGAAATGGATTTCAGAATTCGCCGCACCCGGAGACGTACAGGCCGACCAGTGCTGCATGACTCTGCATCTGTGAGTGAAGGTGGTGGATCTCCCGGGCGACGGACCTACCCCTCCTCTGTGGCCTCCTCAGACCAGCCCCTGGACCTTACCACAGAGGAGGGGCCAAGGCGCGTGGGCGTGGAGTCATACCTGGCCACGCATGGGGAAGGCTCTGGTATGTCACTCTTCATGTATAGGCACAAAGATATACATGGCAGGCCAAAAACTAAGTTATCCTTTATTATGTATTTGTAGAAGCTTCAGGAGCGGGTGAGATAGTGGAGGAGGAGGCAGCAGAGATGCTTGAAGTCGATCCTGGCGAAGGTGAGTGATGTCAGCCAGACTGGGAGCCAGATATGTTTGGAATAGTGACTCTATACAAGTACTAACCAAATGTCACATGTTTCTCCAGGGACTTCTTCACAGCAGAGCCAGGACCAAGGGCAGCCTGTTGGCCCCAACCAGCCATCTGTCGGCCACCAACTCCGTAAGTCTCCATGCCATTATTCATATTAATGTTTGCTTAGCTAATAACACACACATAACTAAAGGCGTAGCCAATGTGTAGTTCACACTTTCATGTGGGCACTTCGTTAGCTTAAAGAGGACCCTAACTAGTATTAAGAACCAAAGACTTAGCCATCACACTGTACCTACAGATTAGAAACATGGAAAAACACCCTTCACCCATCTAATGCATGTTATTAGACTGAACAAAACCAATATTGGGGAATATGGAATGCGCAATATTTACAGGCAGCATGGGATACAGATTGAAAAAAGGAAGGTGCTGCCATGCATTGTGTGAGTGATGACCTTTCCCTCAACCCAGCTATGCTCGGGATTCCCAACGCACCACTGTAACCTACTCCCCTGTACTTTATCCAACTCTCCACTCCTCATTAAGCGTTATGCTTCAGAGTCCAGATGGCGGCGCTGTAATCCCCAAAAAACCCTAAATAACTTTGAGGTGGTGCAGAATCATTTGTGAATAGTTATTGGTTTTCATTAAATAATGTTGAAGGTCCGGTTTAAGGAGTTTAAACACTTACCTGTGGGAAATGCATTAACTGTATCCCTTTGAAGAAGGACATATGTCATGCATTTACATGTATTTGATTAACCCTAAATCTATTTCCAGCATACAAACCGGTCTGGGACTCCTATTTATGTTTCTTTCTCTATTGGTTACAGGGATGATCCCCCAAACCTTGGCGGGAAAAAAAAAAAGAATTAAGGAGTTGGTGGCCGAGCTGCTGGCCATACAGGCGACGTTGGGGCCAACAGATGAAGAAGACGAGGAGGATTAGTGCCCTTGGTCCTGGCTCCTTTCTTAAAGTTGTTTTTTAATTTTTCCAAATTTTAAAACTTGTTTTAGCGTTTTGGTTAAAAACCCAAAAAGTTGTTTTTTAAAAAAAAACAAAAAAAAAAAAAAAAACAAAAATGTGTTTTACTGTTCAAAAAATACAAAATATTTAAATGTGTTTTTACTTGACCAAAAAAAAAAAGGTTTACCAAAAAAAACCCCCAAAAAAAAAAAATTTTTTACAATTATTCCAAAAAAAACAACGAAAATATTTAAAATAAATTATATTTTAAGCCTTCCGAAATGTGTCTTTTCTAATATGCACACACCCAAAAAATTACACAAACCAGAAACAACACACTTAGAAACATATAGACATATGTAAATTATGTGATATTCTTACGTTTTATGGACCGAGAAATGAAGTGGGATGCAGCCGCTACGGGGTTTAGGTAAGTTTGAGGGACCGAGAAATGAAGTGGGATGCAGCCGCTAAGGGGTTTAGGTAAGTTTGAGGGACCGAGAAATGAAGTGGGATGCAGCCGCTAAGGGGTTTAGGTAAGTTTGAGGGACCGAGAAATGAAGTGGGATGCAAGCGCTAAGGGGTTTAGGTAAGTTTCTGGTTGAGGGTGCGCATGCGCAAGATCTTATAAACATACGAACGCACGAATCTAAGAGGCCAAAAACCAATGAAAACCAGAGGCTAACGCAAGTAATTGGAAGAGGTTGACGATGGAAGCAGCCGAAAAAACAGGCTGCCGCCGCAACAGGTGAGCACATGAACGTGATTTTTACGATTGGCAACTGACTGAGGCAAGTTCGGGAGATATCATACGAACGGACGTATCTTTTAGGATAGAAACGTATTTGCTTATTGAATCACTCGCAAGTTCATACGAACGCACGAGCGGACGTGAAAAATAGGATGATCGTGAGCCAAATCCAAGCTGTTACATGTTTCTTTGAATCAACCCAATAGTCAATATCACATACAGTATATGCAAAAAAAACCTTTTTTTTGCATTACTGACACAAACTGTTAAAAAGTGCACATTTTACTTTCAAAATAGATGTATAACGAATATATTTTTTTATTTAAGGAAAATATGTCATATTATTGCACATATTGGGCAGGCCCCCCAAAAAACGTATGATTATGCATCTCCAACAGTCGAGTCACAGAGATACCATGACATAAATCTGTCCATGTATGACAACCTTACAGTTATCCTAAATAATATAATTCTACAACTACTGTATAAATGCAAATAGGTCATTGTTCCCATCATATTAAAGCTAATGGGAACTGAAATGATTTACTGTTCTGTCTACACGCACAAATACTGTAGTTACTAAGACAGTTAAATAATATTATCCAATATCTGAATCATGATAACTTACTTGAGCCAATAGGAGAGAAAATCCGTCCAACAGCTCTGATTCTCTTTCATGTATAGTGAGCAAGTAAGTGTGTGTCTGTATCCTCCCAGTTTTGGGATGAACATACTGTAGGCTACCAATGACGCAGTAAATCTCCACATCATGTAATAAGTCTGAGAAAGCAGTACTGGGGTGTAGGGCATCCTGCTGGCGAGACAAGGTCAGCAAGATGCAAAGTTCACTGTACTGAACATTAATGTTGCCATTTTAATGTTCAATCTCTCAAATGACAAAGCGAAACATAAGTTCATGGTAAAACAAGATCTATGGTATACTATACACTGCAAAGTATTTATTATGATTTTCTATATGTCTCTGACAACCAAATGATTTTACAGCCTCTTATCTTGGGTGATAAACTGGTTTCAGTCACTTTATGTTTCAACAGCAAGAAATACTGTATAACTAGAGTGGCATTTGTAAAGAGATTGCCATGATGTAACTCCATCTCACTCAATATCAACCAAGAATCGACAGCAGGAACTAACAAATCAGATTAGCATGATTCTAATACACTATCCCCTCGATTCAAAGAGCAAAAGTTAATTGATTTCGGATCGAGAATCGTAAGTTTGGGTGGGTGTTAGTCATTTTTTCCTGTTTTTTTGGCCATTTCCGACTCGCACGAGCCTACGTACGAATGCGTATATGCTCTTACGATCATCGCAAGTTCGTTCCTAAATTGTAGGATCAAAACGTAAAACTTAGGAACAAAACGTAAAACTTAGGATCAAAACGTAAAACTTAGGATAATCGGATGTGTTTACGTGTAATTCAGAGAGCAGTTTTCCAACCTCTAAATACGTTTTAAAAGAAAGCCACTTCCGACACCTTTTAGCAGTCGGATTGCTGTTCTTGAACAGGTTTTTGGCTATGTGGAGGAGTCTGCGCGTCTTGAGCTCCAATGAACTGCATGTATCAGCATGGCCGAGGCCATAAATTGTATGGCAATGCATACCTGATTCATGTATGCCTTATAAAAGCATTTTAATATGGACCTTAATTAGTCCTTTGCATGTAAACCTTTATTTTGCAATATATTTGCGTTAATTAAAGAAACTTATGTCCTTTGTTATTTATTTTTAAATTGATGTACTAGAATAATATTTTTAGTTTGAATTTATTGGTGTAGTTGTTTACCTTTGCTTTGTTTAATTATTTTAGCTCATCTTTGGTCAGATGCATCACACTTACTGAGGAGAGGAGAGCGGGATAAAGTGCAGGATGTGGGTTACTGCTGTATTTTGCACAGACACAGCAGAGCTGGGGGCACGGAAAGGTCAGAAATCAAAGAATGCAGAGCAACACAGTCACAAGGCCCTTTCTGTTTGCAGGCTGCCCGATAATACCTGACCCGCCATCTTGGCTGTTTCTAGACTCATAACATGCAGAAGTTGCTGGGTGTTTTTTAATTTTTGAAAGCAATCTGTATGTAGAGGGTGTGGGTAACCACACAAAAAATTTTAAGTTGTACCATTTGAAGCCAAAATATTAAAATTAAATACACAAGTAAAAAATGCAAGTTAACTAAAAATTAAACAAAGTAAGATTTACTTATGCAAATGCATTCATTAATGGTTGGTTACTACAAAATGAATGAAATAAAGAAAAATAAAAGACCAAATATTTAGAATGCACTTTAATGAGGTAAGTTTGTAGTGCGCAGCCGCAAGATCAGAAGGATTTACGTCCAGACAAAAAAGGAAAAAGGGCAAAACCAATGTTGCAACCTGAGAAATGAAACGGAAAATTCAGGATGGAAACTGACATAGGTCTGATTCCCGAACTGCCATACGAACGGACGTACATTTTAGGATAGAAACGTATTAGCTTAATAGAATCACTCGCAAGTTCATACAAGCGCACGAGCGTTCGGGAAAAATAGGATGATCGGCACCAAAATCAAAGCAGTTACATGTTTCTTTGAATCGACCCTTATGTCCTAGCTCAACAAATTCTGCCCTGATGCCATGGGTCAAATTCTTGAAACCTATGTGCAGCTAACAGTAACATGTTCAGAAACACTTTGGTCAGTCAGTAAACATATACTCCAGCTGAGGCACAACTTTTCCAATAAGGACGAGATTTTTTTTACAACTTTGACAACCCCTTATGATGCATTCATCAATGTGTGGAGAGCCTCTCTAACTAAGGATGAAAAAGCTCCTGATATTTTCATGAAGGCAACAAAGCAAACAAAGATCTTTTTGATATCTATTAAAACCCCCCATAAATACTCATAATGGCTAATATGTAAGGTTTAAAAATTGGCGCTTCATCTCTTCCATCTTTCCCCTTTCAATTTTCTTTCCTATTCTCATTTCCTCTATTGTTTAGGAGTCTGGAAGAATGCTGGGGATGTTGTTGCAGCTCACGCATGCACCGTGTGATCATGGACAGGTGAGTTTCACAGTGATCCTAGGGATTTCACATATAGAGCCAAGCCCTGTGCTGCTTTCTCCATGATCCATAATGAGCTTTTGGCCATTGTATATGTATAACAGCACTTCAGATGGGTGTATAGCGAACACTAGTATTGCTGACACTCCATCCCTCCCTGTTCTGGAGGTGAAAGCACTTAGTTCTTCCATCTTAATTAAAATGTGTTTATAAACGGTACATACTCAGATTGTGTCAAAGTTACTAGTCGAGTACTGCAAGGGTCAGTTCTGGGCCCAATTCTCTTCAATATATAGAATTAATGGCATAGGGCATGGATTAAACAGTAAAGTCTCAATCTTTGTAATTAACACAAAAGAGGACAGCAGGCAGCTACAGACAGACTTGGCTTCCCCCTGCTCTTTGTATAGCTCGTCAGCCCATTCACTTAAATGGGCAGATGGGAGTAAACACGTAGCAAGGGATGTCATTCCTGCCTGGGAGAATGATGCTGGAACACAGGTGAGGTGAGGGTTTACCTCTTTGTAAGGGTGGCAGGGCGGAGGGGTTATCTAGAGATTGGTATTCCACTTTAACATGATTTTTTTTCACCAGAGGTGTAAAAAAAGTGTGTGAAAGGTCAGCTTTGTTTTCCAGCATAAACTGTTCTCTAAGCATTAAATAATTTGAAAACATTGTGAGTAAATCATTGAACGCTTGGGTTTTAGGTGCACAAACGTTAAGACATACACACAATCCCATGTGTGCAAAGTACACCGCATTGAGCACTTACTGGCTTACAATTAATTCTAACTTTTGAATGCCTGCACTGGAGTGCAGATAACCTGAGTGCCTATAATTAATGTCATTTTGCTAGAAGCCCACCACCGTAGTTTCTGAGCCATTGGGATACCAGGATGCAGGACTGAAGCACCTTAGGCCCACCAGAGGAAATTATTCTTACAGCCCACCAGAGGAAATTATTCTTAGGGCCCAGAAACCAGAAGCACAGTTTTAGTATTGGAACCCTTGTACTGCCCTGATGGTGGCCCTGGGCCAGTTCCTGGGAAATGTGAGTATCCTCTGGCACGCTGGTGGACCAGTCTGACATAACATATCTGGTTAATCGATATAGCGTTTACTTGTAAAAATATCCCTTTGTTAAAGTGGAACATCAGGGGCACTGGAGTTTCCGAGCTCCACTCCTGGAGGCATCTTTCTGAAAGGACGGCACGGGCACGCAACAGCTAGGAGGTGAGTGTGGTATGCCGTTGGTGGCGCACTTGGCTCCCTTAGGCGCAGCTCAGCTACTCAGCCGTCCGGGCAGCCTAAGCATCAGTGGCACCGAATGGAGTTGAGTGAAAGCAGCCAATCAGCATGCTTGTTCTCGCCTGAGTCTGCTCCGTGCGTGGGAGCAACAGGAAGGTAAGTAAATTGGGCAACCTGGGGGGTACACCCAGCGGGGCATCCCAATTCAGGATGCCCCCACTAAGAGGAACAACACCCCGAAAAGTTAAACTTTAAGAAAACATATAGGCTAAATATGCAGTGAGTACAACCACTTCTAATAGCATGGCAAAGTTAACGTGGCGGTCCAGTCTACTAAGTACCTGCCCACTGCCACCTGCCCCTGGTGCTGAGGCAGGATGGGGGGTTCCAAAAAAAAAAAACAGCTCACCTTGCCCAGATACCACGGTATTACTGGGCTGCGCACAGATGGGAGAAAGACGCTCTGGGAAGCAGATCAAAGATGGTAGCACCCATCACCGGAATGCGACGCTGGCTCCCGGGCAAGGTAATCTGTTTTTTATGTTGTTACCCCCCACCCTGCCTCAACGCCAAGGGTACATTTGTCCAAAAAAATCACCTAACCCTGGTGGTGGGCATTTTTAAATGTGATGTTTGCAATGGTGTAAGGATATATTTTTTTAAGTTTGGTAAAAAAGAGAAGAATTGCAAAATCATTCTGCATAGCTCATAGTGTGCTGTTTCCAAATTTTGAAAAAAATATCCTTACCTCATTGGAAAAATGATGCACCTCACCTGTAAAAATGCCCCATCACTAGGCTAGATAATTTGGGGGGAAATATTAGAACATAAAAGAGTTTTATATAATTCTTTGGTTGGTTAAAAAAGTTCACTCAGATGTGAGCTTCAGGGCACACTTGAAAGCACACCCGAATGTAAACTTGCTTCGCCAGATTTTTAGCATAAACCTGATCATAAAGTATTTGGATTTTGGCCTTAAAGCAATTTATACCCATTTTATATAATCTCCATTTTATATAATCACCCATTTTATATAATCACTACACTGGGCTCCATCTGACTAACAAAAAATGTGTGCACCTATTCCTCAGTGATCAATGCTACAAAACACAAGCCAGTTTCTTGCATGAATGTATAAGCTGTGCCCCTTTGCTGTAAAAGTTTGGCCACCAACACCACTGTTCACAAAAAAATAGCCAAGCTTTTGTGCACATGCTTATAACACTATTGAAACAAATTTCCCGCAGTTTCAAAGATTCATGCTTTTTTAACTACCGCTTAACAATACCCCGTCCGTATCCCCCAGCTAACGGGGGTAGGGGGGCAATCAAACCCTCATTTCCAAACTAATATATAGGAAGCTCTGATAGCTGGGCAAAACATTTAAAGCCACTGAGCAGAATTAGGCCCTTATCTAACAAGGGATAGCGCCAGGTAGCGAATGGTGAGCGAACGGTAATGACGGTCACCGCCACGAGAACGCCGGCTCCCCTCGGCAATCACACATTTATCAAGCCGATCCTGCTTAGCGACTGACAGAGCGCCAGATAGCGAATCATTCATCATTATTCCAGCCTCACCCCACAGCGCCAGCGAGCGACCTTGAACAGCGACAGGTATGACCTCTCGCTACCTGGCGCTCTCCAATGCATTTCAATGGAGCAATCTTTAAATATTCTTAATTAATTGCTATTAATGTTTTATTTTTTTTTTATTTTTTTTTAAATGTCAAAAATTCTGTCACCACTTCTGCAATGTTAGATATTTTTTTAAGGTAAAAGAAAAAAAAAAAATTTGTGCAGAATTGATATTACAGGTCTGATATTAATGTATTCATATTACAAAATGTTTTGAAAAACTTGTTTTTTTTTAATCCAAAAATATGGTTATGGGGGAATATGGGGGTTAAAAAACTACTTTTAACCTATCGCCACCAGCGCTTTGGGGTTTAAACAAGCATTTCACAGCGCGAGAATTTTTTGAGCGTGATTTGTTAATGAATATGCTGGGAGCTGTTCGCTATGGCCATTCTCTGTCATGCGCTCCCATACAGCGCGGAACCTGTCAAATAGCGACTCCTCACCCAATATTCAACATTACCGCACACCGGCTGAGTCGCTATCAACTACAGAACAACGGCCAAGCACAGCGACTACTAGCGGGCGCTCTGAAAATGCCGCTACTGTCGCTCATCTGTCGCTACCTGGCGCTATTAATGAATCGGCCTCCCCGAGCTTTATGTAAGAATTACACACAAATTGCACACCAAGTGATCAGGCACCAAATTCTGGTCATAGGAACCTCCACTTGCTGCTCACAATGCTCATTTACTGCATTACCATTGTGATTCCAATCATCCTCAGAATTACACCCCCCTACTTCAGGTAAGTTGTTGTTCATCCACCTTCTCCCTTCATAGCGCCACTCATTAGTCTCAGCAAAATGATCACCTTTCTCCCAACACACAGAAAGTGCACTGACACTTTCACATCCCACAACCACCTCCCACCCATTCCTGGCTCAGCTCTCACTCCTCATCCTCCCTTCAACCCCATCTCCACATGCAGTACTAATGCTCACTACTGCACCAAACCTGCTTGCATCTGTAACCTTACTAACCTAATAGATATAACCTCAACCCCTCATTCCCAAATCAGGATGCCACCCCATAATGCATGACTAAGGGGCCTACAGTCATTTCTGGACTTTCAGTCCGGCAGGCATCTTTCCACTGGTTGTCAAGAATAAAATCGGTATTACATACCCGCCCATTTCTTGTTCCATAGTGGCTGTAAATGCAGTGTTCTGCACAGCATGGTCCCCCTGCCTCAGTGCCCCCCTTCCAATGCTGGAGCAGGCAGTTAGTACTTTCAAATCATGGTTAGCATGTAGGGTGAAAAGGCTTTAGATCCATTTTAATGCAAGGGTAACTGCCTGTAATTACAACATTGTATGCTATAATTTTAGTATAGTAGTAGCGGATATCAATCATGGCATATGCAATCCGATTTGTTTTGCAATGACTGAATCCCATATCATATGTCACACAGTGATTTAGAGAGCATGCAGTTTGCAATTCCCTACTTGTAGTGGGTGTATCATGTAATTATACATGATCTGTACAGTTGTGAATGTCTGGCTGTGTGTGTGCTTTATAGCCTTATGTATTATTGTTACAAATATACCCACACAATGTAACTGCTGCTACTGGCGTCTTTAGAACTATTGTATGCACAAAACAAATAGTGTATATAGTTTGTTTTGTATAGGAATGTATTCATTGTTTTTTATGTGGGGTTTATAAAACATATTTTGGTGAATGGCTTTAGTCTGTGTAACATTTGCCCTGTTTTTAAAGGTTGTCAGCATGCAACACATACTATTTTCTAATACTCTTTAATATAAACCTATTAAAAAATTGCCAAGTTGTTGCATCAAGGCCTTCACCTACTTGAAATCGTTCCACCCACATATTTTCGGATCATTGGTCAGCAAAAAAAAAAACTTGTTGCTTCACATTTATTTCTCACATTTAGTTTGATACAGAATTTCCAATTACTGTCAGAATGAAGAGACGGGGAGGCCGATTCATCAATAGCGCCAGGTAGCGACAGATGAGCGACTGTAGCGTGATTTTTTCAGCGCCAGCCAGTATTCGCTGTGCTTGGCCGGCATTAGCTTGATGACAGCGACTCAGTCGGTGTGCGGTAATGTTGAATACGGGCTGGGGGGTCGCTGTTTCACAGGTCCAGCGTTGTATGTGAGCGCCTGACAACGAATGGCCAGAGCGAACGGCTAGCTTCATATTCATCAAAAAATCACGCTCCGAATGTGCTGTCGCTGTCCATTCCTTGTTTAAACCCCAGTGCGCTGGCGGCGATCTGTATTAACTAGTTTTTAACCCCTAAACAACCATATTTTTTGAATGTAACATTATACATGTTTTTAGAATCATTTTGTAATATGAATACATTAATCTCAGACCTGTTAGATCAATTCTGCACATATTTTTTTTTTTTTGACTTAAAAATAAATCCTAACATTGCAGAAGTGGTCTCCGATTTTTTGACATTAAAAAAAAAAAAAAAAAAAAAAATATTACCAATTAATTATGAATAATTATAGATTGCTCCATTGAAATGCATTGGACATCGCCAGGGAGCGACAGCTCATACCTGGCGCTGTGAGGGAATTTGCAGCGGCGCTGTTCGGTCCAGGCGGCTTCATGATGAATGCCGCGCTAGCCGTCGCTCTCGCCGGCGCTAGCCTCATTTTGCTTGATAAATGCGTCATTGTGACCGCCGCCGGGCGTACTTGAGTCGGTAGTCGCCGTTAGCTGCCGCTACCTGGCGCTCGTCAGACACTACCTGGCGCTATCGCTTGATGAATAAGGGCAAAAGTGGACAGGGCATCTACAGTATATTAGAACCAGCTGTCAAGGTGACATTCCTGCTATAACCCCAAGTGATCAATACATGGAGAAGAGTTGGATGCATTGCTCATATTGACCAATAAGTTTACTAGATTTATGATTACCGTTTGTTATGGGTTAATGCAATTTCACACACTGCTGGGTTGTGTGCAACCATTGCTCATCTGGGGGGGGGGGGGGGGCATCCTAATTAGTAATGCCTTCCTGTGCAAAGCCCCCTGCAACCTAAAATGTCCACCATTGTGCAGTCTGTAGCCTGATACCTACCATTTCCATTTTCCCACCTACTGCTGACAGCCAGCAGCCATTCGGGGTTCACCATCTAGAGGGTGCACAATAATTTGCAAAACCGTCACTGGGTGAACCCAAAAGGCTTGTAGTCACGTGAATGGCAAGGGGCGGTATGGAAAATCATAAGTACAGGACTGCTGGCTATATCGTGTGTGGGAGACGGGGGGGGGGGGGGGAGGGCAGCCCTAATATTTAGAGGAGGAGCAGACCTCCAGTCTCCAGTGTTTTGACTGGAGGTCTTCTTTAACAACTCATCTTCATAAATAGGCCTAATGATATTAATAATATAATAATGATAATAAAAATGGGGCAGTCATGGCCTAGAGGAAATCATAACATTATGATCCTTTTGAAAGTTATGAAATTTGCTTTGGGGGACTACTTAAGTCTTTTTACAATTCAGGCCTGCTGAACAGCCCCCCCCCTATTGGCACAACCCATATTGCTCCTCAGTGTAAATAGGAGGACTGCCAGTGTATATACTTACTACTCACTCATTCCAGTATTATCCTCTATGTACAGCACATGGGTTTGCTGCATGGCCCCACAAACCTGTTTAGTGGCCAGCAGTAAGGCGCATACAAGAGGATTTGCAGGCTGCTCAGATATGCAGCACTAGAGAGCAGAACTTAAACCGGACCTTCAGCGTGATGTAATGAAAAGCCCAAACTCTTAAAAAACGGTTCCCCAGCATCTAAAATTTATATATTTTACATTTTTAGTCACTAACTTATTTTCCTTTCCCCCACTGGGCTGCAACTCTGTTCAGGAATTTAGGATACGGGCGCCGCCATCTTGACTCAGAAGCATCACACTTACTGAGGAGAGGAGAGTGGGATAAGGTACAGGGGGGCGGGTTATAGCTGTGCTTTGCTCAGACAGAGCAGGTCAGGTAAAGGTCAGCAGTCCCAGAATGCAGAGCAGCACAGTCAGGAGGCACTTCCTGTTTGCAGGCTGCCTGATAAGATGGCGGCTTCCATAAGCCGCCATCTTGGATGTTTAAAGGCTCATAACATGCAGTAGATGCAGGTAGGATGATTTTTAATGTGGACAATCTGTATGTACAGGGTGTGGGAAACATATAAGATAGACTCTTATTCAGAGTGAAGGTCCGCTTTAAATGTGGAGGAATTCAAAAGGAACAACACCTAAGAAATTGGCTTTCCTGGGTTTTGCTCCTCTCTGACAGGGAATACCAATTTGGGATGCCCCACTGTGTATACCTCAAAGGATTGCCTGTAAACTCACCTTCTGTGTTCCCATGCGTGCATGCATGGTCAATTAGCAGAGCTTGTTCCATTCAGAATTCGCTTTGCCACACCGAGATCAGTGCGGCAAGGAAATCTGAATGGAGCAAGTGTCGTTGGCTGCATCCCAGTTCCAGCCTCCAGTTGCGAGTGTGCCTGCACCGGCCATTCAGAAAGGCTTGGTGCAGGTGTGTGCCTAGGTAGAGGAATGCTGAGGATGGTGCCAGGACTTCCCATTTACCTGCCACAGAAGTTCCTCCTCCCATTAACAGTGGCATAACTAACTGTGACAGGGTGCAAACATTAAATGGGGCCCTTTCACGGCTCATACAGTACATTTTTTCTGTCTTTTAACTAAGGCCCTTATTCATCAAGCGATAGCGCCAGGTAGTGTCTGACGAGCGCCAGGTAGCGGCAGCTAACGGCGACTACCGACTCAAGTACGCCCGGCGGCGGTCACAATGACGCATTTATCAAGCAAAATGAGGCTAGCGCCGGCGAGAGCGACGGCTAGCGCGGCATTCATCATGAAGCCGCCTGGACCGAACAGCGCCGCTGCAAATTCCCTCACAGCGCCAGGTATGAGCTGTCGCTCCCTGGCGATGTCCAATGCATTTCAATGGAGCAATCTATAATTATTCCTAATTAATTGGTATTATTTTTTTTTTTAATTTTTTTAATGTAAAAAAATCGGAGACCACTTCTGCAATGTTAGGATTTATTTTTAAGTCAAAAAAAATTAAAAAAAAATATGTGCAGAATTGATCTAACAGGTCTGATATTAATGTATTCATATAACAAAATGATTCTAAAAACATGTATAATGTTACATTCAAAAAATATGGTTGTTTAGGGGTTAAAAACTAGTTATTACACATCGCCGCCAGCGCTCTGGAGTTTAAACAAGGAATGGACAGCGACAGCACATTCGGAGCGTGATTTGTTGATGAATATGAAGCTAGCCGTTCGCTCTGGCCATTCGTTGTCAGGCGCTCACATACAACGCTGGACCTGTGAAACAGCGACCCCCCAACCCGTATTCAACATTACCGCACACCGACTGAGTCGCTGTCATCAAGCTAACGCCGGCCAAACACAGCGAATACTAGCTGGCGCTGAAAAAATCACGCTACAGTCGCTCATCTGTCGCTACCTGGCGCTATTAATGAATCGGCCTCCCCGTTACATGCAACTAAACAACTGAAATAACAGAGACAAATGCTGCTTTTATAAACAATGCCAAGTGAGCACAAATATGATAAAAAAAAAGGCGAAGGAGCAACAATGATGGGGGCCCCCTGACCTTCTGGGCCATGATGCGGTCGCATCCCCTGTACCCCCTCAATTTAACCCCCACCCATTAAAGTAAATGGAAGCGCTGAGCAGCCAGGCTGCTTCTACCACCGTGGCAGGGTGAGCAATGTGTGGCATAGAAGTGGGAGGCAGGTAAGAGAGTTGCCTTGTGTCTGTTAACACATCTGATCTAAGGTATTTGGGCACTGGTCAAAACATTTTTTGTCTCATATTGCAGATAAAAAATACCAAGCAAATAAAGCGGAAAAACTGGAAGGATCACTTGGTGTTTTTTTTATGTTGTCAGTCTTCTATAAAAACAGCAACAATGCTCGCAGCCGAGGCCAAGGTATAAAATAATAGATGCAGAGGATAGCCATCCTCACAAATCTGAGGAGGAGGAGGGCACACGCTGAGATGGCAGCTACTGTTTACATATATATATATATATATATATATATATATATATATATGTACGTGTATGTGTTTCTTCGGCAATTATTCTGCAGCACTGCACAGACAAAGATGGCCACAATCTATGATGATAGGGAAGCAGGGCTTGTGCCATGGCAAATAATAATCGTCAAGTGTAAGGCTGGCTCCCCCAAAAAGGCAGCTGTTACAATTTCATGTGCTTCCACAGACTCTCCTTGACCTACAGTAACCCTGCAATGCTGATCTCTCATTGGAGGAGAGCTCAAAGACAGGAGATGCCTTCAGCCTATCAGCTCCAACCTCACACAATGGCAGTTCTCAGGATAAACAGCGCAAACCACTTCAATACACATTCAGCTCAGTTTTAGTTCGAACAATGGATTACTATTAAAGAAAAACCTCCTATTTATATCAAATTTTGGGGTTTTACAATTGTGTAGTCTTAGTATATCATTTAGATTCTTAGATTGTTAGCTCTTGTGGGCAAGGTCCTCACTGTTGTAATTGCAATGCTGACCCCTTTGTTGCTATGTAATTTAGAACTCTGTACATAAATCCTCTGATTGTAAGCTCTGTGGAATGTGTTGCCACTAAATCTATAGGATATAGAATATAATTGTTTCCCTGCATATTTACATTGCCTTTATTACCTTTGTTACAGTATCACTGCATTGTAAAGCGCCATGGAATAAGATGGCACTATATCTGTACATTCTGACTGTACAATCGTTATACAATATTACCAAATTGTCCCACTAGTCTAGGTTCGTGACTAGACATTATTCGTGACTAGACAGATGACTAGCAATATGTCATCAAGAAAAATAAAATAAGTCTAGTTGCCTTGTTTTATTACTGATTATTATTCTTAGCAAAACATTTCTAAAGGGACATTAATGTAATTTAAAGCAACTCTATGTCAGGTAGGCTCCAGGTCCACAAGGATCCTAACTCTCTTACTGCTGCTGCCCGTGAGCCCCAAATTTGTGGATATTTCACCTTTTCCTCTCCGGAGCTTTGTATGATGGAGGACTAAAACAGCTCCACACTTTTGGCAGGCAGTGTAGTGTACAGGTGTGGGTAGGTAGAGCAGGGAAATGGTGAGTTGAGTTGGGGGAGGGAAAAAGTGGAGCTGTGTGGGGGAGTAAAGCTGAAAGAGGTAGCGGGCGATTGTCGTTGGCAGTCAATAGGAGAATAGTGTTGGGCTGATGAGTGGAGCTAGGAGGACACATGGACCATGGAAGGATGGTGGATGAGGGAAGCTGGGAAGAGTGGTGGGCGAGTGGATCTTGGTGGGGAAAGGGTGAGTTTAGCTGGGAAGAAGTCATGGGGGAGTGGACCTGGATGGGTGTGAGTGGAGCTGGGTGAGGGAAGTATGTGTTGAGCTGGGAGAAGGTAATGGAGGAGTGGAGCAGGTGGGTGAGTAAAGTAGAGATGAAGTGGGTGAGTGGCGTTGGCAAGGTAAGGCAAAAGTTGCATTCAGTTGCCCCTCCCTTAAAGTGGACCAACACCCAGGATTTTGACTATCCTGGGTTTTGGTCCACTCTGCTGGGGTGCCCCGCTGTGTGAAACCCCCCAGAACGCCCGGAAACACTCACCTCACCACGCTCCTACGCGGGCGCTCGTCCAATCAGAGCGCGCAGAGCCGCTGTGGTATGCACGTACAAGCGGCGTCCAACCACAGCGGCTCTGTGCGCTGGAGGCCGCGTCTCGCGGTTCCCTCTAACGGCCGGCGCGGATGCGCGCCCTGCTAGAGGGAAGCGCGAGACGCGGCCCGCGCATGCGCCGTTGGAACGGGGTTAAGGTAAGGTTTCTGGGCTTCCTGGGGGGTTTCACCCCACGGGTGCAGAGGACCTATAACATATACTATGCCAGGGGGCAGAGGACTTATACCATATACCATCCCAGGGGGTAGATGACCTATAACATATACCATTGCAGGGGCAGAGTACTTATAACATATGTCATGCCAGGAGACAGAGGACCTACAACATATACCATGCCAGGGGGCAGAGGACCTATAACATATACCATGCCAGGGGGCAGAGGACCTATAACATATACCCTTCCAGGGGGTAGAAGACCTATAACATATACCATCCCAGGGGTATAGGACTTATAACACGTCATGCCAGGGGGCAGAGGACCTATAACATATACCATGCCAGGGGGCGGAGGACCTATAACATATACCATGCCAGGGGGCAGAGGACCTATAACATATACCATGCCAGGGGGCAGAGGACCTATAACATATACCATGCCAGGGGGCAGAGGACCTATAACATATACCATGCCAGGGGGCAGAGGACCTATAACATATATAATGCCAGGAAAAGCTCCTCTGGGTGACAGCAATCAGTGTACATGGTTGCTTGTAGCTGTGTGCAGCGCTGCAGAACATGTTGGCGCTATATATAATCCAGATAATAGATGAATGTATTACCTTATGAGGACTATGTGGCCAGCAATGGAGGCTGCAGCCAGCCAGTTGGGGGGCTACCTGCTGTTACCCCGGGTTTGATGTCCTCTTGTAGCAGCTCATCCTCTCCCCTGTATCCTCCTCGCTGCAGCCCCGGGGAGGGGAGCCCCGAACACCATTGTGTGGGCAGCCAGCTGAGCCTCATGCCCGGTGTCCGGGTTATTGCCGCTCCGGTGCGCGCTCTGCCCGGCAGCCTGAGACACCTATACTGGCTAATTCTGGTTACAGCAACATAGACGCAGGCAGCGGGGAAAGGTGATGCTCACACGCGCCCTCTGCTGGCGGCCTGGAGAGTGTGCAGCACTTTGCCCTCTGTACTCGCCATCCAGCTGTGTGTGTGTGTGTGTGTGACTGACACATGTGCTGCCTGCCAGATCAGGATGGGGGGGTGCTCACTGGCCCATAGCCAGCCCACCTGAGCCCTCTAATAGCATTGCAGGGATGGATACAGTGAGACAGGACCCTGCTGCAAACATTAAACTGAAAACACCACCCTGAGTGGCCGGCCCTGGAGTATAAAATATTCCAGGATCGGCCGCTGGCTTTCCCCCGGGGCATCCCATGCCTATATAATCTGGCACACGGCTCTGGTTGTTTTCAAAGGGGAGCGCAAACAGCTGCATCCCCCACAGGATCTTCAGGATGTGTGCATGCTCCTGTCCCGGCCATTCAGATAGACTGGGGCATGAAGCATGGAACTGCACAGCAGCAAATGGCTCTGATTGGACAAGAGCCCACAAATGCACCACAGGAAGAGGTGAGTTATTATGGGTGATCTGGGGGGGTCACACAGCAGGGCATCCCAAAATGGGTTTCCCCCAGGGTATGGAACAAAACCTGCATAGGCAATATCATTCTGCTTTTTATAGGGTCCTGTCAAGGCTCATAGAGTAATTTTTTTGTCTGCACTGTCAGTTGGATGCAGCTGGACAACTAAAGAGTAACACAGCAGAAATGAATAGTGCTTTCGCTAAATGATGCCACATATTATTATTATTGTTATTATTAATAATGTTTATTTATATAGCGCCATCATCTTCTGTAGCACTTTACATGGTATGATTACAGACAAGGTAAAACATATAGTACAGGGAACAATACAAAACTAGATGCAACGAGGTTTAAACCAAGTGTTGTGAGCACAGGAGACAATAGGGGAGAGCCTTGCCATTGTGAGCTTACAATCTAAAGGATGGTAAATAAGGGAAGGGGGGAGCAACAATAATATATAGACAGACAGTTGCCAGCTCTGAACTGCTGATCTGGGTCAAACCACAGGAAACTGCACGGCCAAGAGCGCTCACCTCTTATGTAGTCAATACCTTAGAACAATAGGGCCAGCCGACACCCGGTTTGTAGATTAAAACGTCCAGTTTTATTTGAAGTTCCAATTAAAATGTTCCATCCAAAAACGATACAACAGGCATATAAAATTATGAAAGGCGTCGACGCGTTTCGGGCAACATGCCCTTAATCATGACAATTTTTATGTGAGTGAAACCTCCAATATATACACAAGTATGTAGGCAACAATAATAGTCCCCCCCTTCTTGTCTTATATTTAACCCCTGCATGTCCTATATTTAACATTCCACGCTCTGGGTGAGGTGGGCTGTGTACTTTGGGGGTCTCCCAGCCCATCTGGACCCGAAGCAGTGCAAGGAATTTTATCAAGCCCCAAACCTAACTGTTGGGGGTCAGACTCACCTCTGCTACTGCCACTCACCACCACTACTCATTATCTGCCCCAAGACTAGTAAGAATGTTTCATTTCTATCATTTTAAAGAGATAATAAAGCTTCTGATGAACCACACCCACCCGGTGCTTAGGGGAAGAGGGTGGTTAAAAAAATAGCTGACCTATTCTCTGCATTTTCCCCCAGCGCTCCATTGTTGGCAGTACAATCGGACCAAGACTCACATTTTTAACTTGCATCCCTTGAATTGCTTCATCCACGAAGAGGAACTTTTGCCAATTTCCATTGCTCCTGCTTTACTCTAATCCTAGATAATGACACCTGTTTTATCTGTAAAGCTCCGCCTCCTCCATTCATTGCCATCGCTGTGTGTGGCAATGATGTCATTGCCACACCTATGCAGTAACTGATCACCTGCCATCTTACATAGAGGGACAGCAAATAAAACCAGGGCCATTTAAAAAGCAATGGGAGTACCAGTAGGGTTTTGGTCCACTTTAAGGTAAGTTTGATTGTTTAACCCCCCATGCTGACTATGCACTGGAGGAAAGGAACACTAGAGTCACCAGATTGGGACATTGGTGATATTTCCAGTTTGGTGACTGTTGTGTCCCTTTGAGAGTACCCATATCAACCCTAGCCTTAATACTAAAGCTTCAATACCATGACTTTAAGACTGGCCATATGCATCCCTGGCCATATTTTGCCCCGTAATCCTACAGCCTCAGCATCCTAACTTCTTCCCATTGTCCTGTGCCTGTAATAGTATAGCCTCAGCATTATGGTTGCTCTGGGCCGTACTCACCCCTGTCACCTTATCTGTCCCAATACCCCAATACTATAGTTTCAGTACAATTGCTTCAAAAGTGGCCATTCCACCCTGGCCCATCATCTGTCCCTGCAAAGCTATAACCTGGGAAGCACACCTGCTGACCAGCCAGGCAGAACCATGGAGTCAGGGCTCACCAGGGACGTAATGGGCTGGCCAAGGATATTAAAATCAAATTATAAGTATTGTTGCAATGTTTCCAAAAAGTGCTGGAAGGATGGGGGCTAATAGATCAAATTCTGGAGGATCATTTTTTTAAATAAATGTGTGTTGTTCCCTTTAACTATTTCAATTTAGCTCAGGACTTTAAAGTGGACCAACACCCACGGGTGATCGGCCCGGGAATCTATAAGATTCCCGGGCCGATCACCCCCCACCCCGCGGGACATCCGAGATCGGGATGTCCCGCGGGGTGAAACCCCCCCCCAAACACCCCAACTCACCTACCTTATCTTCGGCGGCGGCCGGCCGCCGCCGCCTCCCTCGCGCCCCTGTAGGCGTGCGCGCACCCGCGCCGGCCGTCTGCGAATGGCCGGCGCGGGCGCGCGCGCGTCAAAAGTGACGCGAGGGAGGCGGCGGCGGCGGCCGCCGCTTAGACGTTCCTTGTACGTTGGCGCTGGGAGCGGGGAGAGGTGAGTTATTCGGGGGGTTAGGGGGGGTTTCACACAGCGGGGCACCCCGATCGGGGGTGCCCCACCGAAGTGGACCAAGACCCAGGATAGTCAAAATCCTGGGTGTTGGTCCACTTTAAAGTGGACCAACACCCAGGATTTTCACTATCCTGAGTGTTGGTCCACTTCCGCGGGGCACCCCGATCGGGGGTGCCCCGCTGTGTGAAACCCCCCAGAAAGCCACTAAAATCTTACCTTATCTGCGACGGACAAGCACCGGATAAGCCGCCGTCGCCGCCTCTCACGCGTCCCTCTCACAGGACGCGTGCCTGCGACGGCCATTCGCAAACGGCCGGCACGGGAGCACGCCCTGCTAGAGGGACGCGCGGGGTAGACGGCGGCGGCTTATCCTTCGCTGATAAGGTACGTTTTTAGGGGCTTTCTGGGGGGTTTCACACAGCGGGGCATCCCGATTTCGGATGCCCCGCGGGGAGGGAGCTGATCGGCCCGGGAATCTTATAGATTTCCGGGCCGATCAGGGGTGGGTGTTGGTCCACTTTAAAGATTGCTAAATATGTATCTGTGGGCTTCCTCTGTCTCTTTTCAAACTATGCCTCTGCGTTTGAACATATAGTAAATGACTAATTGTTCACCTCATTTGATCCAGTCCTCTACTATGCACAGAATGAACAGCTGGCTGTTTTTGAAAGTATATCTGACATTTTTCATTTTTGGTCCTCTTCAAGAGTAATATCATTGGAACATGTTTAATCATCATGTTAAATCATGTTAAACCGGACCTTCACCATGATTTATTGAAAAGCCCAAACCCTTAAAAAACTATTCCCCAGCATCTAAAGTTAATACATTTTAAGTTTTTAGTCACTTACTTATTATTCATTCCCCCACTGGGCTGTAACTCTGTTCAGGACTTTAGGATACAGGCGCCGCCATCTTGACTCAGAAGCATCACACTTACTGAGGAGAGGAGAGTGGGAAAAAGTACAGGGGAGCGGGTTATAGCTGTGCTTTGCTCAGACAGAGCAGAGCTGGGGTCAGTAAAAGGTCAGCAATTCAGAATGCAGAGCAGCACAGTCTGAAGGCGCTTCCTGTTTGCAGGCTGCCTGATGTTCCATGAGCCGCCATCTTGGATGTTTAAAGGCTCAGAAAATGCAGTAGATGCAGGTAGGATTATTTTTAATGTGAGCAATCTGTATGTACAGGATGGGGGACACATATAAGATAGACTCTTATTCAGAGTGAAGGACTTCTTTAAGGAACACAAAGACAGAACTACCAGGAGTTTCCAGCTGGCTTATGATTAGTGATGAGTGGAATCTGCCTCTATTCTATTCTGGTGCAGTTCTGCCAAATAGTTATACATGGATATACATCACCCTAATCTGAATCCCATTGCATTCTATGGGGGGGGGGTGTTCACAGTGTACTCTGGGTCTGTGGAAGGCAATTAAAGTAATCAAACACCCCAAACTGCATGATGGATGGGAAGACCACAAAATCCGGGACATGTTGTTCTAATTGATATCAGAGGCCCAGTTTTTTAAATAGGAAAAATAATCTCCTTTTACTTCCTTGTGAAGCTAGAGGGAAATAATTTCCCTTTTATACCAGTACAACATCTATATATAAAGCTAGAGCTCTCCTTAAAATCCTAACCCTAGCCCTTTAGCCAAGGACTGTCACCTTATATGTTTTTATTTATTTGTTTATATTTATTTTTCATTTATTATAAATAGAGATGAGCGAATCGATTCTGAGGAACCCAAATTCGTTACGAATTTCAGGAAATATTCATTTCGTTACGATCCCGAATATCGCTGCGATTCGATCGCTCGAATCGCTTCCTTAAAACTCCATTTACTGCTATACAGCCCATCTAAAATGGTGGATCCACATGTCAGGACATGTCCCATGGGGCAAGGAATCCTGGGTAGGTGTCACATGCTACCTATCAGCAGACAGGCTTACCGATGATGTCACATCGGTAAGCCTGTTTTCCATTTTGCGGAAGATCATTCTGACACTGTATTGCAGAGCAGATCAGGCAGGGAGAGAGCGAGGGATAGATAGATAGATAGATAGATAGATAGATAGATAGATAGATAGATAGATAGATAGATACAGCGAGGGAGAGATAGATAGATAGATAGATAGATAGATAGATAGATAGATAGATAGATAGATAGTACAGAAGAAGCGAGGGACAGATAGAGAAGGAGAGAGGCTGTGACAGTGACAGATAAAGACAGGGACAGTTTAAAGTGTTTACATTAGTTTCCAAACCTATTTAGTGTTAATAACACACCTGCCTATTTAGTATTTACTTTTCCTGGTGTCATTCTTTAAAAAGCGTGCTAGCATTAATATTTCAAGACTACCTGTCTATTAACTGGTTGCAGTTTGCAATCAACGTCACTTTACCACAATCAAAGGAGCCAACCTCTGTATGTGAGGAGGGGGCATCCCAAACACTAGCATAAATATTTCAAGACTACCTGTCTATTAACTGGTTGCATTTTGTAATCAACGTCACTTTTCCACAATCAAAGGAGCCAACCTCTGTATGTGAGGAGGGGGCATCCCAAACACTAGCATAAATATTTCAAGAGTACCTGTCTATTAACTGGTTGCATTTTGTAATCAACGTCACTTTTCCACAATCAAAGGAGCCAACCTCTGTATGTGAGGAGGGAGGGGGCATCCCAAACACTAGCATAAATATTTCAAGACTACCTGTCTATTAACTGGTTGCATTTTGTAATCAACGTCACTTTTCCACAATCAAAGGAGCCAACCTCTGTATGTGAGGAGGGAGGGGGCATCCCAAACACTAGCATAAATATTTCAAGACTACCTGTCTACTAACTGGTTGCATTTTGTAATCAACGTCACTTTTCCACAATCAAAGGAGCCAACCTCTGTATGTGAGGAGGGGGCACCCCAAACAGTAGCATAAATATTTCAAGACTACCTGTCTACTAACTGGTTGCATTTTGTAATCAACGTCACTTTACCACAATCAAAGGAGCCAACCTCTGTATGTGAGGAGGGGGCATCCCAAATACTAGCATAAATATTTCAAGACTACCTGTCTATTAACTGGTTGCATTTATTAATCAACGTCACTTTTCCACAATCAAATGAGCCAATCTCTGTATGTGAGGAGGGGGCATCCCAAACACTAGCATAAATATTTCAAGACTACCTGTCTATTAACTGGTTGCATTTTGTAATCAATGTCAATTTACCACAATCAAAGCAGCCAACCTCTGTATGTGAGGAGGGGGCATCTCAAACACTAGCATAAATATTTCAACACTACCTGTCTACTAACTGGTTGCATTTTGTAATCAACGTCACTTTTCCACAATCAAAGGAGCCAACCTCTGTATGTGAGGAGGGGGCATCCCAAACACTAGCATAAATATTTCAAGACTACCTGTCTACTAACTGGTTGCATTTTGTAATCAGCGTCACTTTTCCACAATCAAAGGAGCCAACCTCTGTATGTGAGGAGGGGGCATCCCAAACACTAGCATAAATATTTCAAGACTACCTGTCTACTAACTGGTTGCATTTTGTATTAAACGTCACTTTTCCACAATCAAAGGAGCCAACCTCTGTATGTGAGGAGGGGCATCCCAAACACTAGCATAAATATTTCAAGACTACCTGTCTACTAACTGGTTGCATTTTGTAATTAACGTCACTTTACCACTATAAAAGGAGCCAACCTCTGTATGTGAGGAGGGGGCATCCCAAACACTAGCATAAATATTTCAAGACTACCTGTCTATTAACTGGTTGCATTTTGTAATCAATGTCACTTTTCCACAATCAAAGGAGCCAATCCTTTTGCCTTTTGTATAAAAAAGTCTGGTTTACAAGTTTAAAGCACCCATTGCCTTTCACCGGGGGCCATTGTCAGTGCTAACACTTATCTTTTAAGAGTACCCACCTACTATCCTTTTGCCTTTTGTATAAAAAAGTCTGGTTTACAAGTTTAAAGCACCTATTGCCTTTCACCGGGGGCCATTGTCAGTTCTACCTCTTATCTTTTAAGAGTACCTGCCTACTAACCTTTTGTCTTTGTATAAAAAAGTCTGGTTTACAAGTTTAACGCACCCATTGCCTTTCACTGGGGCCATTGTCAGTGCTACCAATTATCTTTTAAGAGTACCTGCCTACTAACCTTTTGCCTTTTGTATAAAAAAGTCTGGTTTTAAAGTTTAAAGCACCCATTGCCTTTCACTGGGGGCCATTGTCAGTGCTACCACTTATCTTTTAAGAATACCTGCCTACTAACCATTTGCCTTTTGTATAAAAAAGTCTGGTTTTAAAGTTTAAAGCACCTATTGCCTTTCACCGGGGGGGGGGGGGGGGCATCCCGAATACTAGCACTTAGCTTTTAATAGTACCTGCATCTTTACCTTTTTTACATTTTGAACAAAAACCAGGTTTTAAAACTGCCTGTGGTGCATTTAACTCTGACCAGGGGCATCCTGTGTAAGACCATCTGACAGTGTCTTTTTGCATTACTTTTAGCTACTTTTCTACACACCTGCTGTTACAAAAATACTGTTCTAGGTGTAGTGTAGTGTATTGTTTTCCCCTCCTAAATGCAGTCAAAATGTCAGACAGAGATGTGCCAGGACGTGCACCCAGGAGAGGCCTAAATTCATCAGGCAGAGGTCGCAGCAGACTAGGGGCGAGTGGCAGCAGGAGTCGCGGTGAGAGGCCTGATCCGTGTCTCGACCAGCAACGCATCTGCCGTCATCAATTGGTTAACGCGGTCATCGACCTAATCACAAGTGACATCTGACACCCCCAGTCAACAGTCCGTAGGTTCCTCGGACACAACCCTGAGTTGGCATGGCCGGGGAGCAGCCCCTGTCCTTCCATTGCCTCTGTCCTACGCCCCCCCCTCCAGCCAACGTATCTTATGCTTTGGGTTCAGCTCCACTATTCAGTGAGGACGATGTGTTAGAGGACAGTCAGCAGCTACTGCCCAGCCAAGAAATGTAGGAGACATACGCCACTTCTTCCGCTAGGCAGACTAACACTGAGTGGTGTGGGAGGTGGTGTGGCGAGCGTTCCATCTCCTGCAGCACACGCACTTGTGGAAACCGGGGAGGACATCAGTGACGTGCAGACACAACTCGATGATGATGATGAAACCGATCGCACTTGGGAGCCCGGTGCAGAAGGGACTTCATCATCATCAGGAGAAGAGGGTCCCATGTTGCCCCAGAGTCAGCAGCTGAGGCAGGAAGGTGGTAGTAGGGTTGGCAGTCAGCATGGTGGCAGTAGGGTTGGCAGTCAGCATGGTGGCAGAATTGGGATGTCTGGAGCCACACGTGGTCGGGGGCGGGGTAGACCACCTGCTGCGCAGCAGGCTGCCTTCCCAGGAGGTAGGGGAGCAGGGATTCCTGGAGTTGGCAGCAGTAGCAGTGAATTAGTGCGGACTGTTGGAGGGAAAATTAGCTACTCGGCAGTGTGGCACTTTTTCATCAAGCATCCGCATGATTCCTTCCAAAAATTCCATTTACTTATCCTTTAACCATAAAAAAGCTTATTCTCTTTGTTGATACAATTCTAACACTCAAAGCGGAACATAACCCATCAGTGGCCGGCCTAGAATCTATAAGCTTTTCCTGGGGCATCCCAAATCGGAATGGCCCGCTGTGTAACCCCCCCCTCCCTCCCTTGGGCACCTGCAAAAACTCATCTATCGCAATGCGCGATAGCCAGAGCGCTTTGCCTTTGCCTTTACTATGTCATTCCACAAAGGGCTCTGATTGTTTTCAATGTGGAGCGAGGGCTGCTGCATTCCCTTCATCCCCTGCGTAGTATGTGTGCTTCTGCCCCAGCCAATCCCATAGGAATTCAATCTCCACACAGCAAATTGCTCTGATTGGACGAGAGCTTGCGCATGCACAGTTGGATCGGGGAAAGGTAAGTTTCAGTGGGCAAACCAGAGGGTTTCACACAGCAGGGCAACCCAAATCAGAATGGCTTGGCATGGCAAAAGCCCAGAAAAGGCAGATTCCTGGGTTTTGTTCCTCTTTAATGACAAAATGTAACCGTCACTGATACATTTGTTTTCTTGGCTTTATATGCAGATGTTATACCATAAAAAAGGGAAAATCTTCAACACGAAAATTACATTATTCAGTTAAAGAGACTGTTGGGAACAGTGTAAAATGAGCCATTTCAAAGCATCTAAAAATTTCAATTATATAAAAATGTGTATGTAATATATATATATATATATATATATATATATATATATATATATGCTTTCTAGAGATGAGCGAACTTTTGAAAAGTTCGATTCGGCCGATTCGCCGAATTTCACAAAGAAATTCGGGTTCGGCCGAATCGAACTTTTACGAAGTTCCCCATCATAAATGCCGGCATGGTGGGAGCGGAGCCGGACGGCGGGCCGGTAAAGCCGGCCGGCCCGCTCCCACCATGCCGACATTTAAAAAAAAAGCAAACACTTACCTGCAGGTCCGGAGCGTGGAGGCCGGCGCCGCTCTCAGCTGTCATCTGAGGGCGCGTCATCAGAGGGCGCTCCTTCATCCCCTGCGTAGTATGTGTGCTTCTGCCCCAGCCAATCCCATAGGAATTCAATCTCCACACAGCAAATTGCTCTGATTGGACGAGAGCTTGCGCATGCACAGTTGGATCGGGGAAAGGTAAGTTTCAGTGGGCAAACCAGAGGGTTTCACACAGCAGGGCAACCCAAATCAGAATGGCTTGGCATGGCAAAAGCCCAGAAAAGGCAGATTCCTGGGTTTTGTTCCTCTTTAATGACAAAATGTAACCGTCACTGATACATTTGTTTTCTTGGCTTTATATGCAGATGTTATACCATAAAAAAGGGAAAATCTTCAACACGAAAATTACATTATTCAGTTAAAGAGACTGTTGGGAACAGTGTAAAATGAGCCATTTCAAAGCATCTAAAAATTTCAATTATATAAAAATGTGTATGTAATATATATATATATATATATATATATATATATATATATATATATGCTTTCTAGAGATGAGCGAACTTTTGAAAAGTTCGATTCGGCCGATTCGCCGAATTTCACAAAGAAATTCGGGTTCGGCCGAATCGAACTTTTACGAAGTTCCCCATCATAAATGCCGGCATGGTGGGAGCGCTCTGCCGAATCGAACTTTTACGAAGTTCCCCATCATAAATGCCGGCATGGCGGGAGCGCTCTGATGACGCGCCCTCAGATGACAGCTGAGAGCGGCGCCGGCCTCCACGCTCCGGACCTGCAGGTAAGTGTTTGCTTTTTTTTGAAATGCCGGCATGGTGGGAGCGGGCCGGCCGGTTCCGCTGACAGCGGAGCCGGCCGGCCCGCTCCCACCATGCCGGCAAAAATGCTTTTTTTTTTTTTTTTTTTTTGTTTTTTAAATGCCGGCATGGTGGGAGCGGGCCGGCCGGCTTTACCGGCCCGCCGGCCGGCTCCCACCATGCCGGCATTTTATTTTTTTAATTTCAGGAAAAATTCGATCGGCACGAACCACAAAATATTCGGGTTCGTGCCGAATCGAATATTTCCTGAAATTCGGAGCGAATTCCGGTTCGTCCGAACCGGTTCGCTCATCTCTAATGCTTTCTTATGTTTAATTTCTGAGTCTGCAGCCTATATGTGTGGGCTCTGCTGTGGTCAGAGACATCTGTGGGACTTCTGTGGCTTGCCATTGTCACTCATGCTGAGAGCACCAAGGTACAGATTGGTGGTTAGACCACTTTTTTCATGGTCCTGGAACAAAATTTGGTGCCCTACTACGACTTCTACCTGGTGCTGTATTAAATGGGACAGAGGCACATGGCACAGGCATCAGGTGAGCTAATTACTGTCTTATTATTGCTGTTGCCTGGATAGTCCCTTAAAGTGGACTTTGACTATCCTGGGTTTTGGATCTTGGCCATGGACACCCTGATCGGAGATGCCCTGTTGTGTGAATCCCCCCAGGTCACCCGAATGAACTAATCTCTTCCCGTTCCTATGGCGCATGCGTGGCCTCTCGTCCAATCAGCATGCTCGGATCCGCTCCCGCCCCTTCGTCTAGGGCGGGTGGATCTGAGCATGCTAGTGGTAGCATCCCCTTTCTAAAGTGATAGCAGGGATGCGGCTGCTGCTTACACATGCGCCGTTGGACCGGGAAAGAAGGTGAATTTCTTGGAGCAACCTAGGGGGTTTCACACAGCACGCCATCCCGATTCTGGATGCCTGGGGGGGGGGGGGAATCAAGTGGCTCTTGAATCTTATAGATTCCCGGGCCGATCTCTGTGAGTTTTGGTCCACTTTAAAGAGGAATTCATCTTTCAGTATTCTATTAAAGAGGGCCTCTATCATGAATTGTGAACTTTACTATAGTTAAAGGGAGTTTCTTCTATCTTTTTCCACTTTCAAATACATTAGTTAGCTATTGGTGACCTCTGCCATTATCTACAGACATATTACTGGTGTTAACCCCCCAAGTGACAACCCCATATCACGTCGGCAGACAGACAGTCGACAGTGTGTTAACTGTCTGCCCCTGCTAGGGGGGGGGGTGCCCAAGTCCCCAGAGGGACTAGTGTGCCGGAAGAGTGTGCACTCCCTGACAATATGTTGGCCCTGTAGCCCCGATGCCGGTAAGCCTGCCCACGGAGATGGCGCCTGCCCCCGGAGATTGCCGAGATGCCGTCTGCTCGGCGAGATCCCTGATGCCGACAAGCCTGCCTGGCGAGATGCCAATAGTGCAGCTGCATAGATGCCACTGCTAACCACCTAAGCCAAGGCCCTACGTACCCACCAGCTTGCATGCCAACCTGCCTGTCTACCCACCTGCCTGCATGCCCACCTACCCACCAGCCTGCATGCCAACCTGTCTGTCAACCCACTCACCCACCTGCATACCCACTTACCCACGAGCCTGCATGCCAACTTGCCTGCCTACCCACCCACTTGCCTGCATGCCCACCTACCCACCCACCTTCTTACTTACCTACCCACCCACCTTGTTGCATGCCTACCTACCCACCTGAATGCCCATCTACCTGCATGCTCACCTATGTACCCACCTGTCTGCATGCCAGCCTACCCACTTGCATGCCCACCTACCCACCCACCTGCTTGCCTGCATGCCCCCATGCCCACCTACTCACCCGAATGCCCACCTACTCCCATGCCTACCTACCCACCTACCCACCCGCCCTTCTACCCACACACCCACCTGCCTGCATCCCCACCTACGCACCTGAATGCTCACCTACCTGCTAGCATGGCCTTCTAATTGCCCATCCACCTTTCTGCCACCTATGTACCTCCTACCTGACCATTCATCTACTTCCTACTCATCTACCTGCCCACCTACCTCACAGTTCCAGCCACCCACCTACCTTCCTAGCTACCTGTCTGTCCATCCACCCAGCTGCCTGATGCCCAGCCACCTACTCGTCCATTCACCCTTCTACATGCCTGCCACCCAGCAACCTATCCACCAACTCTCCAACCTACATGTCTGCCCACCCACCTGTCCACCCAGCCATCTACCTGTCTATCCACCCACCTACCTACCTGCTTGACCATCCATCCACCTGTTCACCTAACTGCCCCCCCACCTACCTGCATGCCTGCCTGACCAGTGGAACAATAATGTACTTATTCTCAAGGCAAAAATTAGATCAGTCAGTAAGAGGTTAAAAAGCATTTCAGAAACCAAAGATATGTGCATTTCACACGAGACATAGATTCCAGACCTGCAACAAAAATTAAATGAGACATTTTCAGGACCGCTTCTTCATTTTTTATTTGTCAGTTAAGTGGTTAAAAAACTATTTTTTTTGCCAATAAAACAGCTGGTGGAATTGGAATTTTCTGGTTTAGCCAAATTTGCTAAATTCTTGTAAAATTTACCTTGGGCCTGAAGCCCCAAAGAAGCCTGAGCGTTTCTCCTTGTTATTACTGTAGATTCATCTGTTTCTAGTTAGGTCAGTGTTATGAGCCCAGTACAAATGCCTCAATATTTGGCTCGCTGGCAGTATATATGTTAATGCACACAGGGACACTAAATTAACTTACCCCCCCCCACACACACACATCATCAGTGAACCCTGAAGTAGAGAGGCCTGCTTTTAAACTCTTTTTTTCACTGCATGCCAGAATTTATAGCTTATCTGTCTCACAAAACCAGCAGTTACAGTACATCTATGGCTAGTGGTTACACAATATATGTGTCAATATAAATCAAGCAGCAACAGATTAGCTCCTCTGTAATTCCAGTCAAGCAGATTCTTCTTCCCCACTTCCTCACCCCCGGCTGTCACAGGTACCGGCTTTGGATGAATGTTGGTTCTCAGGGTCGGAGTATCAGGCAGGAGGAGGCTACACCTCTGGCTTCACTCTATTATATGATTCTTTTATTTCTATGTATATTAGGTCAGCATAGCTTTTTGATTGTGTGCCAAATTGATGTCCTCAAAGTGCTGAGCTTATCTGTTATGTTTTCTTTTTATTTGTTTGCAACTGGTGGTGATGTAGGGAGTAGAGATGAGCGAACCGGTTCGGACGAACCGGAATTCGCTCCGAATTTCAGGAAATATTCGATTCGGCACGAACCCGAATATTTTGTGGTTCGTGCCGATCGAATTTTTCCTGAAATTAAAAAAAAAAAAAATGCCGGCATGGTGGGAGCGGGCCGGCCGGTTCCGCTGCCACCATGCCGGCATTTAAAAAAAAAAAAAAAAAAAAAAAAAAAGCATTTTGCCGGCATGGTGGGAGCGGGCCGGCCGGCTCCGCTGTTAGCGGAGCCGGCCGGCCCGCTCCCACCATGCCGGCATTTCAAAAAAAAGCAAACACTTACCTGCAGGTCCGGAGCGTGGAGGCCGGCGCCGCTCTCAGCTGTCATCTGAGGGCGCGTCATCAGATGACAGCTGATGGTGGGAGCGGGCCGGCCGGTTCCGCTGACAGCGGAGCGGGCCGGCCCGCTCCCACCATGCCGGCAACAATGCTTTTTTTTTTTTTTTTTTTTAAATGCCGGCATGGTGGGAGCGGGCCGGCCGGCTTTACCGGCCCGCCGGCCGGCTCCCACCATGCCGGCATTTATGATGGGGAACTTCGTAAAAGTTCGATTCGGCCGAACCCGAATTTCTTTGTGAAATTCGGCGAATTGGCCGAATCGAACTTTTCAAAAGTTCGCTCATCTCTAGTAGGGAGCAAAGCCTTTCTGACTCTGACTTGATAATGATCTAATTGTTTGAGGCACAGATGACACTCCCCATTCCTGAGCTCACAGGTTTAACCCTTGTGAGGAAACCCATTTCATCAAATCAAAATCATGCAATATGGTTCTGCTAATACAGATAAACGTGGCTGCAGGACCTCTTTACTGAGGCAGTGAAAAGAGACCTGCCTACCCTTAATAGCCACAAGCTCGGTTTAAAGAGGGACATCGGAGGCCCTGGTGTCTAAAAGACTCCAGGGCTTGCCGAGTTCCAGTCCTTGGGGCATCCTGAATTGAGATGCCCCTGCTGTGTGAAACCTCTCCAAACCCCCGGAACACTCACCCTCTCCTGTAGCTCTCACCACCCCACCTGCATTCTGGCTCACCTCTAGCCGTACGCGCGCTTGCCCGACCTTCCTGAATGGGCCTACGGCTGCCAGGTGGGCAGGGGATGCGGAGGCGGAGCCGTCCTCGATACCGAAGAGATCCGAATGACAGTGAGCTCGCTGATTGGCTGAGTGAAGCGCTCAGCCAATCAGCACACTCACCCTCGTCCTAGTCTGCCCCGTCGAAGCGGAAGGAAGGTGAGTGAAGCGGGGTGACTTGACTGGTACACACAATGGGGCACCCCAATTAGGGATGCCACTGCAGAGAGGTACAACACACAGGAAAGTCAAATTCATGTGTGTTGTTCCTCTTTAAGACAGGCTCGGGTTGACAGACTAGCAAATGTGTGAGTTCGAATCAGCAGGAGAACACAAAACACTAGTGGGCACCGTCAAAAATGTCAGGAAAAGGGGCGTGCTCCCCCAGACCCCAATTAATGCACAGTACTACTTCCTCCCACACAGAGTCTATAAATGGGGCACAGCTCCAAAATTCATAAAACCAATACTGTTTTATTAACAAATATCGAGACAACAAAATCCAACAACAAACTGTTGTTCTCTGTAAATCTCTGTTAATTCCCTTTTGACCACCATGACAATACATAAATAAGTCAATAAAGGCAGCTCCTAATATAAATATCTATATTGACACCCAGTCAGCTGGCTAGTCTTCCCAATAAATTAATTAAGTGCTTAGATCTTGATAAATAAATAAATATAATATAAAGAATTCATATAAGAAGTGAACACTTATATTGATACATCCGTGCAAAAATCGAGTAAAATAACTAATTAATATCCTCCAAAAAGCGCAAAACAATAGTAAATACCAGAGTAATCAGCGAATATGTAGGATTAACCTGATTTATATATCCTCCCAAGTCTCCTCAATCCTAAATTGCTGATTGGTAAATGTTTTACATATTAGAATATTTGTCATCTATATTCATCACCTTAGAAAAAGACCCATGTTATGTTTATTATCGTGTGGTAAAGGAGAAAAAAAAGACCTCTTTTCAAAGGTACAAGATAAAGAGCGATTTCCTAAAATGCTGCATACAAACCAAAAACAACAGATTATACAGTTGCCAATTGCAACAGATTGCAGTTAGTGAAAAGTGCTTCCTTAAACACATTTGCTAAAATAAGAATAACATTTAAAAATATATTAGCTCAGCACCTTTAAGTCTAAAAGTGCCGGAAGCTAACCTGCCCCTGGGGCATCCTAAAGAGGGATGCCCCGTGCATGTGCAAATTGAAAGCCAGGGATATGGCATCTGGCAGCCTTGAGATCAGCCAATAGTTGATCTCAAATGTGCTGGGTAGGTAAACCAGACCATCGCCTAGGAAGCAGCATCGCCCGAGGTACTCGGGCAAGGGTGGGTGGGGGAGGGTCACAGGGTGCCCCAGAAGAGCAGGGTTGCCACCTGTCCGGAAATTTTTTTTAACTTTACTGGCCACTGGCCTGGCATGTCAGTAATTGTATTTTTACTGGTAAATGTAATTGCAGGTATACTTTTGAGTTTGTTTATGTAAGGTGCACATAGCAGTTGTATTTTATCTGAAAATCTCCTAAAGTGCTGTTTCAGTTTGGGGGACTCTCCTTAGCAGGAAAGGGTGTCTTCCAATACATATGTGGCACCATTGTAGGCGTAAGAGATGAGGATTTTACATGCATTATGATTTTTTTTAAAAAACTTACATTTGTTATTACAAAAAAAATGTAAAAATTTGATTTTCTGCACATATTTCACCCCAAAAAATGAGAATACACAAAAAATGGCAAAAAGACATTCTATGTTAAAGCCCAGACTCAACTGAAAAAAAATCAATATATAATTTTCCTTGGAAATCCCTTCAAAAATCACAGTTAAACATATATAGCGCAAAATAGTGAAAATGGTATGATAACAGAGGGTGACAAAATCTCTAGGTAGTCTGGCACTTAAAGGGTAAAAAAACAAAAACAGGCTGTGCCGATGCGACTGCCAACCTGCATCTATTTTAACACTAACGTATTGCAGGTCATTCTGCTTGAAGCTGCACCAGTTTATGGTCGTGCTGTAGGTGAAGATCCCATAGAGCACAATGGGCAGAACTGTATTGACGTGTCTTATACTTATAATTAATATTACACACATTTTTTTGTACAGAACTTGCATTGTGACTTGTCAATAATGTAAACGCAGGACTTACATCGTGAAGTAGTTTTTCATGGTTTCATCTGCTCACCAAAGTGTAATAACCCTTCTCTGTTATAATCGGCAGTCGGGGACAACAGGCACTGACACAGGCCACCCAATACCTAATGCAACAATCAAGGCAAATTAGTAAGTGGGCGCCGCGGCTACCGCCACCATGGTAACCAAAATAGCAACTCCAGAAAAGACAAAGATTTCGGAGCTCCAAAAATAAAATGATTTAAATGATTTTTTGTAAATACATTTTTTTGTTTCACTTAATCAGCCTCTTCAGAAAAATCTAAAATCATTAAGATGACCTCTACCGGCGCAGCCTGCCACTTGATTTTTCCAGTTGGAAGCATAATGGCTCCATGGTGGTCCATTTAGTGCACTTGCTGTGTCCTGATTGTGACTTTGATTTTCTTTAAAAGGTTAAATGTTACACACAGCATTGAATATATCACAAGGTAAAAATGTATTTATATTCAGTTTATGAACTTGTTGAACTGGTCTCTTGTAATTGTGTTTGTTTTGCATCAGATCCTCTTCTTGGAAGGTTACTAGCCAGGATATTTAATCTCAAAGCCTGGTTGTTTTACACATTCAGATATATACATATTACCAACTCCAAATATTTTTATGTTCATATTGTATTGGTGACAATCTGAATTTGTTATGGAATTATATTAAACTTGGCCATTTATTTACTGAGGGAATGATCACATATCTACAAGTGGCAAAAGTATGTGACCCTCAAGGGCCAGCAGATAATTTGAAGGTAAGAACTGAGTTAGGTGTTTTCAATGAAAGAGAGGAGAATATTAGTGGGAAACTGGAAACAGGGATATATCAAAGTCTGATCTTTACAATAACTGTTTGTGTAGGTGTATTATGGCCAGGACAAAGGAGGCCCTTATTTAAGAAGGGATAGCGTCAGGTAGCGCCTGGTTAATGAGAGGTGGTGACAGATAGCGACTGGTGAACGCCGGACACGGCACGCAATTACACATTTATCAAGCAGAATCTGTTTAGCGACTGGAATAGCGCCATGTAGCGTCTGATTCATCATTTTCGCAGCCTCAGCGAACAGCGCCAGCGTTCAGCCTTGCACAGCGCCAGGTATGACCTCTCGCTACCTGTGGCTCTCCCATACATTTCAATGGACGATCCTTTTCTTCTCTTTAAACAGTTTTTTTTTTCCAAAAAATCACAAATAATTCTTTGACCTCTTCTGGCATTGAAAAAGGCGTTTTTTCAGAATTTTTTCATTTTTTAAATATTTCCTCAAAAATAACATTACAGGTCTGGCATTAAAGTGTTCATGTTACAATGTTGTTACAATGTAATTCCATATGTTTTCGCTTTGTTACTAGTTGATAGATGCTTGAAAACAGACTTTAAACACACTGCCTCCTGCGCTCTGGGCTTCAAACAACTATTTTTCAGCGCCAGAGATTTGTGAAGCAGTTTTTTCCTGAATATGGTGTGAGTCGGTCGCTATGAGTAGTCGCTAACATGCGCTCCCATACAGCGCTGTACTGGTCAAATTGCGACTCCTCACAATGTATTCAACATTACTGAACAGCGACTGAGTCGCTATAAAGTAGCGACCCACGGCCGAGCACTGCGACTACTAGTGGGCGCTCTGAAAATGCCTGCTACAGACGCTCATCTGTCGCAACCTGCCGCTAATGATGAATCAGCCTGCCCATTGAATAGTTGTTGAGACTCATCAAGCTTGTAAAAGGTTGCTGTCCGGTAAGCTGGAGATGATTGTACCAACTCTCTTCGAGCTCAGCCACATTTTTTCGCCAGAGATTAGACCGTCCGCCGCCGCCTCCCGCGCGCCCCTCTGACAGTGCGCGCGCCCGCGCCGGCCATTCACAAACGGCCGGCGCGGGCGCGCGCACGGCTAGAGGAGCGCGCTGGAGGCGGCAGCGACCGCTGCCGCCGCCGCCTCCCGCGTGCTCCTCTAGCCGTGCGCGCCCGTGCGGCCGTTTGTGAATGGCCGGCGCGGGCGCGCGCACTGTCAGAGGGGCGCGCGGGAGGCGGCGGCGGACGCGCTGCCTTGTCCGCCGCTTGTCCGTGGGAGCGTGGTGAGGTGAGTTTGGGGGTTTCTGGGGGGTTTTAAACAGCGGGGCACCCCTAATCGGGGTGCCCCCCTGAAGTGGACCAAAACCCAGGATAGTCAAAATCCTGGGTGTTGGTCCACTTTAAATAGTATATGATATTGCATAGGCCACAACTAATAAGTGACCAGGTCTAATATTTTGGACTCATATGTGTGATTTGGATCTTTTTATCTACTTGTATCTACTTTTTAGATAGTTTAAATCAAATTTATACAGAAATAGAAAAAATATGAAGGGTTCACAAACTTCAGTGCAAAACTGTATGTGCCTCAAATTGCATAACTTCTCCACAAAAGCCACCAAAACTCTCTTATTATATTGTCACATACAAATACATAAAAGGATGTCTTATACTTCCAAAAAGCGATCAGCCTTGAACAATCGAATACATTATGTATACAAATTTATTTTACGTTTAAGTACATTAATTGGTTATTTACTGAAATGCAGAGAGCACTTGCCTTATGCGACAGAGAATTTTGCTTTATGTAGGAGAGATCTCCTCCTAAGTTGGTCCTCTTCTATGTGTGCAACTGCAAATGTGACAGTTCTGCATGAAACAAGTGCAAATGTGACAGTCCTGCATGAAACAAGTGCAAATGTGACAGTCCTGCATGAAACAAGCGCAAGTATGACAGTCCCGAATGAAACGTAATCCTGAAAAATACAAGGGGCCTAGTAATTGTGCAGTTGTACAGTGTATACATATATGGCAGGGGTGCTGTAAAAATAGTGAGTTTCGGAAAAGGAATATCTAAATGATCATAGACAAAGAGAAGTCCCAAACAAATGTTGAAGATGCTGACATGTTAAACATGATTTCCAGTACTTATTAGCATGCAGTTTCCAAGCTTCTTATATTCCTGTGGAGCTGTGTTACTAAAGCGGGAGCGGTATTCCTGGGCTTGAGTAATAACTAGTGACTACAAGTCAGTTGAGCTCCTTAGCAGCTTTGGCTAAATCAAGCGGGCAGGCTGATTCATTATTAGCGGCAGGTAGCGACAGATGAGCGTCTGTAGCAGGCATTTCTGAGCGCCCGCTAGTAGTCGCTGTGATCGGCCATGGGTCACTAGTTCAGAGCTAGTAGTCGCTGTGCAGCAATAATGAATACATTGTGGGGAGTCGCTTTACGACCAGTACAGTGCTGTATGGGAGCTAATGTTAGTGACTGGTCAGTGCGACAGACTCACAGCATATTCATCAAAAAAACAGCCTCACACACCACTGGAGCTCAAAAATGCTTTGCTGTAGCCCAGAGCGCCGGAGGCTGTGTGATTAAAGGTTGTTTTTTAACATGTATCCACCAGTAACAAAGCGAAAACATATGGAAGGACATTGTTATAACATGTTGTGACATGAACACACTAATGCCAGACCTGTAATGTCAATTCTGCAGAAATATATAAAACATGAAAAATATTTTCAAAAATTGATTTTTCTATGCCAGGAGAGGTCACAACATTATTTGAGATAAAAAAAATAAAAAAAACCCTGTTTAAAGAGAAATTAAAGAACGACCATTGAAATGTATGGGAGAGCGACAGGTAGCGAGAGGTAATACCTGGCGCTCTGCAAGGCTGAACGCCGGCGCTGTACACTGAGGCTGGGATAATGATGAATCGGATGCTACATGGCGTTATCCCAGTCTCTCAACAGAATCTGCTTGATAAATGTGTAATTGCATGCCATGTCCGGCGTTCACCTGACGCTACCTGTCGCTACCTGTCATTTACAAGGCACTACCTGATGCTATCCCTTCATGAATAAGGCCCTAAATCAAGCAGCAATAATGATCCCCCCAGGTGGGAATGCTGCCAGTAAACATTTGGCTAATGGAACACAAGGTTGTGATCCACCATCTGAAGAAGGAAGGGTTAAATGTATGAGCTCAGGAGTGTGGAATGCCATCTCTGTTTTAGCCAATTAGATGATTATCAAGTTGTAGTGAGGAAGTTTGTCATATGTACATTAAACACACCACATCATGTATGTTGCTAAGATAAACACATTATTGCTAGAAAAATTGTTAAATTTTATAGCACAGAGTTGCAAACAAATAGAAAAGAAAAAAAATCCCAGATAAGTTCAGCACCTTGAGTACATCATATTGCAGGGTGTGGGGGCTGGCTGCACAGCCTCGAAGCCCTGGGTTACCAGTCTGGGGCACTGGGCTGGTAGCCTGGAGAGGGCCGTGGGGGAGGGGGCCATGCATTTGAAAACAAATTAAAACGCACATTTTTATCACTTATGCAATCTGAAATTCTTGTTTTTTTTTTTTTTTTGCTAATTCACACAAAGCGTTCAACAAAGGAAAAGATTTCCTCTTTCCTAACTAAATCAGGGCCTGTGGGATGCATCATAAAATATAGGGGATAAAAGACAATCATTTTAAGGATCACCTGCATTTGAAAACAAATTAAAATGCACATTTTTATCACTTATGCCATCTGAAATCCATGTTTTTCCTTTGCTATTTCACACAAAGCTGTCAACAAACAAAATGATTTCAACTGTCTTAACTAAATCAGGACCTGTGGGATGCATCAGAAAATATTTCATTTTAAGAATCACCTGCCACTATATCTGTCAATGTGAAACCGTATGCCATACATACATTTGTAATGCATACTTACTCTTTAACCTTTAAGCCCCTTTGCATACTTGTTTGTGCCAGGCACAGGGGTGTAACTAGGGGGGAGCAGGGGGCACTTGCCCCGGGTGCAGCAGTTTAGGGGGCGCCAAAGGGATACCTGTAAACAGGTGGGGGGCCTTATTTTAAATCTTTTTCCCAGGTGCCAGAAAGCCTAGCTACTCCTTTGGCCAGGCAAACCATGAACACGAACACCTTGGGCAAGGGAAGATATTAAGCCGGTTCCATACGTCAGAGAGACGTATAGAATGTACAGTATGCTGGTCATGGTCCTTCATGCCTCCTAATTAGCTGAATCCTTTTTTAAACGAGGAAAAGGGATGTAGCAACCGCATGCACAAATGGATCCAATAGCCCCTCTCTGCTATTATTCAGGATCAGTACAGATGGGAAATGTTCTTTAGCCTTAGAACATGAACAATCACCCAGTGAACTGTTGCATATATCTGCAGTACATCTAGAAAAATAAATGAAACTGTTAGCCAAATATTAGCAGGAAAATGATAGTTTTGGAATGGTCAGAATATAACAGATGAACCATTGTGTGTGCATAGATATCCTGTGGAGATATTTGCTCCTGTAACCCCGACTCCTCTGTTTTGGTGAAAAGGACATAAGGTTTTCTAAACAATAAATCGACGCTGGGATTATCCAATAAAACTATCCTAAATCTTGTTCCCATACTCCCTAAAACAATGACCCTTCATAACACTCATGAATCCATACATTATGACTTGAGAATTATTGGTCCCTAAAAATTAAGGCAGACCTAGCATCCAAATAAAACTAAAGCTGGATATCCATTGAGTTATTACCTTAGGGCCTTATTTATCACGGGCTAGAGCCAGGTAGTGTCTGACGAGCGCCAGGTACCGCCAGCTATCGGCGGCTACCGACTCAAGTACGCCCGGCGGCGGTCACAATGACGCATTTATCAAGCTAAATGAGGCTAGCGCCGGCGAGAGCGACGGCTAGCGCGGGATTCATCATGAAGCCGCCTGGAACGAACAGCGCCGCTGCAAATTCCTTCACAGCGCCAGGTATGACCTGTCGCTCCCTGGCGTTGTCCAATGCATTTCAATGGAGCAATCTTTAATTAATCATAATTAATTGGTATTATTATTTTTATTTTTTTTTTAATGTCAAAAATTCTGAGACCACTTCTGCAATGTTAGGTTTTTTTTTAAGTTAAAAAAATAAAAAATAAAAATTTGTGCAGAATTGATCTTACAGGTCTGATATTAATGTATTCATATTACAAAATGATTCAAAAAACATGTATAATGTTACACTCAAAAAATATGGTTGTTTAGGGGTTACAAACTAGTTAACACCCATCGCCGCCAGCGCACTGGGGTTTAAACAAGGAATGGACAGCGCCAGCAAATTCGGAGCGTGATTTGTTAATGAATATGAAGCAAGCCGTTCACTCTGGCCATTCGTTGTCAGGCGCTCACATACAACGCTGAACCTGTGAAACAGCGACCCCTAAGCCCGTATTCAACATTACTGCACACCGACTGAGTCGCTGTCATCAAGCAAACGCCGGCCAAGCACAGCGAATACTGGCTGGCGCTGTAAAAAGCACGCTACAGTCGCTCATCTGTCGCTACCTGGCGCTATTAATGAATCGGCCTCTTGGTCAATACTGTTATTTCAATGGGTCTGGAACTACCAGAAGAATGGTGCTCACCCAGAACATGCAACAAATATGATGCATGTAGCAACACACTAGGATGAATCCTCTGCATGGCAGGTAAGAAACGGGTGCTTTGTTTTTACATTTAGGCCCTTATTTAACAAGGGATAGCGCCAGGTAGCGAATGGTGAGCGAACGGTAATGACGCTCACCGCCACGAGAATGCCGGCTCCCCACCAAAATCACACATTTATCAAGCCGATCCTGCTTAGCGACTGACAGAGCGCCAGATAGCGAATCATTCATCATTATTCCAGCCTCAGCCCACAGCGCCAGCGAGCGACCTTGAACAGCGACAGGTATGACCTCTCGCTACCTGGCGCTCTCCAATGCATTTCAATGGAGCAATCTTTAAATATTCTTAATTAATTGCTATTAACCCTTTAAGTGCCAGCCTACCTGGAGTTTTTGTCACACTCTGTTGCCAGACCATTTTGCACTATTTTGCGCTCCCCATGTTCAAATGTGATTTTTGAAGGGATTTCCAGGGATTTCCCAGGAAAATGATATATTGTTATTTTCAGCAGAGTCTGGGCTTTAACTTGAAATGTCTTTTTTGTCATTTTTTATGTGTATTCCCAATACTTTTGGGTGAAATATGAGCAAAAAAAAAAAAAAAAATGTTTACATATTGTAGTTTTTTTTGTAATAAAAAATGTAAGTTTGTCAATGAAATCTTATTGCGTGTGAAATCCCAATTTCTCCCGGTTACAGCGGTACCACATATGTATTGGTAGACACCCTTTCCTGCCCAGGAGACTCCCCCAAACTGAAACAGCGCTTTAGGGGATTTTCAGATAAAATACAACTATGCTACGCAATATGCGCACCTTGCAGTTTTTCCAGAAAAACAACCCTTTACATTTGAAATACCCCCAACAAACTATATATTCTCTAGAAGTACACACCTCAGGCTTTCTAGGCGTACCAGGCCCTCAATGGATTCTTTGGTTGCAAAGAGTTTCCCTAAGAAAAGGATAAAAAAGCAGAATCAAAGCCACATTTTCCTAAAAAAACTATATACAAACAAGAAAAAACAAGTTTAATCTGAAAACGCAACATCCCCCGAACAGAACAATACCCAACATGCATAGCTACTGTCAAGGGAAGAGTTGCCAAACACTCCAAAGTAAAGCATGTGCGTAACGGTAATTTTACTTGAAAATTTCAGCTCTGCAGACAAAGTGCGCACCTTGCGATTTTTCAACCAAAACAACCCTTGACATTTGGAATATCCCCCATAAACCATATATTCCCTGAAAGTACACACATTAAGCTTTCTAAGCATACCCAGCTTGTTCTAGTGGGCTCATCTTTCTGGAATTATTACCTCAAAGAATTCTTTGTTTGCGCAGGGTTTCCCTAAAAAAATTTATAAAAAAGCTGAATAAAAAACACCTTTTCCTAAAATATAAATATGCAAACCAGAAAAAACAAGCTAAGTCTGAAAGTGCAAGGTCCCCCGAACAGAACAATACCCAACATGCATAGGTACTATTAACCCTTTTAATTGCCAGCCTACTTGAGATTTTGTCACCCTCTGTTGACAGGCCATTTTTCCCCATTTTGCGTCATGTTTTGCGCCATTTTTGCTGAAACTTTCAGGAAAATTATATATATAATTTTTGTGCAGCAGAGTTTAGGCTTTAACATGAAATGTCTTGTTTGTAATTTTTTTTTTTTTTATAATATTATTAAGTAAAAAAAATAAATAAATTTTTTTTTTAGAAAATTGACTCCTTTATTTTAAATAAAAAATGTATTTTATTAAGGAAAATCATATTGTATGTGAAAGCCCCATTTCTACCGATTAGAGCAGTACCACATATTTATCGGTAGCCCCCTGTTCCTGCCCAGGAGACACCCCTAACTGAAACAAGTATTTTATAACATTCACAAATAAAATACAAATACCATCCACACTACAAAGGGTTAAATCGAGAAAAAAGGGGAGGGAGACCCCATTTTTTTTTTATTTTTAAGGGTTAAAAACCCTTGGACCCCTTACCAGTTCACAAGGGGTTAAAAGTAAATAATGACACAGACACACACTGAGAAAAAAATATTTTATTAATTTTTATTTTTTTTTACACTTACCTCCCATCCATCCTGGAGCACTCTGTCCCTCGGCGATCACTGGCTTCTGCTCACCTGCTGGAAGCCTTTTATAGCTGCTGGATGACAGAACACAAAGGGTTAATAAAAAAAAAAAATTACATAGGGTCCCCCCTCCCAGGGGAGGTTAAAAACCCTTAAAAATCAAAAAAAAAATTGACTTGGGGTCCCCCTTACCCAAAGTAACCAGCCCGGGACCAGCTCACAAGTTCACAAGGGGTTAAAAGTAAAAAATGACACAGACACATAAGAAAAAAAATCTTTATTATTTTATTTTACACTGTACTCACCTCCGATCCGGCGTCCCTCGCCGCTGTCCCGCGCCGATCATCTCAGTGACAGATGCCGGTGGTGATCGGCGCAGGGCGGGTGACAGGCGAGGGGGCTCCGATCGGAGCCTCCTCACCTGACACCCGCCCTGCTGACAGATGCCGGAGCTCGGAGGGGGTATAGGAGGAGCAGGATGACATCATCCCGCTCCTCCCACAATGGGCGGGGCTAGGAGGCGGCGGCCATCGCCGCCATTACTAGAGGTGAGGACCCGGAAGAGGGTCCTCACCTGAAGACTGCGCAGCCCAGGGGGGGGATCGGACCCCCCCCTGGTGAAGAGGAGACCCGACAGAAGGCTCGGGCGCGGAGGTGAGTAAATGACGGTTTGTTTTTTTGTTTTTTTTTTTACAGCGCCGATGTCAGTGCTGGAAACGGGGGGGGGCGACTGGTTTCGGGCCCCCTCCTGAAGACGGAGGACGACGGGGGGGCTATCGGATGCCCCCCGCAGGAAGAGGGGACCCCAAGCTTCACGGGGATACCGGAGGTAAGTGTTTTTTTTTTTCTATTTTTTAACTGTTTGGGGGAAATGCCAGGCACGTAGTTTCTACGTGCTTGGCACTTAAGGGTAGGAGAAGCAACCACGTAGAAACTACGTGCTTGGCATTTAAAGGGTTAATGTTTTTTTTTTTTTTTTTTTTTAAATGGCAAAAATTCTGTGACCACTTCTGCAATGTTAGATATTTTTTTTAAGGTAAAAAAAAAAAAAAAAATTTGTGCAGAATTGATATTACAGGTCTGATATTAATGTATTCATATTACAAAATGTTTGTAAAAACTTGTTTTTTTTTTTCCAAAAATATGGTTGTTTGGGGGTTAAAAAACTACTTTTAATCCATCGCCGCCAGCGCTCTGGGGTTTAAACAAGCATTTCACAGCGCGATAATTTTTTGAGCGTGATTTGTTAATGAATATGCTGAGAGCCGTTCGCTATGGCCATTCGCTGTTATGCGCTCCCATACAGCGCGGAACCTGTCAAACAGCGACTCCTAACCCCGTATTCAACATTACAGCAAACTGACTGAGTCGCTATCAACAGCCGAACAGCGGCCAAGCACAGCGAATACTAGCGTGCGCTGTGAAAATAACGCTACTGTCGCTCATCTGTCGCTACCTGGCGCTATTAATGAATCGGCCTCCCCGTGTGGACAATCCTTTAAATTGGCACTTGGTTCTGGTGAAGCAAAAGCAAGTTACTAATAGCCACCACAAATTTGCTCCCAAAACGAATGCTGAAGCATAACACTACCACAAGTGATGGGGACATGTATGGGATGCAGATGTAGGTGACAACCAGAATATTCACTGTAAACCCACACAGCAGTAGAAGTAGTAACCATCGAGTAATAAAAATACAGCTCAAGGCATTGGGAGTGTTATTCTATCATTCTATTATTACCAATAGCCCGCTCTATCGAACCTCTTACTTATAATATATCCATAATCAGCCACCCGTGAGGTGCCCTGCCACATTCATTTTAAAATTGTTTTGTGTGTGTAGCGTCATTTTTTTGTACAGCTGTTTGATACAGGTTTTAATGGCTTGTGCAGCTTTTTTTGTGGGTAAATCTGGACTTTGTCCTCCAAGTGTTTCTTTATTATGGCTCAGACTGCGTTTGATCCTATTCTGTTCTATCCTATCCTATTCAAAAAGGCATGAGTCTGCAATTTCCACCCAACAGCTCCTCTGGCGTTGTTATGGTGTAGCGTTTAACGAAAGGATTATTCTCCAGAATAGAAATCAGTTAGCATATGCTCTCCTCATTCAGTGATACCTCAGATGGAAGATGCCCTAAATACAGCCAGGACAAACCTGCTCCTGCTCTGGTGCCAGTACCCAGCATACCTTTGCAAGTGCTGGGGCCTGCCATGTCTTGCTACAGCCAGTAAGTTTGTGTGCATCACTTTCACTCATTGAACAGGTACACAGAAACTGGTAGGAATCGGTTTGGAAGTTGTGGGAGGGGGTGGGACCACCAATCAAAAAACAGATGAAAGTAAGCACAGCTCCACAGCTCGGAGGCACCCTACTTTGAGATACCCCATGTGCATACCCTAACAGCAAGCCTGGGACTGGGCACAGTGACGCAACTAATCAGGTTTGCAGGGCAAGTGTGCTTTGTTGCACCCCCCAACCCAGTGAATACCCCTGGCCTGGGCCGGATTAAGTGTGGTGGAGGCCTCTGGGTACAAAATCTGGTGGAGGCTCCAGATACAGTATATTTTTCAATACTTTAAAATAATAGTCCAGCCAAGTAACTGATTAGTGGTTGTCTGCCACCCGCTCACTTACTGGAACGTCAGATCGAGTCCCATGTGTCACTCTTGTGTGAGTTTGTGCTGCTTGGAAACTCCTGCTCTATTCTGGGTGCTGGTCCAGCAGAAAACAGTTCCCAGTATTGAGCTGCCAGCGGCTGTGCTTGGTGGCCTATGTGCAGTGAGCAGGCACCGATTGACAGCTCTGCACCCACCCATGCCAGGGGTGCTGCTGTTGGCGGCTTTGCTGCTCTAGACTCTCCATCTTTCCCAATCCTTCCCTGTGGGGCTTTAGCTGCAGGTTTGCAAAAAGGCTTGCCCAGGCGCAGGGGGCCCCCACTGCCGCCGATAGCTTTGTTGCCGGCCCCGTAGCCCATCAGACCAAAGACTGGTAAGCCTCCGAGGACCAGACCATAACCCAAAGGTTGGTGGAGGCCCCCTTTGCAGGGCAAGTGGTGGAGGCCCCGGGGCACTCACCCCTTGCGCCCTCCTCATAATCTGGCCCCGCCCCTGGCTGACAGTGCTCATGTGACATACTGGCAAGGGGATTTCTGGTATCTGAAGGAAGCCCCTTATCTGTGCCTAGTTTTATATATTTATAAGGTGGTAGCTGAGCCCAAGACTTATTTTTAGGGGGAACATCCCCAATAAAATGATTTTTGCTAGATGAGAAAAACATGTTTTTTTATAACATGGGCAACATGTCCACTTCTGACTTATTTGCACAATACTGGAATGCTTATTGTTAGAATATTTTTTATTTTTTTTGTTCTTGACCCAAAGCAAACTCCCACCAAATATTTAAAAAGAAAATAGACTCAATAAAATCAATTATTATCACAGAAAAGGTAAAAAAAATAGGAAAAGGGGCCCAATGAAAATTATTAACAGATAAAAGAATCTTGAAACTCTTAGCACAAATTGTAATAGGGAATCAGCCTAACCTACCTGAAATGAGCCTACCTGAAATGAGCCTACCTGAAACAGTTCAGGTAATAACTAGAGATGAGCGAACTTTTGAAAAATTCGATTCGAGTGATTCACCGAATTTTCGGTTCGACCCAAATTTATTTGCGATGAATCGCTATTAAAAACGGCTATTTCTGAGCTTCCTAGAGCCTCAATAGGGTTGTAAACCATTCTGCCTTGCTGTAACACGCATAGGATGGGTTAGTGAAATAATACTGCAAATAATTATGACATGCAGATCAGAGGCATCACTATTAGAATCGCAGAGCGGCACAATTGCAGAGAGTTGAGGTGGCATTACTATGAGGGGCCCCTATATTGCCTTAAAAACACACCCTGGAGCTGGCAGCAGCAGGAGCCCAAATATTGGCTGAAAGACATCCTGGAGTTTGCAGCAGGAGCCCAAAAATTGGCTGAATGACACCCTGGAGTGGCAAGCAGCAGCCCAAACATAGCTTGAAAGAGACACTGGAGTTGGCAGCAGGAGCCCAAAAATTGGATGAATCACACCCTGGAGTTGCAAGCAGCAGCAGGAGCCCAAACATGGCTTGAAAGACACACTGGAGTTGGCTGCAGGAAGCCAAAAATTGGATGAATCACACCCTGGAGTTGCAAGCAGCAGCAGCCCAAACATAGCTTGAAAGAGACACTGGAGTTGGCAGCAGGAGCCCAAAAATTGGATGAATCACACCCTGGAGTTGCAAGCAGCAGCAGCAGCAGCCCAAACATAGCTTGAAAGAGACACTGGAGTTGGCAGCAGGAGCCCAAAAATTGACTGAATGACACCCTGGAGTCGCAAGCAGCAGCAGCAAAAGCCCAAACATTGTTTGAAAGAGACACTGGAGTTGGCAGCAGGAGCCCAAAAATTGGATGAATCACACCCTGGAGTTGCAAGCAGCAGCAGGAGCCCAAACATTACTTTAAAGAGACACTGGGGTTGCCAACAGAAGCCCAAAAATTGGATGAATCACACCCTGGAGTTGCAAGAAGCAGCAGCAGCAGGAGCCCAAACATTGGCTAAAAGAGACACTGGAGTTGACAGCAGGAGACCAAAAATTGGATGAATCACACCATGGAGTTGCAAGCAGCAGCAGCAGCAGTCCAAACATAGCTTGAAAGAGACACTGGAGTTGGCAGCAGGAGCTCAAAAATTGGATGAATCACACCCTGGAGTTGCAAGCAGCAGCAGCAGCCCAAACATAGCTTGAAAGAGACACTGGAGTTGGCTTCAGGAGTCCAAAAATTGTCTGAATGACACCCTGGAGTTGCAAGCAGCAGCAGAAGCAGCCCAAGCATAGCTTGAAAGAGACACTGGAGTTGGCAGCAGGAGCTCAAAAATTGGATGAATCACACCCTGGAGTTGCAAGCAGCAGCAGCAGCAGCAGCAGCCCAAACATAGCTTGAAAGAGACACTGGAGTTGGCAGCAGGAGCCCAAAAATTGGCTGAATGACACCCTGGAGTCGCAAGCAGCAGCAGCAGGAGCCCAAACATAGCTTGAAAGAGACACTGGAGTTGGCAGCAGGAGCCCAAAAATTGCATGAATCACACACTGGAGTTGCAAGCAGCAGCAGCCCAAACATAGCTTGAAAGAGACACTGGAGTTGGCAGCAGGAGCCCAAAAATTGGATGAATCACACCCTGGAGTTGCAAGCAGCAGCGGGAGCCCAAACATTACTTTAAAGAGACACTGGAGTTGGCAGCAGGGGCCCAAAAATTGGATGAATCACACCCTGGAGTTGCAAGCAGCAGCAGCAGCAGGAGCCCAAACATTGGCTGAAAGAGACACTGGAGTTGCCAGCAGGAGCCCAAAAATTGGATGAATCACACCCTGGAGTTGCAAGCAGCAGCAGCTGGAGCCCAAACATTGGTTGAAAGAGACACTGGAGTTGGCAGCAGGAGCTCAAAAATTGGATGAATCACACCCTGGAGTTGGCAGCAGCAGGAGCCCAAAAATTGACTGACACACCCTGGAGTTGGCAGCAGCAGCAGCAGCAGGAACCTAGAAATTGGCTGGAAGGCACCCTGAAGTTGGCAGCAGCAGGAGCACATACATTAGCCGGAAGGCACACCCTGGAGTTGGCAGCAGCATAAGCAGGAGTCCAAACATTGCTTGAAAGACACCCTGGAGTTGGCAGCAGCAGCAGGAGGCCAAAAATTGGCTGAATCACACCATGGAGTTGCAAGCAGCAGCAGTCCAAACATAGCTTGAAAGAGACACTGGAGTTGGCAGCAGGAGCTCAAAAATTGGATGAATCACACCCTGGAGTTGCAAGCAGCAGCAGCAGCCCAAACATAGCTTGAAAGAGACACTGGAGTTGGCTTCAGGAGTCCAAAAATTGTCTGAATGACACCCTGGAGTTGCAAGCAGCAGCAGAAGCAGCCCAAGCATAGCTTGAAAGAGACACTGGAGTTGGCAGCAGGAGCTCAAAAATTGGATGAATCACACCCTGGAGTTGCAAGCAGCAGCAGCAGCAGCAGCAGCCCAAACATAGCTTGAAAGAGACACTGGAGTTGGCAGCAGGAGCCCAAAAATTGGCTGAATGACACCCTGGAGTCGCAAGCAGCAGCAGCAGGAGCCCAAACATAGCTTGAAAGAGACACTGGAGTTGGCAGCAGGAGCCCAAAAATTGCATGAATCACACCCTGGAGTTGCAAGCAGCAGCAGCCCAAACATAGCTTGAATGAGACACTGGAGTTGGCAGCAGGAGCCTAAAAATTGGATGAATCACACCCTGGAGTTGCAAGCAGCAGCAGGAGCCCAAACATTACTTTAAAGAGACACTGGAGTTGGCAGCAGGGGCCCAAAAATTGGATGAATCACACCCTGGAGTTGCAAGCAGCAGCAGCAGCAGGAGCCCAAACATTGGTTGAAAGAGACACTGGAGTTGGCAGCAGGAGCTCAAAAATTGGATGAATCACACCCTGGCGTTGGCAGCAGCAGGAGCCCAAAAATTGACTGACACACCCTGGAGTTGGCAGCAGCAGCAGCAGGAACCTAGAAATTGGCTGGAAGGCACCCTGAAGTTGGCAGCAGCAGGAGCACATACATTAGCTGGAAGGCACACCCTGGAGTTGGCAGCAGCATAAGCAGGAGTCCAAACATTGCTTGAAAGACACCCTGGAGTTGGCAGCAGCAGCAGGAGGCCAAAAATTGGCTGAAAGGCACACCCTGAAGTTGGCATCAGCAGGAGGCCAAAAATTGGTTGGAAGGCACACCCTGAAGTTGGCATCAGCAGGAGGCCAAAAATTGGCCTAAAGACATAAATATGTTTTGCACCATTTGGAAAGTGTAAAACACGGCACCATGCTGAATCTAGTCGCATGCATCAGTCATTGGTGGGTGGAAATCCTGGCTGATCCGTCCCTGATTATTTTGACAAAGGTGAGTCTCTCCACATTTTTAGTTGACAGACGAGTTCTCCTCGCCGTAACTATGGCCCCTGCCGCACTAAACACCCGCTCAGATGGCACGCTACTTGCCGGGCAGGACAGCATTTCCAGAGCAAACTCTGCTAGTTGCGGCCACAAGCCAAGTTTGGCTGCCCAGAAGTCCAGCGGATCCTCAAGGTGTGTTGGCATGGTCATGTCAAGGTATGACATGACCTGCTGGTTCAGGTCCTGCTCCAGGTCTTCCTGCTGCTCATGAGTAGCCTCACTATGTGGGTGTAGAAAGCTACTCATTAGCGACTGAAGACTGAGGCTGCTGCTGATGGAGCTGCTGCTGCTGCTCCTGCCAACCCCCCCAGCAGCCATGGCAGTGGAAGGTGAGTGCAGAGGTCCCCCCGAGTCAGACCTGCGAGAGTATGGACCATGGCGCAGATAGGCATTGGCCAACTGACTACGTAGAATGTCTTTGTAGTAGTTCAGTTTGTCCTTCCTCTCGGCAGGTTTAAAAAATGCCCCCATTTTGTGCCGGAAGCGAGGGTCCAATAAGGTGGACAGCCAGAAGTCATCCCGGCAACAAATGGAAATTATTCTGGGGTCACTACGCAAGCACGTGAGCATGCTTCCTGCCATTTGCGCAAGTGACTCGGAGGGACTACCTGTCTCCATCTCCACTGCATACTGCCACGGTGTGTCCGGGTCCTCTGTCTCGCCTTCCTCAAACACCCTCTAGCTCCTCTGGCTGCTCCTGCTCCTCCTCTCCTGTCCGCTGACTAGATAAACCAGCCATTTTGCCAAGCCTAAACTGTGCTTCACTGGGCCACTCCTCCTCCTCTTCCTCCTCCTCCAGTTCAGCTCCAATGGGGTTCATGTGGCTGTAAGATGTAGACACCATGTCTCCAGTGCCCTGACCAGCCATGGTTTCCAACATGTGCTGTAGTACATGAAGCAGTGGAATCACGTTGTTGATCCCGTAATCCTGCCGACTGACAAATAAAGTGGCTTCCTCAAAGGGCCTCAGCAAATGGCAGGTGTCCCGTATGAGCTGCCACTGGTTGACATTGAAGTTACACAGGGGAGTCCCCCTATCCGCTTGGATCATCAGGAAACATCGCAAATCAGACTATGTTGGGGGCTACCGTTCTGACGCTGTAGCTCAAGAAGGGTGTGTTTGGGGGTGTATGAGTGGCTGAAGTGCATGCATGTTTCCTTGAAGTTGTTAGGATGTCTTGCATATGGGGGGAACACTTCAGAAACCGCTTGGCAACCAGATTGAAGACGTGAGCCATGCAGGGGGCATGGGTCAGCCTTCCTTGGCGCAGCGCAGACAAAATGTTCTTCCCATTGTCGGTAACCATGTTTGGATTTCCTGATGAATAAATTTAATCAGTTCCTCCCCTGTGTGACTCCGTTCGCCAAGACAAACCATGAGAAGCACTGCGTGACACCTCCGTGCCCTGCACACATGGTAGACTGGAGGGGCACTGAGACTAGAGCCTACAGTGGAGGGTGAGGAGATGAATGTGTTCCTGTCCAACAGATAGGGTGCAAGGTACAGCTTTGGGGTGCCCTGTGGCCTGGTTTATTGAAAGCAGTCAAAATGGAAGTGCAAACTGAAGTAGCTTAATAAAGCAGCTGATGCTGATCAACGCTTATGTTGTATAACAGATAGGGTGCAAGGTGTAGCTTTGGGGTGCCCTGCGGCCTGGTTTATTGAAAGCAGTCAAAAACAAGTGCAAACTGAAGTAGCTTAATAAAGCTGATGCTAAACAACGCTTATGTTGTATAACAGATAGGGTGCAAGGTGCAGCTTTGGGGTGCCCTGCGGCCTGGTTTATTGAAAGCAGTCAAAAACAAGTGCAAACTGAAGTAGCTTTATAAAGCTGATGCTGAACTATGCTTATGTTGTATTACAGATAGGGTGCAAGGTGCAGCTTTGGGGTGCCCTGCGGCCTGGTTTATTGAAAGCAGTCAAAAAGCAAGTGCAAACTGAAGTAGCTTTATAAAGCTGATGCTGAACAACGCTTATGTTGTATAACAGATAGGGTGCAAGGTGCAGCTTTGGGGTGCCCTGCGGCCTGGTTTATTGAAAGCAGTCAAAAAGCAAGTGCAAACTGAAGTAGCTTAATAAAGCTGATGCTGATCAACGCTTATGTTGTATAACAGATAGGGTGCAAGGTGCAGCTTTGGGGTGCCCTGCGGCCTGGTTTATTGAAAGCAGTCAAAAACAAGTGCAAACTGAAGTAGCTTAATAAAGCAGCTGATGCTGATCAATGCTTATGTTGTATAACAGATAAGGTTAAACTAGCATGTGCCTTGGGATGCCCATGTGGCCTGGTGTATTTTAAGCTGAACAGAAAATATTAACACTAATCCAATTATGAGAAATGCTTTTGTTTAACAGATAGGGTTAAAATAGCGTTCAGGGCTAAATAGCAGAAAGGGTTAAATAGCATGTGCATGGCATGCACAGTGTGCAGCTGTATTTAAACCAAACCAAATATATTAACAGTAACCCAGTTATTATGAAATATGAATCATAGCACTAAGCACCCTGTCACTGTGACTTGTATGCTGCTGGATTGTTTCAGTTTTAAATCTATCCCTAGCTCTGTCTACCACTCTAAATCTCACTATCTGTCTCTCTCTTTACCTATCTGTAACTGTCTCTAGCTATCGCTAACTCTCACCTAACTATGACTAACTGTCTGTCCCTCCCTGGAAAATGGCCGCTGCTTTATATAGCACAGTGATGTCACCGGGCTTCCTGGCTGCTGATAGGCTGCATGTGACTGTCCCATCTTCACTTGCCCCTGGGACATGTCTGAACATGTCCGTCCACCATCTTAGAATGCCTGTCATTGAGTTTTAAGGATCAAATCGCTGGGAAATTCGGATTCGTTCAGAATTGAATTTTTCATGAAATTCGGAACGAATCCGTGTTCGTCCGGATCGATTCGCTCATCCCTAGTAATAACAATAATAAGGTGTCAGCCCATCTGGAGCCTGTCCCATGGCCCTTTCTCAATTTCCTGCAATTTCCAACACCCCAGCAAGCACAATAGCCAATTTAATTACTCAAAATCTATAGTAATCTATATTTAAAATGGTGCCAGGTGATTATCCTGTCTTTCATTTCCTGCAGTGTGCTGTAGATGCTATTGCAGGGCTGGTTTACTTTCCATCTTTTCACAACAACACCCCAAATCTGTTTGCATAGCCATCCCTGTCCCTCAGCACTCCTAACATGAACAAGTCTTTTAAGCGCTGCCATGGTGGCTTGCTCATGCTAAAAATGCTGAGGGATGGGGGGGGGAGAGGGCTATGTGACCAGATCTGGAGTGTGGTCTGGATGCTCAGACTGTTCCTTTAACCCTTTAAATACCAGTCACATAGATTGTGATAAAGAACTGTGGGCAGATCCCTTTTTGCGCTGCATGGTTCAAAGACTCTCTAGCGTTGTTCGGTCTTGCAAAATAATCTGAGGGAGTGAAATATACACGTAACAAAAGACACAGACATAACAGTATGTGCTCGAAATTACACGGGAAATCGTTTTCTGCTCGCTCCGCCCAGTGACACTTTTTATATCGAAGTAAAAAAACATTGCACACTACAGCTATTGAACATCGTCATATAAGGAAAAATCGAATTACTGGCTCAATGATTGGTCATCACAGCCACAGATCATATTCTAAAGAATGTTACTGAGGCCTGGGGGGGGGGGGGGGGGGCGGACATAATAAGGTGTTGCCCGGCTCCCCAGCGCCACCTTGTTCACAGTAATGTGTTAACGGCAGCGTGCTTCATTAACTTTATTGCTCTAATTTCAGTACAAGCAAAAAGAAAGAATCAGCGCAGAGATAAGTGGCTTACTGAGGGTTTATTTCACCTTTATTAGCCACCAAAGCATACAATGCAAAGATAGGAATCTCAAATCAAGTGATGTAAATGGAGAGGGAATGTTCACATATATATTCATTTTATTGATTCTGACCTCCATCCATCACAGTCACCCCTTTGAACATTCCCTACCTCCCTTGTCACATGTAGACTCCTGTCACTATCATCTGGCCAAATGAGGAACTCTTTTGTAAGCCTGACTGAACACTAACCCTAGTGGTTAGCTTTCAGTCTTTGGCTCTCATATGGCTGTCAAATGTTACTTCTAATTGTTCAAAGAGTGGACTGATCACAATGGGTTGTGTAATCTTGTTCTGGCTTTCCATCCCTTAAAATTACATCAACTTCTCTCTGAAGTCGTTCCTCCTTGGTAAGCAGCGAGGTGTATGCTCCTTTATCATGTTCTGAAGGATCTCTGCCATTATCATGGCTGGGTTAGGTACAGCCGCATCTATTGATTTTTTCATCATTCTCCGGACACATGGAAGAATACAACAGAAACAGATTAGGAAAACAGGAATTATCACAAGGATCACCATAGCAATTTGGGTCAGGATTCCCTTTCATCGAGGGAAGAACTTTTTCTTCATTTCTACTACCAGGGAGTCTAATCTTTGTATAGCTATGGTGGTCTTCCCATTCGGGCTTAAATTGTCAGGAATGTAAGTGCAACAAGTTTCCTTTATCATCCTGCAGTCTCCTCCCTTTTCTGCCAAAATCATCTCCGGAGCCATTCTATTTTGGTAGGTCGTGGTTGAGGTGGGGCCTAATTGTTCTGCCATGCCTTTAAGGGCATCCCTAGTGGCATTTACAAATCTCTGTTGGTTGTATTAAAGGTAATTTATCCAGTCCACGTTCTTATTGATGGTCACTATTGGGGCAAAGAATGACTTAAACCCTGCCTTCACTTGGTCTCTGGCTTTAAACTCGTTTGGCACCCCCCTTGGCACTCCAATGGCATCTAGGTACACATGAGAGTCAAAATTGCCCCCAGGTTTGGGAGTCTCCCTCTTGCTCCTGGAAGAGGTACCCTGGAATTGTCCTTCATAAATATGTTCATCGAACTCCACTGATTAGGAAAGGCATTATTACCTTGACTAAGGCACATTGTCCTTTCCAGCTCCTAGTGAACCTGGGTCTCAATTTCCCGTCACCACACAACCACAGGACATCTCCTATACTCTGGGTATGATTCACTAGCTGATTATCCGTGACACTGGCGCTACCATTTGTTTTACAAGAACCGCTGTCAAAAGTCCCAACATCCACTTGGCCATGGGCCCATGTATAACAGGTGTAGTTTCCAGGGTAGATCTGTATACCTGGACCAGGGAGCACAGTGTTCTTAATTATGGGGTACTTCTGCTTCTAATGCTCACATTTAGGGTCCTCAGTAGCATTTGTGTACAAGCTAATAAAACAGGCTTCCTGATTTTAAAGGGCCTAGGTGGGGCCTGGCAGAGGCACAGACATAGCAGTTGGACTTATTCTGGCTTTGGGCCGTATAATGTGCCCACTTAACCCATAAGCTAGTATTACTGTCAAACCCCGTTTCTAAGACAAAAGTGTCCTCAGGCTAGACAACCTGTTTAAAGTGGACCAACACCCAGGATTTTGACTATCCTGGGTCTTGGTCCACTTCGGTGGGGCACCTCCGATCGGGGTGCCCCGCTGTGTGAAACCCCCCCGAACCCCCGAAAAACTCACCTCTGCCCGCTGCCAGCGCCGACGGACAAGCCGCAGACAAGCGGCTCCTCCGCCGCCGCCTCCCGCGCGTCACTCTTGACGCGCGCGCGCCCGCGCCGGCCATTCACAGACGGCCGGCGCGGGCGCGCGCACGTCTAGAGGGGCTCGAGGGAGGCGGCCGCCGCCGAAGATAAGGTAAGAATTTTGGGGTGTTTGGGGGGGTTTCACCCCGCGGGACATCCCGATCTCGGATGTCCCGCGGGGAGGGAGGTGATCGGCCCGGGAATCTTATAGATTCCCGGGCCGATCACCCGTGGGTGTTGGTCCACTTTAACATGCTCTTTCCATTCTTGTCTTTTTTTTCTGAGCTGACTGGGGGCAATATCCCCACTCTCCGTTTCTTACAGAGACACCTGGTTCTACCCCCCAGTCACCTCCCACGACAAAGGTGGCCTGCACCGACCGGGTATTCCACCCCACTGCTACCCAATGCTTACACCCATCCCCCCAGTTTCATCTACTACACATATATAGTGGGGACCCCCAGCTATCGGGTACAGGTTAGTGTTAGTCCTGCATTTGTAAATATCACAGAAATCAAAAGTGTTGCTAACTACATTAACTGAGGTATTAAACCAAAAATTGGTTATCTCTGGTCACTGTTGCATCTTCCCCTCTTACCACCTGCAGGTTGTCCAATGTACACAGTAATAAGCATAGATACTTAATCATGATTTTTCAAAAGGGGTCTTTTTGCAGTGAGAGGCGTGGATCCACCACGCCTTTCCTTCCAATTTAACAGAAGTTGGTGTAGTGGGGGGGTTAGCAGTGCACCCAGGATTGCACTGTCCACAAATGAGGCAGCTAGCAACATATCGGGCAGTTAGGACTGTGAGGCCAGGAGCAAACCAATAGATCTCAATGAGATCATTCATCTGCATCTTTGACCTGTGCCATGGGTCCATTGTACTATTTGGGGAAACAATAGTCTGGGTTGGCAGGGCTTGGTAGTGGGCCCATGCCAAACACCATCTGGGTCTAAGGTGGCCTGTTTCTGCTTCCACAACTTAAAGTCATCAGAGGTAGCCATCTTTTGTGTTTCCTTAATGTCATGGCTCAGGGAGGGGGTCTTACTGGGTGAGGGGCTATGCCCTGATGGTTGGGATCATCTTTCTTCGACAGGATCTTGCTCAGACACTACTGCTCCTACCATCACACTCACCTGGCCCTCTTCTCCCACTTTCACCTGTCCCAGTGCAGCATCCTTCGCCGCCTGATCTACCAGGTGATTGCCGCAGGCTTCAGGCGTATCCAGTTTACAGTGGGCTTTGACCTTTAGTATGGTCACCTCCGTTGGCAGGGTAAGGGCGTCTAAAAGAGCTTTTATTAACTCATGGTGTTTTACTATGCTTCCAGAGGCTGTGACAAATTTCCTAGCAGCCCAAAGTGGCCCAAATCTGTGCGCAATGCCAAAACTGTATCTCGAGTCCGTGTGGATGTTAGCTTTCTTCTCCTCTGCTAGTTGGCAGCCTTTTCTCAGGGCTATAAGTCCTGCTGCTTGGGCTGACAGGCTGGGGTCTAGCACTGCCTGCAACAGTATATCTGTCTGTGTAGTGACTGCACTTCCTGTGTGAAAGTTCCCATATTGGTCAGCGTACCTACTACCATCCACAAAAAGGGTTATGTCTGCATCGGGCAGGGGTTTATCTGTAACTGAAGGAATGCTAAAGTTTCCTCTGCCATCATTTTAAAACAGACATGTGGTGTTGAGCCCAAGGAAACAAGAGGGGTGCTAGTCTGTACAAAGAATTCATCATCAGTGTCATACTCCCCCCCTTGAAAGTGGGAAAAGAGTGGCAGGGTTTAATACTTGGCACCTAGTCAGAGTGACATTCTCAGGCAACAAGATGGAGGCTTAAAGCTGCAGATGGGGAGCTTTGCTGAGATATCATGCATAGCAGCGGGCTTCATTAACTTTATCGCTCTAATTTCAGTACAAGCAAAAGGAAAGAATCAGCGCGGAGATAAGTGGCTTACTGAGGGATTACTTCACCTTTATTAGCCACCAAAGCATACAATGCAAAGATAGGAATCTCAAGTCAAGTGATGTAAATGGAGAGGGAATGTTCATATATATATTCATTGTATTGATTCTGACCTCCATCCACCACAATTCTATGGCAGTGACGAATGCACGAGTGTCGTTTGCTGCTTGCATATTGAACTGCTATAACTATCCTCGGTAGTTTTTTAGGCACAGTTATTTGGTGTAGAGTTTTATGCACAGGGGGGGGCATCAGTAATCAGGATGTCCCCCATGTCCATACTGATTATGTTAAAAATTTGGAACCTGCTCAAATGGTCCACTTAGTTAAAATGACCATTCTGGCCCCCACCATCTTTTGTATGCTCACTCCTGTCGCCAGGTGCATGTTCCTGTCCACACAATCAAGTGAATGCACAAGCAGAAGCACGCACCCTCTGTGTCAGAAGTGGCAGAAGAAAAGATGGTGGCAACCATCGTTGTAATCCCCTGATGATTGGCACTGAAATGCAGGTAATTTTTTTGATGTTACCCCCTGCCCTTCTTCAGTGCAAGAAGAGGGTGGTAGGGTGGTAGGTAAACTGATCATATGTTCCACTTTCAATGGAACAGTCCCACTTTGCGACCCCTGTCCCTCCGAAAATTCTGAGAAAACCAAAGTGTCCCATTTTGCTGACATGGAGGAAGACTGTCCTACAAAAATGCAGCATGCTGGATGTCTGGGTGGTTTACAACTGCTCTGACCCTTTCCTTGAATGGTGGTAGTAGAATGCATGGACTTCTGAGCATTGGCTTAATCACCATCTTTTATGGACCAAATTTTCTTAGGGCATTTGACCCGTAATTAAGCTACAAGATACATCACACTCCCACCAAGCCCATCCCCTACAAATTCATTTAAACTGTCCCACTTTGAGGACCCCAAGAAATGGTCAAATTACGGGGGGGGGGTGACTTAAAAAATGGGCAGCCTTTGATATCTCTGGTACATAAATGTTTGTGATTGACCTAACATGCAGCGAGTCCATGCAATTTGCTACCACCATTCAGCCACTCACCCGCATCAGGGCCCCAGACGTAAATTGTTAGCAAAGTAGGACATTTAAGCGTCCCCAAGAGGTTTTTCCAGGGACAGTGGGACAAAATGCCTCAAAGTGGGACTGGCCCACTAAAAAGGCAGATGTATGGCCAGTATAGCTTTAACATGTATTTGGAGCAAACTGTTGTGGTATTCTTATATCTCTTTGACTCCAGGTTGCTGCTGGTAATGACAATATATGCCAATATAACTGCACTTCCTAAAAATCTTCGCAAAAGCAATAGGAGCTACTGTTGGAAATTCTTTGAACAATAGAAATGTCTGCCTAAAAAGTACAGACGGTTATATAGCACATTAGCTCTGCACTGTATGATTGTAGGTAATCAAATATTAGATTTAGATTCTGATATTTTTTTCAACATAACAATATCTTTCAATGATCTCAGAAGCACTGCAGCTTCCCAAGCATGATGTCTTGAGTCTACTGAGTATACGGGAATCCAGTGGTGTAACTACAATCCTATAAGACCCAGAGCAAAATATGGGTTTTGGTTAACTTGATAGAGAGAAGAGCTTAGAGACTGAACCTTAATGCTTTTAGAAACTCATTTATAGGTCTACCTCATCCTTCAGGCCCTTACCCACGAAGCCACGCTTAGCAGAACTATTGAGATCGCCAACTTGCCAACTTGCAGGTAAGATTACCAGCATCCCAGTGGGGCATCCAGTGTAGGATCTTTTGAGTTCCAGGGCCCGGCCGTGTGGATTTTGCTCGTCTTTAAAAAAATGACCAGGTTAAAAGTTTAAGTAAAGCACTGCACTTTACAGCAAATCCAGCAGCAGTGGCACACAATGGACCTACCTTTCTTGCACCCCAGCCCTGCTGAATCCCACAGACAGTCATCCCACAGACAGTCAGATCCAGTGCATGGTTTGCAGAATCCATGCAGACTGTTCTTGGCAGGTTCCGAGTTGGCTGCTGCAGTGCCTGCTCAGTAGCATGTGGCTGTGACAGGCAGAGCTCCTCATCCTCTGTAGCAGATATGAAGTGATTCTGCCTTGCAGGACCTAAATCTACAGCCCCTTTGGCACCACAGATCACATCCTGCAGCTGGTAACTGGGGCCATGCCTGGTGGCCACACCACATCCTTCCAAACTGCTCTCTGCTAGCAAACAGAGCTGGAACCAGCGGGACCCTTAATTACATTAACCGGCACCAGGTTATCACATACCTTTCTTGGGACCAATACTGCCTGCAGACTCCCCAAAGAGTGAAGACTGGGAGAAACTCAGCAGAAGGGAGGGCCAGAATGTCAAGTGTGACCAAGACCAAGCAAGAACTGAGGGAGAGCTGGAAAGTGATAGTGAATTAAAGCTGACTGTAACTGAGGGGAGCCAGTGGGGAATAATGGGTAGAGTGCTACATCACAAACTGGTTTCAACATGGGGAGTCTGCTGACAGATCTGGTTTTCATGGGAGCGTTCCATAAGGAGGGGTGGAGTGTGCTGCATAAAAGTCAGGGTTCCACTACTGTCGCCAGTGACCAGTGAGCCCAAATGTGTGAACAGTCCAGGTTTTCGGGAAAGCTGATGCAGGGAATCCAGGATAGAGCCAGAGAAAGCCGTAATCCAGTGCCGGAGTTCAGAGAGCCAAAGCAGGTAACTATCCAAGCAGCGCGTCGAAAGCCAGAGAGAGGTAAGTGTCCAAAGCCAGGGGGTCAGAGCCAGAGTGGGGTCATAATCCAAAAGCCAGAGGGTCAGAGCCGGAGCGGGTTGTAATCCAAAGCCATAAATCAGAGCCAAAAGTCAAACCAGGAAGTCACACAGGAACAGAGGCAAGCATCACTCTAAGAAGATCGGCAGGCAACTTCCTAGTGCTGCAGGCCCCCTTTGAAAGGGCCTTAGGTGGGGGTGTGGTCAAGATGGCGACCTGAGTGGGCGTACCTGCTCGGGGCTCCGGCTAAACCATCCTGAATTTTACCTCCTTGAATTGTAGCTGGGTAGCCAGAAACCCTTCCTTGGCTCTCCCTGGTCCAGGGATCGAGCCTGCGTGCAGAGCGGCAGCGGCGGTTGAGAAGGACGAGAGGTGTGGGAGAGGCACTGGTCGGCCCCGGACATGTGCCCGCTGTGTGGAGGGGGGGCGGCTGGGACCGACAGTGGCGGCCGCGGCTGGGGCTGTCGGCGGCGGCTCCGTTTGGTGGCGGTGAGAGGTGGCTGGTGCGTCTGCGACCCCCCGGCGGGGAGAAGTGGAGCGGAGCGGCATGTGGCCGGCCTTGGTCTGAAGGGAGGGAGAGGTGTCAGCCCTAGTGTCCTCCAGGTGCTGCGAGGGGGCACAACTGCCATAAGTGGAAGGAGGGGGAAAATAAGGGCAACTGCACGGGTGGATATCTGCCACATAAGTGGGATCGGCTCTTAAAAGGTCCACAGTGCTCCCTGGCTGGCCAGGAAAACCCCCCCCCCCCATATCAGTAGGATCCGAACTGTTGCTGCCCGGATACTCTGGGGCCCCCCACGCCCTGGAATGAAGTCCTCAGGTGTGCCCTCAATATTTAAACCGACCCCTATATCATCGGGACTTGAGCTGGGACTAATCGGGATACCCTGTCGCTCTGCACCCCCTGGTTCTGAGGTTGCGGTCCCTCTAGGCAGCGGGGCCCAAATTTTCAAAGCCTTGCCAAGCAATCCCTTGTCACTGTACTGAGCAGGCTCTGCTGAGAGACCCCCCACATATGAGAGGGAGTAAGAAGCGAAAATCAGTTGTGGTCACCTGTAGCACGCAAACGATGGAGACCCCGCACAGGGTTGAACAGGGGACCTCTAACCCCGATACTGCAGCTATAATGGTGGCCATTGCCTCATGTCAGAGCGCCCTCACAGCTAAATTTGATACTCTCCAGGAGCAGTTTAATTATTTCCGCCACGATCTGGATAAAATCCGCGACCACACTGGGGAGACAGAGAGGAGAATCGGAGACGCGGAGAACCGGCTGTCCGCTCAGGCAGGGGAGCTCGCTACTTTGAGGAGACAGGTGACCACTCTGATGGGGAGAGCCGAAGACGCGGAAAACAGGAATTGGCGGAATAATGTGAGAATTCTGGGTCTGCCCGAGAAAGCGGAGGGAACCTCTCCAGAGCAATTAGTTGACGATCTTATAAGGGAAAATTTGGCGCCGGTGAATTAACCAAGTTCTTCACGGTTGAGAGAGCGCATAGGATCCCTGGGAGACCCCCTCCACCAGGGGCTCCACCAAGACCCATCATATTTAAAGTTCTCCACTACTGGGACAGAGACGCTATCCTGGCCGCAGCTAGGAGTGGTGACCTATAATAACACCCGGCTATCCTTTTTCCCGGATCTTACTTCTGAGGTCCAAAAGCTGCGGCGCTCCTTCAATGGCGTAAGAGAGAGGCTCAGAAAGAAGAGAATTAAGTATGCCATGATGTTTCCAGCGCGTCTACGTGTGCAAGATGGAGAGACGACCAGATTTTTCACTTCGGCCGAAGAGGCTAATACATGGCTGGACTCTCTGCCGGGGGCCTGATGGACTGGGCTCTGCGTGGGGAGTGTTGATCCCTGATTACCGTATTTTTCGCCCTATAAGACGCACCTGCCCATAAGACGCACCTAGGATTTGGGGGAAGAAAATAAGAAAAAAAAATTTTCAATCAAAAACGCACCATTACAGACAGTGTGGCATTCCCCTATCCAATTCCCATAGGCCGTGTGGGATGCCCCCATTCCATAGACAGTGTAGCATGCCCCCATCCCATTCCCCATATATCCAGTGTGGCATCCCCCCCTTCCATTCCCCATATACCCATTGGCTGTGTGGCATCCCCCTCTCCCCCCATTAGTATAGGCTGTGTGGCATCCCTCTCCCCACATTCCCATAGGCTGTGTGGCATCCACCTCTCCCCCCATTCCCATTGGCTGTGTGGGTTTCCCCCTCCCCCCATTAGAATAGGCTGTGTGGCATCCCTCTCTCCCCATTCCCATAGGCAGTGTGGCATCCCCCTCTCCCAATTAGCATGGGCTGTGTGGCATCCCCCTCCCCCCATTAGCATGGGCTGTGTGGCATCCCCCTCTCCCCATTAGCATGGGCTGTGTGGCATCCCCCTCTCCCCATTCCCATAGGCTGTGTGGCATCCCCATCCCCCCATTCCCATAGCCTGTGTGGCATCCCCATCCCCCCATTCCCATAGCCTGTGTGGCATCCCCATCCCCCCATTCCCATAGGCTGTGTGGCATACCCCTCCCCCCATTCCCAAAGGCTGTGTGGCATCCCCATCCCCCCATTCCCATAGCCTGTGTGGCATCCCCATCCCCCCATTCCCATAGCCTGTGTGGCATCCCCATCCCCCCATTCCCATAGCCTGTGTGGCATCCCCCTCCCCCCATTCCCATAGGCTGTGTGGCATACCCCTCCCCCCATTCCCAAAGGCTGTGTGGCATCCCCATCCCCCCATTCCCATAGGCTGTGTGGCATACCCCTCCCCCCATTCCCATAGGCTGTGTGGCATCCCCATCCCCCCATTCCCAAAGGCTGTGTGGCATCCCCATCCCCCCATTCCTAAAGGCTGTGTGGCATCCCCATCCCCCCATTCCCATAGGCTGTGTGGCATACCCCTCCCCCCATTCCCATAGGCTGTGTGGCATCCCCATCCCCCCATTCCCAAAGGCTGTGTGGCATCCCCCTCCCCCCATTCCCATAGGCTGTGTGGCATCCCCCTCCCCCCATTCCCATAGGCTGTGTGGCATCCCCCTCCCCCCATTCCCAAAGGCTGTGTGGCATCCCCATCCCCCCATTCCCATAGGCTGTGTGGCATCCCCATCCCCCCATTCCCATAGGCTGTGTGGCATCCCCCTCCCCCCATTCCCATAGGCTGTGTGGCATCCCCCTCCCCCCATTCCCATAGGCTGTGTGGCATACCCCTCCCCCCATTCCCAAAGGCTGTGTGGCATCCCCCTCCCCCCATTCCCATAGGCTGTGTGGCATCCCCATCCCCCCAATCCCCTTAGGCTGTGTGGCATCCCCATCCCCCCATTCCCAAATACTGTGTGGCATCCCCATCCCCCCAATCCCCTTAGGCTGTGTGGCATCCCCCTCCCCCCATTCCCATAGGCTGTGTGGCATCCCCCTCCCCCCATTCCCATAGGCTGTGTGGCATACCCCTCCCCCCATTCCCAAAGGCTGTGTGGCATCCCCATCCCCCCATTCCCATAGGCTGTGTGGCATCCCCATCCCCCCATTCCCATAGGCTGTGTGGCATCCCCCTCCCCCCATTCCCATAGGCTGTGTGGCATCCCCCTCCCCCCATTCCCATAGGCTGTGTGGCATACCCCTCCCCCCATTCCCAAAGGCTGTGTGGCATCCCCCTCCCCCCATTCCCATAGGCTGTGTGGCATCCCCATCCCCCCAATCCCCTTAGGCTGTGTGGCATCCCCATCCCCCCATTCCCAAATACTGTGTGGCATCCCCATCCCCCCAATCCCCTTAGGCTGTGTGGCATCCCCCTCCCCCCAATCCCCTTAGGCTGTGTGGCATCCCCATCCCCCCAATCCCCTTAGGCTGTGTGGCATCCCCATCCCCCCAATCCCCTTAGGCTGTGTGGCATCCCCATCCCCCCATTCCCAAATGCTGTGTGGCATCCCCATCCCCCCAATCCCCTTAGGCTGTGTGGCATCCCCATCCCCACCCCCCTCCCCCCATTAGTATAGGCAGGCGCCATAGTAATAAAAAAAAAAAAGTTAAACTCACCTGTCCGCTGACACCGCTGCGCTGTGCGGCCGGCTCCGTGAATGGGGTGGGCGTGGCCTGCGCCGCAGCGTCGACGCAGGCCACGCCCACCCCATTCACGAGCTGGCTCTGTCCCGGCCCCGCCGCTGCGATCGCTGTCTTTTCAGGCAGCGATGACAGCGGCGGGGTCAGAGACAGAGCCCCTGCCGCTCCTCCATCTGCTTCTCCACATGCGATCAAGAAGGTCCGGGCAGCAGGTGGGCGTGGCCTGCGCCGGTGCAGGCCACGCCCACCCGCTGCCCGGACCTTCGTGCTCGCGTGTGGAGGAGCAGATGGAGGAGCGGCGGGGGCTCTGTCTCTGGCCCCGCCGCTGTCATCGCTGCCTGAAAAGACAGCGATCGCAGCGGCGGGGCCGGGACAGAGCCCCCGCCGCTCCTCTGGCCTCTCGCAGTGTGCCAGACAACGCGGGAGCGCCGGGGACGGGTGAGTTTTTTTTTTTTTTTTAATTTTTTTTTAATTTTTTTTTTACATTCGCCCGATAAGGCGCACTGACATTTTTCCCCCACTTTTGGGGAAAAATAAGTGCGTCTTATAGGGCGAAAAATACGGTATATCTACTTTTGAATTGGTGCTGGCGGGCCTTGTCGGGGGCACCTTCCCCTGGATTGACCTCGCGTTTGCAACACCTGACCTATTGCCCTGGGTGGAGACCTGTAACTATCTCCCGAGAGGTTGTGGTGGTTGGGCTGTCACCAGCACGGGAATGCCGAGTGGGGTGAACCCTGAACCCCCTATGGCTCGAGACCCCCGAAGTTAAAAGTAGCCTATCCTCCTCTGCGGGGGGTTTTTGGGAGTGCAATGCGGGTGAGACATCTGTGGGGGTAAGATGGGATGCCTTCAAAGCAGTTACCAGGGGGTGTGCCATTAGCACCATAGCAGTGGTTAGAAAGAAAAAGGAGAAAGAAAGGGCAGAGCTCGAGAGTAAACTAGCAGCTGCGGAAGAGAAGTTTATCACCTCGACTGATGACAGGGACCACTCAATGCTGATGACTCTAAAGCGGGAGTATAACTTGTTACTGATGGATTCCACCAGGAAGCTACTGCTATATAAGCAGGCTACGATCTTTGACAAGGGGGACAAAAATGGCAAAACTCTGGCGTATTTAGCGAGGGCAGAGAACAAGTCTAATAGTGTTGCCGGGATATCAGACGCGGGGAAGACAGTAACAGAGGGTGATAACATTCCCCAACAGTTTCTGAGATTCTACTCGGCCTTGTACTCCTCAAGGTCCAATTACACGACAGAGGAGTTAGATATCTATCTAGATCAGATCACTTTCCCTGAACTGACCATTGATGATCGGGAGAGTCTGGACTCCCCCATCACTATTGAGCGCTATCAGAGCGCTACCTGGAAGGAAGGCACCTGGACCGGACGGGCTGCCGGCGGAATGGTACAAATTGGAGCAGGAACAGATTGCTCCTAGACTCTGGGAGGTGCTGAAACAGGCGCTAGACTATGAGTGTCTACCAGCTTCCTTCCATGAGGTGCATGTGGTCCTCATCTATAAGGAAGGGAAGCCCCCCGATGCTTGCGCATCTTATAGGCCTATTTCCCTACTAAATCAAGACTCTAAAATATTGGCCAAAATCTTAGCTATTAGGCTAAATAGGGTCATATTGCAATTGATCGGGCCGGAGCAATCCGGCTTCATGCCGGGGCGCACAACTGATGACTGCTGACGAATCTCCAAATCGTGCATGACAACTGTGGAAATAGGGCAATCGCTTCGTTGGACAATGAGAAGGCCTTTGATTCGATCGAATGGGCCTATCTCTGGGCTGTACTGGGCAGATTCGGGCTCCCAGCTGGTTTCATAAAATATATCAAACTTTTATATGGTCACCCAACGGCTAGAGTGCGGGTTAATGGATGCAATTCTGACCCGTTTATATTAAGCAGAGGAACCAGACAGGGTTGCCCACTCTCGCCATTACTCTTCGCATTGGCCATTGAAACCTTGGCGATTATTGTCATAAACTCTCCAACCATCACTGGATGGAAGTTGGGGGAGGTAGAGGAGAAGATCTCACTCTATGCAGATGACACCCTGCTCTACCTGGCGGACGGCTGCGAGTCTCTGGAGGCAGTGCTGGACATTATTGGCACATTTGGGAGATACTCAGGTTTGAAAATTAATTAGGAGAAGTCAAGCTTGATGCCGGTAGATGAGCCTTACCCTAAGTATATCTCGCCAAGATCACAGTTGAAGGTGGTATGACAGTTCAAATATCTGGGAATCATAATTAGTAAACAGCCGAGTGAGTTTATCCCCCTCAATATCTCTCCTGTTATGTCGAAACTGAAGCAGAGAGTCATTCAGTGGCCGAGTCTCCCCTTGTCAGTTATGGGTAGGGTCAATATATTTAAGATGATCTTCCTTCCAAAGTTCCTGTATATTTACCAGGCCTCCCCGGTGCTGCTCCCTGTCTCCCATTTTAAAGCACTGGAATCAATCATCTTTAGCTTCATTTGGGGACAGTCGCTGCCAAGGTTAAACAGGCAAAAAATGAAGGCGCAAATAGATATGGGTGGGCTGGCAGTCCCCCACATGCAAATGTATTTTTATGCCACACAACTTTTGTTTGCTCACTGGTGGCTCTGCCAGCCGAGCGACAACCCGGTGGTACGTCTGGAAGCAGCAGTGTTGGGCTCTCCTGAACGGCTGGCCTCTCTGGTCCGAGAAGCTACAATATGTATGAGAGCAACTAACAATATATGGGAGAAGGTAGCTAGGTTGGGAATGAAGTCGGGTGAGACCCCGTCCTGGTCCCCTCACACTCCCTTATGGGACAATCCTAGGCTTCCGGAGCTTGGGGTTATGCAAGACCCACAGTTCTGGACAGGGAAAGGCATCCATAGAGTTGGGCAACTATATAAGGAGGGGGTGCTTATGTCTTTCGATCAGATTAGAGAAGCGTTCCATCTATCCCATCGGGACTTTTTTCGATATTTGCAACTTAGACAAGCACTACATGCCCAGTTTCACAGAGAGGGCCCGAACATAGCGGGATCAAGCGCGGAGAGTGCTGCTAGAGACTCGAGCCTTGTTAAACCCATCTCCACATTATACCAATGCTTGATGGGGGATGGAATCCCCTAGGAGTGGGATTGAAACTAAATGGCAAGCTTTGGAGCGAAACCTGAATCAGGATGACTGGGAGGAGATATTGGAGAATTTGCACCCATCAGTGGTGGAGGCCAGGGATAGATTAATCCAAACCAAATGGATACATCAGGCGTACGTCACCCTGGTCCGTCTGCACAGAATGGGATTAATGGACTTGGATGTGTGCCCTAGGTGTGAAAGAGGTAGTGGCACATGGGTGCACATGACCTGGGCATGTGAAACCTTGGTGGGCTTCTGGGAAGGTGTGGTGGACATGATCAGTAGAGTGGTGGGATTCAGGATCCGAGGGTCAGTCTCACTATGTCTCCTTGGGGTGGTTGAACCGCTGTCGGAACTCAGAGCATTGAAAACACTGCTGCGACTGCTGCTCTTTTACGCCAGGAAGTGCATTCTGTTGAACTGGAGGCACCCTGCCAAACCCTCAGTGCAAGCCTGGAAAAGGTTGATTAACCAGAAACTTACTATGTATAAATTAACATATGCCGCGAGGGGGGTACCGGATAAGTTTGAGAAGGTATGGGATCCCTGGATACAGTGCCAGGACTCGGCATCTAATGATGAGTAAGATGGGTAGGAAGGATTGTCTGGGCATCACCACGGGCTAGCCCGACACATAGGCAGCTTGGATGGGACCGAGGATTGGAACCCGGAAGTTGAGCAGTGTAAGGGAATACAAAATAAGCTCCGATAAATAACTGATGGTCTTTGTTTTCCGATCCTCCACCTGTAGTGTGCCTGTATCAGTGGTCCCCAGGGTCCGGTATGGAAGAGGTATGAATGGGTGTTGATGTTGTCAGTTAAGCTTATCATTCATGAGGATGGGTACCTGCGGTACCTTAATTGCTGTATGAGATACTTTGTTTTCTTGTCTTTGGTCTGATGTATTATTGCAAAAATAAAAACTTTAACAAAAAAAAAAAGAAAGGGCCTTAGGCACCCAGGAAGTGCCTGCGGTGCATGGGCAGAGTGCACATAGAATCAGGGGCCGTCCAGACATGTGCAGACCAGTGTACCAGTCAACTATGTGACCAATCAAGTCCCAGTAGGGTATCCTATTGTGACACTGCCCTCCCCCCCCCCATAGGGCGGCCTCTGGGCACCCTTGGGTGCTGACCTGTCAGGATGCTCTTGATGGAACCTTTGAAGAAGTAAGGGAGCATGGATGTTTCTTGTGGGTTCCCAAAAATTCTCCTCTTCTCCATAACCTGACCACTTCACAAGATATTGTAACCCTCAACCAAGTCTTCTTGAGTCAAGAACCTCTTCCAGCTCAAACTCTGGTATTCCTTAAACTTCAACAGGCTCTGGGGCTGGAGAACTGGAAACAGGTGGTCAAAGAAACCTTCAACGTGGATGAGTGGAACAAGGGGTTGATCCTGTAAGAATGGTGTAATCATAGCTCAAATGCCACATCATCAGTTTTTTTCTTGATTTGGAAAGGCCCAAGGAACCTAGTTCTGAGCTTTCAGGAAGGCTTTCCCAATTTCAGATTAGCAGAGGACAGCAGTACCCAGTCATTAATTGAAAAGGATGAGTCAGGGTTTCTAGACACATCTGCAGCTCTTATATACCTTTCCTGGGCTTTCTTAATGTTTTATTTATGTTGCTGGTGCAATTGAGACATGGGGGGGACCTCATTTTTTGGGGGGATTTTAAGGGTTAAAAACCCTTAAAAATCCCCCAAAAAATGACATGGGTTCCCCCTTACCCATCATAACCAGCCCGGGACCAGCTATGGGGGCTTGTAGGAACAGGGCACAGGGGCCAGCTTTGGTGGCCCCCCCTGCTGGCTACAAGCTCCGTGGGCCAGGCTCTTCTGCCCCCCTGGGCTTTGGGGAGGCAGGTAATTGGGATACCGGGGGTTAATGGCAAGTCACCCGCTAGCTGCAGGTGACTTGCCAGCCCCCAGCCTTGTGAACTGGTATAGGGATCTCATGGATCCCTTACCAGTTCACAAGGGGATAACAGTAAAAATAAATACACACAGTCATAGGAAAAAAATGACATTTATTTATTTATTTTTCTCTACTCACCTCCGATGTCCCGATCCTGTCCCACAATGCTCCGATGACAGCTCTCGGGTGATCGGTGGAGGAGGGCTAGAAGGGTTAAAAGTACATTTGGCGACAAATTGGGGCTAGATAGCTGAAAAGTGATCACTGGAAGATTCTTCCTCAACATCTGAGTGAATGTGGGACAAGGCATCTGCCTTACCATTCTTAGAGCCAGGCCAATACTTTACGAAGGGGAAAGTTTTCTCGAGAAGAAGCCCACTTGGTGTAGAGCATTCTTTTCACCTGTTCTTTGTAACAAGATGACTCCCAATGCTGATTCAGAAACATCCACTTCCAAGATAAAGCAGAGTTGAGATTCGGGGTGTTTCAGGAGTGGAGCAGAAGTAAAAAGGTGTTTTAGTCTGTCAAAAGCCTCTTGTGCTGCCTCAGACCATTTGAATCTTAGTTCAGATTGCAGCTGCAGATACATTTTTGGTAAAAATTTGTGAATCTCACAAAGTGCTGGACTTCCTTGCGGGAACTGGGAACAGGTCATTCCAGGATGGCCGAGACCTTGCTGGATTCCATGGCTATTCCAATAGGCGAGATTACAGATATCAAGAACTGTACAGAGTTCTTCTCAAACTCACACTTCTCTAATTTGATGTAGATGCAGTGATCTTGAAGGCACTGAAAATGTTCGTAGTGAGTACAAAAGGCTGTTTTCCATTCACCCCCTTCTCTAATGCACACCAGGTTATAAGTTCACCTCAAGTCTAGTTTGTTCCACGAAAAAGAGCTCTGCGCAAGCTGGTGAGGAGGATGAATGGATTAAACCCTTTTGCAAATTCTTTTCTATATATTCCTTCAGTACCTTTAATTCTGGCTCAGTCAACTGAAAAACTCGACCAAAGGGAATTGTTGCACCAGGGCAGGCAATACTTTGATGGGACAGTCATATTCCCGATGTGGTGATAAAGTGTCTGCCCCCTTCTCATCAGCCATGCCTTAAAACTCAATATAAGGTTCTGGTAGTGACGTTTTAGAAGCAATGGCACAGATAGTTTGCAAAAGGGGTGAGGACAATTTTGGGAGCAATATTCCGATTGGAATGAAATCGAGCCAATTAATACCTAGATTGTGGGCTTTTAACCAGAGCAGTCCCAGGATAAACTAGTAGACAGAAGAGGGCAAAATGTCAAACCGGACAAGTTCTGTATGGTAAGGTTCCATGGTGGCAGCAAGAGGCATTGACTTAGTAGGGGTTTTGAAGTTCTTCCACCTGGGCAATTAGCAGGGCAACTGGCCACAAAATGACCTGGGAACATACACAAATATTGAGAACGACGGTGGGCCCGTTCCTCAGTAGACAAGGGGAGCAGGATCATGCCCAGCTGCATAGGTTCAGGTACTGTTTTTGTAGTGGGGCTGGATCCCAGGGGAGCAGGGGATGACTGGAAGTTTGCAGGGCTAAACCAGGAGTGTTCTGAGTGGTGTTCCCTAAGCCATCTGTCAATCTGGATTGACAAATCCATCAGTTATCTGAAGGTATGAGGAGCTACAACTCGGATCAGTTCATCTTTGATAGTCTGAATAGAGTCTGAAAGTGCCAGTCTGAACTGAAGTTTTAAAGCATTGTCATTTCAAACTGTGTCGCTTGCTTAACACCAAAAATCTCCAGCATATTTCCCTACAGGCCTCTTACCTTGTTTTAGTTTGTGCAGAGCAAACTCAGCAGAAGCCATGCGGCCTGCATCATCATACAAATCACCCAGTGCCTTGAAGAAACTGTCCAAAGTATTTAAGGAGGGATCATCCTGTTCCAGGAGGCAGTGAGCCCAGGACTGTGGGTCTCCTTGAAGCAGCGAGATGACAAACTGTACCCTGGTAAAGTCAGAAGCATAGGCGTAGAGTAAAGAACAACTGTTTTTGAAAGAACAACATTTTTTCTGGTTCCCCCGAAAAGTGCTCAGATAGGGGGGCCCTAGGTTCGGGTTAAGTAATTTCTTGGGCTCGAGGAGGGTGGAGCAACTTCAGCAGAAACAGAGGCTTCAAAAGTCTTAAAGGAGCCACAGCACTCAACCCTGTTAGCTTGCAGGCCAGCCTATAATCTGTCTCTAAACTTGGTTAAAAACAGAGGACTCGGTCACACACATCTGCAGAAGTATGCTTAAGCTGCACCACTACGCCAAAGTGCCTCTGTGGGGTGCAGTCCTAACTCTAATCTCTGAGAGCCCATTTGGGACATACAGTGCAAAAGATAAATTGGGAGCAGGCTTACCTGAGGTTGCCCTAAACCTCTCAAGTGCAAGCCATGGGGTGGAACGGTCAAAGACCTTGCAATACAGCCTAGACCCCACAAACCATGTGCTTGCACAAATTCAAAAGAAACAAAGGGGGGGTGGCAGCCACTCAGACCATTTTATAACTAACCTGGGAGGTGCACGTTAGCAGGGCAATTAGGATACAAAAGTCTTAAAGGAGCCACAGCACTCAACCCTGTTAGCTTGCAGGCCAGCCTATAATCTGTCTCTAAACTTGGTTAAAAACAGAGGACTCGGTCACACACATCTGCAGAAGTATGCTTAAGCTGCACCACTACACCAAAGTGCCTCTGTGGGGTGCAGTCCTAACTCTAATCTCTGAGAGCCCATTTGGGACATACAGTGCAAGAGATAAATTGGGAGCAGGCTTACCTGAGGTTGCCCCAAGTTTAGAGACAGATTATAGGCTGGCCTACAAGCTAACAGGGTTGAGTGCTGTGGCTCCTTTAAGACTTTTGTATCCTAATTGCCCTGCTAACGTGCACCTCCCAGGTTAGTTATAAAATGGTCTGAGCGGCTGCCACCCCCCCTTTGTTTCTTTAGAAACAGAGGCTTGGTAACTAACTGTGGGGTGCCGGATAGTCTCAATTTCACCCCGAAGTTCAGATTGATCTTACAGAGTTTCCCCACAACTTGAGTCAATTTGCCTAGGCATTGCAGAATGGCTTCAAAAGCTGAGTCTGGGCTGGGTCCATTTTGACTGTCCTGCAGATATGTCACATACCTTTCTTGAGACCAGGCCGATGTAGATACAGACAGCTGACAGCAATACCGTCTAGCAGCCATAAAACTGCAGCCATCCCAGACAGGAGACTGGGGAAACTCAGCAGAGGAGAGGACTGAAAAGTCAAGTGTGCGGATGATGCAGAACCAGGAACACCAAAGGAACTGAAGGAGATCTGAAAAGCAATAGTGAATTATAGCTGAGGGGAGCCAGTGGGGAGTAATGGGTACTACACCACGCACTGGTTTCAGCCTGCCGATGTCTGCCGACATATCTGGTTTTCACTGGAGCCTTCTGCAGGGAGGGTCAGTCTGTGCTGCGGGGTCCCACTGCTGTCGCCAGTGGCCAGTGAGCCCAAATATATGAAAAGTCCAGTCTGGATTTTCGGAAAAGCTGATGCAGCGAAGCAGAGGAGAGTCCAGAGCCAAGGAAAACCATAATCCAGTGTTCACAGAGACAAAACAGGTAATCATCCAAGCAGAGGGCCGAGAGCCAGAGAGAGGTTGGTATCCAAAGCCAGCGGGTCGTAATCCAAGAGCCAGAAGGTCAGAGCCGGAGCGTGCAGTAATCCAAAGTCAGAAGTCAGAGTTGAAACCAGGACATCACACAGGAACAGAGGCAAGAAGATCTGTAGGCAACTTTTTAAAGGGCCTTAGGCACACAGGAAGTTCCTGCCGTGCATGCGCAGAGCACACACAGGGTTAGGGGCTGTCCAAGTATGCACAGACCAGCGCCCCGGTCATCTACCTGACCTTGTGCGCTTGCGGAGCCGCAGAGCCTGAACTGAGGCACCCAAGGGGCACAACCAGGCATGCACCAGCCAGCCCTCAACAACTACATGCCCTGTGTTGTAACGATCATGGTTGGTGCGAGCAGTGAGCTGGACTCTTCACTATGTTGCTTTAGTGAACAATTGTTCATCAGAAGAAAATGTCGATTGCTTTTAAAGAGGAACAGAGGAGGAAAATCAAGAGAGGCCAATTCTCTAAATTTAGGGCATCCTTTTGGATGGCCCACTATGTAAAATCCCAGAGTTTGCTGTGTATACTGACCTACTGACCTGTGTATACTGACCTATTGGGCTATTGATCCCACAGTGCATGTATTGCTTTAAAATTTGTACTTATATATATGACTGGCAGACAACAGCTTACACAGAAAAGGTGCCTCCACATGTTTCCACTAGAGGTCACCAGTGCTCCATTATGTGACGCTTCAAAGGCTGTTTATGTGTCTTGTTCTTTTATAAAGTGCTGACTAGGGATGAGCGAATCGATCCGGACGAACCCGGATTCGATCCGAATTTCAGGAAAAATTCGATTCGGATCGAATCCGAATTTCCCCGCGATTCGATCACTCGAAGTTTTCCTTTAACATCCATTCATTTACATTACAGGCATTCTAAGATGGCGGGCGGGACATGTCTGGACATGTATCCCGCGCCAGTGCAAGCTGGGGCAGTCACATGCAGCCTATCAGCAGCCAGCAAGCCCGGTGACGTCACACAGCGGTATTTAACGGCGGCCATCTTGCTTTTCCTCATTTCTCTATTGCATTCGTGACAGACAGAACGCTGTGTAGCTGAGGCACTTAGACAGGCAGGGACAGACAGGGACAGGCTGGAGACAGGCAGGAGACAGGCAGGAGACAGGCAGGAGACAGACAGGAGACAGACAGAAAGCCAGGGAAAGGTAGGAAAAACGGAGGCTGTGACAGGGAGATTTTTTTTTTTTTCATCCAGCCTTTGTTAGCGTTTTCAGGCTGCTTATAGTAACTAACTGTGCATATATACTGAACTGATCTTAAGTCTGCTGTGAGGCATCCCATTCTGTGACTAAAGCAGCCTCTATTTAATAGCATAATAAACATTTGCACTTATTCTCATAGAAATCAGGCCTGATAAAGACACTTTTGCTGTGCATGCTCTCTGGTTTTTGTGGCACTGGCATCCCATTCTGTGACTAAAGCAGCCTCTATTTAATAGCATAATAAACATTTGCACTTATTCTCATAGAAATCAGGCCTGATAAAGACACTTTTGCTGTGCATGCTCTCTGGTTTTTGTGGCACTGGCATCCCATTCTGTGACTAAAGCAGCCTCTATTTAATAGCATAATAAACATTTGCACTTATTCTCATAGAAATCAGGCCTGATAAAGACACTTTTGCTGTGCATGCTCTCTGGTTTTTGTGGCACTGGCATCCCATTCTGTGACTAAAGCAGCCTCTATTTAATAGCATAATAAACATTTGCACTTATTCTCATAGAAATCAGGCCTGATAAAGACACTTTTGCTGTGCATGCTCTCTGGTTTTTGTGGCACTGGCATCCCATTCTGTGACTAAAGCAGCCTCTATTTAATAGCATAATAAACATTTGCACTTATTCTCATAGAAATCAGGCCTGATAAAGACACTTTTGCTGTGCATGCTCTCTGGTTTTTGTGGCACTGGCATCCCATTCTGTGACTAAAGCAGCCTCTATTTAATAGCATAATAAACATTTGCACTTATTCTCATAGAAATCAGGCCTGATAAAGACACTTTTGCTGTGCATGCTCTCTGGTTTTTGTGGCACTGGCATCCCATTCTGTGACTAAAGCAGCCTCTATTTAATAGCACAATAAACATTTGCACTTATTCTCATAGAAATCAGGCCTGATAAAGACACTTTTGCTGTGCATGCTCTCTGGTTTTTGTGGCACTGGCATCCCATTCTGTGACTAAAGCAGCCTCTATTTAATAGCATAATAAACATTTGCACTTATTCTCATAGAAATCAGGCCTGATAAAGACACTTTTGCTGTGCATGCTCTCTGGTTTTTGTGGCACTGGCATCCCATTCTGTGACTAAAGCAGCCTCTATTTAATAGCACAATAAACATTTGCACTTATTCTCATAGAAATCAGGCCTGATAAAGACACTTTTGCTGTGCATGCTCTCTGGTTTTTGTGGCACTGGCATCCCATTCTGTGACTAAAGCAGCCTCTATTTAATAGCATAATAAACATTTGCACTTATTCTCATAGAAATCAGGCCTGATAAAGACACTTTTGCTGTGCATGCTCTCTGGTTTTTGTGGCACTGGCATCCCATTCTGTGACTAAAGCAGCCTCTATTTAATAGCATAATAAACATTTGCACTTATTCTCATAGAAATCAGGCCTGATAAAGACACTTTTGCTGTGCATGCTCTCTGGTTTTTGTGGCACTGGCATCCCATTCTGTGACTAAAGCAGCCTCTATTTAATAGCATAATAAACATTTGCACTTATTCTCATAGAAATCAGGCCTGATAAAGACACTTTTGCTGTGCATGCTCTCTGGTTTTTGTGGCACTGGCATCCCATTCTGTGACTAAAGCAGCCTCTATTTAATAGCATAATAAACATTTGCACTTATTCTCATAGAAATCAGGCCTGATAAAGACACTTTTGCTGTGCATGCTCTCTGGTTTTTGTGGCACTGGCATCCCATTCTGTGACTAAAGCAGCCTCTATTTAATAGCATAATAAACATTTGCACTTATTCTCATAGAAATCAGGCCTGATAAAGACACTTTTGCTGTGCATGCTCTCTGGTTTTTGTGGCACTGGCATCCCATTCTGTGACTAAAGCAGCCTCTATTTAATAGCACAATAAACATTTGCACTTATTCTCATAGAAATCAGGCCTGATAAAGACACTTTTGCTGTGCATGCTCTCTGGTTTTTGTGGCACTGGCATCCCATTCTGTGACTAAAGCAGCCTCTATTTAATAGCATAATAAACATTTGCACTTATTCTCATAGAAATCAGGCCTGATAAAGACACTTTTGCTGTGCATGCTCTCTGGTTTTTGTGGCACTGGCATCCCATTCTGTGACTAAAGCAGCCTCTATTTAATAGCACAATAAACATTTGCACTTATTCTCATAGAAATCAGGCCTGATAAAGACACTTTTGCTGTGCATGCTCTCTGGTTTTTGTGGCACTGGCATCCCATTCTGTGACTAAAGCAGCCTCTATTTAATAGCATAATAAACATTTGCACTTATTCTCATAGAAATCAGGCCTGATAAAGACACTTTTGCTGTGCATGCTCTCTGGTTTTTGTGGCACTGGCATCCCATTCTGTGACTAAAGCAGCCTCTATTTAATAGCATAATAAACATTTGCACTTATTCTCATAGAAATCAGGCCTGATAAAGACACTTTTGCTGTGCATGCTCTCTGGTTTTTGTGGCACTGGCATCCCATTCTGTGACTAAAGCAGCCTCTATTTAATAGCATAATAAACATTTGCACTTATTCTCATAGAAATCAGGCCTGATAAAGACACTTTTGCTGTGCATGCTCTCTGGTTTTTGTGGCACTGGCATCCCATTCTGTGACTAAAGCAGCCTCTATTTAATAGCATAATAAACATTTGCACTTATTCTCATAGAAATCAGGCCTGATAAAGACACTTTTGCTGTGCATGCTCTCTGGTTTTTGTGGCACTGGCATCCCATTCTGTGACTAAAGCAGCCTCTATTTAATAGCACAATAAACATTTGCACTTATTCTCATAGAAATCAGGCCTGATAAAGACACTTTTGCTGTGCATGCTCTCTGGTTTTTGTGGCACTGGCATCCCATTCTGTGACTAAAGCAGCCTCTATTTAATAGCATAATAAACATTTGCACTTATTCTCATAGAAATCAGGCCTGATAAAGACACTTTTGCTGTGCATGCTCTCTGGTTTTTGTGGCACTGGCATCCCATTCTGTGACTAAAGCAGCCTCTATTTAATAGCATAATAAACATTTGCACTTATTCTCATAGAAATCAGGCCTGATAAAGACACTTTTGCTGTGCATGCTCTCTGGTTTTTGTGGCACTGGCATCCCATTCTGTGACTAAAGCAGCCTCTATTTAATAGCACAATAAACATTTGCACTTATTCTCATAGAAATCAGGCCTGATAAAGACACTTTTGCTGTGCATGCTCTCTGGTTTTTGTGGCACTGGCATCCCATTCTGTGACTAAAGCAGCCTCTATTTAATAGCACAATAAACATTTGCACTTATTCTCATAGAAATCAGGCCTGATAAAGACACTTTTGCTGTGCATGCTCTCTGGTTTTTGTGGCACTGGCATCCCATTCTGTGACTAAAGCAGCCTCTATTTAATAGCATAATAAACATTTGCACTTATTCTCATAGAAATCAGGCCTGATAAAGACACTTTTGCTGTGCATGCTCTCTGGTTTTTGTGGCACTGGCATCCCATTCTGTGACTAAAGCAGCCTCTATTTAATAGCACAATAAACATTTGCACTTATTCTCATAGAAATCAGGCCTGATAAAGACACTTTTGCTGTGCATGCTCTCTGGTTTTTGTGGCACTGGCATCCCATTCTGTGACTAAAGCAGCCTCTATTTAATAGCATAATAAACATTTGCACTTATTCTCATAGAAATCAGGCCTGATAAAGACACTTTTGCTGTGCATGCTCTCTGGTTTTTGTGGCACTGGCATCCCATTCTGTGACTAAAGCAGCCTCTATTTAATAGCATAATAAACATTTGCACTTATTCTCATAGAAATCAGGCCTGATAAAGACACTTTTGCTGTGCATGCTCTCTGGTTTTTGTGGCACTGGCATCCCATTCTGTGACTAAAGCAGCCTCTATTTAATAGCATAATAAACATTTGCACTTATTCTCATAGAAATCAGGCCTGATAAAGACACTTTTGCTGTGCATGCTCTCTGGTTTTTGTGGCACTGGCATCCCATTCTGTGACTAAAGCAGCCTCTATTTAATAGCATAATAAACATTTGCACTTATTCTCATAGAAATCAGGCCTGATAAAGACACTTTTGCTGTGCATGCTCTCTGGTTTTTGTGGCACTGGCATCCCATTCTGTGACTAAAGCAGCCTCTATTTAATAGCACAATAAACATTTGCACTTATTCTCATAGAAATCAGGCCTGATAAAGACACTTTTGCTGTGCATGCTCTCTGGTTTTTGTGGCACTGGCATCCCATTCTGTGACTAAAGCAGCCTCTATTTAATAGCATAATAAACATTTGCACTTATTCTCATAGAAATCAGGCCTGATAAAGACACTTTTGCTGTGCATGCTCTCTGGTTTTTGTGGCACTGGCATCCCATTCTGTGACTAAAGCAGCCTCTATTTAATAGCATAATAAACATTTGCACTTATTCTCATAGAAATCAGGCCTGATAAAGACACTTTTGCTGTGCATGCTCTCTGGTTTTTGTGGCACTGGCATCCCATTCTGTGACTAAAGCAGCCTCTATTTAATAGCATAATAAACATTTGCACTTATTCTCATAGAAATCAGGCCTGATAAAGACACTTTTGCTGTGCATGCTCTCTGGTTTTTGTGGCACTGGCATCCCATTCTGTGACTAAAGCAGCCTCTATTTAATAGCACAATAAACATTTGCACTTATTCTCATAGAAATCAGGCCTGATAAAGACACTTTTGCTGTGCATGCTCTCTGGTTTTTGTGGCACTGGCATCCCATTCTGTGACTAAAGCAGCCTCTATTTAATAGCACAATAAACATTTGCACTTATTCTCATAGAAATCAGGCCTGATAAAGACACTTTTGCTGTGCATGCTCTCTGGTTTTTGTGGCACTGGCATCCCATTCTGTGACTAAAGCAGCCTCTATTTAATAGCATAATAAACATTTGCACTTATTCTCATAGAAATCAGGCCTGATAAAGACACTTTTGCTGTGCATGCTCTCTGGTTTTTGTGGCACTGGCATCCCATTCTGTGACTAAAGCAGCCTCTATTTAATAGCACAATAAACATTTGCACTTATTCTCATAGAAATCAGGCCTGATAAAGACACTTTTGCTGTGCATGCTCTCTGGTTTTTGTGGCACTGGCATCCCATTCTGTGACTAAAGCAGCCTCTATTTAATAGCACAATAAACATTTGCACTTATTCTCATAGAAATCAGGCCTGATAAAGACACTTTTGCTGTGCATGCTCTCTGGTTTTTGTGGCACTGGCATCCCATTCTGTGACTAAAGCAGCCTCTATTTAATAGCACAATAAACATTTGCACTTATTCTCATAGAAATCAGGCCTGATAAAGACACTTTTGCTGTGCATGCTCTCTGGTTTTTGTGGCACTGGCATCCCATTCTGTGACTAAAGCAGCCTCTATTTAATAGCACAATAAACATTTGCACTTATTCTCATAGAAATCAGGCCTGATAAAGACACTTTTGCTGTGCATAGTCTTACTGCTGCCTGCCAGGTGCTCTCTGGTTTTTGGGACATCCCATTCTGTAACATACCATTAGCCTCTGCATTAACTGTAAGCTGCACAGTTATTTAAAGAAATTTGGCCTGTATGAGCCTGCTAACACACTGCTGCTGTGTGCATATATACTGATCTCAAGTCTGCTTTGGGGCATCCCATTCTGTAACATACCATTAGCCTCTGCATTAACTGTAAGCTGCACATTTATTTAAAGAAATTTGGCCTGTATGAGCCTGCTAACACACTGCTGCTGTGTGCATATATACTGATCTCAAGTCTGCTTTGGGGCATCCCATTCTGTAACATACCATTAGCCTCTGCATTAACTGTAAGCTGCACAGTTATTTAAAGAAATTTGGCCTGTATGAGCCTGCTAACACACTGCTGCTGTGTGCATATATACTGATCTCAAGTCTGCTTGGGGCATCCCATTCTGTAACATACCATTAGCCTCTGCATTAACTGTAAGCTGCACAGTTATTTAAAGAAATTTGGCCTGTATGAGCCTGCTAACACACTGCTGCTGTGTGCATATATACTGATCTCAAGTCAGCTTGGGGCATCCCATTCTGTAACATACCATTAGCCTCTGCATTAACTGTAAGCTGCACAGTTATTTAAAGAAATTTGGCCTGTATGAGCCTGCTAACACACTGCTGCTGTGTGCATATATACTGATCTCAAGTCTGCTTTGGGGCATCCCATTCTGTAACATACCATTAGCCTCTGCATTAACTGTAAGCTGCACAGTTATTTAAAGAAATTTGGCCTGTATGAGCCTGCTAACACACTGCTGCTGTGTGCATATATACTGATCTCAAGTCTGCTTGGGGCATCCCATTCTGTAACATACCATTAGCCTCTGCATTAACTGTAAGCTGCACAGTTATTTAAAGAAATTTGGCCTGTATGAGCCTGCTAACACACTGCTGCTGTGTGCATATATACTGATCTCAAGTCTGCTTGGGGCATCCCATTCTGTAACATACCATTAGCCTCTGCATTAACTGTAAGCTGCACAGTTATTTAAAGAAATTTGGCCTGTATGAGCCTGCTAACACACTGCTGCTGTGTGCATATATACTGATCTCAAGTCTGCTTGGGGCATCCCATTCTGTAACATAACATAACCTACCTACCATACTAAGCAGCTCTCTTATTTAAACTAAGCAGGCCTCTTGGAGGCTGAGTGTCCACTTTTGGGTGTGCATTTATATTCGGTTTCATATACAGTGGGGTATCCCAATTTGTAAGATAACCTACCCCAACCATGTAAACTAAATAGGCCTGTTGCAGCCTGAGTTTCTCTGCTTGCGTATGGCCTGCATTACAATCTGTCTCTTTCAATGACACTGCTGCCTGTGGTATCCCAATTTGTAAGATAACCTACCCCAACCATGTAAACTAAAGGTTACGTCCTTCCAGAAGGAAAACTTATGCCGAACACTATTTTTGTTAGGGGCATTGACCTTTGGATTGATCGGCATGAAATTAATTTTTTTTTTCAAAGTATGGCGCTGTGAAGAAGGTCAAAATGATGTCTCATACTTGGATTATTGTTACTTTTTGTTCAGCTTGAAATATAACAGGCCACACGGGCATCCCAAGGCACATGCTATTTTAAACCTATCTGTTATACAACATAAGCGTTGATCAGGCTACTTCAGTTTGCACTTGTTTTTGACTGATTTTAATAAACCAGGCCGCAGGGCACCCCAAAGCTGCACCTTGCACCCTATCTGGTATACAACATAAGCGTTGATCAGCATCAGCTTCATTAAGCTACTTCAGTTTGCACTTCCTTTTTGACTGCTTTCATTTAACCAGGCCGCAGGGCACCCCAAAGCTGCACCTTGCACCCTACCTGTTTATACTAAATAAGCATCTACAGCCTCAGCTTTATTAAGTTATTGCATTTTGAATTGGTTTTGGTCTGCTTTAAATACACCAGGCCGCAGGGCATCCCAAACCTGCATGTTGCACCCCATCTGTTATACTAAATAAGCGTTGATCAGCATCAGCTTTATTAAGCTATTGCATTTTGCATTGGTTTTTGTACTGCTGCCAAAACACTAGCCCATATGGGCATCCCAAACCAGCACATGTCACCCTATCTGTTATACTAAATAAGCTTCTACAGGCCCTTTTTTTATTTATTTATTTTTATTTATATAGAGCTGCAATAGCTTATATTGTGAGGTTAATTTGCCATTTTGCAGCATAATATAGAGCAGCCCCTGTGTAAATCTGAGGGGCAATAGCTTATATAGTGAGGTAAATTTGCCATTTTGCTTCGTTATATAGAGCAGGCCCTGTGTAAATCTGAGGGGCAATAGCTTATATTGTGAGGTAAATTTGCCATTTTGCAGCATAATATAGAGCAGCCCCTGTGTAAATCTGAGGGGCAATAGCTTATATTGTGAGGTAAATTTGCCACTTTGCAGCATAATATAGAGCAGCCCCTGTGTAAATCTGAGGGGCAATAGCTCATATAGTGAGGTAAATTTGCCATTTTGCTTCGTTATATAGAGCAGCCCAGTTGCCATCTAAATCAACTACTGTCCGGCCAGTACAGCTTTTCCAGGGCAAACTCTGCTAGTTGCGGGCACAAGTCAAGTTTGGCTTCCCAGCAAATCCAGTGGATCTTGAAGGTGTGTTGGCATGGTCATGTCAAGGTATGACATGACCTGCTGTTTGAGGTCCAGCTCCAGGTCTTCCTGCTGCTCATGAGTAGACTCACTATGCGGGTGTAGAAAGCTACTCACTAGCGACTGAAGACTGAGGCTGCTGCTGATGGAGCTGCTGCTGCTGCTCCTTCCACCCCCCCAGCAGCCATGGCAGTGGAAGGTGATCGCAGAGGTCCCCCCGAGTCAGACCTGCGGGAGTATGGGCCATGGCGCAGATAGACATCGCCCAACTGACTACGTGGGATGTCTCTGTAGTAGGTCAGTTTGTCCTCCCTCTCAGTGGGCGTAAAAAATGCCCCCATTTTGTGCCGGAAGCGAGGGTCCAATAAGTTGGAGAGCCAGAAGTCTTCCCGCTGACAAATGGAGACAATTCTGCGCTCACTAGTACGCAAGCATGTGAGCATGCATCGTGCCATTTGTGCAAATGACTCGGAGGGACTACCTGTCTCCATCTCCACTGTAAACTGCCACGGTGTGTCTGGGTCCTCTGTCTCACCTTACTCACAACCCTCTAGCTCCTGTGGCTGCTCCTGCTCCTCCTCTTCTGTCAGATGACTAGATAAAATGGTAATTTTGTGAAACCTAAACTGTGGTTTGCTTTGCCCCACCCCCTCCTCCTCCTCCACTTCAGCCCCCACAGGCTTCATGTGGCTGTGAAATGTATGTGCCATGTCTCCAGTGCCCTGACCAGCCATGGTTTCCAACATGTGTTGTAGTACATGAAGCAGTGGAATCTCATCGTTCATCTCATAGTCCTGGCAACTGACTAATAACGTAGCTTCCTCAAAGAGCCTGAGCAAACGGTCGGTGTCACGTATGAGCTGCCAATGGTTTACATTGAATTTACACAGGTGTCCCCCTATCCGTTTGGATCATCCAGAAATCCGTGATGGCTTTTCTCTGTTCCTATAGTGCAGTGGTCCTCAACCCTGTCCTCAAGGCCCACCAACAAGTCATGTTTTTTGGATCTCCAAATAGCCAGCTCTATTGCTCTGCAGCTGCACTAATTACTCCACCTGTGCATCTTTGTGGAGATCTGCAAAACCTGGCCTGTTGGTGGGCCTTGAGGACAGGGTTGGGGACCACTGCTATAGTGGATCCTGCATATGGAGGGTGGAATTCCAACGGGTGGAAACATCGCAAATCAGACTATGGTGGGGTACACCGTTGTGACGCTGAGGCTCAATAGGGTTGTGCTTCGTGGTGTAGGAGTGCCAGAAGTGCATGCTAACTTTCTTTCCTGTTGTTCTTTCAGATGGGGGCAAGACTTAAAAACTAGACTGAACACGTGTGCCATGTGAGGACGCATGACTTTGGCTTCCTTGTCGCAGCGCAAACAAGATGTTCTTCCAAGTGTAATGCAGCAGGCTGGACTTATGGTGACGCTGTCTGAGAGGAGAAATCCCTCAGACATCAAGTTTAAAAATTCCAAGAATTTTTGAGGGCTAATTATTCAGAGGCAAATGATAGCTAGTTGTTTCTGATTTAATTACAAGGTGGAAACACACCCTCAAACAAAACTTCACTTTGGCAATACTATTGCATTTGTCTATTCATAATTTTATGTATATACACTAACTAACCTACTTTTTCTCCCCAGGATGCTGCATGAAACACTGCCACATCGCTGAGTAGCTGATTTTTCCGAACAACAGTCCGCAATAATCTGCTGCTGCTGCCGCCGCCACCGCCGCAGACTCCAGGGACCCTCTTCCACTACCTCGGCTTGCAACACCTCCTCCCACGACACTCTCCTCATCACTAATTGCCGGCTACTGGAAGAAGAGGCGAGTGTCTCCTCCACTTCTTGGCTGGGCAGTAGCTGCTGAATTTTATGATTATCAGATCTTCATCAATGGATAGTGGAGCTGAACCCAAAGCATAACAGACAGACAGTTGACTGGGGGTGTCAGATGCCACTTGTGATGCAGTGGACTGCTTTTGCAGCACTTCGAGACAAAGTTGCTTCATTGGCTGACACAATGACTGGTAAATCTGTGGAACATATGGTTTACAAGCAAGAATAACCATTTGTTTTTATATGAAAAAGACCCTGGTTTATACAGACTTTTTTTTTCCAGAGACTGCCCTGCGTGGAAATGAATGGCGCTTGGATCATCCAAGCTTTCCTCCCAACAATGCCTGATGTATTCCAGTAGATTGATGACGGGGCCAGACCTACACTAAAGAAAGATGGATCGTGCAAAACAGATTTAAGGCGCTGCTCTCCAGTTACAGACATTCCTCCGCATCGGACCACAAGTAAGTATTGATAAAAAATCCTTTCCGTTACTCTTACTTTTTATTAATATTCTTCGGATAAGACGGATCAGACATGATTCCAGATTAAAAATTCCAAGAATTTTTGAGGGCTAATTAGTCAGAGGCAATGATACCTTCTTGTTTCTGATTTAATTAAAAGGTGGAAACACACCCTCAAACAAAACTTCACTTTGGCAATACTTTTGCATTTGTTTATTCATAATTTTATGTAGATATTACTAACTAAGCTACTTTTTCTCCACATGACTCTCCACAGGGTGTGATTCATCCAATTTTTGGGCTCCTGAAGCCAACCCCAGTGTCTCTTTAAAGTAATATTTGGGCTCCTGCTGCTGCCAACTCCAGGGTGTGATTCATCAAATTTTTGGGCTCCTGAAGCCAACCCCAGTGTCTCTTTATAGTAATATTTGGGCTCCTGCTGCTGCTGCTGCCAACTTCTGCCAACTCCAGGGTGTGATTCATCCAATTTTTGGGCTCCTGAAGCCAACTCCAGTGTATATTTGGGCTCCTGCTGCTGCTGCTGCCAACTTCTGCCAACTCCAGGGTGTGATTCATCCAATTTTTGGGCTCCTGAAGCCAACTCCAGTGTATATTTGGGCTCCTGCTGCTGCTGCTGCTGCCAACTTCTGCCAACTCCAGGGTGTGATTCATCCAATTTTTGGGCTCCTGAAGCCAACTCCAGTGTATATTTGGGCTCCTGCTGCTACTACTGTCAACTCCTGCCAACTCCAGGGTGTGATTCATCCAATTTTTGGGCTCCTGAGGCCAACTCCAGTGTATATTTGGGCTCCTGCTGCTGCTGCTGCCAACTTCTGCCAACTCCAGGGTGTGATTCATCCAATTTTTGGGCTCCTGAGGCCAACTCCAGTGTATATTTGGGCTCCTGCTGCTGCTACTGTCAACTCCTGCCAACTCCAGGGTGTGATTCATCCAATTTTTGGGCTCCTGAAGCCAACTCCAGTGTATATTTGGGCTCCTGCTGCTGCTGCTGCTGCCAACTTCTGCCAACTCCAGGGTGTGATTCATCCAATTTTTGGGCTCCTGAAGCCAACTCCAGTGTATATTTGGGCTCCTGCTGCTACTACTGCCAACTTCTGCCAACTCCAGGGTGTGATTCATCCAATTTTTGGGCTCCTGAGGCCAACTCCAGTGTATATTTGGGCTCCTGCTGCTACTACTGCCAACTTCTGCCAACTCCAGGGTGTGATTCATCCAATTTTTGGGCTCCTGAGGCCAACTCCAGTGTATATTTGGGCTCCTGCTGCTGCTGCTGCCAACTTCTGCCAACTCCAGGGTGTGATTCATCCAATTTTTGGGCTCCTGAAGCCAACTCCAGTGTATATTTGGGCTCCTGCTGCTGCTGCTGCCAACTTCTGCCAACTCCAGGGTGTGATTCATCCAATTTTTGGGCTCCTGAAGCCAACTCCAGTGTATATTTGGGCTCCTGCTGCTACTACTGTCAACTCCTGCCAACTCCAGGGTGTGATTCATCCAATTTTTGGGCTCCTGAAGCCAACTCCAGTGTATATTTGGGCTCCTGCTGCTGCTGCTGCCAACTTCTGCCAACTCCAGGGTGTGATTCATCCAATTTTTGGGCTCCTGAGGCCAACTCCAGTGTATATTTGGGCTCCTGCTGCTGCTGCTGCCAACTTCTGCCAACTCCAGGGTGTGATTCATCCAATTTTTGGGCTCCTGAGGCCAACTCCAGTGTATATTTGGGCTCCTGCTGCTACTACTGTCAACTCCTGCCAACTCCAGGGTGTGATTCATCCAATTTTTGGGCTCCTGAGGCCAACTCCAGTGTATATTTGGGCTCCTGCTGCTGCTGCTGCCAACTTCTGCCAACTCCAGGGTGTGATTCATCCAATTTTTGGGCTCCTGAGGCCAACTCCAGTGTATATTTGGGCTCCTGCTGCTGCTGCTGCCAACTTCTGCCAACTCCAGGGTGTGATTCATCCAATTTTTGGGCTCCTGAAGCCAACTCCAGTGTATATTTGGGCTCCTGCTGCTGCTGCCAACTTCTGCCAACTCCAGGGTGTGATTCATCCAATTTTTGGGCTCCTGAGGCCAACTCCAGTGTATATTTGGGCTCCTTCTGCCCCTCATAGTGATGCCACTTCAACTCTCTGCAATTGTGCCGCTCTGCGATTCTATTAGCGATGCCTCTGATCTGCATGTGATATTTCTTCAAAGTATTATTTAACAAACCCAGCACGCATCCTGTGCGTGTTACAGCAAGGCTGAATGGTTTACAACCCTATTGAGGCTGTAGGAGGCTCAGAAATAGCCGTTTTTAATAGCGATTCGTCGCGAATTTATTCGGGTCGAAACGATTTTTGTCGGAAAATTCGGCGAATCAGTCGAATCGAATTTTTCAAAAGTTCGCTCATCTCTAGTGCTGACATTTAAACCTTAAAGTGTTCCAACATACATTTTTGAATAATGAATGTTGATCGCAGCTAATTGCAGTGCAGGGACAAGGGACACTCCAATTGATAATTCCACCCCCAGCACATATCCCTCCCCCTCCAAGCCTAGTATCCAGCAATGCATGCCTTTGGTTTTGCTGTGAGAGTGAGAAGGGGACAAGAGATACCAGGCTTGCAGGAAGGGAAGGGGGGGTACCAGGGGGTCCTCAACAACTGAGCTATACAATCCTACATTTTTAACGCAGTCACAGTTCAAATGAACCCCCTTCTTGGATGTATTTGCTTTGAGGCATCCTAGAGCCCAATAGGGCCCGCTCTCCAGGTGTAGCTTAAAGTGGACCAAAAGCCTGCACGATCGGCCAGGGAATCTATAATATTCCCGGGCAGATCTATTACCTCCCCTCAGAGCATCCAAAATCGGGATGCCCTGCTGTGTGGAACCCCCCAGGTCGCCCGGTACACTTACTTTGCTTCCCGGTCCAATGGCACATGCAAGAGACCCGTGGCCGCATCCCCGCTATCCCTCTAGCAGGGCACGTGCCTGTGCCAGACATTTGTTAAAGTGGACCAACACCCAGGATTTTGACTATCCTGGGTGTTGGTCCACTTTGGTGGGGCACCCCCGATCGGGGTGCCCCGCTGTGTGAAACCCCCCCGATCACCCGAAAAACTCACCTCTCCCCGCTCCCAGTGCCGACGGACAAGCGGTTTGACAGCCGCGGACAAGCGGCTCCTCCGCCGCCGCCTCCCGCGTGTCACTCTTGACGCTCGCGCCCGCGCCGGCCATTCACAGACGGCCGGCGCGGGCACGCGCACGTCTAGAGGGGCGCGAAGACAAGGTAAGCGGATTTGGGGTGCTTGGGGGGGTTTCACCCCGCGGGACATCCCGATCTCGGATGTCCCGCGGGGAGGGAGGTGATCGGCCCGGGAATCTTATAGATTCCCGGGCCGATCACCGGAGGGTGATGGTCCACTTTAATTGCAGGGAAGCGGGGGAGGTGGCCACCAGCACACTTGGAACCGCTGGTCTTAGACACTGGCTTAGATGGAGTGATGTCAGCGCGCTGATTGGGTGAGTGGACGTGCATGCGCTGTAGGACAGGGTAGAGGTGAGTTGCGCTCTGCGATCTGGAGGGGTTTACGCAGCAGGGCACCTGCCCTTGCGAGCTTACAACTTAAAGTTATGAAAGTTTTCCATGCGGTTAATATTTTTCAAAGGAATTCATTACATTCATAGTACAGCTTGCATCACTATAAGATTCTTACTACATAGTCCTTGTTTGCTCCATCAGCATTTACATCTCATAAAGAGGAAGTGGCTAACAACTGCCTGGATATTTTATATCAGGTATTGTGTTCTCAGGCAGAATCAGTCTGGCCCGTTAGAGGATCCACCAGAGGGCCCCAGATACTGACTCAAGGCCACTTACTCTGGTGGACCCAAGGTACTTTCCCTCAGTTCTGTATTTATGGCTCATGTTGCCCTGAGTTCAGCTAGATAAATTATTTCTCCTATATAATATTTGTGTTTTTACCTGCCACATTTGTTTTTTTTCCCTTTTCCTTGCCCTGCCATACACTGTTAATGTGTTAATAATCACCCACTGGCTTCTTGCAAGACAAGTCCCTATTTCCAGAACACACAAGTTCAAATGTCAGCTTACCCTGTCTGTTTTCTTCTTCAAGACTTTCTTCATTTTCTTCTGGCTTTATCTGCATGTTTGTGTACAGAATTAATTTGTATGCAAAAATGTTATTACACATGTACAATAATTAACTTTGGCTAGAGACTAAGTAAAGTGAATAAGAAGACTTGGGGGGCTTTAAATTAACTTAAAGCTTGGCTTGGCCAGCGGTTATGATCTTTCTGGTCATTGGACAGAAACGCCTCTAAAACCTGCATGCCCTGCAATCAGGATCTCAGAGCTGATATCCTGATGGAAGAAGTTGGCAACAGGGATTGCCAGGATGCAAAGAATTGCAGGGCAGCTCCAGGGTTAGCGGTCTTCCATCCCCACACAATTTAGTAAACTTCAATTGCTGTTTCCTGTCTGTTGGAAAGCTCCTATTCCAGTTGACAATGTTCCTTTGAGGAGTGAGCTGTTCCATCTAGTTGACTAGAATATTCATATATTGTCTCTCTATATAACCCATTATCTCTTCCTATTATATACCTGCTATGCCTGCCTCTATACTCTACTGACCTAATTTCTCCCATGTGTGCCCCCAGAATGTATTGACTATCCCCAAATGATCCCTCCAATACCCCCATGTGTGACATTTTTACTGCCCCCTGTTATATATCTTTACTTATCTTGCAATTTACCTTTGTATTTTAAAAGCACCCCTGTTGATGTCATATCCTGCTAACCCATATTGTCTCTCTCCTTGATGACTCTCGGTGATTGTTCGTGATCCAGCAGGGGAGCTCCTTCCTACCTAGGTAATGGAAGACTTTCTTTGTCTATGTCACTGGGTGGTTGGATTTGACAGGGCCTGTCAGAATCCAAAAAGTGTCATGGAGATGGCATATGTGTACCATCAAGGAGGGACCCTAAGCTAAGCCGATGGAGTCCACTAAGATTTTGTGCTGGGTGGACAATCCTGTTCAATATGAAGGGTTATGAATTAACTGAATTTTCACTATAAAAGATTTTTATAATCTCCAGGCTCTGTGATAAACAAGCCATCCGCCTGTCATCTGTGACACCAACTCCATTCACTCCGATAGAGGGGGCATGCCAAGGCTTTGCATGTATGTAGAAACATGCTCCTCCCCTGTAACACTGCAAAACCAAATATTGCTGTCATGGATTTCTCAGCAGAAAAATCCTCTATTATGGAATGACCAGTAACTGAGAGACGCGAGACTGGATATGGAGTTGGATTTGCGGCAAGCCGTGTTTAATGGTGAAAAACAAACAAATATACATAGCACACAACAATCAGGCTGCTGTACAAAAACACACGTGGACATACACGTGCTGAAGTAACTGCACAAGAATACAGATGAACACTACGTGCTACAGATGCTGTGCAGAAATGTAGATAAACCCGGGAAACATACACACACTTAGGCTGCTGTACATATACACAAGTGGAGTCTGCAAACATACTTGCATGGGGATCCAGTTAAAGTCCAAAAGCGGATAGGCTGAGGCAGGGAAAGCAAATCACAAGGCTGTGTCAGGGGTCTGAGTTCTGGGTTCAGGGTTCAAGATTCAATATTATATATTATCCCAGAGTATGGGTCTGGGAAGACAATGCAATGCTGATCCACCGGCTGCAAGGGTGGATCAGCTTATAAAGGGCAGGAAGTCACAGGTGCTAGCTAATTACCAGCACCTCTGTTGGTGGAGCAGCATATCGAAGGGAAAAACCAAGAAGTGGAGACAGGCAAGGTCTATACAGGGCAGAGACAGGCTTCCATTTTGTGAAGGAACTCCAGACCTGACAATTTCTCCTTGTCACAATCACTCTAATGATCACAACAATGCACGCTATTAGACCAATGCATACACATGTCAATAAACAATGCAAGAAACAAAACACAAGCAAATTTCTACTATGCTTCAGTTTAAAACCACTCTAGTGCTGTACATTTGTGCTGTGTATGGATCCCACCCACCAAAAAAAGATGACCTGTACCTCCTAGGTAGGTGAGTTATGTTACAAAGGTAGGTGTTGAGTGGGCAGGTAAGTAAGTAGGTTAGGTAAGTCAGCATTTAGGTGGGTAGGCAGGTAGAAAGATAGCTAGGTAGGTGGGGTAGTCAGGTAGGTGGGTGAGCAGGCAGGTAGGTGGGTAGGCAGATAGATGGATAGGTACTCAGGTGGACAAGTAGGGGGTAGTCAGGTAGAGGACTATGTGGGAATTTAGATAGGAATTTAGATAGGTAGGCAGGAAGGTGGGTAGACATGTGGATACATAGGTCAGTAGGTAGGTGAGTGGGTATGTAGGCAGGTATATAGTTAAGTAAGTAGGTGAGTAGGTAGGAAGGTGGGTGGTTAGGCAGATTGATGAGTGGGTGGGTAGGTGGGAGGGCAGGTAGCAAGTTTGACAAGATGGCAGGAAGAGAGGTGGGCAAGTCAGAAGATAGGTGGTGGGCAACTACCACCTTAGGTCCAAAGTCTGATTACTCTGCCTTTGCACCATAGCTGCCAGCTGCCCCTAGGTGGGTAGGTCAGTAGGCAGTTGGATAGGTAGGTTGGTCAGAAGTCAGGTATATAGGTAGGAGGGTGAGTGGGTAGGTGGGTGGATAAGTAGGCAGGTAGGTAGGTAGACAGGTATGTGACTGTCACAATCCTGTTGTGTGCTGTCCTCAGCACTGTCCACCACTTGTCTCTGCTGGCTCCAGTCCTTACTACCTCTCTGTGTTGTCCTTGGCAGCAGCAGGGTGAGAACTTTATGCAGCAGCCTGGCATGTCTGCCCGGAAGCTCTGCTAAGTTGAGCACCAGGCAAGGGATGTTGGGTCTAGGACTTTGTCATAACCCCTGAGATCGCCTCCACACTCTCCTCCATGCTACCCTCCCTCTCAGCCTCCACATTGCAGAAAACCGTTGCAGTCAACACTTGGGTTTCATCATCATCATAGGTGTCCTGTGATGGTCCGCTGGCCACGTCTTCATCCTCCAACAGAAGCTGTTGAGCATCTGGGAACCCTAGATCTGCCACTTGGGAAAGTGCAGGTTGATGGCCCACAGTATGCCAACTAGGAGTGTCATTGTCAGGAAACCGCAGGTCACGTGATCCAACTATAAACCAGGGACCTCCGGACACACAGACCGCTTCCTCAAAACCCCTGTCCGAGCCCTCCTATCAGGAATACCAGGCCCAAAGCCTGCGGACACAGATTCTTGGCTAGGGCAAAAAGATCACTCTAGTTAAATATAAGTTTTAATGCTATAAGCACACTAGGCAGTGATAACAAACATTTGGCTATGATGGAATAGGAAATAAAACAAATGCTGTTCTGAGTAGTGGTTTACAGGTTACAGTGAGTCCAAAAATGGGGTCCCTAAATGGGTCAGAATCTTAGATCTTCATTTTTCTAGTTTTCCTATGTCGCAGGGCCTAGAGAAACCTACCTCTACGTGCGGTTTTGTGAGCTGGTTCTGTTTCTATACCTGGCTTGGTGCTGGGACACATGGTGGCGCAGCTATGGTCTGATTTGTGTTGGTGCCGCTGGTCAGCGGCTCTCATCTTTTGATGTGACTGTTTAACAGTCAAGGGACCTACCATCTCCGGACCCACTGGAGCCTTCTTAGGCTGGAGGTGTGAGAAAATCAGCAGGGAGTCTGTGATCTGCCCTGCTTAACCTATAAATGCTAATTCCCCTTCCTGGGGAGATAAGGACCTGTGCATTTATGACTAGGAAGCCTTAACAGGGGGAAATAAAGGAGAACTCCGGACTTGTATCTGTGGGTTTTCCACATTTAAACTGGATTGTTCCTTCACAGTCATCATAAAGCATTACTGGCTCCATAACCTGTGTCTAAGACGGCCAAGCTGATTTAAAGGGGGGTGAGATGGAGGGCTCTGCACTTTTGTCATAAGTGAAGTAGGGTGAAGACGATCCCATGGAAATGGTAACACTTTGTGCCATATAATCTATGAGTGCCTCAACCTGTTCTGGCCTCAATACTCTGGTAGTGGTACTGCCTACAAATAGATGCTGCAAACCCTGGCACCTGCTTGCACCAGAGGTAGGTGTAGCAGGCACAGATGAAACATATCCTCTCCCTGCAGCACCAGAAGTGGCATCAGCCGCACCATGGCCACATTCCTGTCCCTTATTTGCTGCTTTCTGCATTGTTGGACACAGTGTATAGGCAGCCTGTCCCAGGAAATACAATACAATTGGGCAGTTTTTGTATTAAATACCCAGTAAATGCAATGCAGATGGTCAGAGATGAGTGGTATTATATACCCAGTAAATACAATATAGATGGAATCTTATAGATTCCTGGGACTATCGACGTGGGTTTTGGTCCACTTTAAGTTTTATTTCCTCCATTTTTAAGACGGCACAAGATAATAGTAGGAACTATATATGTGCATTTTTGTGCATTACATGGCAGCTCTTCCTTTTCAGACTCAGATGCTGGCTAATTCCCCAGGGTCCTAAGCTGCAGGGGGACACCTGCTGGTGGACAAATCTATATAATCAGGAGTACTGAAAGGCAGAGCCGTCAGCAGGTGAACAAGGGGAACAGCAGGCTCTCTGATTGTGGCAGGCTTTTAGATCTCACACTTCAAAAATACTTGATGTATTTGTCAATAAAAGTTAAAGTGGATCAAAATCCTTCCCCCTCCCTACCTCAGGCAACGTGAAGGGAGACAGGAAGGGTAGACCAGGCATACAAAGAGAAAGGGACCACTTACTATTTCCCTAGGGACCACAGTGGAACCCTGCTGAACCATGCAGTGGAAACCAGCCAATCCCTCATGATATCAGTCTGCTGCGGTAAGACCCTGTTCAGGTTGGGCGGGGGGGGGGGAGGATAGGCAAACAGCCCCAACAAATATTAAAGAAAGCTTGAAGGGAAGCAGAAAGCATATGTCTCCCAGCAAGACACTGTAAGAACTGGAGTTCTCTGACTAAGAGGGGTGGATTAACAAAGGTGAGGAATAGCTTTATGCCATTAGTGTCCCATTTCCTGTGATGTGTATTGTTGACCCACAAGTATCTGAATAATACACATGGATACCCCTAGGGGATAATAAAGAAACACATCATTTCAGCCATCTTAGGATGGGATATTAACACATGCTGGTAGGACACATTTATTACATTCACATACTCCCCAAGTGTCCCGATTTCCATCTAGTGTCTCCTGAAATGTTGAGAGGTTGCCATCATTTACGCCAGGACATCCAAGTAGTTGCGACACTATAGTAGTAGTAGTTCAGGACAGAATTTGTACAGTCTGGAGGAAAGAAGGGAGAGGGGGGACATGATTGAGACCTTTAAATATGTGACAGGATTGAATAAGGTTGAGGAGGGAAGTGTTTTTAAGAAGAAGCTTAATGATAGAACAAGGGGGCACAACCTGAAGCTAGTCGAGGGGAAGATCAGGAGCAATGTTAGAAAATAATATCTTACAGAAAGAGTAGTAGATGCTTGGAACAAACTTTCAGCTGGGGTAGTTGAAAAATCAACAGTAAGTACATTTAAACCTGCCTCGGATAAGCACACATCTATCCTAAGATAAAGAGAACATACAGTATACACATAAGGGCAGACTAGATGGACCATATGGTCTTCTTCTGCCGTCAACCTTCTATGTTTCTATTTAAAGTTTCTAGTTGCTTATTTATTATTCTTTCCCATGCTGGGCTGCAACTGTCTTCAGAACTCCAGGATATGGCCACCACCTATTGCCTCAGAAGCATTGTGCTGAGAAGAGGAGGATAAGTGCAAGGGGCGGCTTATAGGTGGGCTCTGCACAGACAGAGCAGCGCTGTGGTCAGGAAAAAGACAGCAGTCCCAGAATGCAGAGTGGCATAGTCAGTGGACACTTCCTTTCTGCAGGCATTCTGAGACCCCATGGGCCGCCATTTTGGATGTTTAAAGGCTCGCAAAATGCACTAGATGCAGGTAGGATGATTTTTGGGCAATCTGTATGGACAGGGTGAGGGGGGGCATACAAGATAGACTCTTATTCAGGGTGAAGGTCCGGTTTACCTGATTTACCTACAGTATCTACATCTCGTTTTCACAGAAACAGTGGCTGAGCAGGGGTTAGGCAACAGGAAGGGCACGGTTGCCTGTTAGTAAGCGCCGTTGGCAGAAGAAATTTAATCAAAATGTTAAAAAAATGTCCCTCATTATTACAGTCTCAGCATTGTAAAGCAATACGACTAAACCCTGTTAAGGGCTGTTTCTAAGAAACTGTTTAAGTGTGGTGCTTAATTTTGGTATTGATGTTGCTTTATTATTTTAATAACGAGATAGCGTAAAGCAAACACTGCGTGTAATGAATAAACTGCTGCCCCAACCTCTGTGTTGGAAAAAGCTTTTTGAACATATACCTGCTCAGCTGCAAAGATGCCAACCTGACCCATTCCTGCTGGGGGATTTTCTCCAGTCCTTCACTAAGGAGCAATATAACAAATACAAAGAAAGGGGTTCAGATCTGGGCTAGGTCGTTTTACTCATAATACCTACTACCATGCTACTTAAATGATTCCATAAAAATATAAACATTTTATTTAGATATACATTAAAATGTATTTATTGTATGCTCTTCAGCATTGAGGGTTGTTCTGACAGAGGTTTAATGAAAAGAAACACACCTGATTCTGACAGTCCCGATGCCCAGAAGTAGGTGCATGTAATTGGGAAGCGACCCACAAGGTAGGTAGTTTGGCGGCACACCCATTGCCCATTTACAACCGGCTTGATGAATGTACAAGTGAAACGTGAATTAAATAAAACAGTAGTCCCCCTGCAATTCTGATATAATGGGACTAGCTAATGCATAACCCTGGGAACACCTTCCCATAGTGCACTGCACCTGCCAGAAAAAATAGTAGGAGGCTGTGCCTCTCTTTTCTTCAACCTGTGTGTCATGAAACCAGGGCTCTGGCTTCCCAGACCAGAGAGAGCTATAATTGCGTTTCAGCATCATTAACTGAAAAGCCCAAACCCTTAAAAAACTATTCCTCAGGATCTAAGATTAATATATTTTAATTACTTATTATTCTTTCCCCTGCTGGGCTTCAACTCAGGACTCTAGAATTTGGGCTCCGCCATCTTGCCTCTGGAGCAACACATACTGAGGAGAGGAGAGCGGGGAAAAGTACAAGGGGGCAGGTTATAGCTGTGCTTTGCACAGACAGAGCAGAACTGGGGTCAGGAAAAGGACAGCAATCCCAGAATGCAGAGCGGCACAGTCACAAGGCATTTCCTGTCTGCAGGCAGCCTGAAACTCTACAGGCCGCCATCTTGGATGTTAACAGGCTAACAAAAAAAACAATAGGTGCAGGTAGGATGATTTTTAATGCGTGTATGTACACGGTGGGGGAAACATACAAGATAGGCTCTTATTCAGGGTGAAGGTCCGCTTTAACCCACACACGCCACCAACTACAAAATTGGCTTTTCTGGAGACCATACATGCTCTTAGAGCCATAGCTAAGATCTCCCCTGGTATAACCACAATACCATGTTCCTCTATTGGGGGAGTACTATTGGGAACGCAAAGTGCTGGTAAATAAAAGGTACTGCTCCTGACAACCAGCTTGTGGAAAGCTGTAAGCAAGCTAATTTAACCATTTGCTTAGAATGTCCCTAAATTATCCTTAAAGGAAAATTGAATTAGTCAGATTTTGATGTTGTGCCTTATTGTATACCTCTTTTGGAATGTAGAATAAACATTTGTGCTAGGATTGTACCCCCAGGCCTGCGATTTCCTTTTTTTTATTTAACTACGTTTCTTATATTCCTGTGGCTCTGTGCTGCTAAAGTGACTTTCCTGACCTTGAGTAAAGCCCTTAGTATCACTTTTGCCTACAAATCCCAGCAGCTTTGGCAAAATCCAGCAGCAGTGATGGACTCCCCAGGTAGGCTGGTAGTAACCCTAACACAAGATTGTGATCACTTTACCTGAAAAGGCTGAATTAGAGCAGGAGGGGTTCAAATTGTGAGCACAGGAGTGTGGAGTGTCGTCTCTGCCTAAATCAATCAGATGATTAGCAAGCCAGAGTCAGGAAGTCTCTGCTAGGTACACTAAACTCATCACTTTGGTATACGTTGCTAAGATAAACACATTTGTTAGAGAAAACAGTTTCTTTAATAACAGAGTTGCAAACAAATAAAAAAAAAAATCAGATAAGCTCAGCATCTTGAGGACATAATTTTGTCACACAATGTTGGACACATCCATGAAAAGTGGATTTTTTCTTTACAGAGCAGTTCATGAGTAAAAATTTGTACAATAAAAAATAGTTACACAAATTAAAATGTCATAACAAAACATACAGCTAGGAGCAGACGGGTCCAAGGTCAGGCAGGGGAGCGGAGTCTAAGGGGCCACCAGTATTCACCAGAGCCCACCGCAAGGCAGGTTGGTCTTGTGCGGCGAGTGACCCCCAGGTCGCTACCCCCCAACAGCGGCCCAGTCCCACAGTCAGCCGAGGTTCAGCGAGGTACACAAGTGGCAGGCAAAAGATGTAGCAAGTACAGGCAGAGATCGGGGCTGGCAGCACAGGTTCGCAGTAAAGGTGAGTAGCCGAGGTCGGGACAGGCAGCAAAGGTTCAGAGTCGGGGACAGGCAGAGGTCGGTACACGAGTGAGCAATCCAAGAATGTCTGACTTTCAACAAGCATGGAGAGACCAAGATCCGGCACTGAAGGAAGGAAGTGCCTCTTTAAATAGGAGAAGTGGATCCAGCTTGGATGACCAAGCACCAATCAGTGCTGTACAGGCCCTTTAAATCTCAGGAATCCAGTGTGCTCGCCCTCTAGTGGACGGAGACATGCGCACACCTGAGCATGCGAGAAGGAAGCATGGGGAGAAGGGAGACGGCTGGGAACAGCCATGAGGGAAGTGCTGCAAAATGGATGACGGCTGGATGCAGCCATGGAGGTAAGTGAAGTGCTGCTAGATGGGCGTGCAGCGCTCGCCCTAACAATATGTAGCAACCCACGTCCTAGAAACTAAAGCTGTAAAAGGACACCATGGTCAATGAGGATAAGGAAAGAAACTAACACCCTTTCGCCTTACCTGCCCATCCAGAACATCTCTCCTTTCCCTTCCTGCCTGTTACCTCCTACCCACCCTGTTCATTCAGCATATTGCTCCACACTACTCACTATTAGGTACAGCTCCCAATCCTCAATAAAACAGTACCCCCCCCCCCCCCCAGCACATTTCTGCTCACACTTCTAACCCATCCCGCGCATCATCCCTTACCTGTGCTCATTTAACAAAAGGCTCCCAACTCTTTTTTTCCTATTCCTATTGGTGAAAGGTCTGCACTTCAAGCAGGCCAGTACATGACTCTTCTTTTGGGAAGTTATTGATCAGTCATGCAGAAATATGCTGAATGAGACATGGTCTGGATGGGAACATTTGCTGTTCTAAAACCTCTATATACTATTCAGCACTAATAGTGCCTTGTTCAGGATGTGCAAACTCCCCATACTATAGGTACTAAGACACTGTATGCTGATAAAAAACAGGATAGTCCATCTCCTTGGTTTTTATCAAGAATTTCAAACTTGATTTGACCACAGAACAGCTTTCCATTTTGCCTCAGTCCAATTTTAATCAGCTTCAACCTAGAGGAGGCGTTTCTGTAATGCGTTGATAAATGATATAGCATTAACTTGGAACTTTTGTGGAGCATTTGAGGATTGAATTGTAAACTGTGTTGACAGACAATGATATATGGAAGTATTCCTGAGCTTCTGCAGTGAATTTCATAAAGCATCCTGTTGTTGTTTTTATGAATATTGGGCAAAGGCTTTAGTAAAAAAAAAACATCCTGGGTGACACCCACGTCCCTGCTTGGTTCTTGTCCAACCAGTGCTTATTTGGGATCATCATCTATCCAATACAATATAGTTTGTCAACAATGTGTTAAAAAAAAGGAGAAAGTGTTTTAAATTATCTCTCTAATTCTTTAGCACCCGAATATGCTACTAGACCTAATGAAACCCATTGGATGTTTAATTAAGAGGTGACTCACCAGTTCCTCAAAATAGTTTTTGTTCATTGTTGTGTTAGGTTAACATAAGACTAAGGTCAACCCTCCATCAAAGAAATGTCAGATTTGTGTAACTACTCACAGAACCCAGAACAATAGATTGCCTGGATGAAGCTCTGATGAAGCATATTTTAGTGGCTGATCATACACTTTTACCATGTTTAATGTTTTATCCTGCATTCATTTGCTTGTGTGAAAAAAATTCCAAAGGAGATCTTTGTTCAGAAACGTGACTGATTAACAATGGAAACCTTTACAAGCAGTGCTGGGTAACCCTATATGTTAAAAAGCAAGCATACATGAGCAGGTTCCCTGGGTTAGTGCAGGGGTGCATCTGTAAGGAGGCCATATGAAGCACCTCAAGTGGCAGTGCAGAGGGGACGCCAATTAACCAGCTTGCTGAACACGTATTGGTGGCTCAGCAGCCACGACCCTGCCTCCATTCCTTACCCCCACGTTGCTCTTTTGAGGAGTGTCAGGCGTCTTTCTATAGTTCATCTCAGGCAGCAGAGACTAGGTTCATCCCTGAGTTAGTGATGTAACACAATCATATGATAGCTGTAGCTGAAAGTGGCCCCAGGCAAAATTGAGTAATATTAAAAATCTATATAAACACATTGGCTAATGAGAGGATCCGAACTGAATAAAACTCCCGCCAAGCTTGCGGTTTATTCCCTCCTGGTAGGATTAAATCCAGGGGTGACAGGTTTGAGTGTATCGGGGGGGGGGTTGAACCTTTTTTCTTGCTTCAGTTATACGAAAGAAACAAGCCTGGTTGAGTGCCCTTTTTTCCCACCGTCCAGCATATTTTTTTGATTTTTTATCATTGGGCCATTTTTTGTGCATAGTCCTCCTTTAAGTAAATTGAGTGGAGGTAGAGAGAGTGGAGAACACACTTTTTTTTGTACAGATACATATCATGGTGCTTCAAAGTAATTAAGCATAGAAACACACTTTAACAAAAGATAATGCGTGAGCCTTTAAATGATCCTAATATTTTATGAGATTCCTAAATCGGATGTTGGTTCGTGAGCATGCTCCTTGTACTATACTGTTGGGTCCGGATTTAGGCTATTTCCGGTAATTATAATGAGCATTTGATCACGACCACACATTTGTATATTTTTAAAAGAAGATTTACTTCATATTTATTGTGCAAATATTATTGGCCCTTATTTATCGAGGGCTAGCACCAGGTAGTGTCTGACGAGCGCCAGGTACCGCCAGCTATCGGCGGCTACCGAATCAAGTACGCCCGGCGGCGGTCACAATGACGCATTTATCACGCTAAATGAGGCTAGCGCCGGCGAGAGCGTCAGCTAGCGCGGGATTCATAATGTAGCCGACTGCAACGAACAGCGCCGCTGCTAATCCCATCACAGCGACAGGTATGACCTGGCGCTCCCTGGCGTGGTCCAATGCATTTCAATGGAGCAATCTTTAAATAATCATAATTAATTTTTTTTTTTAATGTCAAAAATTCTGTGACCACTTCTGCAATGTTTTTTTTTTTTTTTACAATAAAAAAAAACCTATGTGCAGAATTGATATTACAGGTCTGAAATTCATGTATTCATATTACAAAATGTTTAGAAAAACTTGTATAATTTTTACATATAAAAAAAAAGGTTGTTTGGGGGTTAAAAACTACTTTACACACATCGCCGCCAGCGCTCTGGGGTTTAAACAAGGAATTCACAGCGCGAGAAATTTTTGAGCGTGATTTTTTAATGAATCTGCAGCAAGCCGTTCGCTCTGGCCATTCGCTGTCAGGCGCACCCATACAAGCGGAACCTGTGAAACAGCGACCCCTAACCCTGTATTCAACATTACCGCACACCGACTGAGTCGCTGTCAACAAGCAAACCCCGGGCAAGCACAGCGAATACTAGCTGGCGCTGTGAAAATCACGCTACTGGCGCTCATCTGTCGCTACCTGGCGCTATTAATGAATCGGCCTCATAGTGTACACCATAAATTACATTTGTACATTCATATTTCATAATTATACTTTCTCTATACTATAATTTATTCCATAGATTTTATGTGGTTTACTTGATAGTCTTCATAAAATCTATGGAATAAATTATAAGTATAGAGAAAGTATAATTATGAAATATGAATGTACAAATGTAATTTATGGTGTACACTATAATATTTGCACAATAAATATGAAGTAAATCTTCTTTTAAAAATATACAAATGTGTGGTCGTGATCAAATGCTCATTATAATTACCGGAAATAGCCTAAATCCGGACCCAACAGTAAGCATAGAAACATGGGAGCAAAGAAAGCCCATCACATTCTCTTCTAACATTAGATGTCCTCTTTGAGTTCAGACTCAAATTCAGTGCAGCCAAAATGATAGCTGACTCCTCTCATCCAGGCTATGTTTCTTCATGACCCTTTCATCAGGTCGTGGGTATTGAATACCAGCCTTAAAGCGGACCTTCACCCTGAATAAGAGCATATCTTATATGTTTCCCCCACCCTCTACATACAGATTGCACACATTAAAAAATCACCCAAACTGCACCTAGTGCATATTCTGAGCCTTTAAACATCCAAGATGGCGGCTCATGGAGCATCAGGCAGCCTGCAGGCAGGAAGCGCCTTCTGACTGTGCCGCTATGCATTTTGAGGTTGTTGTCCTTTTCCTGACCCCAGCTCTGCTCTGTCTGTACAAAGCACAGCTATAACCCACACATTGCACTTTTGCCCCCTCTCCTCTCCTCAGTATGTGATGCTTCTGAGGCAAGATGGAGGGGCCCATATCCTAGAGTCCGGGACAGAGTTGCAGCCCAGTGTGGGAAAGAACAACAAGTGTCTAAAAACTTAAAATATATTAATTTTAGATGCTAGGGAATAGTTTTTTAAGAGGTTGGGCTTTTCATTAAATAATGCTGAAGGTCCGGTTTAAGGTCAGCCAGACACAGAAAAAGGTTTTTACCCATTAGTCAGTAACATGTTAAATTTAAATGATCTCCATCATTTACCAAAACTATGTCCATCTGTACTATTACAAGCTGCTTAGAAGCATTGCTGCTTTGGTTGCATTATTGTCAGCATAAAAGTTTCGGTACAGACATATACAAAAATATCTCTTCCATCCAGCTGACTGTGATGTGTTTAAACCTATTGCTGAGATCATGCACAGCGCCACCCAGCACTGGTCTTTATTCACAAGGGTATGTTAGTCTTCCTCAAGGCAGAAGTCTGCCTTGGCACACCTCCTCCACTGAAATAAATAGGGGTGGTGTGTGGAGGGGTAGATGGCCACCTTAGAGGAGGAAGCCGTTGTTTGGGAATGAAGACTGCCACTTTCCACAATTGTGCTCCATCTCAGCAAATTTTAAAACCCTGGAGCTGGATGGAAAATCTGCTGGGGACAAAAGGCGAGTATAGTTTTATTTATTTATTTTTTAAATGCCTTTGAGGGTTGTTGTTTTACTATCTGCTATATTGTATTTATAGCACCCTACTGCCATACAAAATACATTGTATATACTACGAATGTACTTATGTGATAAATAAACTAATAGTGCACAAAATGTGGGTTTTGTAGGCTGTTTGCTGAATGTTTATATTCAGCCATAGCATATAGTGTATTAGCCTACAGGTGGTTAATTATTAATAAACAATGGGTGCTTTGGTAAGAACTATAAGGAAGAAGTCCATGGACAAAATGAGCAAACACACAACATTGTGTAATCTGCCTGTCTCATGATGGTTAGAATGTTGAAACTGTATACTTCTCGATATTTGACTTAAAGGAGGCTTACTGGGAACATTAAAGAGGAACTGTATTAAGTGAACAATGAAAGGTAAGAGGCTACTTCCATTTATATTTTTATAACAATTTGGCTCATTTAGCATTTATTAGGTTGAGTTTATGAAGACTAACAAAGATTGTCAACTCCAAGTGGCATACATCATATAAATGCACCTGCATAAGACTAAAATAAAGCTAAATATACAATATATATACATATATACTGTATAGATAGATAGATAGATAGATAGATAGATAGATAGAATAGATAGATAGAATAGATAGATAGAATAGATAGGATAGATAGACTGGCAGAGGGATAGATAGATAGGATAGATAGACTGACTGGCAGAGGGATAGATAGATAGATAGGATAGATAGACTGACTGGCAGAGGGATAGATAGATAGATAGATAGATAGATAGATAGATAGATAGATAGATAGATAGAATAGATAGATAGAATAGATAGGATAGATAGACTGGCAGAGGGATAGATAGATAGATAGACTGGCAGAGAGATAGATAGATAGATAGATAGATAGATAGATAGATAGATAGATAGATAGGATAGAAGAAATGTCCCTCTACAAAAAAGAAATAACACGAACCTCAAACTCTCAAACTGAGCTCCACATTATGTACTAGTATTTTTTTCTTCATCACTGCCCAATGAATTGTTAAATGAACAGATATGTGCAGGAGTTATTTATAGAACAGTGCATCTTTATTTTGCAAATTAACCTCAAACACACATTTGATTTTCTGAATTCAATCAATTATTTAATTTGATCTTTGGGATAACAGAGCATAGATTATTACATTTGTGCTGGAACCAGGAATTGGGTTAGTATTATAACCCACTGCACTACATCCCTAATTGGGATGCCCTCTAACGTGTTTGCTGGACCTAAAGTCTTTTTGTACTGCACAAGAGAAAGTCCAATTTTTATTACATTTTTAAAGTGTATATTTTCTGGTGCCAAAAGTATGTCCTTAAGGTGCTGAGCTGAACTATTCTTTTGGTATGTTAGTAAATGTGTGTTTTATGTAAGCAGTTTTTACTACCTGCAATCTGTTGCTATTGGCAACGTACATCAAGTCTGTACACGCAAGCCCTGTACTCACAGAACACTGCTGCTATGAGCGCTGCCAATGTGATGGCGCTCAGTGCATGCTGCAGAGAAGAGCATCCCTGCTTCCCCCAAGGATGCCTGTATCTGCAGTGCGGGTAGCTCTAGGTTACTGCAGGGCATCCTAGGTGGGAAGGGGGGTCTCTGAGAGTGTGTTCAAACACTTTAGTTTCTAACAGATCTCAATTCAAAATTCAGTGCACCAGGAGACTTTGGAGGGATTAAAGATCTGGTCTGCAAAGGATCTGCTGGGAAAAGGTGAGTACAAATAATTTGTAATCCTAAGCAGGTATTTTGAGCTACAATATTTCCTGGCAGGGAAATCAAATGTTATCTTTGGCTAAAATTAATTATTGCATTAACAACTAATATGTTGCAAATTGTAGCTTGTTTCATTGGTAATTTTAAGTACATCAGAGGACTTTCTTTAAAGTGGACCAACACCCAGGATTTTGACTATCCTGGGTTTTGGTCCACTTCGGGGGGGCACCCCGAGGTGCCCCGCTGTGTGAAACCCCCCAGAAAACCCCAAAAACTCACCTCACCACGCTCCCACGTGACCGCGCCGCCCAATCCCCGCCGACATCCAAGAGGGTGACAGTGACGTCCAAGACAGAGCGTCTGCCGCCGCCTCCCGCGCGTCACTCTTACAGGGCACGCACCCGCGCCGGCCATTCACAGGGCGCGCGCACGTCTAGATAAGGTAAGGTTTTGTGGGGTTTTGGGGGGGGTTTCACCCCGCGGGACATCCCGATCTCGGATGTCCCGCGGTGAGGGAGGTGATCGGCCCAGGAATCTTATAGATTCCCGGGCCGATCACCCCTCGGTGTTGGTCCACTTTAATGTGTTTTTCATAGCAGTGGAGAATCCTGTGTTTTTAAAATAAACAGGGTCCCTGTTGCTCCGTCACACTGTGCATTGAACCGTGCATGAGTGATAAGCTTTGGAAATAACAGACGTGGCCCTAAAATGTGCCCTTCACACACACTGACATTTGTTAGGGAAAATATACACAGGTTTTTAAACTTCATCTGCATTCTATTTTAATCAATTCTCTTAAACTGCACACACCATGGATTTTTTTCACATTAAACCCAGCTTTGATCTATAAGTTCACTGTGGAAATATGGGACCTGATTTATGAAGCATCAGCTCCACTTTTTTTCCTTGCGAGATTTAAGAAACCAAAACCAGAGAGCGCCAGTGTGGCCACCAGCATGCGTCTTATTTAACTCTAGTGCCATATAGGTCATAGTGCTGGGCGATCTGGTTGAAGCAGCCCTAGTTGATAGCTGTAGGTGCTGTAGGTCAAGATCCCATAGATCACAATGGGCAGAACTGGATTGAAGTGTTTTAATCATATACTTACAGTATTTCACCCTATAAGACACACTTATTTTCCCCAAAAGTGGGGAGAAAATGTAAGTGTTATGTGTCGGTCCGGCCACTAGCGTGGGAGTGATGGATTTGTGAGTTTACTTTTTTGTTGTTTTTTTCCTTTGCTTATGGACATTGAAGGGGGGATGTCACACTGCCTATGGGGAATAGGAGAGGGGAATGCCACACTACCTATGGGGAATCGGAGAGGGGAATGCCACACTGCCTATGGGGAATGGGAGGGGGAATGCCACACTGCCTATGGGGAATGGGATGGGGAATGCCACACTGCCTATGGGGAATAGGAGAGGGGAATGCCACACTGCCTATGGGGAATGGGAGGGGGGAATGCCACACTACCTATGGGGAATGGGAGGGGGGAATGCCACACTACCTATGGGGAATGGGAGAGGGGAATGTCACACTGCCTATGGGGAATAGGAGAGGGGAATGCCACACTGCCTTTGGGGAATGGGAGGGGGGAATGCCACACTGACTATGGGGAATGGGAACGGGGAATGCCATACTGCCTATGGGGAATGGGAGCGGGGAATGCCACACTGCCTATGGGGAATGGGAGCGGGGAATGCCACACTGCCTATGGGGAATGGGAGCGGGGAATGCCACACTACCTATGGGGAATGGGAACGGGGAATGCCACACTGCCTATGGGGAATGGGAGGGGGGAATGCCACACTACCTATGGGGAATGGGAGGGGGGGAATGCCACACTGCCTATGGGGAATGGGAGAGGGGTAATGCCACACTGCCTATGGGGAATGGGAGGGGGGAATGCCACACTGCCTATGGGTTATAGGAGAGGGGAATGCCACACTGCCTATGGGGAATAGGAGAGGGGAATGCCACACTACTTATGGGGAATGGGAACGGGGAATGCCACACTGCCTATGGGGAATGGGAGCGGGGAATGCCACACTGCCTATGGGGAATTGGAGAGGGGGAATGCCACACTGCCTATGGGGAATTGGAGAGGGGGAATGCCACACTGCCTATGGGGAATTGGAGAGGGGGAATGCCACACTGCCTATGGGGAATTGGAGAGGGGGAATGCCACACTTGTCTATGGGGAGCGCAAGGGGGTGAATGACACACTGCCTATGGGGAATGGGAGAGGGAATGCCACAGTGACTATGGGTAATGGGGGGGGGGGGGGGGTGGCACTCTGCCTGTAAGTGAGGGATTCTGCATCTTGCCTATTACTTGGTTCTTGGGGGGGGGGGATATTACATGCTAGTCACCAGTCTCCAGTAACTAAACAGGAAAGGAGCTGCATCAGCCCAACAGGGTAACTGGCCACATATACAATGATTAGAGACTGTCCAGACAAGTTTCTCTGTCCTATTCCTGTCAGAAACTCGCGAATTCAAGTCCCACATCGTGCACGACTGCTCTCCATTACCTGCCAGGCTCCTTGATGGACAACTGTTCCTATAGTGATTTAAGCACAGCTACTCAATTCACTGCAATGGAGGAGACGTTTCAGGTCTTGACACTCCTCCTCCTTGGCAGCTAATGGTGCAGATGTGCTGCAACTATTCTGAATGACGACGTGGGCCTTCATCCACTCAAGAGCTCAGGGCTCGAACTTAAAACCTACTACAGACAAAAGAAAAGATTAGTTGCATGAAAGAGCAGGTATGTAGGGAATGTTTTGCATTACTTTCTTGGACAATCCCATAAATTGTTTTTATCTGGAATGTCAAATTTCTCAATCTACTGTATTTTTCTGAAAACTGCTAAAATCACTAGTTTATCATAGGACTCCCCTCACCAAGCTATTGAAAGATGACTATGGCTGCTTCACCACCCCACCTGGCACTAAAAGGCACTAGGGTCTGTTCATTCCATTTTCCTAGCCGCACTCTGATTAAATATACCTCGTAGTGAATTCCCCTGGTTCCCCCATATACTGCTATTGCCTGGTGGCATCCTTGCTCCGCACGCTCACCAATTTAGGCAGATTTGAATGTTTGCTGGTGTGTGGCCATGCATGAGGGGAGCGAAGCTGCCAAGGCTCTTTAATATGTTTTTTTTAGAAAAATCCTGATCAGAGCATCCCCTGAATGGGAAAATATTTACATATAATCTGAGATTTTGAGATGCTTTTACACTGTTCCCGACTCTCAAGCTGGGATGCATGCATTCAAATCAGCACAAGAGGACATTGGGAAACCAGAACTCGGAAGCCAGGATATGACTACTTTTTTTTTTTTTATTAGAATTTACAGTCCCTTGAAGACCTTTCAGTAGCGAATTACTGAGAACATTTGCATGACAAACCATCAGCAATGGGTTCACAAACAATAAAATAAAAAATCCCCTGATGTCCTGTCTCAGTTTTGTAGCCTCATTTCCAGTAGTGAGTGAGCTATGTTCCAGGACATCTCAAGCGTTAAATATTGGCTTTTGTTTCAGCAGCTATGCCACACCCAGAAGCCTGAGCGCAGTACTATGCTGAGGAGGTCCTGGAACATTGCTCACACCTTTCCACCGATAATGCAGCTTTTGGACTGACAGAAGACGAGATAAAATGCATGCATCCGCTTTGGCCTTTTATCTATGTTTGGACAAATATAACAGGTGAGTTGCAGATTTAACAACCCATGGTGACGGTGACTGGATCCTGACCACTTGAATATTAGGCAGTTCGATCAAAGGTTTTATTGTATTGTATAATAGGATCTTGTACTGGATATTTTTTTTACCACCAGTAATGTAATGTAATGCTTTTTACTTGTTTTTTTAATTATGGGAGAGGACAAGATTGTTTTTATTTTCTGTATTTTTTTTCTGGAAAGTTAGTGTATTGAGCTGGACACAAGATTAAGAATGACGCTAAAATGAATCTTGTATTTATATTGAATAATTTCTCTTAATTTTGTATAGTCTTTAATAAATAGATTATCTATGGTTACTATTGTATTGTATGTATACAAAAAAGTACTGGGATCTATTTTTACTTGTATAGTCTGAAGCAGTGGTTTCCAACAGGTGGTAGTAGTACCACTGTTAGTACTCAAGATCAGGTGGTACTGGGCAATGCTGCAGACTGATCTGTACCCCAATTAAATCTGCTGCCATTTTTACTTTCTCCAGGCAAAGCTGCCCAAAAGGTGAGGGAAACTCTTCTTGTGTGGATTTCATTTACTCTAAATGGTTGTTTTTGTGTATTTTAGATGGCTTTAGCTGGCTGATAACTAATACCACCCAGGTTGTACTTGAGCTCCTTAGAAAATAGAAATTGGTACTTGATGAAAAAAGGTTGAGAACCCTAGTCTCAAGTCTCAAAGCCTTTAAAGCCACACCCTTTAAAGTGGAACAAAACCCACCAGTGGGTGGCCTGGAATCTATAAGATTCTGCTTGTTTTTAATTTCTTGTATGTATGTATGTATTTGCAAGTGTTTTTAATTTGTATGTGCTGATTTGGGTATATGTAATAAATAGTTTTTTGTATTTTTGCTAAATTTAGTTGTTGTTTATTGATAGTCATTGTGAAATTGGATTCCTTTTTGTTGGGGTAATTGGTGCGCTGACAGCAATGTGATGAATCTGGAGGAAGCGGAGGGAGGGAAAAGGGAGGGACCAGCAATCCTGTCCCGCTCTGCTGAGCTGATTGGGAGACTGAAAAAGAGAATGTCATTGGCTGAACATGTAGACCTTGATATCTTGGCCATTTCTGCTTCAATTAAAAAAACGTGCCAAATGTAGGGTGGGTAATATCACTAATCAGGATGACCCCCCTCCAGTAATGAGCAGAGGTAGGACCTCACGCATCCCTGGGTGTGTGATCTCTTTAAAGACAAGATACATTGCTACATAATTATTCATTTAATGATGGGTGGGTGTTTTCTGAGAAAATGCAGGACCAGAGATTGCTATTAATACTGGATAATAAAGAGGCTCCATCATTTAAAATTGGTTAGTTACATACATTCCTACACACACGCCACAAGTCAAGAGGAGAGGCTAAATGTTTACTCTGCATTGAAAGGCCAGCAAAGCTTGCTCTTTTTTCCTGAGAGAAGAAAGACAATTTAGGGATCACAAATTTGTTAGTAAGGGGTTTAGCAGCGCACAAAGAGCTTAAAAAAAAAAAAAACACACCACACAACGTAAATGATATTTATTTTGTGTCCCACGCCAATCACCATTGCTGTCACTAAAAGCTGGTTGTGATTGTCAAAAGAAGGGTTTGGGGGCAGGGGATCGAACCCCCCTGCCCTCGTACTCAACCTCCACCAATCACTACCGGCTTCTGACAGTTCTCTTGCTACCAGAAGCGGCCTTTTATAGAAGTGAAGTGAGATTACGTCATCTCGCCCTATGAAAGGCCCGTCCCTGTGGAGGCCAGAGAGCTGTCAGAAGCAGGGGGGGCAGGAAACGGGCGTTCTCTGTCTTTCTGCATATCCCCGGGGGGTGGGATCGAAGCCCCCCCCCCCCCAGGGTGAGAGGAGACCTCTGGTGATAGATCCCGGACAGAGATGAGCATTTTATTTTTTTATTGGAAGCTGGGGAAAACGCCAGCTATGTGAAATTTGCGTAGTTGCCACTGAACGGATGGAGAGGCAGCTACCTGAATTTCACTTAGCTAGGATTTAAGACCACGTGCTATTTTTTTTCTTAAATTAAAACATAAAAATAAAAAAGGTCATTAATAATCATGCAAACCACTGCATACTTATTAATGACTTACTCATCTTACCGGACATCTCGCTTCTGCACCCACAATCCTCCCCCATGCAGCCTTTGACCTTGAGTACGGGTGCAGACCCCTCAGAGGTTTTCTCCCACTGGTGAGTTGACATCACCATCCAGTAGTCTGCAGCTTCCTGATGGGACTTGAATTGCACAAAATCCTATGGAACATCTCGGGAAGGGGGGGGGGCAGCAGAGAAGGACAGCAAAAAAACAGTGTTCCAGGACAACTCAGTAGACGAAAATACTAATTTCTAGTTATACACCCTAAGTGGGGACTTTTGACAGGAGCTTGTGCTAAATTTATTTCAGAAGTTAAGCGGGGTTTGGTCTGCTTTAACTTAAACTAGACCTTCACCATGATTTATTGAAAAGCCAAAACCCTTAAAAAACAATTCCCCAGCATCTAAAATTAATATATTTTAAGTTTTTAGTCACTTACTTATTATTCTTTCCCCCACTGGGCTGCAATTCTGTTCAGGACTTTAGGATACGGGCGCCGCCATCTTGACTCAGAAGCATCACAATTACTGAGGAGCGGAGAGTGGGATAAAGTACAAGGGGCAGGTTATAGCTGTGCTTTGCTCAGACAGAGCAGAGCTGGGGTCAGGGAAAGTTCAGCAGTCTCAGAATGCAGAGTAGCACAGTCAGAAGACACTTCCTGTTTGCAGGCTGCCTGATGTCCCATGAGCCGCCATCTTGGATGTTTAAAGGCTTATAACATGCAGTATATGCAGGTAGGATGATTTTTAATGTGAGCAATCTGTATGTACAGGGTGTGGGAAATATATAAGATAGACTCTTATTCAGAATGAATGCATGAATATGGAAAAGAAAACTATATTGAGAAAATATACAAACAGGTATATTGCATATGTGTATATATATATATATATATATATATATGTCAGGATCAGGATTGCTAGCAGCAATGACTCTGGAGACAGTTCTCAGGTAAAATAACAAAGGGTTTATTGAACACAAGATGCAATAATCCAGCAACATAAATAGCGGCTTCCTCACCAGTTTAAACAAAGTCCATTTTGTTTAGGCATGCAGCAAAGTCTCTCTCAGGCTCCACACCTGAGACTGGCTGCTTCACCACATGGCTTCACCGCCATCTGTAGGCCAAAAGCAGGCTTTTCTATCTATTGATGAGCAAGGCTCAGCCACCTGTGCGACTGAGACAGAACAGGCAAACCCTGACCTGGGGGGGCGGCAGGTCCCACTACCAACCTTACCTGCCGTTTCATAGAAATCCAGGCCTCAGTAAAAATTAAAGAAAATACTTCAGTGCTCTAAAGCAAACAGCCTCCTGGATCTCCCATCTCATGCAGGCTAGCATTCTGGGAGAAATGTACACCCTCTCCAGTCTATAGCCTGCTGCATGCCTACAATATATATATATATATATATATATATATACTGTGTATACTACATATACTGCTACACAGGGCTGGCATCAGCACTGGACATAGCAGCGCAGGTGCCAGGGCCCCTGTGCATTGGGAGGGCCCACCTCATATGGTGGTCATGTGACACACTTCTTCCCACTGATGAGCAGGTCATTCCCTATCCCAAAGCAGCCCCTATGCAGGACTGGGCATCAGACAGGGGCAGACTGACCTTTCTTTGTCATTCCTTCTTCCCTTCTCTTTTTTATTCTTGTCATTCCTTTTCTTTCTTTCTTTCTTTCTTCCTTTCTCATGCCTTCTTTTCCTTCTTCCCAACTTTTATATCCTTGTCATTCCTCCTTTTCTTCTTACTTTTTTTCTTTCCTTGTCATTCCTTTGTTTCCCTTTTCCATTCTTTTCTTTTTTTCTTTGCAATTCTTTCTGTCTTTCCTTCTATTCTTTCTTGCTCTTTCTATACTACTTTCTGACTTTTTTAATTTTTGTTACTTCATTTCTTTCTTTCTTTTCATTTATTATATTCATTATCATTTTTCTATTCATTCTTTCTTTGTCAGGCAGTGCAGCTATGCCAGGATGGGGGACTAGAGCTTGTTAGGAGACAGGTTTTTGCATTTTGATGGGAAAATTAACCTTACAGCTGACCAACCCCCCCCCCACGGTAAGGGTGTTGGTGGTCGCCGGCACAAGTGCTATATGAAAGACTGGGAGGGGCATCCAGATTGCTTGAGTCCCCCCCACACATAACCCCTCAGGATGCCCGTAGTCTTTACCTTTCCTCGCTCCCCTGCCAAGAATCCAGCACTGCGATTGGCTGCCCGCCACTCCTGTGGGCAGGACATTCGGCGTCCAGAACATCAATGCCCACGTGAGCGCCAGGCAGCCAATCGCACCGCTGGTTTCCCGACAGGGGACCGAGGATAAGGTAAGGCTTGCAGGCATTTTGGGGGATTTTGTGCAGAGGGGGGCTCAAGTATTCTGGATGCCCCTCCCAGTCTTTCATATAGCACTCGTGCCGGCGACCACCAACACCCTTACCGTGGGGGGGGGGGGGGGTTGGTCAGCTGTAAGGTTAATTTTGACCATCCTGGGTTTTGGTCCACTCCCCCGGGGCACCCCGATCGGGGGTGCCCCGCTATGTGAAACCGCCCAGATCGCCAGCTGCAACTCACCTCACTGCGGTCCTACGGCGCATGCGCGTCCGCTCGTCCAATCAGCGCGCTCGGAGCCGCTGAGCTATGTGCGTCTAAGAGAGCCCGCCCGTGGGCATGCGCCCTGCTAGAGGGATGCTGGGGATGAGGCATGCGCCGTTGGACCGGGATTCAGGTAAGTGTAGGCGACCTGGGGGGTTTCACACAGCGAGGCATCTTGATTTTGGATGCCCCGCGGGGAGCTGATGGACCGGCCTGGGAATCTTGTAGATTCCTTAGCCGATCCAGCAGGGTTTTGGTCCGCTTTAAAGTCTATGAAAAGAGCAGATAGTGGCACCTGGGTGGCAGGTAAGCAGGTCACCTCATGCTTGTTGCTACTATATGCGCTAAGGTTTTTGGGGTAAGTCTATGAAAGTGGACTTTTCCTTTAAGGGAGAACTGCAACGAGGGGAAGTATCTACCACACCTGAAGCTTTGCCACCATAACAAAGAGGCCGTCTGAGTCACCCAAGGGTATAAACCTGGAGCCTTCCCTGCTGCTACATATTAGCTCATAGAAGTATCAAAGTGGAACTTGAACAGCTATATATAAAAATGAAGGAAGGAAACTCACAAAACGTTATCACTAAAGCTCAAGAACTCACACTTTTCTTTAAATAAGGTAACAGCTGCAACATACTTTCCTATAAGACGCTAAGGCAATAAGGCTGCCTAGAATTCACCTGAAGATTCAGCTTGATGGCAGTGTTACTGCTGCACACTCCCATTTGTGGCATAGCGGATTTGTTACAAGGTAGCTGCATATATCTACTGTACAAATATTAGACATTATTTGTATATCCCTTTACTATGTCTTATAGCGTAATATATTGTTTCTACTACCACCCTCTGTATCCTCCCAGATATCCCAATAAAATTCCCTCTTAACCTTCCTTATACTCTAACTCCTAAAGCAAACCCCCACTTTTTATAAGCCTCTCTGCAGAGGCTTTCTTTCCCAACAAGCTACTAAGGTATACATTTATAAATTGCCCTATTATCACCTTGCTGGTTGGGGAAATAAACATCATAGTGGGAGAGGAGCTGAATGATTTGCTTTCTTTCCAGACTCCTTTAAGTTAAACTATTTATCACTCTATTTCCCCTTCATTCCTTCATCCCTCTTGCCCTCTTCCCCCAGTACCGCTAGCATCTATCCTGGAAGCAAACCATTTAGAGCGTTCCATGCCCCAGGTGGCATCCTGTTTTGGGATTGCTGTGTGAAACCCCCAAGATCAAATCCCATCCCAGCAGAAGCCATTTCTACGGCGAAACGCGTTGGACATACTCGCCTTATTTTACTCCTTACCTGGATTTGATATCGATCACTGATGCAGTTTGGGACCCCTGGTGGTGAGGATTGCTGGAGTTGATTGATTGTATTTTAAAGCGTTTTTTAGAATTGTTTGTGAGTGTGTTTTCATACATTAAATTGCTTTCAATTTTAAAAACATACTACACTAGTATTCTATCCCCTTTCTTTGGCTGTTTGAAATTCAATGGGGATTTGTACTCGAGTGATATGAGGATTGAACCTCGCAGCTATTCACATTACTGTTGCTAGTGGAGATTGCCAGCCTGGATTGTTGGGGATTCCTACATCCGTGGCATTATAGGATTGCCAAACTAATTGCATATGCTAATGTGTGGTGCATTTGCCCACAGTCTATCTGGTAAGAGTTTGGTGTGTCCGGTCGCGGTTCACTAACACGATAGAGGAAGAGCATGCACTTCGGGACAAGCTTTCTATATTCATCATAAACGAGCTCTGTGTTTGTGTATAATTTTAAACTGCCAGACAGTGAGAAGGGACTCTGCACACGTTGAGCTTGTTATACATATTCTAGCCTGAGTGTTGCGCAGTATTTTTTGTATTATTAAACCCCCCAGATCACCCAGTAAAACTTACCTCTTCCAGGTCCAGCGGCATATTCACACACTCTCTTCCAATCTGAGCCGTTTTCCGTGCCTATGTCATTTGGCAATTAGCTCTGATAGGGTCCAATGGGGGGCGACAGCTGGCACATCCCCAGCAGCACACATGTTCCTGCCCCAGCCTATCTGAATGGCTGGGGCAACAGTGTGTGCACAGCTCGAGGATGCAGGGCATGCAGCCACTTTCACTCCCCATTGTAAATAATCAGAGCCATTTGTCGACTGACATAGGCATGGCAAATGGCTCTGATAGGAATATAGCCTGTGTATGCACTACGGACCAGGGAAAGCAAGTGAATACCGGCCACCTGGGGGCTTTCATACAGTGGAAATGCCACTTCGAGAGTTTGGGATGCCCCAGCAGGAAGGCCAGCAGTCGAGCCTAGAATCATTTAGATTCATGGTATGGGGGTTCTGAAAAGGTGAGCATCACAAATCCGGATGTCACAGGGTTACTTGATCAACCAGCCATGGGGTCTTTTAGACTTGGGTTTTGTTCGGCTTAAGAATTTTATGAAAACAGACTACATGGCTTCCTTGTTTGGACAAAGCTGCCTCCAATTCCAAGCAACTAATAATTTTGTTGCACCAAGATCTGAAATTTATAGAGGAATAACCACCACCTGGTCCAGCTCTGGAGTCTAAAAGACCCCAGGGCCGGTTGATCAAGTAACCCTGTGACATCCTGATTTGTGATGCCCCTCTCCGATCGCTCACCTTTTCGGAAGCCCCGATACCATGACTGGGGGTTGCTGCCGCATCTCTGGCTTCCCTGTAGCAAAAACACACTCCTGCACCCAGCCATTCCGACAGGCTGGAGACGGGAGCGTGCTGCAGGCTGCAGAGAGCTGGAGAATACAGCCTCTCCTGCTTCTCTAAGCTGGAGCTCTGGTAGCAGGGAAAACAAAATTGGGATGACTCAGGAAAGTGAACCAAAACCTGGGATGGTCAAAATCATGGGTTTTGGTCCACTTTAAGAGGGAAGGCATTCCCCATTACCTTACAATTAGCAATTTTTTAGCAACAATTCAGACAATAAGTGCTTGTTAAAAGGTGATGCTGTAAACTTGGTAGGGCAAGTCAGTGCTACAATTTAGGCTTCCTTTAATAAACCCTCTGATTTCTTGACTGTGTGACTGGACTTCCACTTAAATTTATTATTGTTTATAGTGCTATACAACTGTGGTTCTCAACCTTATATGCCAAGTACCCCCTAGCAACAAGATGCTTAAAACAAGTACCCCAGGGGGTGATTAATTATAAGTAGTACCAACATAAGTAGGCCATGAGCCTCGTGGCATTTTTTAAAGCAAGAAGGGATTAGGTTTAGGTGGACCACCCTGTGCCATTCGATACAGACAATATGGCACCCCCCATTGCTGTAAATGGAGGGGGGCATGCCGTAGTTCCTGTGATGATGGCGCATCCATCAGTTGTTAAATGGACGCATCCATCAGTTGTGACGTTGACACGTCCATCATTTGTTAGATAGATGCGAGCTGTTTGAAGATGGCGGCTCCCCTTTGATGATCAGTGGCGTATGCTGTTTTAGAGGCCTTAACTTCATGCAGATGTTGTGGAATAGCTGCACTCCTAGAATTGCAAGGGAGCAGCCATCTTGGATTACACCCGAGAGCCCTGCTTACAGATAATCATGAATAGAGGGGGGGGGTGTTGGGGAGAATTTTTGAGAAGAGAACAAATTGCAGATGAGCTGTGAGCTTTCCTAGGACCATCCCACCAGCCTGAGAGAGATTTTATGTGTTTCCAAACAGAATGTTAGGAGATAAAATCCTTCTCTACCTTCTGCGACTGCATTTACATAGCATAGCAGCATGGCTGGGGTGGGCTGGGTGATATTGTTTCTCCAGACAGAGCAGACTGTCATTTTGCTATAAGCAGCCTACACCAAATTGAGAGAAATATTTGCCTCAGAAAATGGCTCAGCATGTGTGTCATGTTACACACGCTCACACACTCATGTAAGTCAGTTACTTTGGCTGCCTACATTGTTGCTTACAATGTTTTAAAAACTTTCTGAGCAGTGCCAAGTCATTACAGCTGATGGATTTATTCTTCTGGCTAGAAATAAAGCATTATTCAATGAGAAGTCATTTTGACTGTCAGACTTATTTTTTCAGAAGTAAAGTCAGTCACAATGCAGTTCATTCGCATAGAATCTGTGTGCTATTCCACAACATCTGCATGGAGTCAAGTCCTTTCAAATAGCTTACATCACTGTTTGCGACAGAGGAGGTTTAAGCGAGGCCACCAACAGGCCAGGCTTTGCAGCTCTTCACACAGATGCACAGGTGGAGTAATTAGTCCTCAGACAGATCTATAGACTAGGAATGAGGGAACTCCCTATAGTTTTGGCAAGTTCGGCTTGAACAAAAGTTGGGTTCTCGTGGCCAACTTGTCGAACCTGAACCCAGGTCCTCCTTGAAATCAATGGCGACCCGAATTTGTGATTGCAGGGGGGGGGGGGGGCATAGTGGAAGCTGAAAGTGGCTGTAAGCAACTTATGTCAGCCCCAATCTGGTTCCTCCTTCTGCCCCCACTGGCTTGCAAAATATTTCTGAGCAAGGCCACAGAAAGAGGGCCACCGCTCCCATGAGTGTACAAAAGTCTTAAAGGAGCATCAGCACTCAACCCTGTTAGCTTGCAAGCCAACCTAATATCTGTCTCTAAATCTGGTTAAAAACAGAGGACTCCATTGGCACACATCTGCAGAAGTATGCTTAAGCTGCACCACCAGCGCCAAGGTGCCTCCGTGAGGTGCAGTCCTAACTCTAATCTCTGAGAGCCCCATTTGGGACATACAATGCAATAGATACATTGGGAGCAGGCTTACCTGATGTTGCACGATAACCTTGAGTGTAGCCCATGGAGTGGAAGGGTAAAGACCTTGCAATACAGCCTAGACCCCACACCCCATGTGCTTGCACAAATTCAAAAGAAACAAAAGAGGGCTGGCAGCCACTCAGACCATTTTATAACTAACCTGGGAGGTGCACGTGAGCAGGGCAATTAGGATACAAAAGTCTTAAAGGAGCCACAACTGGAAACCTTGCTACAAATGGGGGTAATAGGAAAAAGAACTTTACGGAAGAAAGTGGTGCCCAAGTGCCCACCCTTCCTTTCACCTCTTTGACCCGAGACGGGGACATTAGGGTGAAAAAACCCATCACTGTATATAGCGTGTATATCCACATGATTGTAAACTGTTCCCAAATCTATTTAAGTGCACTGTCTATTTTCATGTTGTAGATAAACCAACCTGCATAATACACACCATAAAACGTAACACGTATCTTCATGGGAAGCAAATAGGCGCACTTGGTCTACCTCCAAAGGAGGCCGTCTAGGACAACAATATAAGACCCTACGGACACTACCCAGAGAGGGACCAACCCCAACCTACCCCAATAGCCATTCTGACTTGTAGAATCAGAAGTGCCTTTTTCCCAACAACTCCCCCCTTTCTTCCCAGACCACCCCTTCCCCCGAATCACCCCTACCTCCCCCAACACAGTGTTAAAATAACACCCTGTCGAAAGCCTTCTCTGCATCCAGTGTCACTATTGCTGTTTTGCTGAAATGAGACTAGTTGGATAAGATTATTTGGTGAAAGTGGACCAACACCCACGGGTGATCGGCCCGGGAATCTATAAGATTCCCGGGCCGATCACCTCCCTCCCCGCGGGACATCCGAGATCGGGATGTCCCGCGGGGTGAAACCCCCCCAAACCCCCCAAACTCCTTACCTTAGTTTCGGCGGCGGCCGGCCGCCGCCGCCTCCCTCGCGCCCCTCTAGTCGTGCGCGCGCCCGCGCCGGCCGTCTGTGAATGGCCGGCGCGGGCACGCGCACGTCAACAGGGACGCGCGGGAGGCGGCGGCGGAGGAGCCGCTTGTCCGCGGCTTGTCCGTCGCCGCGGACAGAGGTGAGTTCGGGGGGTTCGGGGGGGTTTCACACAGCGGGGCACCCCGATCGGGGGTGCCCCACCGAAGTGGACCAAGACCCAGGATAGTCAAAATCCTGGGTGTTGGTCCACTTGAATAACTTGTTCTAATCTGCTAACACTTTGGTATAGATTTTCATGCACACATCAATTAAAGAAACAGGAAGGGGGATTAGTCTAATGAGAGTAGACTAATGAGTCTAATGAGGTGACTAAAGGGGCTTTTTTCCTTCTCACATGCCACGTTATGCCACCCTTTAGCTCCTCTGACACTGATGCCATTGCCCTCCAGTCCCTTTGCTTTCTCCACTACTGTTAATCAGCTTATGGCCCACTCCCAGCATAAGTGGGCCACTGAAGATTCAAGGGGCACCAGCACTTGACTAGGTATGCCTTGTACTTGCGCCATCTGTTCTTTAAAGGGACCTACACCTCGGCAAAATCTGGCACCCCTTCCACCTCCTGCTATTAACGTGGTCCAGAATGGGGTTTCTATAAGACAGGGGGACAGAAGCCACAGAAGCCAATGAACAAACTTCAGCAGCTGCCACTTACTACAGGAATAGTGTGTGGTGTGTCTTTCAGTGCTTCAGTACTTGGGGACCCAGCCTGGACCAGATGAGTATAGCTATCTGCAAGGCTAAGGGAGGCAGGAGAGGGGTTTTTATGCATTAAGCAGACCTACAACTGCTCTATGTGTGTCGAATATGACTAAGCAGTTCCCCTTCTGCACTTCCCTCTCACAAAATTAGCAAAATCCCCCACTGAATTGCTCAGAACTAAGCAAACACGGACATCGCTGTATTAATGATGCATGTTTAATAAACCACCAAATGGGTCCCTGGTGGAGCTGGAATGGTCAGACATTTTTAAGCAGGTAAGCAGAATTACAATGCTTTCACAAGTCTTTTGCAGAGCACTAACGTTAGTGTCACAATTCTTTTTGAATTGAGGATTTGAATTTTCACTTTTCTGCACGTCAGGGTGCCTTCAAGAATAAGTAGATGGAAGAATGATGTCATTGAGTGGGGGTGTTGGCAGAGGGTTCTGCTGCAGACTGTTGGCAGTTTAATCAGTTGCATCAGGGAGGAGTGGATGAACATCTTATTTTAATGGTCATTGTAGATTTGTGGAGAGGGTCTGAGTTTACCTGAACAGATCAATTGGCTGTTCACTCAGCGGTCGACTGTCCATACAAATTTTCTGCAACTGAGCGACTGTGTTCATGATTTCAAGATTTGCTGGTCGATTGGTCGCTAATGCGATCGCACATTCTCATAGAGAAATGTTTTTTTTTTTACGGGACTTCTGTTTACACATTTCAACCATCAAGTGATGAACAGGAGATATTTGGTCAGCCGAAACGATATGACTAAGCAATTCTCGTTCATCGTTTGATCACATTGTTTCCATGGAGTGATTTTTGCTAAATTGCGATGCTTTAATGATTTCCGATCGATAATCGCTCTGTGTAAATGGGCTATACGTGACACACGGAGCTGAAGTCTTTATCTGAAGGCTTGCATATTGTGGGTAGGACACAGGGTTACCCATATAATACTAATCAAGGCACTGTCTATTGTTTATATCCAGGTGGGGGGTCACCTTGGTGCTGCATGCTAAAAAAAGCTGCAGAATAAGATCACTTGCTCTGCCTGACTGCTGAAACTACTACTAGATGAACAGCACAAAGTACCACCGAGAATACCTGTAGATTTTAGGTCAGTAGCACCTTCTCCATCAAAAGAATGCCCCAATATTCTTGCAACCCTCTGCTGCGATTGCATTGATGCCATAGAGTCTGATCCACCCAGCCCATTATACAAGATGCCCATCCAGAATCAGTGAACTTGTTAGTGTTCATAAAACCAGCTGGGGAGCACCACTTATATTGCTAGTGGCAGTGTGGGTGTTATTAACACAGGGACTGATTTCCATAGCCACAACCACTACATTCAACATGGCACTAAATGCATCTCTACCTAGTACCTCTAAATTTACCACCTGTTGCCTACATTGAATGCTGTTAATGCAACAGCCAGCAGCTAATGTGGGTTTGCTGGGCCAATGGGCACACTACAACGTGCAAACCCTCTGGGCAAGGGTGAAGCTAGCCTCTCAGCTGCCTAAGGCTACCTATAGAAATGCCCTCCACCTTGTCTAATAGTAAATTAACTGAATTTCAAATATGATATTTATGTTAATATATTCAATCTATGGGTTCCAGTGGCCCCACTGAGTCACCAATGATCGAATGCATTAAAAAAAACAACATGACAGCATGCAGTCTTGCCCCAGTCCCCTCTGAACCACAGATGAACTAGCATAAGAAAAAATTACAAAGCAGTTCCAGGGATTTTTGCCACCTCTAGATGCTGCTGCCTGAGGCAACCATCTCACCTGGCCTCAATACAGGTACACTGCCTCTGGGTGAACCTAATACCCTGCTGGAAAATGGATGTCAATGAATGCGGAAATTGCAAGAACAGGACTGCTGAGGGGGATGTGCAGATCAGGGGGCCTCTTGTCAGTTTTAACTGAAGTTGCTCTTTAAAGCGGCCCTAAAATCTGAAAAGTTTCAGGTTATTTTCATTACTGTACTTCAGCGCTTGACCTGAGAAGCAGTACATGTATTGGCCCATTCTCTGATTTTACTACTTTACTGTGGGGCGTCCCAGAGCTTAACTAAGCAGACTGCTCTAGATTGCATTCTGCAGGACTTTAGGCTTTGCACCGCTAACTGAATTAGTTGTTTGAATAATTGTATGAATCATGACGTTTAGAGGTGATCCTAAGATATTAAAAATAACCAGTATATTGATTTTCGTTGTGAGCTCAGCGTTAGTACATTTCTGTTGCACTTTGCAAATTGACTAAATAAATCTACTCTCAATTTCATACAGCTGCAACATACACCTATGGAGAACGAGGCTTGGTGACCTCTACCATAAAAAATGATACCACCAAAGCTGGAATATACATGTTTTGCCTAACAAAATCAAGCAATGTTTCCAGATAATTATCCAACCTCTTGAAACAGGTACAATCGTAAGTGTAAATATATCGGAACTGGTGCTTATTTAATAAGCTGTTCTAAATGGGATGCATTTTAACTTAGATCTGCAACTCAGATCACCATTTTCTCTGGCAAGCACCAACTTGGAAGATACTGAGGTATTGAATATGCCACTATGTGTCCTATAAATATCAGGTAAGACAAGAAAACATTTTAGAAAATCCATTATTGACATTCACTTATTTGCACACATTTTTTCATGAGATTTTTTCCATTTCTCCAGATTCAGCTAACATTTAATTTGTTGCAGATTTTTTTTGAGTAAATATGCGCATTTGGCCAGATCTCACATGTACACTTAAACTTGGCATAGTGTGTGATTCATGGATTGTTTTGCAGGGGGAAATGTGTGGGCAAATGAGTTTTTATGAGCCATAAATTTACTCCATTATCATGGATTAAACCCATGAAAAAAACAATTGGCGGCATGTTTTTTATCTGTTAAAATGACAGCCGGCATCTTTTTTCTAACATTAAAAAAAGTGTGTGCCCCCCCCAAGAACCAACTAGCCTGGGCACCATAGGGTGGCCCCTGTCTCTCCTGGTATACCTGCCCTTCTGTATGGGTTCAATGCTCTTCATGATCACCCCTGGAAGAACCCTGCTCTTCGGGATCCCCAGCATCCGAAATGGGGGTGTGGGTAATCGGACAGAATACGGCCTTGTCCACTGTCAATGCCTACCTTATGAACTGGTAAAGGGGTTCCCTAAATCTAGGACAAAACAAAACACCACACAAACAAATGTATTATTATAAATGTCACTTATTCATCCCTGCCTTCTTCCTTCTGTCCCCTGCTGGACGCCGTCCTCGCCTGGTCAGGTTGGTCACTGTCTTCCTTCAATCTTTGGGGCTCTTGGGTGCCGTATCTGCCATCTTCTCTGGGCACCGCCAGGTGTCAAATGCTAATGCCCATGCAGCCAGTTGAAGAACACATTTCCCCCTCCTTTCATCTTGACCACATGACTGCAAACATCAAAGGAGGGGAGGGGGATGGAGGGTTTCCCCATGAAACCCAGGACTCAGAGGCCGCTCAGCTGGTTTACCAGCATCTTGGTCAAACTTTTAAAATTTCATGTTTTTGTGGTTCCTTAGTGACTGTAAATATAAACTAGTAATATTATGATTACTGTTTCCAAGGTGTTCCCTGACCCGTACCTTTTGGTACTTTGTCTGGTACGTTGGTTAGTATTAAGTCTAAGATGGCCTCCCCTTGTTGGAGCTTGTACTTAAAGGTAGCAATCTTTTGTTTTTGACAAATACCTTTTACCTTTATGAAATCCACCGGTTTCAGGTGTCTGCTTTGTAATTTGTTGCATTTGGCATGGAGTTGTCTGTATACTATATGTTTTGCCCTGTCTGTATTACTACATTGTAAAGCGCTTTGGAAGAAGATGTTGCTATATAAAATAATAAATAATAATGTTATGAGCTGCATATGGAGTATCTTGTAACTCACGAGCCATTTGCAAAGTTAATTTGTTTCTGCAATCTCTATTAAGTGTGTTGTGGGTTTGCTAACAACCCCTAGAAATAAGGGTACTGCTGGCCTGCTATGTCATCTTGAAGTGAGGTCTCCAAGAAGATAACTCCCCCTCCCTCCATAAGAAAGGTGGGATAAGGAAAGAATCTTCTGTAGATATTAAGATTTAATTATAAACTCACTTCCACGTACTCTTTATCTGTCACATCAAAGGTACTTTGCATCGGGGCACTCCGCTTTTTATGTTCATGGCTCACTTCTCTGGGTTGGCCATAAAATTTTCTTCAAGTTAATGGTGATGGATTTAGGGATGAGCATTATTCTAAAACAACAAAATGGCAGCTAGAGGTAGGATTGCTCGACAGGGGCGGTTGTACTGCATATGCAGCATGAAAAATATATCTCACAGGACATTAATCACAAAAAAAGAAAGAGAATATTGGTCTTAGTAACAACTCGCCTGATTCAGAGCCTCCACCGAAAGGCGCGGTTTTGTGTGTATTTGCAGACCTGAAATTTTTGTTCGCTCATATGATTCGTAGCCGCATCCAAGATTTTTTCTCGACTGAAATGAACGCTGGGAAAGAATCCATTTAAGCCTAGCATTTACGTTTGTACTGTGTAAAAGTACATCTTAAGGCGAGATTTTACCTTTTTAAACACATATGTTTCCACGGTGTCCTTTGTTCTCGACGCTGGTTGTCCTTCCTGCTTGCATGCAGGCATACACTTCTGTTGTTGTGGTGTTAATTTTTGGTCGTGGCTGCACTCCTATTTGGGGTATCCCATGTAGTTGTAGATTTCTAGCAGCAGTGTTACTCATCCCCCCATGTTGTTCCTCCTATTTTGGGGGCATCCCATGTATTTGTAGGTTTCTCCTAGCAGTGTTGCTCACCGCATGCCTCCTGATAGTTTCTCCTCCTTTGGGGTATCCTATGTAGTTGTAGATTTCTCCCAGCAGTTTCACTCACCACATCCCTCCTTGTTGTTCCTCCTCTTTTGGGGCATCCCATGTAGTTGTGGGTTTCTCCCAGCAGTGTCGCTCAGCTCATCCCTCGTCATTTTTCGTTGTTTGCTTTTACTGACCTGCTTTCCTTCAGTGTTTTTGGTCACCCCCCCTCCTTCACTTTCCTTTCCTCAACCTGCAATAAGCCTGTTGTTTTTATTAACAATAACACCATTATTGGAAAATGCAGCATTTCTAATTTTAGTTGTATGCATTTTTGTTGAAAAAATAGTTTTTCAAAGTGCATACATTTTTCTTTTTAGTTTTTTTTTGCAAAATGCCAACATTGGTCTAAACAAGATAAAGTTAACAATAAAAATGTTAAAGCTCCCAGAGTCCCCGATAGCGATACATTTGGTGTAAATTTGACATAATTCAGCAGTTGTGATGGGGGTTTGTCTCCTTGTGCCTCCTCCTAGGGTTTCACTTCACCCACCTGAGTCGGGTTTCGCCTCAGCATGGAGTGGCACCATTGCCATCATTTCCCATGGGTCAGATTAGTCTACAGGGGCCAGAGAAGCACCAAAAAACAGCACTTTAGCACAGCTGTCATTCTGAATTTCTGTGTACTCTGGTGTGCGTTGTTTGTTGTCTTACTCGAGTTCTCGACAAGAGGTTGGGACACCAAGGCCAATTCCCTTGGCTCCTCCTCTTGTGCTGTCTCCCGGGCGTCTGTCTGCTCCATGGCATCTTCCACAGAGGAGGATGGGGCAGGCAGATGTGGCATCGTCTTCCACGCACACCCGCTCTGGGTCTCCCCAGTGGTCGGACTCTTCTGCTCCCGGTGGGTTTGATACCCTGCCGGAACTCCAATTATATAAGAGAAGCACAATTATGTCACAAAGCTCTGCATTAGGGGACGAGTGTTCAATGTACCGGTCATTAACCTAGAAAGTTCCGGCAAAAAAACGGCAGCACCTAGGGCATCTGCCTTCTCTACAGATCTGACCACAGCTAGAGGACCTGGGTGTGTGTGGGTGTTCCCATCCTGGTATAAAGATGCCGAAATCTCCTCTGTCAATGTCTTCTTTGCATGGGTGTTGGCCTTGAAATCATACCTCTCCCTCCTAATGGTCTAGGGTAAAAAAAAACATAAAATCTCACTAGAATGAAGGTGCAACTGCCCCCTCAACAGTCTAAAATAAAAATATATATGTGGTTTGATCTAAAATTGTGTGTGGCCTACTTTGCCTACACAGGGTGACTCAGTTTGAAGTGGTGGTGAAGTGGTGGTTGTGCTTACTCACATAAATTGTTCCCCTTTAAACACAGCAGACCTACAGCTTCCGCATGTGTCTTATCCCGATGCATGTTTAGGCATCAACATCTCACTACATTCTGTTGCACTGATTGGTTAAGGCAACTGCCCCAACTGGACAGATATTTCCAGGCAGCTATTACTGGCAGATTGCAAGCTCTTGTGTCTCGCTGCCGTCGCAAGCTGCTACTTCCTCCCATACATTTCTGCATTCTGACATATGTGACACACACCAGGCAAACAGAACAGTTAATCGTCAGCACAGCAGAGCCAAATCCTATCTTCCTAGTACAGGCCTCCACTATTACTGTGCCCGGCGCCATAAACCTTGCTTTATATGCCTTCTCTCCAGTGGCCACTGGCACCTGTCCTACCATTTTCCATGTTGAAATTTGGAAACAAGCGTATGCGAAAAAAGGCAGCGCATGGCATCGGCTGTGTACTTACAAGCATGATGTATTCCTGTTTTTCTCCGGTGAAGAGGGAGGGTGCCATCTTGCCGAGGGTCTCTTGCACCTATTTCGTGCAGCGTGACACGCCCCTGCGCCATTGCGCCCAAGCAGAAGTGGGGTGCTGGTCGACATGCATACGCCCATTATGGTGTAGCCTATATCAAACGCCTGTTGGTGCATGTCAATTAAAGGGCCAATTGCTTCCAAATTAACCACCCTCTTGTGTATAAAACATCATAGACTGCACCTGTTGTTGGCTGGTTGTTGGTACACCAAAGCCTGGTGTGGAGCCCCATGCAAAGGCCAGTGGGGAGCCCTGTGTGGAGCCCAAGAGCCACTGGCCGGGGGATATCTCCCCTGCCAGGCTGCTAACCCCTCTTCGGGGCATAGAAGAGGATGCAGCAAGTCTTCCCCATCCCAACCCAGTGGACCCAGAGATGCTGGCCCCTCCCATAGCAGCTGTCAGCTAACAAGGCAAATTAAGTGGCTGGTTAAATGATGGCCACTAGTGGGTAGCCCTCATAGATGGCATCTCTGACCATTTCGAACAAGTGTGTGGCAGCCGCTCCCGTTCAACACCCAAAGCAGTCCGGGGTGACATATGGCACAGCAGGGCCAGAATACAAAGACACAAACCAGGTGCCTTTGTGACGACTTCAAAAGGGCCATAAGGAAAAACATAAACTTGAGACACCATAGGGTTGATTCAGAGAGACAAAAAAAGACTTTCGTTTTTGTGTCGATCTGTTTTTTTTTTTTAATTTTCCCGCTCTCATATGAGTGTACGAGCGATTCTATGCATGCATTGCTAACCTTCTGTAAAGTCTTCGTCCGTTCGTATGCCAGAGTACGAGTATGAGAATGTCATTTTCCAGCTTTCGTTTTCCCTTTTTTTTTCTCATGTTACAACGTATGCTTCTGTTTTTGCCCTTTTTCCACTGTCTCCTCCCACGAATCCTTTCCATCTTCTTCCATGTTTCACCCCTAAAACTTACCCAAACCACTTCGCGGTTAGGTTCTTCTTCCATTTTTCACCCCTAAAACTTACCCAAACCCCTTCGCGGTTAGGTTCTTCTTCCATTTTTCACCCCTAAAACGTACCTAAATCACTTCGCGGTCATGTGAATCTTCATCTCTAAATATTTATTGGCCCATTCGTTTGGTGTTAATGTATTTTGAAAATCAAATGACACTGTAACAGTTTTTTTTTTGGTTAATTCCAATTTAAAAAAAAAAAAACATTTCTGGAAATGTATAAAATTTTTTTGTTTTTTTAATACAAAGTCTAAAATAGTAAAAATGTTAAAATGGCTAAAAATATTAAACTTTAAAACTATTTACAAAGCAATGGCAAGACCCAGAACATCTTCTGTGGTCCCCAACGAGTCACGCAGCTCCTGCATGTCGGCCACCAACTGAAGGACCCTTTCACTGATTGCTGCCACTCTGGCACATGTGGTCCCTGTATAAAAAAGAAACAAACATTATTTGTTGGCAAATGCATGTTTCTCACCTGTGGATGGAATGTTTTTAGGTGTCAAGCTAACCCATGACGCCATGTGTCATTATACTAAGTAATTTATCAAAGGAAGTGGGCATATGTCATTATGCTAAGTAATTAATCAAAGTAAGTGGGCATATGTCATTATGCTAAGTAATTAATCAAAGGAAGTGGGCATATGTCATTATGCTAAGTAATAAAAGGAAGTGGGCATATGTCATTATGCTAAGTAATTAATCTAAGGAAGTGGGCATATGTCATTATGCTAAGTAATTCATTTAAGGAAGTGGCCATATGTCATTATGCTAAGTAATTAATCAAAGGAAGTGGGGATATGTAATTATGCTAAGTAATTAATCAAAGGAAGTGGGCATATGTAATTATGCTAAGTAATTAATCTAAGGAAGTGGAAATATGTCATTATGCTAATGCCATTGACTATGGCTTTAGGTATCTTGGTGATCAGGTCAATTACCACATACTCAAAAGAATGACATTACAACTTACTTCGTTGGTGGCCGACGTGTGCGTCGGGGACCACCCTGGGTTCTGGGACCTGCCACTGCTGGGAAGTTGAGGCTGTAGAGACATGTCAAATAGAGTCACTTCTAATATCTGAGTCAACAGTAAGCAAATGACAATTTGAATGTGTGTGTCACATCACCCACCTTCTCCATGTGCCTCCTGGGCCTGATCTGCTGCAGTCCCTGCTCCAGATCCGTCACCCGCTACATTATCATCTAGAATTAAGGGAATCAGCTTTGTTTAAATAGCATGTATGTGTGTGCGGTTACATGAAGAGTCACATACCAGAGGCTAACGGCTCCGTCGCTGGGTACAACTCCCTGCCCATGCCGTGATGCCCCTCCTCTGTAGAAAGGTCCAGGGGTTGGTCGGAGGCCACTACAGAGGAGGGGTAGGACCGTCGCCCTGGAGATCAACCACCTTCACTTTGTGCTGCAGAATCATGCAGCACTGGCCGGCCTGTGCGCCTCCGGGTGCGTCGTATTCGGTACTCTATTTCCAGCACTAGAAAAGAAAAGCATTTATAAATAAAGGCCTACCTTCTGTATTAATTACATCTAGCATGCAATCGCTATGTACTTACTTGGGAAATGGAGTCCGAAAAATCGCCGCACCCGGGGCATGTGGAGCTGTTTCAGGTCCGACCAATGCTGCATGATCTGCGTGTGGGTGAAGGTGGTGTCAGTCTGGTGTTGAATCCTGGAAACGACCTCCAGGGCGACGGTCCTCTTCTCAAATGAGTTGGGCAGGTAGTCGTACCTGCGCTCAAGCATCGTCTACAAAACACAAAATAAACATAGGATTTAGATCAAACTGCATACAAATATCTGTCACAAATCGATCATTTGACTAAATGACATTACCAGACACATTTCTAGGCTAAAACTATCCTTCTAGATGTAATTGACTTGGTTCACACATGTGGGCCCTATCTTCTGTTTGGCACGGAGTTTTAGACACTTTTAAACCAAACCGTTTCTTCCTGCGCTTCCTTAAGTGCTAGGCATGCATTTAGATGGCAAATCAAAGGCATTAAAATACATTTACAAGCATAATCAGCTCTTCTTGTCTGCAGCAAATAAGTAATGCCCCAGCGGTTTCCGGGTTCCGCACAGCAGAACGGCCGTACGCACGCGTACGCATAAGTGTCATACCCAGGCATTAGTATTTAAAAGGTCCTGGACACACAGCTCATTCTCTTTGAGAGTCTCTTAATAATGGCACCAAAAAAAGCCGGCGCAAAGGCCAAAGCAGCAAAGGAGGGCAGCAGCAAAAAGCCAGAGAAGCTTGAGGAGGCTTCTGCAGGCCCCACCACTCGCTCAAAAATGCCAAAGGCTAAGGTGCGGGAAACCCGCAGTGTGCAGGCCAAGGCGACCACAACCACAAAGGCACCAACAACCACCAAACGAAAGGAGCCAGCGGCAAAGAAGAAGCCCCAGGCCAGCAAGCGCACAGGTACGGCCCCTAAAAAGCACACCAAGAGGGTGAGAAGCCCCAGCCCCCAAAGGTCAGCATCACCCCACCCACGTGGCAAAAGCTCCCATGGGAAGAGGAGAACCCACCAGGCCAGAAGCCCCAGCAGCCAGAGCTCAGCATCACCCCACCCATGTGGGAAAAGCGCACATGGCAAGAGGCCAACCCACCGGGGCAGAAGCCCCAGCAGCCAGAGCTCAGCATCACCCCACCCACGTGGGAAAAGCGCACATGGCAAGAGGCCAACCCACCGGGCCAGAAGCCCCAGCAGCCAGAACTCAGCATCACCCCACCAACGTGAGAAAAGCGCCCAGGGCAAGAGGGCAACCCACCGGGCCAGAAGCCCCAGCAGCCAGAGCTCAGCATCACCCCACCCACGTGGGAAAAGCGCCCAGGGCAAGATGGAAACCCACAGGGCCAGAAGCCCCAGCAGCCAGAGCTCAGCATCACCCCACCCACGTGGGCAAAGCGGCCAGGGCAAGAGGCCAACCCACCGGGTCAGAAGCCCCAGCCCCCAAAGGTCAGCATCACCCCACCCACATCCAACAACCTCACAGGGGCATGAAAGTGTGAGGGGGCCACAGAGGCACAGGGCAAGAAGCCCAACATCATCCAGCACACCCTCTCCTCCTCGGCCACATTTGCCACCGGCACAGGTGGCAAGGCACTCTCCATATGCCACATCTACGCCTGCTAGTTCAGTGGCCACCCAGGCAAGAACCCCAAGTCCATATCCAAGTCCAGTTCAATCTGAAGCCGGCCACCTGTCCTTCATTTCTCCCCAACACAGCCAGGCCAGAATGTCCCCCGATTTGCCTGCAACCATTGATGAGCCAGAACATCAAGCAACAGGGCGCACATTGCGCCGAGGCCACTTGAGTGGCAGGTTTGGGGAGGCCCAAACTCTGGCATTGGGTAGTGGGCTCACCTTACATTATGATGAACTATATGGGCGCAGATCCAAAGCAACCAGCAAAATGCGCAAAGCAGAAATTTTAGAGGAGCTCACCAGACAGGTCAATGCCGCGGGGGATGAGCTCAAAGATGTGGAGCAGATTCAACGCAAAATATCGGACCTGAAGTATGCAGCACGGAAGAAAATAAACGGCGAAATTACAGGTACATATCTGCTTTGTGGATTTGTCTGCTTCTTGTTTTATCCACATTTTCCTACATTTGCCAAACTATCTTTTTCAGCTTACAAACTGGAGGAGGCTTCCCCACTAAATTACAATTTACCTGAGCTGAGGAGATGGTGCTGGGCCTGATACATCCCGTGGCCGTAGAGGGGCACTCGGGGCGGCGGGACACGGACATCCCTACTATTCCTGAAGGTTAGTAATGTTAGTGTGTATGTGAAATGTTTTCAATGTGTAAAATTAGGCTCAAAGGCATATATGAACACATGCCCCTAGGGAGTACCTTGTAGTGGAGGTTACAGTTTTAGCAGGGTGTGTAATGTCTGTGGAATGTAAATTTTCTAATTTGCTTGGCCATACATGACCTTGGAGAGTATTTATGGACACTATAAAAGTCTTTACATTAGCAAAGGACTGCCTGTTATGTGATTCTAGCCAATCAGATCCAACGCTTCCATCTTTGTCTTTAGGCCACTTGGGTTTGAGCTGTGCTTTGGTCTCAAATACTTGATCTGGGGTCAGGGAAAGGTCTACCTAGGAAGAATGCCAACCAGCATATTAGGCCAAATGCTATTTGCAAGCTGAGTGTGGGCCCTTTAGGGATGTGTGAAGCCTCATAACAGCCAGTACATGCATGTTTCTTTTATTTAAGGTGACCAATGTGTATGTACATGTTGATTAATACATCTAACAGATAATGACATTCATACTTAGACTTGGACCGCTCGGAGAGTTGCCATTCCTGCTTGGCCACGTGTTTTAGTGAAGCATATGTAGTAATACAGATCACCAATGCATATTTGGGTGTTTACATGCCTATTTGTAAACAATGCAGCCCAGCATCATCCCTCAGTTAGTGTGGAAGCCTCAGCCAGTTTGACCACACCGTCAACTTCCGTGCTGCCTAGGAGCCAGGATCCGATATATACGGTAAGTGTATTTTTTGGAATCTGCTGATGCATGTGAATTTACATGAATAATTTGCAGTACAAAAATATTTAGGGCCCAAACTGAACCTTTTTTTCACATGTTCCAACAGACCCACACACTGATGGAGGAAATCCAGGAGCTGGAGGAGGATGGCACCTTGATGGGACCTTCAGAACAGACCCCCCTGGAATATAATCTGCAACTGTCCCAACATGTTTCTACACCAAATCCTCTGCAGCAGAGTGAAGCTGGCCGCATGCTGCCAGCCCGTCATGGGCAGCATGCAGAGACTGAGCCTACAGTCCCCAGTGGTAGGTCTGCTGCAGAGGATTTGCCAAGCACATCTGTGGCTGTTGGTCGAAATAGAGGACCACCATCTGCACGCGCACCAACCCGGGGAATTGGGAGGCGTAGTCAGCATGGCACATGGAGTCAGCATGGCACCATGAGAGGCATTTATTTCACCAACTAACTGAAAGAACCACAGAGCAGCATTATGCACAATTAGAGACCTTAAATAATACATTAAAAACCATGCTGACAGAATTTAGGTCGACCAACAGCCACATGGCCACCTTATCTACTAATTTCACAGCCATGCTTGAGGAAGTTCGAATGAGCAACACCCACATGGCCACCTTAAGTGGTAATTTCAGTGCCATGCAGCATGAAGTTCGAACAACCAATAGAAACATGGTGGAACAGTTGCAGATTATGATTGCCACACATGCTCAGGTGATGGGCCACCTCCAAGGCCCACCACCAGGGTTTTATGGGCATCAACCATTTTAACACCTATTTCCCCTGTATCTGCTCCACATCTTTCCTCTATATCCCCACTGTATTGATGTGTCTGGGGAGTGTTACCAATATAGACGTTTTTTATGGCTTTGCTTGTATGCTTTGGATTTTTGCCCATATAGCTCATTAGAGTGCTGAGATACCCCACTAGCCAATGCCTGAGATCAAGGCTCACTGAACCTGCCACTCAAGCTGCCACGCTGCAGGCTTTGGCCTGATTACATTGCTTCTGGCTCATCCTGTTTGTAGGCATGATTGGGGGACATTCTGGGCTGGCAAACTACTACCTTGAACTCTGGCATATACTGTACTGGACTTGGATTTGGACTGGGGGATATTGTTTGTGTGGGCCACTGACTTACAGGCGTGGATGTGGCATAGGTATGGCTGCCTGTGCCTGTGGCAAATGTGGCCAAGCAGGAGAGGGTGTGTATGTGACCCTATTTATTACAGGGCAAATATTGACATGCAAGTGCTTGCTCCCTATGTCTGTGTATTTTATTTAGGATTGAAACTTCGGCCTGGAGTGCGTTACTTTAAAACTCCTGGATGTGGCCAATTGCTATGTGCCATGATTTTCCACAAATGTATTTGAATGTTGTACTATGTATGTACATGAAGTATGCGAGTGCCCTTCAACTTCAAATTTTCATATTTCAATAAAAAATATTGAATGTGACTTGACCTGTTGTTGACTAAGTTGATGCATTAATGTTTTGGTTATTTTCAGATTACTTAAGGTTTTCATAAACAAACAGGGCAAAAATGCATGAGTCTCAGATCATGTGTGAATATTTTAGTAATTAACTCATTACTAGTTGATACACCAAAAAATAATAAAAGATTTAAAAGGCAAAATTAGAGGAGCAAATAATAATTGCAGGCACAAAACAAACACAGGCAACAAAAATTATGCAAAATATGTCTGAATCAAATTGGCCCGAACTGCTTGGCCAGAGGCACTAGGTGTGCCACGGTAGTGGTCTTCTGGGTCCTGGCTGGGTGGAGAGAGGGGCAGATCCAAATACCGGGGGACACGCTGCATGATGGCAAAGTTATGTAGGACACAGCAGGCCAGTATGATGTCTATGACCTTTTTGGGGTCATACTGGAGTGCCCCCCGGTGTGGTCCAAACACCGGAAGCGTGTTTTTAACAGACCAAAGGCCCTCTCCACAACGACCCGGGTCTTCCGGTGTGCCCGATTGTAGGCGTCCTGTGCCGCATTCTGTGCGGGCGTCATCAGCCAGGGAAGTAGTGACTAGCCGGAATTCCCTGAAAGAATAAGAAAATACTAACATAAATTACACATGACACCAAAATTTATTCCAAAAAAAAAGGTTGTTCACCCTGAATAAGAGCCTATCTTATATTTTAGACACACCCTGAACATACAGATTGATTTGCTAAAGAAACAGCCTAACACCATCTACTGCATGTTCTGACCCTTTAAACATCCAAAATGGCGGATGAGGGCAAATCAGGCAGACTGCTAACAGGTATTGGCTTAGGACTGTGCTGCTCAGCATTCTTGGATGACTTACCTTTTCAGGACACCAGATCTGCTTTGTGGGAGCCAAGCACAGCTCTAACCTGCCCCCTGCACTTTATCCCGCTCTCCTCTACTCAGTAAGTGTCATGCTCCTGAGCAAAGATGGCGAAGACCCTATCATAAAGTCAAGAATAGAATTGCTGCCGAGTGTGGGGAAGAATAATAAGTAATTTACTAGAAAGTATAAATATATTATTTACTAATTGTGGAAACTCATTTTGTAAGGGTTTGTGCTTTGCTAAAGATCATGGTTAAGGTCCGGTTTCACCTGTCATCAAGGGGTAAAAACAGCCATAGCTTCAGACATGGGTCCGAAACTATATTAATAGGCATACATTGAAAAGGGAATGGCGTTATTTGCGTCAACTTACCAAGGAGCCATCCACCAGCGAATTCTTCAGACTCAAACCGACGGTACAATCCAGATCATCGCAAGATGTACGCGTCATGGGATGAGTCTGGAAACCCGGCAAGAACACTAAGGAACCGCATGTCCGGGGCCACCACTGCTTGGACATTCAGGGAGTAGCCCATTTTTCGGTTCCTGGGAAAAAAGGAAAAAAAATAAGCAAAGCGAGGTAAATTACTCAAACAATAACTCCTAACATCCTCCAAAAACATGTTGGCCAATACAAATAACACTAAGTACCTAACTATTTTTTAGGCCTACAAAGGATATGTATGTTGGATCAACTAAATATTTACTTTCGCATGACAAATTAAGGTCCACGTGCAAATGTTTGGCTTTGGGCATGAAAAACATTGATGACGCTAAATCCGGCCAAATATATCACATGAACAATTTACAAGGAGGGATTAACAGATATACAGTGTAAGCTATTTCACAGGGACTATTTACAAGGAGGATAACAGATATACAGTGTAAGCTATTTCACAGGGACTATTTACAAGGAGGGATTAACAGATATACAGTGTAAAATATTTCACAGGGACTATTTACAAGGAGGGATTAACAGATATTTAAAATACCATTTATGTCAACTATATAAAAAAATTACTTATTGAACTTGCCTATAGATGTACTCGTCGGCTGCCGGAGGGACTAAGGCAACGTGGGTGCAATCAATGGCACCCATGACGTTGGGCATGTCGGCGATATTATAAAATGCCAGCTTAAGCGCGTTCCAGGCTACCATGTCGTCAGGAAAAAAAAAAATATTTCTGACTAATGGTAGCCATGCCTTCCAAAAACTTGGATAGTGCGCGGCTCAGCGTAGGCTGGGACATCCCCATGAAGAGGGCACCCAACCAAATTACAGGTAGCCAAGCATCTTGGTCATACATGAAATTGCTTGCCCCTTCCTTGTGGTGCGGGCTAACCATGGCTGCAGCTCACTATACAATTTATGGAGGGAAGCGCGATTAAGTCTGGTCAGCTCGAACAGCTCAACGTCATGCATGCCATCGATATGCATGCGTCGCTGGTGCAATCTGGTCTCGGCCCTGCTGACACATTCAATTTCCATTAGCTGGAGTTCGTGATGTTCCTCCACAAAGGCACACAACTGGTTCATTGCAAAGTTATCCGAGGTAAAAATGGTCCCGTAAGGGGATCGCAAATGAAACGGTTTTATAGGGTGGTGGTCCCTCAGCAATCAGCTCTCTGAATGAGGCGCAAGCCCATAGCAATAACATAAGTAATCTCAACGACTGCAAAATATCAGATTTTTATGGGATCCGATTTGCTTTCGTTCTTCGAAAGCGCATATACGCATTAGCCCGAATGTTCGTACGAATGAAAAATTAACGAAAAAAACGAATAAAATGACAAACACACACACAAAAACTTTCACAGACAGCTACGAAAGGCCAGACGAATGTGCCTCTGAATCGAGCCTCATGAACGGTAAGTGTACAATACCAAGAGATTGTGTAAGTGTTTGGCCTGTAGAGCTATCATGTGCTCATACATTCTATTTTGTGACAGATTACAAACCGGAGGACGGCTGCCAGAGACACTGCAAATGACAGTGGCTGAGCAACGGTTCTATGGGCTGCCGCATTCCCACACCTACCATGGTGTGCCTTGAACCTGGGATACCTACCGCCGTCACACCTCCACCAGTGATAACCTTATTAACATAAAGGGGGGTTGCCGGGGTGCGGCCCAACACTATGCACATTTGTTACAAACATGTGTGCCCCCAAGGGCTGTTCAAGGCCACACATGTTTGTCAAGGCATAACTCAGATGCTATGAAATTCAAGCGGACTAACAACCACGTATTGAAATTAGTATACAAAATCAAAATGGTCCACCTTAGGTTAGCTCGCCAATCGGGGACATGTGTTTAATAGATCGATGAGTGCAGCTTTGTAAGGGTGACTGATTTTGTTGTTTGTACCTTCCATTGCAGCACCGAGCACAGGAAAACACTGATCAACACTATAGAGGGGCAGGGTGGCCAGTGGGAATGCCTAAATAATAATCTGGAGAGGTTTTTGGCCCACCTACCACCAAGACAGCCCACCAACAGGCACAACCAGGCATACTTCCCCCTAGGCGGGCACACATTTAATTATCCTGATTTTTTTATTCTGCCTGGTAACTGCCTGGTAATGTATTGTTTCCACTTGTGTGGATTATTTGCACATTGTGTGCAACCTTTGGAGCACCAGTGTTGTAGGGCACACAATAATAAAAAGCACATGTGTTTGCATGTTTACTCACAGCAACCAGAAAAGGGTACAAGAGCAACATTAAACAAGCTAATTCCAAACATCAAAAGAAAATTATAACAAAAAAATCAACTAAAAAAGTACTGGGTCCCAGAGTACAGCTCTTGGTAAGCCGGAACATGCTCTATCAGGGCCAAATTGTGGAGCATTATGCAGGCCATCACAATCTTCACCACCTTGGACGGCTTGTATCGCAGGGCACCACCGGTCTTGTCCAGGCATCTGAAGCAGGCCTTCAAGAGTCTAAAAGCATGTTCAACAACAGCCCTGGTCTGCAAGTGGGCCCTGTTGTAGGCATCCTGGGCTGGTGTCTGAAGGAAGAGTGTGAGCAGCCACTGCAGGAGTGAGTATCTTGAGTCACCTGACAGGCAAAAAAAAAGAACAAGCCAATGCAAAACACAGACCAACAAGGGCAACAAGAGCAACAAGGGGCACAATGAGGGCAAAGTGGATCAAAAACACATAAAACTAGAAAGGTTGCTGAACAGAAAAGGGGTAACAGATAAAAGTAGGCCAACACACTTGGTGAGGCATCTTTAACATTTAAGAAGCAAAGAGGGACCAAGGAGCAATACAGAAACAAGGCACATCAATTCTGGCACTGAGGGACTGCACAGACTTATAGTTACAGTTACTTACAGCTCTTACACACTAATTTAAAACTAAACATTACAAAGGCAGAAAGGAAAAACAAATGGAGACACTTAACAAGGAGCCAAGTGCCACTCATACTTCCAGACTTAAAATGATCATAAACGCAGAATGAACGCAGAGAATAAACGCATCATGGCAGGAACCTGGGAAACCTGCCAACACACTTAGGAACCGGAGGTCGGGCCACACCACACATTAGATGTTGTTGAAACAACAAACACAAAATAATACATTTTTTTCCTGACAATGCGGCAGACAGACATGCAGTGAAATCTGTTTTTCCTAAATATATCACTACCCAACATCATTGGTGCGACTGAATGCATGCACGTTGCATTGGTGCCTCCAGCAGCAGAGGAGTGTATGTATAGGTATGTGTAGTGGATCATTGGTCCCCCTGCTCTTTCTTGACTATTAGACTATGTTTTTTATTGTATGGTTTGTTTTGCCCTAATGTAGCTAATAGTTGTGATTCCCCTGCCACACTGTTCCCTCTGTCCAAGTTGCCACTGTAATAGTATTGCATGTTTTCTGCTACATCCATGCCGTCGATAAATTTACTCTTTTGCTCTATTTTGCCTCTAGCCTCTGGAGGGAGCCAGTTGCTAGGAATTGAAGGCAGCCAACCAATTTGGTCAGGCCATCAATCACATGCTCCTTGCTTGTGGTGGGGGACAACCATGGCCGCAGCTCCAAGTAAAGAGAAAGGTGGTTCAGTTGGGTCAATTTGAAAAGATGCTGGTCGGACATGCAATCTACATCCAGCTGGAGCCGGCTGTATATTAGCTCAGGCAGGTAGATGGTAAGCATACCGCTACATTGCAGCCATTTGTACTCAGTCATAAATTCATCCAAATCATACTAACAAAAAGACGGCAAAAGCTTAACACAGGAAATACCAGGTTTAAATCCAGTTGCAGCCACCGAATTCAGGCCAAGAATCTTGCGCAGGCATACGTGGCAATCGTAAAAACCTGCAAGTGAGACCGTATGTTCATGCTAAAAACTGTATCAATACGAAAAAAATATGCTCACAAAAAGGCATCTACTGAATCTTACAAGGTCCATACGCATGCAAAACCGAGAAAAATAACCACTCTAGAATGCGGGAATGCGTTTGCAATTGGCTCTGAATCAGGCCAAATCAGGCAAATCAGGCCCTTTTAATGTTCTGAAGTGAAGCAGAATCAAAATCTTGATGAGAATTTGTGTTGGAACATATGTCTTTCACTTTTGAAACTCATGTATGTTGACAGAAAGGGAAAGATAGAAAAGGAAAAATAGAGATATATAGAGCTGGAACTAAATCTTGATGGAACCATAGCATATCCCGAAGAGTGACCAGAACTGTGATAAAGGCTTAGCCATAAACATCTGTGAGATAATAAGATAGTAAATCAGTTTTAGAGATTGGAGAATACACATAAGTAGATACATTATTTGGATACTGCTAGAAAAAAATACTGTTTACACATCATGTGTTTTGTGTGTATGGATCCACCGGGTTTCTTCTAGTAGCAAAGCATCTGTTGTTTTTTCAGATGAATGACTGAGTGCGGACATGGCAGTTTACAGTAGCTATGAATAGCAAATATCTGCAGGTTTGATTTGTGTGTTTGCCAATACTGTTTATCTGGATTTGTTTCCATAGTGTGCTTTTGTCTTTCTGTGCAAACAGTGCTCTCAGCTTCTGCTGCTGTCATACAGTATAAGGCAATAAAACCTTTTATGCAGCATTAATTAACCTGGATCATAGGGCTTAAAAAAGCGCTAACTACTTTAAGCGGACCAACACCCTTCGCGGTGAGATTGTTGGTGGCCGTCGTCGCTGCCGCTATATGATAGTCTGTGGGGAGGGGCATCCAAAATGCTGTAGCCCCCCAGAATGCCCGTAAATATCACCTTCGCTCCCATGCCGGGAAGCCGATTGCAGTAAAGGATTCCCCGCATTGGAGCGAGATTAAGGTGATATTTACGGGCATACTGGGGGTTACAGCATTCTGGATGCCCCTCCCCACACACTGTCATACAGCGGCAGCTCCAGTGACATCCTGAACGCCAAATGTCCTGCCCATGTAAGCACTGGGCAGCCAATCGTAGCTCTGAATTCTTGGTAGGGTTTTTAAAGCATACACTCTGCATCTATATAGTATTTAAAAAGGATGTGAACTGTGGAAAATGTAACATTATTTATGGAAATAGCCTTAGATCAGATCTATATCAAGAATGAAATGCTTCTCCGCCTCAACACATAAGGGTTGATTTAGCAGCACCATATTTTTTTCTTAGAGGAAAGACTTTTTCTTATGATTTTTTGCCTCATGAGAAAAATGCAAAAATGCAATTCAACACCATTTTTAGCTGTAAATACCACACTCGAAAAATATGTATCTTACCTGTTGAACTGGCCCCATTGCAATATATAGAGGGAAGGTCTCTTAAAGCCTCTCAAAAGTAAAAGGCTCTCCAATTCTTTTGGATATTCCTCTATAATGTAAATATGTTGAGTATTTTGTAATCCCCTGCATCTCCCCCACCCACCTTCCCAGCCCAAATACATTGGCCAATACAGCCGGCTTGGTGGAGGCCCATTTTAATAAAAAATGGGGTTGTCCCCTGCCAGGGCCCTTCCTACACAGCACTTTTAAGATCTGAAGAGTGCCGGCTGACTTGACCTGTAGAATTCAAAGTGCTCCTGTCCCCAGCCTATCTGAATGGTTGGACACAGAAGCACACCACAACTACAGGGAAGCTGGTGGTGAAGACAGTAGTTTCACACAGTGGAGCATCGTGATTTTGGATGCCCTGGGGCCAGGCTACCAGCTGTGGTGGCTTTCTTGCTGCTTTAAGGTGGGTTCCTTCAGGTGAGGCAAAGCATTTTTCCAGTGAGGTAGAAAGAATTTCTCCAAAATAATTAATAATAAACCCCCTCTATGGGAATTTAATGAAACCACAAACTGTCACATAAACACTGTGGGAAAATCAAATGGATGCCTTAAGAAACAAAAATGTTATTAATGGTTGAACAGATGCAGCATTAAAAGCCAAAACTACTGTTGTCATTAAAGAGCTAGCTTGGAAGAATATTCTGATTATATCATGCATGTTTGCTTTCCATCTATTGAATACGATGTGACATGCATTGTCTGGATTTTGATTAATGTCTAAATTACATACGTAGCTGAGGTACATTTTTCTGCAGTTACTCAATGAGTGTCAGCATATTAATGTCCAATAGATCAGGCTGCCTAGATACTCTTCCTGGTGCCAAAGAGCTAATAAGCCCGTAATGGGAAACATCATTCCTGGATTCCCCCCTAGCTGTCAATGGAAATCTGCTGTAACCGGGCAGTGGCCAGACTTGTTTTGTTAGATTTCAGCTTCCATGTGACTTTATAATTGAAAGATGTTATTGAGATACATCTGATAAAAACTGCTGATAGTTTATGTTCCTCATACAATGTACATCCAGGAGAATGTTTCAGGAGCAATTCCTTTCCATATACAGGGAGAATATGTCCGCTCAATAACGACGATTAGGACAGATATTGGTGAAGATAATCATGAAGCATCAGCAAAGAGCTGGATGAGCTTTCTGGTAGGTCCAGTATTTACCTGATCATTCTAAGCAGATAGGCTTTAAAGCTTTGGACTCAGCCCTATGACCCCCCCCTCCAGTGATGGGGTGGAATAGGGGGCTAAAGACAAAAACAAGGCTTATCTTACCGGTGAAAAGCCATCTGCTCTGTGCCAGTGGCCGCAGGGAGAGTGCCCCTCCTGATGGGGCTGCTGCACACTAATTGGTTGACTATGCACTCAGTTACAGCTGGAGAAGGAGCTCAGACTGCGGAAATTCTGCTCCTGGCTGGAGAACGGATGGCACTTGCCGGTCAGATGAGCAGAGATGTCACCAGGAGCCTGTGTATGCACCATGATTTTCAAAAAAGGTAAGTACATGGTGAAACCAGGGGGCTTTACGTTGCAGGGCACCCCAAGTCAGTATGCTCCTGGGGGTTTAAAGAGGACCAACTCATTTATAAGAGGTTTGATCAATTTTAAATCAAGATTTCTAATTCTCTAGCTATTATTTTTATTTACTGGATCTGTGAAGCTTTGAGTGACTTCACTTGCTGCCACTGGGAATTCCTTCTTGCACAGATGAAATGACTCAAGCAGGACAAAGGCAGGCCACCAAGACAGGGTAAGGCATCCTAGCACTCATCCTGGCTGTCTCTCCTCTATATCAAAGAAACCTGCTTTCCATCCCCTTCCTGGTACCATGCAAGCTGGAATTTATTAAAATAACTGGGACAAAAAAAGCAGTAAACTATTTTTTGTGCGGCAGTGTTGGGAGCTTATTGGCCTGCTGCCAAAAGGTGACATTCTCCTATCCCTAGGCCATTAGGGGGATCAATCCCCAACCCTAATTTTCCCCTTGGTCATCACCAACCTCTTCTATAACCATGAGGGTTATCAGCATTCTGTTGACAGCCTTTGACCCCTCTTTCCAGAGAAGGTGGGTGGTGATTTAACAGGGCTGAGACAACCTTGGTGTAAGTATAAGGCATTACTATGGTTAAAATTGTAAATGGTTCCTTTGTCCTATTCACTGAACAATGATAACATATCATCCAGCACAGCGGCCTGGCATGGTTGAAGGAATCTGTCATTCAGCCCCTAAGCCTCTTGTATAAATGCAGTAGGGTAGACTTGTTCTGGGTCACATACAGATGATCCAATTACAGATTGTGTGTGTGTGTCTATATCATCCTCACCTGAAAATTCCTGACCTGAAAATACCATACTGAACTTGAATGTATCAATCTATTTAGACTTTATTCCGGGTTAATTGAATACATGTTGTATGTTGATGATATGTTTATTGTCTTTATCATTATTTTTGTTGTTTATTAAATCCATTCTATTTACATACGGCCCTTTATTGGCAATTATAAATCCCAATTAATGGTGGCTTTGAAGCTCTAAAATTTAACCTAGTTTCTGAAGATTCTACGACCACTCATAATTGTGATAACCCCTAGAATGTTTAATGAGTTGTAACAAACCTATTGCCTATTTGTAGACTAAGTGTCAGTAATCTTATTAAAGTAAATTATTCTCAACTAACTTAGTCCTAAATGCTGCTTGGCATGAATGAGCCGGCACAACATTGAAAGCTGATCATTCAGCAGCAACATCTGACTCCTCCAGTGTGGGCAGAATCTGGATTCTGTGTGCCTAGTGAACGGAGCTTGATCGAACAGTGTTTGGGGGGTGTGTACCTCAGTCCTGACGCAGTCCACACACACTTCACATGTTGATCAACCCGGCATCAATGATCGGATTGACATGCCCAGCAGACTATAATAATATGCAAGGAGGTGGTAACGTGGTGCTGCAGGTAAGCTTAGACATGTTCTTCTTAGCTGCAGTGCTTAGCGAAATCCTCACTTGCATTGGCACAGGGATCAAGTGAGGAGGTGAGTTTAAGGGGGCACTAGAGGGGTTTCACACTTGGGTGCATCCCAAATCATTTTGGCCCCAGGAGAGGACATTGCCCAGCCCTAGAGTATTTTATACATTAGGGCCTGACATTTTAGACTTTAGGGCCAGAGTATTTTAGACTTTAGGGCCTGACATAAGGCATCTTGGCCCTCTGTAAGCTGCTCCAGCTGCAACACATTCCAATCTATCTATGAGCACTTGGTAAAACTCAGTTTTATCAAGTGTCAAATTCATCCTGGTGGGTGGTATCTTCTCTGGCTGCCGACAAGACATTGCAAAGTGTCTAAGTAAAATAAGTAGATGGTATAAAAAATGTAAATAAAAAAAATATGAATGTATTTTTTCATAAGCGCTAATAAAAATATCTGAACACTATAAAATAACATAATTTTGAGCAGACCTCTAGTCATTATAAGCTACAGCGATCCTTGTTGCACACTTGTCTAGCAAACTCTATTGAGCGCTGACAATGCAGTGAATGCAGCTAACCAGCTGCTATGCAGAATAGCATGCTCTATGTAGACGGCCATCCGAAATCGGGTTGTACTGAGGGAGAAAACAGCCTATTAGCCATTTTGACTTTAGGTCTGCTTAAATCCTGACGCATTTCTGATCCAATAACGTGATTATTAAACTTTAGCTTATGGGCCTGATTTACAACATTGGTGACTTCCGTTTTTTCTCAGTACGCTGTGTGTGCTGCAACACTGTGACAGTGCAGCGAACTGAGTTATAATTGGAACAGCAAATTCAGGGACAACTGATTTTTAGCTTGATTTTTTGCTGCACTTCGCATGGCTCGAAGAGTGGGATTCATTTAGAAGAACAGTCTGAAAAAAGGTGGAGATATGCTGTGGGCGATATGGTTATTAAAATTAATGAAATCTTCCTGAAAACAAACTTTGAAACTTTTTGTTTGCATGGTATGGGTCTCAAAATATATGTGTGATGTCTCAGGAGTGTCTTGGTTGTAATGTGAAAAGCAATCTGAAAAAAAGTTTTATTAGTTGTTTTTCCAACACTAGATCATGCTTGAAATATCAGTTAAAGATGACCTAAAGAGACACTCTTCCTTACATAACATTGATTTAGTAAATTAGGCCAGAATATACACATTTCTGGTTCCTGTTGTGTAATACAACTACATCATTGCTTAATTGATTATAAAAAAAAAAATGAGAAAAAAAATATTATAAAATGCGCAATGCAAATGAACATGTGTTGAGCAGCTAATTTATATATGATCTTCTTTTTTTAGGTCTAATTTGAGTTTATTTATACTATGAACATTACCAATAATACCATCTCAGGTGAAGTTGTCAATACAGTTAAAGCATCTTTCTTCTTGTTGGATTTCCTCATCTGCTCCACTTTCACAGTTCCCATTACTCAGACTATCCGAAAAGACAGCATCCTGAAGAAAGAAGTGAGGTACATCTTACTGTACCATCACCTAGTGTGTCAGACTTTGTTCTCTCTAATTGGAACTGTCTTTTATTTTATTCGAGCTTTCCAGGTCAATGCACCAGTCCTTGTTTGCTGGATTATTTTTGCTTTGCAGATAACAGTTGGAAGAGGACTTCTGCTGACCCTTCTTTTAATGTCATGGAACACTTGTGTCGCTGTTTGCTGGCCCCTGAAATACTTAGCATTTGTTCACTCTGTAAAGCGCAAATTAATGACGTGCTTGTGGATTATTTCACTTTTGGATCCAGTTGTTTCCCTGCTCTATGAACTTATAGATAAAGGACCGAAATCTGCCATCAGACTGGATCCTACTTGTCCAACGACTTTATCAAACACTTTTTCACGAATAGCTGGAATGGTTTTTGTCATTGTTTTAGTGAGTCTAGTGTTGGTATCCTATATTATTATGTATAGAGAAGGAAGGCGAGCTGGACATTTTACCAACTCCAATCACCAGGCCAGAAGAACTATCTTGATTCATGGACTTCAAATTTCCTTGCATATCATCCCAACAATTGTGGGTATTTGGTTGGGTGGAAAAAATGAGAAACCTATTCTAGAGCTGGTTAATTTTATTATATTTTCATTTGCACAATCTATCAGCCCTGCCGTGTATGGACTGAGATGTACAGAACTTAGGAACAAATGTACTGAAAGATATATGTGCTGTGCAAAGCGAGTTCCCATCAGCTATGGAACAGAAAACTCTGATAATGTTTACCCCATTAGCTGATGAAGCAATTACCTCCAAACGGCTATGGATAAAGCTACAGAAAGCTATGAACTATAATGGCTGGACCATAGTTCTGAGTGCAACAACTACTGAAATACAACCAAAATACTCTTCATGTCATTCATGTGCTGGGTCACTTCCCTGTGACAGTCTAGAAGACTTTAGTAGTAGACCAATTCCCACTGAACTTGTGAAATACATTTAGCCAAAGCCCCAGCTGATACTCCCCATTTAGATTGTGAAAATCCAAATTGATATTTTCACCTACCCGTTTGTTCTAGAACAATGATATTTTTCTGTACCTCCCTGCTGACCCATATGTCATAATTGAATGCCTCCCTGTAGCCCCTGAGATGTACCATAAGAGTTTGCAGTCCCTGCCCCCCCTTGCAGTCCAGTCCCTGGTTAGATTTTGCATATGTGCCAAGGCTTTACCTTGAGGAGACTGGGCGAAGAGGAGAAACCACCCCGAAAACTTTGCTACTGCGGCATTGTGAAATGGCAGGTGATTGGTCATTGAATAGGTTCGGCTATTACATCTCCTGCCCACCCTGAAATCGAGTCCTGCAAAGTGCACATGCATGGGAATTTCGAGACTCAACCCCGGCCTTATCCTAACGCATGGTGTATAGGGTTCCATTCAATGCAATAGAGGAGATGTACAAGGCACTACCTAGATGTCCTCCTAATGTAAGAGGCTGTGGTGGTGTTCTAGGACACAACAAGACTTGCTCCCAGGGCCTGGTATGCTTTACAGAGCCAGAGACAAACAAAGCTGCTGTAGTAGACAAAAGTTATTGGCAGTTGTTGTTTTAGTTCAGACAGTTTCAAAAGAAGTTCAAAAGTTGTATTTAAGTGGACCAACAGTCTATAAAAATGTTGGCCTGCTTACAAAAGTCCCTAGGGGGCATCCCAAAGCAATGAGTTCAGCAATCAGCCACCACCTACTCTGCTTTGCATGCACCTGCCAAAGGCAGGATGTTTCAGTAATGCAGAATCATCATCAATATCATTGCTGTAAGATCCTGGGAATAGGTGAGTTTATCACTGTGTGGGACCATGATTTAAGATGCTCCCTACGGAGGGGTTTCAACTGGAAAGCATAAACTGGTCCTAATTTCATGAGTTTATTTTCTGTTGGTGAAGTTGACCCTCACCTAGTGTGCAAGGTGATATCATAGCAAATGCTGCAAAAAGACATATATCACTGTAAAAGGAAAAAGCTAATTTTTATTGTATATTCAAATGTTCTACTTATGTTTTAATGTTTTATATGTAAAACAGATTGGTTAATGTAAATAATTACATCTAGATTTGCAGAGATATATATTTAATAAATTGTGGTAGTTATTACATATGTGGGATCGCATTACTTTGTTTTTGCTAGGTAGTACAACACCATGTTTCCTTGAACAGAAGGTATTTGTGGTTCATCCTGGTGCCCAGTGTCCTTTTTCAGATTCCCTATTGTGAGCCAGGGACAAATGATTGATCATTAAATAAAGAATCACCGGAGATAATGCTGTTTTATGGAAAGCTAGATCTCAGTATACCCTTCAACCCATGCAGACACCTAGAGAGGACAATGGGTTCAAATTCATTTTATTTTACTACTTGTAAAAAAAAAAAAAAAGGAGGAACCAATAAATTTAGTTGAGTAAAGTGGACCAGGGCTGGCATACTCGCTCCCCCCGAGGCATCCAGATTTGGGATGCCCTACTGTGTAAATCTCCCCAGATCGCCCAGTAAACTCACCTTCTCTCCGATCCAATGACGCCGTTCCATGCTATACCTTTAGCAGGACGCCCGCCTGCCCCAGGCTACCGCACGGCAGGACTCAGCTAGACTCGAGAGGTAAGTTAGTTCTGGCGACCTGGGAGGTTTCACACAGCGGGGCATCCCCGATCGGGGTGCCTTGGGGCCAATGATCAATACCCAGGATAGTCAAAATCCTGGATTTTGGTCTACTTTAAAACTAGCCACACAGTAGGGGCACGAACCCAAGGTTTTGGTTCACTTTAAACATCCCCAACAGCCTATAATATGGTTTATGTTGTCTCTGAGTCTTAAAACCTGATTTGAAGTGTGCCAACACAGGAAGATAAATCCACCAGCATTGTGTCTTTAACATTTCATGTAAGGAGAGAAAGACAGCTCACCCACCCACGTCTTCCTATCACATGGTGAAGGGCTCCAGCAGCCCTAAATTCAGTATACAATGCAAAGTAAATGCAGCACTCCAGGGATCACTAAAATCCAAGGTTTATTTATACAAATGTAAAAACAGCAACTGCGTGCCCCCAGTCCCAAAAGTGATGCATTTTGGGGGGTCACCCCCTTAATCTTACCTTCTGTGATGGCTCAGACACGCCACCTGTGACCCTGAGCAGCCTACTTTAAGAGCCTATTGCTCTGCCCAGCAAAGTGTTGGGCGGTGGACCACATACAGAGTGTAAGCTCTTGGGCAGGCGGCGCTTCCACTGTGGTCGGAAACAGTTGCACACAGGGGCAATCCAGGCCACACCAAAATAGTGAAATAAAATAGTGAAATAAAAATACAAACAATGCATACAATACTGATGGCAAGAAATCCGAGCAAATTGCAGATCTCTTATGCTTCAGAAGCTTGTCATTGGGGCAGTTATGGCCTAGAGGTAGGGAAGTGGGCTTGTGACAGGTAGGTGGCAGGTCTGATTCCCAGCCATGGGACATGACTGAAGTGCCCCTGAGCAAGGCACCAAATCCCCAATTGTTTCCTGGGTGTAGAGTTTAGGGTTGCCCACCACTCTGGGTATTTTGCTGTCCCTCCCTGCTGACCCATATGTCATCATTAAATGCCTCCCTGTAGCCCCTGAGATGTACCATAAGAGTTTTGTTATTCACTTATGTGTGTCCACTGTGTGTAGTCTATATACTACTAATGGGGAGGCCGATTCATTAATAGCGGCAGGTAGCGACAGTTGAGCGACTGTAGCGCCCGCTAGTAGTCGCTGTGCTTGGCCGTTGTTCGGTAGTTGATAGCGACTCAGTCGGTTTGCCGTAATGTTGAATATTGGGTGAGGAGTCGCTATTTGACAGGTTGCGCGCTGTATGGGAGCGCATGATAGCGACTGGCCCTAACGTCCGGCTCTGACCATATTCATTAAAAAATCACGCTCCAAAAATTCTTGCGCTGTAAAATGCATGTTTAAACCCCAGAGCGCTGGCGGCGATGGGTTAAAAGTAGTTTTTTAACCCCCAAACAACCATATTTTTGTAAACCAAAAAAAACAAGTTTTTTAAATAATTTAGTAATATGATTACATTAATATCAGACCTTTAATATCAATTCTGTACAATTTTTTTCCCTTAAAAAAATTATCTAAAATGGCAGAAGTGGTCACAGAATTTTTCACATTTAAAAAAAATAAAAAAAATCATAATTAATTATGAATATTTGAAGATTGTTCCATTGAAATGTATTGGAGAGCACCAGGTAGCGAGAGGTCATACCTGTCGCTGTTCAAGGTCGGACGCTGGCGCTGTGGGCTGAGGCTGGAATAATGATGAATGAGTGGCTATATGGCGCTATCTCAGTCGCTAAGCAGGATTGGCTTGATAAATGTGTGATTGTGGTGGGAAGCCAGCGTTCTCGTGGCGGGGCCCGTCATTACCGGCCACTCACCAGTCGCTATTCCTTCATAAATAAGGGCCTTAGTGAATTAAGGCTCATGTGCTCAAACTGAAGTAAAACTGGCACGGTGCTTTGATGAGTCAGGCCCTGAATGTCTCTAACTGAAATGCCTGAAGACATAAGGGGTTATTTAAGAAGGTATAGCGGCAGGTAGTGCCTCGTAGCGGCAGGCAGCGTCTGGTGAACGCTGGGCGCTGTAGGCAAAACCACATTTATAAAAGCGAATCTGGTGAGCGTCTCTAACAGTGTCATGTAGTGTCCAATGTATTATTATAGGCGGCTCAGCGTATAGCGCCTGCACTTTAGCTTCCAGAGCGGCAGGTGTTTCGCTCAGTGTCGCTCTCCCATACATTTCAATGGCCGTTCATTTGCTTGTGTTTAAACAGCGTGTTTGACATGTTATTTTTTGTTGCTCAAATCATTGTGTGATGTCTCCTGGCTGCAGACAAACACATTAAGAAACATATTTGACTTTTTATAATTTTATGCAGAATTGTCATTACAGGTCTGGCACTAAAGTGTTATTGTCACAATGTTAAAACAATGTAATTCTATGTGTTTTTGCTTTTTTTACTGGTGGATATGTGTTCAAAAACAGACTTCAATCACACAACGTCTGGCGCTCTGTGGTATAGCGACGGTGTGGAGCGCAGAGAGTCGGTCGCACGCTGTGATTGGCTATCAGTCGCTGTAATAGAGCTCCTCAGTCACTGTAGTAACCTGGCTGGCATTGATGAATGAGATGTATGTTGGGCGTTCTAACACCAGTACAGCGTTGCAGGGAGCGAGAGGTAGCGCCAGCTCAGTTCGACCAACTCTCAGCGACTCACACCATATTCAACAAAAATACAGATACTATCTATAAGAATGCGCACAAAGGATTAATTAGTAGCTCAATGCAAGAGACGAACTATAAATTAATCACACGATGGTACCGGACTCCTTTTTCCCTACAGTCCCTGATGTGTGCTGGAGATGTGGTCAAACTGGTGCTCCGTTATTACATATATGGTGGTCTTGCCCAGGGGTGAGGGAGTTCTGGGATAAAGTGAAAGGCATCTGTGAGATTATACTAGGAGAGCCCATGGATTGGAGGGTGGAGTCTGTTCTCCTGGGATGGTCGGAGGATGGGAGGGGGGTTGCAGCCGGTGCCCCCCTGGGCCGCCACCTGCTGAATGCGGCTAGAGTTCTTATTCCTAGGCTATGGAGATCAAGGGGGTCACCCACACTCAAAGACTGGTTCAAGCAGATCAACCACGTAGAGGTGATGGAAGAAATTTGTTATGCTAAACAGGATAGATTGGAAGCACATCGTAAAATCTGGACTACATGGGCTATATTTAAAGACACGGCTCCCTATAAAATGGCGTGGGACTCGTGAGGAGCTCGCAGAGCGGCTGCTGCATTAAAAGAGTATGTTGACAGGGGGGTGGAGATCTTCAAGGGAAGCGGCTGTTTAACATCTGGGCAGACCTCTATATTCTTGAAAGGGGATGTCTCCCTCCCGGGACTCTACTGCTGATGCTTTTACTCCCACTCACGGGTTTGAGGGGGACGTCCCTGGGTTCGGACCTTGCCTCTATTCCCACCGCTGCTCCTCTCACTAGTGCAGCTATTTTGAGCACTATTACTTCTGCAACTCCCCAGCTCTATTCTATTTTGCTCTCTTGTTGATGATTTTTTTTTCCTTCTACCCTTGCTCCTTTTATTTGATCCTTTCCTGCGGCTCTCTTTTCCTCTCTCCCCCCCCTGTCCCTTCCCTAATGTGTCTGTTGTGGGTGTGCGGGTGAATATTTCTGCTCTGGGATGCATAGTGCAGGAGGGGAGACACAGGGGTGCTCTTGGAAGGTGGCATGATACGCTGGCCACTCTGACCGAGGCCCAGGATTCCACCAATGGAAGGGTATAGAGAGGCCATGTGGACTGGGTGACCACACATGGGCCCGTTCGGTGTGCGATGCGCTAGAGGAAATGGTGTGGGCCACAGAGATTGGTGGGGGGCCGGGCGTGGCGGGTAGCTCGCATGCCCCTGGGCTCCCTTCTCCTTGCACAGGTTAATCGGCTGATAGTCATGTATTTTCTCTTGACGCACATTGTTGTAAATCTCACCTTGTCTTTATGTTCTCTTAAAACTGGATGTAATGCACCTTTTTGTTGGCTTAGCTATTATGAGCATTAATGTCTGTAACTCTTTACTTTGCTGTTATGAAAACAATAAAAACAAGTATGGAGAAAAAAAAAAATACAGACACACACAGCGTAGGCGCTCTGAATCTGGTCGCTATAGCATAGAGCACCAGACGCTGTGTGATTAAAGTCTGTTTTTGAACACATATCCACCAGTAACAAAGCAAAAACACATGGAATTACATTGTTGTTACATTGTGAAATTAATACTTTAATGCCAGACCTATAATGACAATTCTGCATAAAAATATAAAAAATCTAAAAAGTTTTCAAAAATGACTTTTTCTAGGCCAGGAGAGGTCACACAATTATTTGAGTGAAAAAAAAATTAAAAACAAAAAACCCTGTTTAAACAGAAGAAAAGGAACGTCCATTGAAATGTATGGGAGAGCGACAGGTAGCTCCAGGTAATATACGCTGAGCTGCCTGTAATGATGAATCGTACGCTACATGGTGCTGTTAGAGTTGCTCACCAGAATTGGCTTCATAAATGTGGTATTGCGTACAGCACCCGACGTTCACCAGACGCTGCCTGACGCTTACAAGGCACTACCTGCCGCTATCCCTTGATGAATAAACACCAGAGTAATCTCCACTTTAACCCTTTCAGTGCCAGCCTCCCTAGAGTTTTTGTCACCCTCTGTTGCCAGACCTTTTTTCACTATTTTGCGCTATAAATGTTCAACTGTGAATTTATTGAGTGAAATATGTGCAAATAAAAAAAAACAATTTTTTACAATTTGTAGTGTTTTTTGTAATAAAAAATGTAAGTTTTTCAATAAAATCCTATTGCATGTTAAAGCCCCATTTCTCCCTGTTACAGCAATACCACATATGTATTGGTAGACACCCTTTCCTGCCCAGGAGACTCCCCCAAACTGAAACAGAACTTTTCCAATAAAATACAACTGTTATGAGCACCTGTATATTTGAAATCCCTGCCACACACTATATATTCTTTGGCTTGTGGACATAGGTGCAGTTTTTTTGAAGTAATCCCTTGTTGAATTTTTGGTTGCACAGGGTTTCCCTAAAAAAAGAATAAAAAAGCTGAATCAAAGCCACATTTTTCTAAAAAAAAACAATATGCAAACAAGAAAAAACAAGGTTACCAGTGTAGTCCCACCAAGATAAAGACTGGAGGTTTTACATTGCAGGTGACAAATCACATATGCCCCTGGGGTTCTGTTAATAAGGTCCAGCTCATTCCAGTTCCAATGATTTTCCCTGGAAACACCTGACTTGTAACAGCTTAAAGTGGACCAAAACACAGGATTTTGACTATCCTGGGTTTTGGTCTTTGCCCCCCGGGCACCCCGATTGGGGGTGCCCAGCTTCGTGAAACCCCCCAGGTCACCCAATCTCACTCACTCTTCTTCGGTTCTACTGCGCATGCACAGCCCTCTCATCCAATCAGTGAGCTCCGATCTTTTCGAGCCACTTCATCCAGGAGCTCGTCTAATGTGAGCAGATCCGAGCGCGCTGGTGTCCGTATCCCCCGCTACTCTTTAACAGGGAGCATGCCTGCGCAGGCCATTCACAAATGCCTACCGCACACATCTGCCCTGCTAAAGGGACAGCGTGGATGCGGCCGGTGCTCGTGATGTTGGACCGGGAATAAAGTTGAGTTTTTGGGCGACCTGGTGGGTTTGACACAGCAGGGGGAGCAAGTATGCCTGCACTGGAGTCTCATAGAATCCAGGGTGGGTTTTGGTCCACTTTAAACCGGACCAACAGCCTTGCACAGTGGAAAAATAAAACTCCCCAAAACTCCCTTGCTCCATTTGAATGCATGATACTGAATCATTGTCAGCACTTACATTTGCCCCTTCATCCACTCAAAGCTTGAAGCACCCCCCTCCCCACCCATTTTTTCCTGGTTGTGGCCATCTTGAAGCTCCCCAGAGACTTCCTCTCCCAGCTTCCCAGCTGTGCTGCTGCCTGGATTTCAATGACATAACCCACAATGCGCAGCGGCAGGAAACCCAGCAGGACTTTCTCTTTGCAGGTGGCCTGTGGCTCCACAAGACACTGTTTTGGTGGTAAGATTGACCATAACAGGATCTGGGGCAGGATTCATATGTGTTCATATATGTTGTAAAGGTGTTCGTCTTGCTAACTTTAAAGGACCATGTGAGAGATAAGAGACTCATTCAGTCAAGAACTGATCATCAGACACAGAAAGACTTACAGTACAATTTAAAGGAGCAGTATCGCAAAATTTGCATTAAAAAAGATAAATAATTAAATAGCCACACAATAGCTTCTAACATGTGTATAAATAATCTGGCGATAGAAAAAGGAAAAAATATATGCCTTTCTTTTAAATTGTATAATGACAATGGCTCAGTCCATTTGCTGAATAGGGGGATCTGCTGGGTTGTATTTAGTGAGCTGCTTCATTTAGCCCACTGGTCTCCTAGCAACACTTTACCTCAGAGGCTGACACTGTAATCAGTGGTAACGGCTATGTGTGTGCGAGGTGCTGCTTTTGTTATGAGACCAGGTGACTCAAATGTGTAAAATCTATACAAAATAAACTAAACTGACTGAAAATGACTGAAAATGACTGAAATTCTTCTTTGAATAACTGTGCAGGAAAATCTAAAGGTATTAAAGTGGAACAAAACCCTGAGTTGCCGACCCTGAAGTCTATAAGACCCGGCCATTGACCTTGCCCCTTGGGCATTCTAAATCGGGATGCCCACTGTGTGAAACGACCCCTGGATAACCACAGATCCCCCCATTTTTCTGGCGCGTTCACGCAGAAAGTCATTTAGACAGGCCGGGCAGCCAGGAAGGTTACTGCTCAGGCTCCCCATCTGCGTGCAAACAGAGCTGATTGGATGAGAGCCCGCGCATGCGCTGTGGGACAGGGAAAGGTACGTTTTCACAGGCGAACTTGGGGATTTCACATATCAGGGCATCCCAAGTCGGGATGCCCCTAGGGGCACAAAACAAAACTCCAGATAGTGAAAATCCTGGGTTGGGCTTTGCTCAAAACACACAAAGCTGAAAGAAAGATCATATGGAAAAATGTGTTGAGAAAAGAGAGAGAAAATGGTAAACTGAAAGATTCTGCAGCAGAGCCAACATGAAGGGAAAACTGTCAAAATCAGCTAAATGACGTCTAGAGCTTTTCTCTCTGTTTTAGATATATGAGTTCTGGCCAGGCAATGTTGCAATGTTGTTATCTTATGCTGGACGGCTGCCAGCACTGAACAGTTGATACTTTGATACATTGTTTCACCCCTCTCCTCAGCATGGAACAGGCCAGAGTGTCGGGCTCCGACACTCAGAAGACATAAACATGAGCTATTAGTCTCCAGCTGCACAACACACACATCATTTTTTTCTAAATTTGAAATTCTTACTCCAACACTTACCTACATTCAAAGTACCATTTAAATATAAGTCACCAAGAAAAATTTGCGATACTGCTCCTTTAAGTATAATTTACTCTATTATTCCTGTTTGTATTCTTTTGCTGTTAATTATTTATTTGGCCTGTTGTAAATCCCTCATTTATGTATCTTTTTAACTAATGAAATTGTACCTTAAAATCATAAGCCAACTTTCTAGGTGCTCTATTATTTAAATATTTTTATGCAGCTGTCTTATAGCTTTAATTCTTGGTAAAGCACTGTATTATTGCTCGAAAAACATGGTAGGAGTTCTTATGTTATTCTTATGGTTGTGATTGCTTTAATAAATATTAGTTGGTGTGTCATTAAAACCCCTTGTGGCAGCCATTTTAAAGTGGACCAGAACCCAGGATTTTGACAAATGGGTTTTGGTCCTTGCCCCCTGCTGTGTGAAACCCCCCAGGTAGCTGAAACCAACTCACCTCTTCCCGGTCCTACGACGTATACGTGGCCGCTCATCCAATCAGCACGCTAAGCTGCATCCCCTGCTATCCTCTAACAGGGAGGCATTCCCAGCTAGAGGGATAGCTGGGATGCGGCTCGCGCATGCAGCGTTGGACTGGGAAAGAAGGTAAGTGTATGGGGCGACTTGGGGGGTTTTACACAGCAGATGGATGCCCTGGGGGGGGGGGGCGATTGTTGTGGGTTTTGGTCCACTTTAAGAGCTACATAGACACAGAGAAGGCTTATGTCAATGTTGGAATGCTAATGTACTTGAAACAGCGAGGCAATGAATGCTGCCATTGCATTACAGCTATAATTGCACAGCACACAGGCAGCTGCGCACACCCATAACTCATTTAGCCCAGCCTCTTGACTCATTAAATGGTAATAAGTTAGGATCTCTGGCTGTAACACTAGGTGGAAATGACTAACTCATATCTATTTAAGGAATTATATTTGTATTACTGATGTGTTACTGGTACCAAACTGTATGCAGGGCCGGATTATAAGGGGGTCGCAAGGGGCTAGAGCCCGGGGCCTCCACCAACCTTTGAGTTATGGTCTGGTCCAGGAGGCTTTTCAGCCTTTGGTCTGACAGGCAGCAAAGCCGCCATCAGCAATGCTACAGTGATGGGTGCGTGCAGAGCTGTCACTGCACATAAGCCTCCAAACACAGCCACTGGCAGCTCAATGCAGGCAACTGTTTTCTGCTGGACCAGCTGGACTACACTACCCCCCACCCAGAATGGCAAAGCAGGAGTTCCCAAGTAGCATACACCCGCACAAGGGACTTGATCTGACGTTCTAGTAAGTAGGCGGGTGCCAACCAACCACCAATCAATTACTTGGCTGGACTATTATTTCAAATGAAATGAGAAAAAACTGCATCGGGGGCCTCCACCAGATTTTGTGCCCAGGGGCCTCCACCACACTTGATCCGGCCCTGACTGTATGTATTTATTATGGACAGAGTTGTCACTCGACACCTACAAAAATGATTTCTCCTAGCTACCAGCACCACAGCAGACAGCAATTTCTCTTTTAGTTTTCTGCTTTTTGGCTACAGAAAGACTGTTATTCAGACGAGCAACGTAACGCTCGCAGCAAGACCTGCCAAACAATCTGTAGAAATCCAAGGGATGCTATCACACCAGCTCCAAACTGCTAAAGGATTCTGGCAAAACTGATAGAAAACAGCTGTTAACAGATTTAAGAATTGTTCTACAGTTTTGTAATTACTAGTTAACAAATTTGCATATGTAACTTGGATCTTGTAGGGGTGCTTCTGATTCAACAGTTCTTTTAGTTTAGATATTGTTTAAAGTAGACCTAAACAACTTTGTGGCAGGGGGTTTTCTGGTCCATGGAACCCCAACCCTACCTCTGCTAATGTTGTTTCTATTGCAGTTCTGTGGGCTGAATTGGTGCCCTATTAGATGCCGACTGCAAACTCCTGAGAGGCTGGCAATGCACTTTAGTTCATCAGCCTCTAATAGCATTTTTGAGGTGGATGAACAACAACAAATCACAAAGTGCACCCTCGTTCAAAAAGAGACCATGTTACCACATAACTGGAAGCAAAGGCTTATTGGAAGTTGTGGGAATTTCAGCATGCCTTGACCCGGGTAGAACCTTGATGGTAAAGTGTTATTTTCTGTCCTTGGCCCCACCTTTAATCAAACAGCAGATGTTTGGTATGTCATATTTATTCCTTGTTTTTGTAATTTGTTTTTCACTTTTAATTTTTAGGTTTTCTTATGTGTACTAAACCAGGAATTCAAAGCTAAAGAGACTGTTGCATGATAATAATGGCATCATGCTGGATTGTATGATCGAGACTATTCTGTGCAAATATTGCTGCACCAGGCATAGGTGCTCGTAACCCAGGGCTCTCAATCTAAGCGGCCAGCCCCACACCATGGACAATTACCAGCCCCTTTGTCCTAAGGCACAGGCCAGTGGGGGTGAAGGGAATTGGGTGGGGAGTATTGGGAAACCACCCACTGGCATGTCGGGTTTTGCTGCCCCCACCCTTTGAACTGTATACTATTATGAAGGGGTCCCTTGGACTTCTTACCAGATCACAAAAGTTTAACCCTTTAACTGCCAGCTCTGTGAATTTCATGTAGCTGCCTCTCCAACTATTAAGTGCCAGGGATCCCTTGGACCTCATACCAGCTCACAAAATTCACATAGCTGACATTTTCCCCTGTTAAAAAAAAACACGCTCACCTTTGTGCACAATCCATCAGCGTGGGTCTCCCCTTCACCCAGAGAGCCTCCGATCCCCCTCCTGGGCTCTTCCTCCCCCGGTCGCTTCTGACAGCGCCGCAGGCCACTGAAGCCTGCTTTTATAGGAGGAGCGCGCGGATATCATACCCCTCCTCCCTGTATAAAAGCCACTTCTGGCACCAGCAGACCTGTCAGATGCAGGCAGCGATTGGCGAAGGGGCGTTCAAGGAGCAGGGGACCCACCCAGCTTCCGCCATTCGCTGTCAGCTATCAGTGACAGCAGTGATCAGAGGTAAGTAAAAAAAAAAGTAAAGAATTTTAATAAATAACATTTTGCTTGTGGTAGGCGGGTGACTTGCCATTAACCCTTCAACTCTATTACTTGCCTCCCCAAAGCCCGGGGGCAGAAAAGCCTGCCACAAGAGCTATGGGGGCTTGTAGCCTTCAGGGTTGGGGACCACCCAGGCTGACCCCACACCCGGGTCTTAAAATAAAATAAAAAAGTGTGCCCTCCCCCGGGCTTTCATGTTAAAACTCAAACCCAACAAAAGCAATATATAATATTCCTGGAAATATGTGAAATTTCCTGTAAAAACCACAGTTAAACTTACAAATGGTGAAAAATGGCCTGTCGACATAGGGTGACAAAATCTCATGCAGGCTGGCAATTAAAGGGTTAAAAGCACTTATAAATCTTGGATATTGTTCAGTTCAGATGACCTTGCAGTTTCAGATTTAGCTTGTTTTTTCTTGTTTGCATATTGATATTTTAGGAAAATGTATTCTGATTTCTTAATAATTTTTAGCTGTGCAACCAGAGAATTCTTCGAAGGTTTGCACCCAGAAAATTGAGCTCACAACAACAAGCCTGGTACACCTAGAAAGCTGAAAAAAAAACAATACAGAAGTTTCCTTCAAAAATCACGGTACATATATACATGTATAGTGCAAAATAGTGAAAATGGCCTGGCAACAGAGGGTGACAAAATCTCTAGGTTGGCTGACACTGGTTAAAGTAAAAGAAAAAACATCCACATCATTAATTAATTTTTTTTTAATACATTCAAATTACACTATACACACTTCATCCACCTCCTCATGTCCAGCTTCAGTGTCAGCAGCAGTGGTAATAATTACCTACTTGGTGGAATACCATGTGCGTCACTATGGTTGGGAGTGGCTAGGAGAGTATTTCCGGTGCTTATGCTGCATGCCTCTCCCTGAATGTGCAAGAATGTGCTGAGTGTTCAAAAACAATGCTAAATAGTGTTAAAATGAAGTAATATCTTATACCCAATAATAATTGTTTTGAGATTTTCACACATTTTTATCTCTTATGTCATATAAGTTAAAAAAAAAACATTTTCTTCCTTTTCTTCTTTGCTGAATTGCACACATTTGTAAAAGAGAAAATTAGCTCCTTTTGCTAAAACAGAACAGACAGATTTTTTCAACTGCCCATTAAAACTGAAGCTGGAGTAAAAGTGTTTGCCTATATTCCAGACAATATTCTTGTCTTACCATGTTTTTAGAAGAAGCGTATTTTTACAGAAAATATAGACGGCCCAAACATTAGGAATTTTAGTTGCTCTGCCATTGTTATGATTTTGAGTTCAGCGAGAATTACAACAGGAAGTGGAGTCTAAGCCATTTTCATTTATAAGTCATGTCTTCCCTCTAGTGGAGAAACCAATAAAAGTTCCATAATATTCACTTGATTGCATGCTTCTTTCTATTGCATACAGTATTTTCCCCACGGAACTTTTTTCTAATCATTTTTCAGCATAACCACATGGAGAGTAATAGGTGCTCATGCTGAAGGATTCTTAAAAAATCCGTTACCAGTAAGTCTAACAGGGGTTTTTGCAAAAAAGTATGGGACATTTATAACACATTTTGGTTATGTGAGCTACATAACAAGCTAAATGATTCATAATTAGTTTCTATTAGCTTCTGTGTATCTTATTTTAAAGACAGCACTTTTGCTGCATTTCTGTTGCCCACCAGACACCCTAGGCTACTAGGCTACCTAGAAGCACACAGAGGAAATGGTTTGTGGTAAGGTGCCTTGAGAGTTATGTATCTAGGAAGTAGGACACACCCAGCCAAATCTATATTGGCGCTACCCCCCCCCCCCCCCCCCCCCCCCCATTTATGAGATGCAGCATTACGCAGAGCAGCCTTTGAGCACCTGTTATGCTGGTGAAGGCCTGCAGTGGGCAGAGTGGGGTTGTAGCTGCAGAGAAAAGATGCTCTGCACAGTGCTGCATTTGATAAAAGCAGGATCCATGAGCGGCGAGTATGGTGATCAGGCTGGGAAAGATATAAAGGAAATTATACTGTGGAACATCCCAGAGCATTTGATATCTATCTCTACTGCTCCACCCCACATGTGTGATTGCTGTGCAAAGTTGCCAGTTTCTCTGTCTGGTGGGCATACCACTGACCTGCATCATGTGGTCTGGGGCCAGTGGGTCTATACCCTAGCCTTTGACCAGTATAATGCCCTAATGTTCACCAACTATGTGGCCCTAAAAGACTCTGAATAAAGGCTAGTTCAGACTCGTTGGATCCCAAAGCAGCTATATTCAAATCAGTTCCCAATAGTCAAGTTGTTATAAGTCATTCACGGCAATGGAGGGGGAAATGAGATAGTTTCTGTGACAAAAAGTCACTAGTTGCTTGCAGAACTGGGACTGGGCGATCTGGTAAGTGTCTGAGCACATGCAATCACCTGTAGAGTTTAAAGGTGAGTATTAGGAGGGGGGGGGGGTTTGTTGTCTGAAGAATGTCTTTAAAATGGAGAAAAAAACACCAGGGGCCATCCTGAAATCTAAAAGATTCCAGGGCTGGACGCTGGCTTTCCCTGAGGGCACTGTGAATCAGGACGCTGGTGATCACTCACCTTTGCCCAGTCCAATGTGCATGCGCAGGCTCTCGTCAGAGTCGCCCGCTAAAACGTAATTTGGCGAGGCGGCTCTGATTGTTTACTATGGGGAGCGAGAATGGCTGCATCCCTCTATCTTCGGGGATCCTGTGCGCATGCTCCAGTCCTAGCTATTCAGATAGGCTGGGACACGAGAGAGGGGCAGCAGGGGATGCAGCCACTCTCGCTTCCCATACACTCTAATTAGATTCCCTCGTCAAATTACGTCACTTCCGCGGCTGACTCTAAGTGGACGGCTGCTCGCGCAGATGCCATTGGACTGGGAAGAGGTGAGTGTGAATGTGACAATGGCAAGGGTTTCACACAGTGGGGCATCCCAATGCGGGATACCCAGGGGGGCACAGAACAAAACCCGGGAAAGTGAAAATCCCAGGTTTTGTTCCGCTTTAAGTGGTGCAGCACAAGTTGTACACTTTTCGCTTCTAACATTAAATGTTTGCATACAATCTAATAAACATCAAACTGTGAAATGCATTTAAGATATGTAAAAGCATTATTAAGGGATTGTGCTATTTATATGTGTCAGTTCCCTCAGATTCTGAGAAATGGTAACAATTATAACAGCCTGGTCTACTGAGCCCCACCCCGGCCAGAACTGATGCACTGTATGATATAACTGATGTGTAGATGAGTTAGTAGGAAAAAAAGGTAAATGCAACTTTTGCATACACATGCTATATAAAAGTTATTCTGATAAACATTGCTTGTTCATTCCCCCCATTAGTGTAGTTAAAGTGGACCAACACCCAGGGGGGATCGGCCCGGGAATCTATAAGATTCCCGGACCGATCAGATCCCTCCCCGCGGGGCATCCGAAATCGGGATGTCCCGCGGGGAGGAACCCCCCAGGAGGCCCACAATCCTTACCTTACCGGAGATCCAACGGCGCATGCGCGAGACGCGGCCACGTCTCTCGCTTCCCTCTAGCAGGGCGCGCTCCCGCGCCGGCCGTTTTGTGAATGGCCGGCGCAGGCGCGCTCCCTGTTAGAGGGAAGCGAGAGACGCAGCCAATGACAGCGCTCTGGTATGCGCGTCCAAACGGCTTTGGACGCGCATACTAGAGCGGCTCTGAGCGCTGTCATTGGCCGGACGAGGTCACGTGGGAGCGGGGAGAGGTGAGTTTTTGCGGCGATCGGGGGGGTTTCATACAGCGGGGCACCCCCGATCGGGGTGCCCCACCTAAGTGGACCAACACCCAGGATAGTCAAAATCCTGGGTGTTGGTCCACTTTAAAGAAAAAATTGGCATCACAGGCTTCTACTCTGAAACCCCCAAATGGCTACAGCATGCAAGCAGCAAAGGGCATTTGTATTCATGTTTGCAGCTGTGAAAGCATTCATAGCAATAAAACGATGCCAACTATGAAATGAAAAGCTTGGTGGATCTTTGTGGTCTGGGCTGTTTCAGAAGTCGCCTGGAGGAGCTTTCAGCCTCTAGAGCTGCTTTGAGGTTGGCAAACATGAAGTCCTGCCAACCTGAGTGTCAAAGTAAAACAGCAGGAAATGAGACAGGTTACATGCAAAGTAGATCACAAATAAACATAATTCAAATACTGTTTTTTCTTTTGGGCAAAAACTTTAAAGGCTGTTAAAGGTTGTTAAAATCCAGTCTCCTACTGGTTGGATATATACGATACACTTAAAGTAGCCCCTGTAATGTGGGGTTTATCTTCCCGATTTTCAGACACTGAAGGGAACCCAGAACACATGACCGGCAGCAGTGTGTGCCTTGTGACAGCAGCCAATGTGTGACAGCAGCCTTGTGGCAGGATTTGGTCAGGATGTGGTGTTTGCGTAGTATAACAGATTTGAGCACATGAGAAAGGGCTCTGGCAGACCAGGGTTCAAAGATGCATGGAAAGGCCAGCGCTGCTTGAATTGCTTAAAATTTGATTAAAATCTAACGTTTATTGTAGTCATGTAAAAGGCGCAGCAGAGACAAAAGGGGCAAGGAGAGGAAAGAGCATCAGGGTTTGCTATGTTGGCATGTATGGCATTGCTGGCGCACTGCCCATTAGGTCATATACCAACCTGATGACCACATTTATAGGGGAACAAGACCTACACCCCGAGGGCTGCTAGCATCCCTCCCCCCAGGGCATCCAGAATCGGGATGACCCACTGTGTGAAACCCCCCAGGTCACCCAGAAACTCACCTTCTTTCCCGGTCCAATGGCACATGCGCGAGCAGCACCACATCCACGCTATACCTTTAGCAGGGCATGTGTCTGCACCTGTCTGTGAATAGCATGCCTTAGGCAAGCTCTTAGGCGAAGGGGCAGGAGTGGATCCGAGCTTGCTGATTGGACAGGAGGCCACGCCACCCTCCTGAATAGTTCTTAAACTAAAAGGGTTTTGGGAAATCTTCTTCCATGCAGGGAAAAAATGGAGGAGTCTTATCCCCCACCAAGATGTCAGGACTGAGGCTTGGGTACTTGAGAGGAGCTAAATGAAGGAGACCCCCTGCCCCTAGAGGTATACCAAGGCTTTCTGATTTCAGGTATTTTGATCTCTCGCTGAGGATAGCTTGGTTTCTTGTTATCTACCCTCCTGAGGGGGCACTCGAAGGGAGGTCCACAAAGGTGTGACTTAGATGCCTGGTCTCCCTGTCATGTTTTGAGCCATAGAGCACACCCTGCACTGTTAGAGAGTACCATGCTTTTCGCATTTGCTCTGACTGCATCTGCAGAAGTGTCCACGATAAATGATATAGCTTTAGATACATAAGGTAAGGCATCTAAGATCTCCTCCCTGGGGGCTCCCTGAATAAGGTCACTCCTGAGACTGTAAACCCCCATCTTTAAGACACGGCCCACACAGTCCGTGGCAATCAAAGGCTTTAAAAGAAAGGCATAAGTGTCCCAGACTCTTCTAAGAAAAATATTTGCTGGTTTATCCCTAGGGTCATTTAAAGATCCCATGTCTTCAAAGGACACGTCAGACCTTTTAGAGACCTGGGCTAAGGGAGCATCTACTCTGGGAGCCTTAGCCCAAGGTATGTCTGCTTCCTCAAATGGGAACCTGCCTTTTAAAGATTTTGGGAAGAAGAACCTGGCTTCTGGGTTCCTCCGTTCCCTTGAAACCATCTCCTTAACAGTCATGAACAAAAAAGCCAAGGTATTTTAGGATCTTGAAAACCCGGATATATAGAATCCTAAAGGGATATAGGCTGGGCACTGGGGTTTCAATTTTTAGCTTGGTATAGATGGCCTGAATGGGATCAGGCATGTCTGCAAACCTGATTCTGGCTGTCTCAATATTAGCTGATTGTTCTGTGTGGTAGTAGTGAATAATGATTTTGTGATTCATCTGGAGAAGCTAAATCTTCTTCATATAATGCTTTCACCCAGGGGGGAAACCCTGGGATCACCCTGGATGTCCCACTTGTTTTCGAACCCTTGACCTGGGCAATCCCACTGTCCTCTGGATAAGCTGAGGTGGAAGCCCTGAGGACAGACAAAAACTGATCCAATTTGGATTTGTATGAAGCAAATGTGTTATTCATTCCCCCTTTCAGGCACTCCTAAAAAACTGAAATCAGGGGATTAAGATTAGGCGTAACCGCATCCTGGAGACAACACCTACATAACAGATTGTTCCAGTTGTCAGGTAGGGCATCTGGCATTTTTGGCAGGATCTATGTAGGGGCCTGTCCTCAACTTCCTTACGGGTCTTAGGCTCCTTACCTTCCTTATTTCCCTTAGGATCTTTAGGCTTGGCATGCTTCTCCTTTCCCTCCTTAGCCTGAAAGGGAATAACATAAGGTCGTTAACTAGGGACCTATGTGCCACCTTTGCCCTGCACCAATAATCACCCCGGGGGAAGGAACACTTACAGAGTCCTAAGAATCACCACTACTAACGAACCTGAATTCGTTCCGAATTTCAGGGAAAATTCGATTCAGCACAAACCCGAATTTTTAGTGGTTCGTGCTGACCGAATTTTCCCTGAAATAAAAAAAAAAAAAAAAATGCCAACATGGTGGGAGCGGGGAGACCGGCTGCGCTGTCAGCGGGCGGCGGAAGCCAGCTTCCGCCGCCGCTGACAGCGCAGCCGGCCTCCCCGCTCCCACCATGCCAGCATTTTTTTTTTCCATTTCAGGGCTTGGTGGGAGCGGGGAGACAGCGCAGCCGGCCTCCCTGCTCCCACCAGAGAATTTCTTTGAGAAATTCGGCGAATCGCCCGAATCAAATTTTTGAGAAGTTCGCTCATCTCTAACCACTACCCATAGTAGCTGAATTGCGTCTGGTGCCCGCCAATCCTTTTGCAATTTATTCTGTTGTGCTTCTCCATTCCCCCCAAGCCCTCAGCAGAAAACCCCTGGCGCTCCTTCCTCCGGCATTCTGGCACAATTTTGGTCACCTAAGGATGATGTCACACGCACCTGGCACAATGACAAAGCCTCCGACCAGGAAGCCTTAACCAAAATGCCATACTTACCCTGACACTGCTGCGAACCAGGTACCCAATCCACGTTCCACAGCAGCCCCGATTGTCCCGTGTCCTCCACCCGGCCACCTGCCAGGGTACACAATATCGTGGAGCTCTTTTGTAGGGAGCCTGGCACCCAGCCAGGACCTGCACTAGATATGGGGGGGCACAGGAAAAAAAAATAGCGCTCAAAATCTTTGCCCCCCCATATAGGGGTACAGAAAAAACCTACAGCACATACATGATCTAACTGAGGCTCTGTAAGGAAGAATAGGGGGAACACATCATAGGGATCCGGGCCTGCCATCAACCCTCAATCTACAAACATACTTCACATGTTCACATCACGTTTCCTGGGAGGAAACACAAAAACACTGAAGGCAGAGGCTTTAATACTGTCAGTTTGTGTTTCCTGTTTAGGGAGAGGAAGTGTGTCGCTAGCCATCCTGGAGGGATGATATTGCTTGTAAAAGCCCCATTCCCCCCGGTTACAACAGTATCCCATATAGAGATCACAGAGTGTTTCACACCCTACAGCTTGATCCACACATCACACTGCACTATGAGCTATCTGAATTCAAAAAAGGGCTCATGACTGCTTTAGGAAATATCACAGCTGTTTACAATAGAAAAAATAAGGATAAATGAATTGCTCCTTGGCTGTAACAATGTAACACAATGGACCTCTCAGCATGGAGCTGGCAGGATTTTCAGAATGACTCATCATGTTTGTTACAGTCACAGCAAGAGTGAGAGAATGCATACCAAGGTTTTAACATTCTATATAAATCATATCCAAATATATGGCTTTCTGTGCTTTGTTGCCTTTGTACGTATTGGTAGACACCCTTTCCTGCCCAGGAGCCAGCGCAAACATAAACAGAGCTTGAGGAAATTTTCAAATATAATAAACTGCCAGCCTACTTGAGATTTTCTCACACTCGCAAATTCTCACACTTTATCACATGCAAATTTTCACCATTTTGTGCTGAGTTTAACTGATTTTTCCAAAACATAGTCGCAAGCCAGTATGTGGAGAGACCCATGTTAGGCTAAATATAGGGGGGCTAAAGAGACCAAAAAACCCTCTACTTAGGTAAAGGAAAAGAGTGGCTTTCCTAGAACGGAAAGCATTTGCACAGTACCCAGTCCAAGGACAGATAGCATTACCCATCTACCCTTGCAGTAGGCGGAGCTATGCAAATCATCTCTTTACGTCTCTGTGCCATCCAAGGCCCTTGGAACCGCTAAGGGCGCAATGCCAAGGATTAGCTTTAAATTTTATACAGCCAGACACATCCAACTAGTGGACACGTGTTTCGAGCTTTAGGCTCTCATCAGCACTAGGGCACTAGAACTGATTTTGCCGGAATTTCCAGGAAAATGTTTTACATCAGAGTTTGGGCAATAACAAGAAATGACCTGTTTGTAATCTTGTCAGTACTTTCATAAAATCTTTGTGTAAAAAATGTAAAAAAAATAAAATTATATCTTTTAAAATGTGCCGTGTTATTTTAAAATAAAACATGTAATCCTTACAAGAAACCCACATTGCGTATGAAAGTCCTATTCCTCCTATTCCTTCCTCACCCTCTCCTACAAAGATACCACATATGTATCTGTAGACACCTGTTCCTGCCCAGGAGACCCCCAAACAGAAAAGACATTTTCAAATGAAATACATTCTCATGTGCACTAACAAGGGTTAAACCCTTAAAATGTCCCCTGCCCTCACACCCACTCTCTGCCGATCATTACAGGCTTCTGACAGCTACCGGATTGCGCTCTTTTATACTGGAGGAATGAGCTGATATCATCTTACTCCTTCTATAAAAGGCCCCTCCCTGCAGCAGGCGATCAAACTGTCAGAAGTAGGGGGGCATGAATTGGACCCGCTGAATATCCCAGGGGGGAATTGGAGGCCCCCTGGTGGAATGGGAGACCCCCCGCCGCTGTAAAGTGGATATCTCAACTGATAACTGATTGACCTAACGCTCAGCGAATCCATACATTCCACTACCACCATTCAGACAATAGGGTTGATTCAGAGAGACAAAAAAACACTTTCGTTTTTGTGTCGATCTGTTTTTTTTTTAATTTTCCTGCTCTCGTATGAGTGTACGAGTGATTCTAAGCATGCATTGCAAGCCTTCAGTAAAGTCTTCGTCCGTTCGTATATCAACGAGAATGTCATTTTCTAGCTTTCGTTTTCCGTTTATGTTACTCATGTTACAACGTAGGCTTTGGTTTTTGCCCTTTTTCCATCGTCTCCTCCCACAAATCATTTATGTTTCCCGTTAGATTCTGATTTCCTTTTACAATAAATAATTGTCCAGACGAAAATCCTTACGACCTTACGCCTGTGCACTACAAACTTAACTCATTAATCTGCTCGCCTACATATTTGGTTCACTAAATTTGGCTACAATGCTTAGCTAAATCACTTCGCGGTCAGTATATTCTTGCATTTCCCACCCCTAAAACTTACCCAAATCACTTCGCGGTCCTGCGAATCTTCATCTCTAAATATTTCTTGCCCCATTCGTTTTGTGGTAACCAACCCTTAATTAATGCATTTAGAAAAGGAAATGACACAGAAACAGGTTTTTGGTTGTTGTTTTTTAATCACAAATGCCACTTTGTGTAGGGCTTTTTTTAATATTTAGATTAAAAATGTAACACATTTTTTTTTTAATAAAAAATAACATTTATAAATGATAAAAAAAAAATTTTAAATGTTAAAAGTTTAAAAACTATATACATAGCAATGGCAGGACCCAGAATATTATTCATCTTCATCTGTGGTCCCCAACGAGTCGTGCAGCTCCTGCATCTCGGCCACCAACGCAAGGACCCTTGCACTCATTTGTGTCACTCTGACACGTGTGGTCCCTGTAAAAAAACAAAAAAAAACACTATTTGTTGGCAAATACATGTTTATCAGCTGTGGATGGAATGTTTATTAGGTTGCAAGCTAACTCATGAGGCCATATGTCATTATACTAAGGAATTAATCAAAGGAAGAGGACATATGTCATTATGCTAAGGAATTAATCAAAGGAAGAGGGCATATGTCATTATGCTATGGAATTAATCAAAGGAAGAGGACATATGTCATTATGCTAAGGAATTAATCCAAGGAAGAGGGCATATGTCATTATGCTAATGCCATTGACGATGGCTTTAGGTATCTTGGTGATCATGTCAATTCCCACATACTCAAAATAATGACATTTCAACTTACTTCGTTGGTGGCCGAGGTCTGCTTCGGGGACCACCCTCGGTTCTGGGACCTGCCACTGCTGGGAAGTTGAGGCTGTAGAGACATGTCAAATAGGGTTACTTTTAATGTCTGAGTCAACAGTAAGCAAATGACAATTTGAATGTGTGTGTGACATCACCGACCTTCTACATGTGCCTCCTGGGCATGATCTGCTGCAGTCCCTGCTCCAGATCCTTCACCCGCTAACGAATCATACCAGAGGCTAATGGCTCAGTCGCTTAGTACGACTCCCTGCCCACGCCGTGACGCCCCTCCTTGGTCCAGGGGCTGGTCAGAGGCCGCTACAGAGGAGGGGTAGGAACGTCGCCCTGGAGATCCACCACCTTCACTTTCTGCTGCAGATTCATGCAGCACCGGCCTGTGTGCCTCCGGGTGTGTCGGATTCAGTACTCCATTTCCAACACTAGAAAAGCAAAGCATTTATAAATAAAGGCCTACCTTCTGTATTATTTACATCTAGCATGCAATCGGCATGCACTTACTTGGGAAATGGAGCCCGAAAAATCGCCGCACCCGGGGCATGTGTAGTCGCTTCAGGTCCGACCAATGCTGCATGATCTGTTTGGGTGAAGGTGGTCTCCTGCTGGATCCGGGAAACGATCTCCAGGGCGATGTTCCTCTTCTCAAACGAGTTTGGCAGGTAGTTGTACCTGCGTTGAAGCAACGTCTAAAAAATACAAAATAGAAATAGTTGTTAGCTAAAACTGCATACAAATATGTGTCACAAATCGATCAGTTGACTAAATGACATTCCAAGACCCATTTCTAGCCTCAAACTATCCTTCTAGATGCAAGCGACTTGGTTGGTACATGTGCGCAATTACTTCTGTTTTGCACATTGTTTTACAAACTTTTAAACAAAACTTTTTCTTCCTGCGTTTCCTTAAGGCCTAGGCATGCATTTAGATGGCAAATCAAAGTCCTTACAATACACTTATGAGCATAATCAGCTCCTGTTGGTGGGGGAAGATCGTGGCCGCCATCTTTCTTCATGTTCGCAGCAGATAAGTAATGCCCCAGCAGTTTCCGGGTTCCGCACGGCCGGACGAACGGACGTACGCACGCGTACGCGAATGTGTAAGCGTCATACCCAGTCATTAGGATTTAAAGGGTCCTGGACATACAGCTCAATCTCTTTGAGATTTTCAACATGCAACCGAAAAAAGCCATCGCTAAGGCCACACCAGCCAAGGAGGCCACCAGCAAAAGGCCCCAGCGGCCTGAGGAGCCTTCTTCCTCACATCCGACCACTCGGTCACAGCTACCTACTCCCAAGGTGCGGGAAACGCGCAGCAACAGTGGCCAACCCAAGGCGACATTGGCCACCAAGCCCGCAAAACCCAAACCAACCACCAAAGCCAAGGAGTGAGCGGCTAAGAATAAGCCAACAACAAAAAAGCAGGCAGGTACGCCGGCAAGAAAGGCCACTAAGAAGCAGAGGGTGAGAAGCCCCAGCCCCAAAAGAACACCCTCCCCTCCTCCCCGGCCTAGCACATCCCTTCATAAAGCATGCTCCACTGGCAAGGCCAGTAACAGCCAGCGTGGCAGAAGCCCCAGCCCAGCCAGCTCTGCCTCTCCAGCTCCACGTGGTAAAAGCTCCCATGGGCATGGAATCACTAGTGGCAAGGGCACCAAGAGCCACAGGCCCAGAAGCCCCAGCCCAGCCAGCTATGCCTCTCCTGAGCCACGTGGTAAAAGCTCCCATGGGCATGGAACCACTAGTGGCAAGGGCACCAAGAGCCACAGGCCCAGAAGCCCCAGCCCAGCCAGCTCTGCCTCTCCAGCTCCACGTGGTAAAAGCTTCCATGGGCATGGAACCACTAGTGGCAAGGCCACCAAGAGCCACAGGCCCAGAAGCCCCAGCCCAGCCAGCTCTGCATCTGCTGAGCCACTTGGTAAAAGCTCCCATGGGCATGGAACCACTAGTGGCAAGGTCACCAAGAGCCACAGGCCCAGAAGCCCTAGCCAGCTCTGCCTCTCCTGATCCACGTGCCAGTACCTCCCATGGGCATCGAATCACAAGTGGCAAGGGCACAAAGAGGCACAGGGCCAGAAGCCCCACACCCTCAAGCACACCCTCTCCTCCTCGGCCACATTTGCCACCGGCACAGGTGGCAACCAACGATCCATATGCCACATCCACACCTGTAAGTTCGGTGGACACCAAGGCAAGGACCCCCAGTCCGATTGCAAGTCCAGTCCTTACGTGTCGCACATTTCAACACAACAGAGCCAGCCCAGAATGTCCCCTGAATTGCCTACATACAGAGATGAGCCAGAACAGCAAGCAATAGGCCGAACATTGCGGCGAGGACAGTTGAGTGGCAGGTTTGGTGAGGCCCAAAATCTTGCATTGGCAAGTGGGCTCACACTCCATTATGACGAGCTATATGAGCGAAAATCAAAATCCACAAGCAAAATGAGAAAGACAGAAATATTGGAGGAGCTCACCAGACAGGTCAATGCAGCAGGGGAGGAGCTTAAAGATGTGGAGCAGATACAGCCCAAAATATCTGACCTGAAGTATGCAGCACGGAAGAAACAGAATAAACGGCGCAATTACAGGTACATATTTGAGTTGTGCATTTGTCTGCTTGTTGTATGGACCACAATGCCCTAAATTTGTGAACCTCTATTTTCAGCTTACAAACTGGCGGAGGCTTCCCAACAAAATTACAGTTTACATGAGCTGAGGAGATGGTGCTGGCGCTGACACACCCCGTGGCATTAGAAGGCCTCTCTGGCAGACGGGACACGGACATCCCTACCATTCCTGCAGGTTAGTAATGTTAGTGTGTATGTGAAATGTTTTAAACGTGTGAAATGAGGCTCACAGGCATATATGAACACATGCCCCTAGGGAGTGGCTTGGAGGGGAGGTTACAGTTTTAGCTGGGTGTTTAATGTCTGCGGAATGTTCATTTCAAAATTTGGCAGGCCATACACGACCTTGGACAGTATTTATGGTCACTATTAAAGTCTTTATATTAGCAAAGCACTGTCTGTTATGTGAATCTAGTCAATCATATACAACACTTCCTTCTTTGTCTTTATACCACTTGGGTTTTAGCTGTGCTTTGGTGTCAAACACTTGATCTGGGGTCAGGGAAACGTCTACATAGGAAGAATGCCCTCCAGCATACTCTGAAGACAAATGCTATTTGCAAGCTGAGTGTGGGCCCCTAATGGCCCTTTAGGGATGTGTTAAGCCTCATAACGTGCAGTACATGCATGTTTGGACTATTTAAGGTGACCAGATTCTGACATTCATAGTGAAGGACACCTTGTCCCGCTGTTGGAGTTTGCATTCCTGCTTGGCCACATGTTTTTTAAAGCATATGTAGCAATCCAGATCAGCAATGGATTTTTTGGTGTTTACGTGCCTTTTTATTTTAAACACAGTCCAGCATCAAGCCTCAGCAAGTGTGGAAGCCTCATCCAGTTTGACCACAACGTCAACTTCCGTGCTGCCTAGGAGCCAGGAACAGATATATACGGTAAGTGGACTTTGATGAAACTGCTGATGCATGTGAATGCACGTGACTAATTTGCATAACAAATATATTTAGGGCCCAAACTGAACCTTTTTTTGCACATGTCCCAACAGACCCACACACTGATGGAGGAAATCCAGGAGATGGAGGAGCATGCCAGCTTGATGGGACCTTCAGAACTGACCCCCCTGGAACCTAATCTGCCAACGGCCCCAAAATGCTACTACACCAAATCCTCTGCAGCAGAGTGAAGCTGGACGCATGCTGCCAGCCCATCGTGGGCAGCAGGCTGAGTCTGAGCCTACAGTCCCTAGTGGTAGCTCTGCTGCTTTGGAGGATTTGCCAAGCACATCTGCGACTCTTGCTCGCCCTAGAGGTCCAGCATCTGCAGGCGCTCAAACCCGGGGAATTGGTAGACGTAGTCATCAACGTCGACCAGTTTCCCAGGGGAGGTGCATGCCGATCCTGGAGTCAGCGTGGCGCCATGACAGCCATTTATTTCGGCAGGTGACTCAAAGAACCACAGAGCAGCTTACTGCACAATTAGATACATTAAATAATACATTCACCACCATGCTGACAGAATTTAGGACGAGCAACAGCCACATGGCCACCTTAAATAATAATTTCACAGCCATGCTCGAGGAAGTTCGAACAAGCAATAGACTCATGTTGGAACAGTGGCAGATTATGAATGCCACACATGCCCAGGTGATGGGCCACCTCCCAGGCCCACCACCAGGGTTTTATGGGCAACACCCATTTTAACAGCTATTTGACCTGTATCTGCTCCACATCTTTCCTCTACATCCCCACTGTACTGACCTGTCTGGTGAGTGCTACCAAGATTGCCTTTTTTATGGCTTTGCCTGTCTGATTTTGATTTTTCGCCCATATAGCTCATTAGAGTGCTGAGATACCCCACTAGCCAATGCATGAGCTAAAGCCTCACTGAAGCTGCCACGCTGCAGGCTTGGGCCTAATGAAATTGTGTCTGGCTTATCCTGTTTGTTGGCAAGATTGGGGGACATTCTGGGCTGGGAAAATACTACCTTGAACCATGCCAAAGATTGGACTGGACTTGCATTTGGACTGGGGGTTATTGTTTGGGTGGGCCACTAACTTACAGGCGTGGATGTGGCATAGGTTTGGTTGCTTTCCACCTGTGCCTGTGGCAAATGTGGCCAAGCAGGAGAGGGTGTATATGTGGCCCTATGTATTACTGGCCAGATATTCTCATGCAAATGGTTGCTCCCTATATATGTTTATTTTATTTGTTATTGAAACTTCGGCCTGGAGTGCGTTACTTTAAAACTCCTGGATGTGGCCAATTGCTAGGTGCCATGAGTCTGCACCAATGTATATTTCTGTTGTACTATGTATGTACATGAAGTCTGCGAGTGCCCTTCAACTCCAAATTTTCATATTTCACTAAAATATATTGAATGTGACTTTAGCTGTTTAGCTGTGACTAAGTTGATGCATTAATGTTTGGGTTCTTTTGGGATTACTGAAGGTTTTTCTAAACAAACATGGCAAAAAAAATGCATGAGGCTAAGATCATGTGTCAATATTTTAGTAATTCATTACTATTTTTTTTAAATAAAATACAAAAGCCTTCACAAAGGCAAATGAAAGTAAAAATAAACAATTGCATGCAACAAACAAACACAGAAAATCCAAATAAGCCAAAATGGGTGCTTATTCAAATTGGCACGAACAGCTTGGCCAGAGGCACTAGGTGTGCCACGGTAGTTATCTTCTGGGTCCTGGCTGGGTGGAGAGGGGGGCAGATCCACATACCGGGGGACACTCTGCATTATGGAAAAGTTGTGGAGGACACAGCAGGCCAGTATGATATCGATGACCTTGTTGGGGTCATAATGGAGTGCCCCCCTGGTATGGTCCAAACACCTGAAGCGAGTTTTTAAGAGGCCAAAGGCCCCCTCCACAACGGCCCGGGTTTTGCGGTGCGCCCGATTGTAGGCGTCCTGGGCCACATTCTGTGGCCAAAGGACGGGCGTCATCAGCCATGGAAGAAGCGGATAGCCGGAATCCCCTGAAAGAACAATAAAATCCTTACATAAATGACACATTCAAATCAAAAATTTATGAACAAGCGTTCGTTCACTCTGACTAAGAGCCTATCTTATTTTAGCCACACCCTGTACACACAGATTGCTCACCCAAAAAAAACAGCCTAACACCATCTACTGCATGTTCTGAGCCTTTAAAAATCAAAAATGGCGGCTGAGGGCAAATCAGGCAGCCTGCAAACACGAATTGGCTTAGGACTGTGCTGCTCTGCATTCTGGGATGTCTTACCTTTTCAGGACCCCAGATCTGCTTTGTCTGAGCAAAGCACAGCTCTAACCCGCCCGCTGCACTTTATCCCGCTCTCCTCTCCTCAGTAAGTGTCATGCATCTGAGCAAAAATGGCGCCGACCCTATCATAAAGTCAAGAACAGAATTGCAGCCGAGTGTGGGAAAGAATAATAAGCAAGTTAATAGAAACTAGAAATATATTAGTTTTAAATGCTGGGAAATAAGTTTTTAAGGGTTTGTGCTTTGCTAAAGATCATGGTTAAGGTCCGGTTTAACTTTTCATCAAGGGGTAAAAACAGCCATAGGTTCAGACATGGGTCATAAACTATATTCATAGGCATACATTGAAAAGTGAATGACGTAGTTTGCGTCAACTTACCAAGCAGCAATCCACCTGAGAATTCTCCAGACTCAAACCGACGGTGTGATCCAGATCTTCGCAGGATGTACGCGTCATGGGATGAGCCTGGAAACCCGGCGAGGACGCTAAGGAACCGCATGTCCGGGGGCACCACTGCTTGGACATTCAGTGAGTGGCCCATTTTGCGGTTCCTGGGAAAAAAGAAAAATAAAAAAATTTAGCAAGGCAAGGTAAACTACTCAAACACTAACTCCTAACAACCTCCAAAAAACATGTTGGCCAATACAAATAACACTAAGTACATAAGTAGTTTTTAGCAAGAAAAGGATATGTATGTTGGATCAAATAAAGATTAACATTCAAATGACTAATTAAGGTCCACATCAAAATGTTTGGCTTTGGCCGACATTAAAAACATTGATGAAGCTATAGACGGTCAAATGGATCACAGGGACAAGGTACAAGGAGTGATTAAGCTATACATGGTCAAATGGGGCACAGGGACACTTGAGAAGGAGGGATTAAGCTATACACGGTCAAATGGGGCACAGGGACAATTTACAAGGAGTGATTAAGCTATACACGGTCAAATGGGGCACAGGGACACTTGAGAAGGAGGGATTAAGCTATACACGGTCAAATGGGGCACAGGGACACTTGAGAAGGAGGGATTAAGCTATACACTGTCAAATGGGGCACAGGGACAATTTACAAGGAGTGATTAAGCTATACACGGTCAAATGGGGCACAGGGACACTTGAGAAGGAGGGATTAAGCTATACACGGTCAAATGGGGCACAGGGACACTTGAGAAGGAGGGATTAAGCTATACACTGTCAAATGGGGCACAGGGACAATTTACAAGGAGTGATTAAGCTATACACTGTCAAATGGGGCACAGGGACACTTGAGAAGGAGGGATTAAGCTATACACGGTCAAATGGGGCACAGGGACACTTGAGAAGGAGGGATTAAGCTATACACGGTCAAATGGGGCACAGGGACAAGTTACAAGGAGGGATTAAGCTATACACTGTAAGCTGTTTCACAGGGACAATTTACAAGGAGGCATTAAGATATACATTGTAAGCTGTTTCACAGGGACAATTTACAAGGAGGGATTAAGATATACACGGTAAGCTGTTTCACAGGGACAATCTACAAGGAGGGATTAATAGATAGTTAAAATACAGTTTGTCTAAACTATATAACAAAATGACCGATTGAACTTACCTATAGATGTACTCGTCGGCTGCAGGAGGGACCAATGCAACGTGGGTGCAATCAATTGCACCCATGACGTTGGGCATGCCGGCAATATTATAAAAAGCCAACTTAAGTGCGTTCCAGGCTACCATGTTGTCCGGAAATAAAATATATTTCTGACTAATGGTAGCCATGCCTTCCAAAAGCTTGGATAGCGCGCGACTCAGCGTAGGCTGGGAGATCCCCACGGAGAGGGTACCCAGCCTCTGGAAAGAGCCGTTCGCCAAAAATTGCAGGCAGCCAAGCATATTGGTCATACCTGAAATTGCTTGCCCCTTCCTTGTGGTGCGAGCTAACCATGGCCGCAGCTCACTATACAACTTATTGAGAGAAGCGCAACTAGGTCTGGTCAGCTCGAACAACTCAACGTCATGCATGCGATCGATATGCATGCGTCGCCGGTGCAATCTGGCCTCGGCCCTGCTGATACATGCAATGCCCATTAGCTGAAGGCGCTCATACTCCTCCACAAAGCCGCAAAACGTGGTCAAAGCAAGGTATCCGAGGTCAAAATGGTCCCGTAAGTGGATCGCAAAGGAAATGGTTTTATAGGGTGGTGGTCCCTCGGCAATCAGCTCTCTGAATGAGACGCAAGCCCATACCAATAACGTAAGGTGGCTGAACGAACGCAAAATATCAGATTTTGATGGGAAAATTATCCGAACTAACACAAATGATCCGATTTAGTTTCGTTCATCGAAAGCGCATATACGCACGAGCACGAACGAACTTACGAATGAAAATGGAACAGAAAACCCCCCAAAAATGACAAACACACACAAAAAATACCATTTTGTGATTACTCACCTGTAAAATGGGTATTATAAGTATGTCACACACCCCACTTGGGTTATACCGACCTGTAGAGGGCGATCTTGCAGAGATGTCATGAAAAAAAGGGAGCCCCTCCCGGTCCATAAATACTTGGGACCTCCCACTCATTCCCCAGTATTAAGACAGCAGAAAAGGGACCAGGAAGAGCCAAAATAACCAGTAGCAGTAAAAAAGGTTCACCATAAAAAAGGATCCAGAATACCAAAGGGCGGGGTGAAGAGGGGTGTGTGACATACTTATAATAACCATTTTACAGGTGAGTAATCACAAAATGGTATTATTCTAAGTATGTCACACACCCCGCTTCAGATAGTCATTACACTTGGGACATCCAATAGCAGTGTCCATAAAGGGCGGGGATCCAAAACAAGGCAATAATGCACAAACTTAAACCAATGCAGCTTGCAGAACTTTGCGGCCAAAAACAGCATCCGCTGAGGCCCGCACATCAACCTTGTAAAACTTGGAAAAAGTGTGAACGGAAGACCAAGTAGCAGCCTTACAAACTTGCTCAACAGAGGCCTGATGCTGGAAGGCCCAGGGTGCCCCAACGGCACGAGTAGAATGAGCAGTAACACAAAAAGGAGGAACCTTCCCCTTGGCAGAATAGGCCCCAACAATGGCCTGGCGAATCCATTTACTAATGGAAGACTTGGAGGGAGCCAAACCTTTCCTAGGCCCGGAGGGCACTACAAAAAGGGAGTCAGTCCTACGAAAGGAAGAAGTAGCCATCAAATAGTACTTCACACAGCGAACCACTTCCAGTGAATGCAAGACCCTCTCCTTGTCATTGCTGGGCTTAGGACACAAGGAGGGTAGAACAATGTCCTGATTAAGATGAAAGGCAGAAACCACCTTAGGAAGGAAATCTGGCTTGAAGCGGAAAACAACCTTGTCCTGATGCCTCTCAAAGTAGGGGGCCTTAATGGACAAAGCCCCCAACTCCGATACACGCCGAACAGAAGTGATGGCAACCAAAAATGCAACCTTCTGAGTAAGCGTAGAAAGAGCAATATCCTGCAAAGGTTCAAAGGGAGGACCCTGAAAGGCAGAAAGAACCAAATTCAAATCCCAAACTGGGAGCAAAGGCTTCCTATGAGGTCGCACATGCATAACCCCCTGGAAAAAGGTCCTAACCAGAGGATGAAGAGCAAAAGACCTTTGAAAGAAAACCGCCAGGGCAGAAACGTGCCCTTTCAACGTACTAAGCTGCAACCCCAGGTCCAGACCATGTTGCAGAAATTCCAAAACCCTAGGGATAGAAAACACCTTGCAAGGCAAGGCCCGGACCTCACACCAATCAATATAAGACCTCCAAATCCTATAGTAGATGGCAGAGGAAGACTTCTTTCTAGCCCTAACCAGAGTCTGAATGACAGCATCAGAAAGACCTTCCTCCTTCAAGATGGAGGTTTCAGCAGCCACGCCGTCAAAGCCAGCGTTGGTAAATTGGGGTAGAGCAGTTGACCCTGAGTGAGCAGATCTGGCAGAAGGGGCATATCTAACTGATCCGCTGCCAACCTTACCACGTCTGCTAACCAAACCTCTCTTGGCCATCTTGGAGCCACCAAGATTGCTGGCACACCCTCTAGGGCCAGCTTGCGCAACACCTTGCCCACCATGGGAAACGGAGGAAACAGGTACAGAAACCCCAGATCCCTCCAGTTCAGAGACATCGCATCCACTGCAAGAGCCAGCGGATCCCGCGAGAGAGACACAAATGCGGGAAGCTTGTGATTGTGACGAGAGGCAAAGTGGTCCACCTCCGGAGTCCCCACCGGTGGCAAAGCGACCGAAACACCATGGGACTGAGAGACCATTCCCCCCGGCGAGATGAGCACCTGCTCAGGGAGTCCGCCTCCGTGTTCTCCACTCCCGGAATGTACACCGCCAAGATGCTTGGGACATTGCTCTCTGCCCAGGCCAGGATCAAGGACACTTCCCTGAGGGCACGCCTGCTGCGAGTCCCTCCCTGGTGATTGATGTAGGCGACCGCCGTCCGATTGTCCGACCGAACTTGAACCGGCAAACCCTGTAACTGATGAGTCAAGCGACCCAGAACCAACCTGATGGCTCTCAGCTCCAGAACATTGATGGGATCGTGAGCCTCCTGAGGCCCCCACAGTCCCTGAAACTGAAGATCCTTCCAAACCCCCCCCAACCTGACAGGCTGGCATCCGTGGTGACCGTCTCCCAACAAGGGGTCAGAAAGGATCTGCCCCTCATCAGATTGCTTGGTTCCAGCCACCACCGAAGGGAATGCCGAACCCGGGGGCACATCAGAAAGGACTGATCCCATGACAGTGGAGACCTGTCCCAGGCCCCCAACAGATGGAGCTGGAGCGTCCTTGTGTGAAACTGGGCAAAGGGAACCGCCTCGAACGAAGCCACCATCAATCCCACCAGTCTCATCCCCAGCCGGATGGACGGACGAGGAATGGATAGAAGAAGCTGAGTCAATTCCTGAATTAAAAGAACCTTGGACCGGGGGAGGAACACCCTGGACTGAGAAGTATCCAGAGACATTCCCAGGAACGACACCACCCTGGACGGAGAGAGGAAGGACTTGGCATAGTTGATCACCCAGCCGAATCTCCGCAGAGTGGCCACCACAGTCCTGGTATCTAGCTCCGCCTGGCAGAGAGAGGATGCCATAATGAGAAGATCGTACACATAAGGCACGATGCGGAAACCCTGGGCTCTGAGAAGGGCCATCACCCCTGCCAGTACCTTGGTGAAAACCCTTGGAGCTGAGGTAAGGCCGAACGGAAGAGCCACAAACTGAAAATGCTGATCTTCCACCACGAACCTGAGAAATCTCTTATGTGCCGGGAAGATTGGAACATGCAGATAAGCATCCTTGATATCTATGGACGTCATGAAGTCCTCCTGACGAAGCAAATTTATGGCTGAGCGCAGGGTTTCCATGCGGAACTTCCTGGGACGGATAAACCTGTTGAGAAACTTCAGATCCAGGATGGGACGAACGGAGCCATCCTTTTTGGGCACCATGAACAGATTGGAATAGTATCCCAGGCCCCGGTCCCAGGGAGGCACCGGGCAGATGACAGCCATGTCCAGGAGATCTTTTACTGCCGCCCGGAGCCCCTGCGCGGCCAGAGGATCCAAGGGCACCCGAGACCTGAAGAATCTGGGAGGAGGCCGGATCTCGAACTCCAGTTTGTAACCGGAAGACACCACTTCCTGAATCCATCTGTCCGAGACCTCCTGGTCCCAGATCGGAGAGAAGTGTCGCAGCTGTCCCCCCACCCGCGAGGGTGAGGGCGCCCCCTCATTGCTGAGCCGGCTTAGCAGCGGCTTTGGGCTTGGAGCCCCAGCTGTGACCTGGACGGGCACGTCCTCTTCCCCTGTTCCAGGAATCACCTCTGGAGGAGAAGACAGCCGATCCCCGGCCAGGTCTGGCCCCACGAAAGGACGGGGTAAAGGAAGCCACCCCCCGAAAGGGACAATGTTGCTTCTTTCGCTGAGGTAACCTACCTCCTTTTGCGACCGAGTCCAATTTTTCTCCAAAGAGCCACAAGCCCAGAAAGGGAAGGGCCGTAAGCGACTTTTTGGACACAAAATCAGCCGCCCACTGGCGCAACCAAACCGATCGCCAAATAGCCACCAGCAAGGCCGAAGTTCTACTACACATCACCATGGTATCATCCAGGGCGGCTAGCACAAATGACAAAAACAATTCACACCGCTTAAGGGCGGTGAACTCATCACTAGCCGGGTCAAGCCTGGAGGTAGACAATAGGTCCCTGACAACCGACCTAGAAGCCACTATTAAAAGTGCTGAAGCACAAACAGGCCGCAAGGCCGACCCGCCGCTGGCAAAACCGTGACACGCCATCTGGTCAATGCGTTTGTCCTCACCTTCCTTGAGAGTAGAATAGTCAGGAGAATGCAAGACAGAGGTGCTAGACAACCCCAAAACAGGGGCGTCCACCTCGGGAGGGGACGACCAGCGCTTCACAGCATCCACCGGGAAGAGATATTTCTTATACCAACCCGGAGGGACACCCGGAAGCCGAGTAGGCCTCTCCCATTCCTAAAGAATAATGCCGTCAAAATGCCTTTGATTAAGGAATTCTAAGCGCGGCTTAGCCTCTTCAAAGAATCCCCCTGACCCCGCTCGGCATCAGCGCCCACAAACTGCTGATCGTCAGAACCATCTGACTCCTCAAAAAGCTCCCCTTCCTCTAGCGGGGGGTAATTCGACCAGTCCAGTGAATCAAATTCCTCAAGGTCAGAAGCCTGCGTGGCTGGGGACAAGTGCTTTCTCTTAGCCGGGGCCTTTCTGGCCACAGCACTAGAAAATTATTTTTCAAGATTGGACAATTTGGCACACACCTCAGATTGCGACTCCCCACTCGTGACAACATCACCCGGGGTACGGATCAGGCGGGGAGGGGTAGGAGAAGGGACCGGCGGCGCAGAACCCGACGCATGGGATCCAGACTGCCGCGTAATAGTCTGCTGTGCACATGGTATGCAAAGGAATACATCATCCCCTGTAAGGGATGCCCCACACCCCAAACACTGCTGGGGTTGCCCCGAGGGGAGCCCGAGCCCGGTATCCTGGGAAGCCTCCATATGGTGATTTTATTGGTAGTCGCAATACCCGAGGGAATTAAGCAATATAAGCGACCCGGGATGCCCCTTCTGTGTCCCGAGTGGGAGGATTTATGGGGAGTTCAAAAATTAAACCAGGGACCCTAGGACCGGGAGGACCCCTTTAGGATCCAACAAGGGTCCACCTGGAAGACAGAATACAGGGCTATTCAGCACCTCAATCATGCCCAAGCACACAAAGCAGACATACTGTAGCAATGACATAAGGAATCTACATTAAATAAATAAATAAATAAATAATATATATATGAATATGCTTGTCAAGAAGTAATGAGGCCCCAAGGGTCACTCACGGAGGAAGATGGCGTCCGTCCAGCCAGCGGCGGGAGACACGAGAAGCAGAGGGAGAAGAAGGGCGGGCCGGCGCGGTCCGCGCGTCGCGCCTGGCCCCGCCCCTCCCCCCTGACAACAGGCCGCTCCCGGCCAGAGGCCAGGCTCCACAGCGGCGCCAGGAGCACGGGGGGTGGGTCGTAGGCGATCGCACCGAGCTCCCGAACCCCGCCCCCCTACCAACCGCACCTGAGGGGAAGAAGCTCCCCCACCGAAGCTGTCACAACGGCCAGCGCAACGGCACAGCCGGCGGCGGCTGAGAACTCCATGAAGCGCACCCACGTGAACACGCACACACACACACACAACAAAGTACTGACCTAATAAAAAACGACTACACTAAGGAAGAAAGGCCCCCCCCTCTAAGGAGCAAGGGCAATCTGGGAGAGGGGGAATCCACGCTGGAAGGTGGAAGGGCAAGGGACGGGGCATCCCTAACCGGGATCACCAACCCGGCAAACCGCCTACCCCTTAGTATGGGGTCTCACGGTGGAGCGTAGCTCCTAAGCACCATTAGGTGCCGTCTACCCTTGCTCGGACCAGCAGCCTAGGCTGGGAGGCAAGGTGTAATACTAAGAAGGGGGTTGTTACGCTCCGGGTTGGACGTGCGAAGAAGTGGACCCGCTGGGTCTGCAGAACTGCTTGGCAGATACCGCGTCAGGGGAGCGGGGGTCTAAGGAGCCACTGGTTTTCACCAGAGCCCACCGCAAGGCGGGATGGTCTTGTGCGGCAGGTGACTCCCAGGTCGCTACCCCCCAACAGCGGCACAGTTCCACAAACTGCTGAGGTGACGTGCAGCAGAGACAAACAGTGGTCGAAGAAGAAGGCCGGGGTCTGGGCTGGCAGCGCAGGTTCAATAGCGGAGAGACAAGCCGAGGTCGGGACGGGCAGCACAGGTTCGAAGGTCAAAGGGAGAGCCGAGGTCATACACGTGGAAACAAGCAATACAGCAACTGTCATTCACGGAAGAACACCGAAGATCCGGTACAGGAAGTAAGGCAGGGTCCAATTTATGGGAAGAGCCGAAAGGAGATTGGATGGCCAGACACCAATTATCAGTGCCTTGGCCCTTTAAATTTGTGAATGTTGGCGCGCGCGCCCCCTAGTGGCCGGGGACGTGCGCGCAGGGAGGGCGGAAGTGCAGCAGCATGAGGAAGCCGGCGGCCATGCCGGCCAGAGGAGGAAGCGCGGGGACCAGGTAAGAGGGAAGCGCAGCCTGGGGGGTCAGCAGCGCTCGCCCTGACGGTGGTACAGCGGGAAGCGCTGCAGGAAGGGGACGCAGCTCTCGCCCGAGGAGAGGCACGGCGGGGAGCGCTGCGCGGGGAAAACGCAGCGCTCGCCCTAACAGTACCCCCCCCCCCTTTGGTCTCCCCCTCTTTTTGGGACCGAGGAAGTTTGAAATGAGGCTCCGATCGAGGATATTTTCCTCAGGCTCCCAGGACCTCTCTTCTGGACCGCAATTCTCCCAATCCACTAGAAAGTATCGTCTCCCTCTGGATGTTTTGGAAGCCAGAATCTCTCTCACCGAGAAGGCATCTTCGGTACCCGCGACCGGAAGTGGCTCCAACGTTTTAGAAGAGAACCGATTAGTCGTCAGAGGTTTTAATAATGAAACATGAAAAGAGTTGGGAATGCGTAAGGAGGCTGGCAGATGGAGTTTGTAACAGACCGGATTAATTTGTTGCTTGATCCTGTAAGGCCCTAAATAGCGAGGGCCCAATTTATAACTGGGTATCTTGAAACGAATGTACTTGGCTGAAAGCCAAACTTTATCTCCAGGAAAGAAAACAGGAGCGATTCTCCTTCTTTTATTAGCGCTGTTCTTCATGCGGGTAGAGGCTAGAACAAGAGAATGTCGTGTTTCACGCCAGATAGAGGAAAAAAGCTGTGTTAATTCATCCACGGCGGGTACTCCCGACTGTGTAGGTAAGGGTAGAGGAGGCAAAGGTTGGCGGCCGTAAACAATGAAAAATGGAGATTTCTTTGTGGCTTCAGAATCTTTGAAATTATAAGAGAACTCCGCCCATGGCAAGAGATCGACCCAGGCGTCCTGTCGGGCCGAAATGAAGTGACGTAGATATTGTTCTAGAACCTGGTTGACCCTCTCCACTTGGCCGTTGGACTGGGGGTGGTAAGCCGAGGAAAAATCTAATTTAACTTTTAACTGAGTACAGAGAGCTTTCCAGAATTTTGAAACAAACTGAACTCCCCTGTCGGAGACGATGTGGGAAGGAAGTCCATGGAGCCGAAAAATATGCTTAAAAAAGTTTTTAGCCAACTGAGGAGCGGATGGGAGTCCTGGTAGCGGAACGAAGTGCGCCATTTTTGAAAAACGATCCACAACAACCCAGATTACCGTATTGCCTTGAGATGGAGGAAGATCCGTGATGAAGTCCATAGCGATGTGTGACCAAGGGATTTCAGGAATAGGAAGAGGAAGAAGAAGGCCCGCCGGTCTTTGGCGAGGGGTTTTGTTACGTGCACAGGTGGTACAAGCTTGCACGAATTCTGCCACATCCTCTTCAATGGAGGGCCACCAATAATATCTGGGAATAATTGCGTTAGACTTTTTGATACCAGCATGCCCGGCAATACGGGAAGCATGACCCCATTTTAATATTTGGAGGCGTCGGCGAACCGGGACAAAGGTCTTCCCAGGCGGAGCCTGCACTAGGGAGGCAGGAGCAGAATGAATCAAATGATCAGGGGATATAATGAACTGAGGAGCAGTATCCACGTCGGTGATGTCCGAGGAGCGAGACAGAGCATCTGCCCTGATGTTCTTAGAGGCAGGCCGAAAGTGAATGCGGAAATTAAACCGCGCGAAGAATAGTGACCAACGAGCTTGGCGAGGATTCAAGCGCTGAGCAGTTTGTAGATACAAAAGGTTCTTATGGTCGGTAAAAATAGATATGGGGTGAAGTGACCCTTCTAGTAGATGTCTCCACTCTTCAAGAGCTAATTTGATAGCAAGAAGTTCACGATCCCCAATAGAATAATTTCGCTCCGCGGAAGAAAAAGTCCTAGAAAAGAACCCACAAGTACGATTTTTTCCCGATGGGGACCTCTGTGTGAGAACAGCACCTGCTCCAATGGAAGAAGCATCAACTTCCAGAGAAAAGGGACGAGAAGGGTCAGGTCTGGAGAGCACCGGAGCCATAGAAAATGTCTTTTTCAATGCTAGAAAAGCTGCCTCCGCCTGTGGAGGCCACGACTTGGGGTTGGCTCCCTTTTTGGTGAGAGCCACAATGGGGGCCACGATAGTGGAAAAATGGGGTATGAATTGACGGTAGTAGTTGGCGAAGCCCAGAAATCGTTGAATGGAACGCAGACCAACAGGCCGGGGCCAATCTAATACCGCTTTCAATTTGCTGGGGTCCATTTGTAGTCCTTGGGCTGAAACAGTATAACCCAAAAAAGGCAGAGCGGTCTGGTGAAAGAGACACTTTTCTAATTTGGCATAAAGATGATGTTGCCGAAGGCGGGATAAAACCAAACGAACGTGCCGGTGATGCTCTTCGAGGGAAGACGAGTAGATGAGGATATCATCTAAATAGACCACGACACAGGAATACAACAAGTCCCGGAAGATGTCGTTGACGAATTCTTGAAACACGGCAGGAGCATTACAAAGTCCGAAAGGCATTACTAAATACTCGAAATGACCGTCACGGGTATTAAAGGCAGTCTTCCATTCGTCTCCCTTGCGGATGCGGATCAGATTGTAGGCTCCTCTGAAATCTAATTTGGAAAAGATCCTGGAGCCGCGAAGACGGTCGAAGAGTTCTGGAATTAAAGGTAAGGGGTATCGGTTCTTTACCGTGATCTTGTTAAGACCCCGATAGTCAATACAGGGTCGGAGAGAACCGTCTTTCTTCTGTACAAAAAAAAAACCTGCCCCAGCGGGAGAAGAGGACTTCCGGATGAAGCCCCTCTGCAAATTTTCTTGTATGTATTTAGACATTGCTTGAGTTTCGGGGACGGATAGTGGGTAGATACGGCCACGAGGAGGAGTGGTACCAGGCAGGAGGTCAATCGGGCAATCATAAGGACGATGTGGCGGAAGGATCTCAGCTTGCTTCTTGCAGAAGACGTCAGCGTAGGCCCGGTAAACTTCGGGTAGGCCCGGTAGAGATGTGGTAGGATGATCGGTTCGAATGGGTAAGGCTTTCAAGCAATTCTTTAGGCAGGTTGTACCCCACGCCTTGATGTCCCCTGTGACCCAATCAAGGGTAGGATTATGGAGTTGCAGCCAAGGAAGACCCAATAGGATTGGGGAAGTACAATGGGGTAACACAAATAGTTCCAGGTATTCCTGGTGAAAGAGGCCGATCTTAAGGAGCAAAGGCTTGGTACGATACTGCACCATACAGTTCAGTCTATCTCCATTAACTGAGGCGATGAATAACGGTTTGGCTAAGCGGTTTACTGCTATGTCGTGTTTCTTGATCAGGGAGGCCTCTATGAAATTGCCCGCCGAACCAGAGTCCAGGAAGACCGGCAAATTAAGCTCAGAGGTAGATGAGAGACAAAGCTGTGCAGGTACGGTAAATCTTGGAGAGGAAGCACACACACCCAGAGACGCCTCTCCCAGCGAGTCTAGGTGCGCCCGTTTCCCGGTCGAGAAGGACGAATGGGGCAATCTCTTAGAAAATGATCAGGACTGGCGCAATACAGACAGAGATTTTCATTCCTCCTGCGAGACCTCTCCACGGGGGTTAGGCGAGAGCGGCCGACCTGCATGGCTTCCACCTCTGGAGGTGAGGATACGGACAAGGGTCTCTGAAAGGTAGGAGCCAAACGAAACATCCTCCTGTCGCGTTGGGAATCTCTCTCCAGGCGAAGTTCTTCGCGCCTCTCAGCAAAGCGTATGTCAATGCGAGAGACAAGATGTATGAGTTCAGAAAGGGAGTCAGGAATCTCTCGGGCCGCTAGAACATCTTTGATCTTGCTAGAGAGACCTTTCTTAAAACAAGCGCAGAGAGCCTCATTATTCCATGCTAACTCGGAAGCCAAAGTACGGAATCGAATGGCATATTCACCAACAGAAAGATCGCCTTGCGTTAAATTCAATAGAGCGGACTCGGCAGATGAGGCTCGAGCGGGTTCTTCAAAAACCTGACGGAATTCTGTAACAAAAGCCTGGACGGTGAAAGTGAGAGGGTCATTACGGTCCCACAAGGGAGTGGCCCAAGCCAAGGCTTTTCCGGAGAGAAGACTAATGATAAAGGCCACTTTAGAGCGTTCGGTGGGGAATTGATCGAACAATAATTCCAGATGCATAGAGCACTGAGCTAGAAACCCTCTGCACAACTTCGCGTCCCCCTCATATTTTGCTGGCAAGGAGAGGCGGATTCTAGAAGAGGAAGCCGCTGGAGGCTGCGGTGGCGGCACCGGTGGCGGTGGAGAAAGCGACTGCTGCTGGGTCAAGAGTTGCTGCATCATAGCGGTAAGCTGATTAATCTGCCGGGACTGCAAAGCCACAAGCGCTGGGAGTTCGGAAGTTTCCGGCAAGGGCACCTCAGCGGGATCCATGACCGGATCTTACTGTTACGCTCCGGGTTGGACGTGCGAAGAAGTGGACCCGCTGGGTCTGCAGAACTGCTTGGCAGATACCGCGTCAGGGGAGCGGGGTCTAAGGAGCCACTGGTTTTCACCAGAGCCCACCGCAAGGCGGGATGGTCTTGTGCGGCAGGTGACTCCCAGGTCGCTACCCCCCAACAGCGGCACAGTTCCACAAACTGCTGAGGTGACGTGCAGCAGAGACAAACAGTGGTCGAAGAAGAAGGCCGGGGTCTGGGCTGGCAGCGCAGGTTCAATAGCGGAGAGACAAGCCGAGGTCGGGACGGGCAGCACAGGTTCGAAGGTCAAAGGGAGAGCCGAGGTCATACACGTGGAAACAAGCAATACAGCAACTGTCATTCACGGAAGAACACCGAAGATCCGGTACAGGAAGTAAGGCAGGGTCCAATTTATGGGAAGAGCCGAAAGGAGATTGGATGGCCAGACACCAATTATCAGTGCCTTGGCCCTTTAAATTTGTGAATGTTGGCGCGCGCGCCCCCTAGTGGCCGGGGACGTGCGCGCAGGGAGGGCGGAAGTGCAGCAGCATGAGGAAGCCGGCGGCCATGCCGGCCAGAGGAGGAAGCGCGGGGACCAGGTAAGAGGGAAGCGCAGCCTGGGGGGTCAGCAGCGCTCGCCCTGACGGTGGTACAGCGGGAAGCGCTGCAGGAAGGGGACGCAGCGCTCGCCCGAGGAGAGGCACGGCGGGGAGCGCTGCGCGGGGAAAACGCAGTGCTCGCCCTAACAGGGGTCCAGGCAGAAATAGACTAACAAGTGCGCCGGGGGTTAACCCGGCTACCTGCAAGGAGGAGACATCCATCTTCTGACTTGCTCGCCGTCTGCAGAGATGAAAGACTGGGGAATGAGTGGGAGGTCCTAGGTATTTATGGACCGGGAGGGGCTCCCTTTTTTTCATGACATCTCTGCAAGATCGCCCTCTACAGGTCGGTATAACCCAGGTGTAATGACTATCTGAAGCGGGGTGTGTGACATACTTAGAATACATACACAGACAGCTACAAAAGTCCAGGCGAATGTGTCTCTGAATCAAGGCTAATGATCTAGAGCAGGGCCCCTATTGTAAATTGACTGGACATACTCAATTTGATGGAACAGACTTCCCACTAATAACAACAAAGTTACTAGATACTAGATCAGTTCAGCATCTTTAAGACATCATTTTGCCACATAAAAATATACACTTTCAAAAATTCAATTAAAAGTGGACTTACTCTTAAAGAGAGAGAGGAAAAAGATTGCCAAGATTGAAACTGCTATGGGGCAATAACAGGAACAAGTTCTGTAATTTGTGGGAACCCCAATACTTTTTTTACCACATCATTTGTCAGCATTCTAGCTGAATACCTAAGTTATGCTATAATTTACATATTGTCTAAATTAAAGGGATTACCCAGGCACTCTCAAAATTATTCCTTTTGTGTAGGGCTACACATTGCGAAATTTGTAATTTTTCCTTTTGCAAGCACACTGTGTACATTGCATGGAAGTGAGCTGAGATTGATTCTAGCCTATCACTAGCACACGGGGTACCTCAGCCTCAGCCTTGTATTGGTAGTCGGGATCGATGAAGGGGGCGCCTGTAGGCAGAGTAAGAGGAATAATAAATTCCCCTTTCACTTTCTGTTACAGAGCAATCAGACAGCATTTTATTTGACACTGCATTATGTAAGCTGCCAAATTATTTTAACCTTTTAAGTGCCCTTATCTCTGCAGTCTGGAGAGATCACAGCAGCACACACACTAACACACACAAACACGCATACACACACACAGGCACACACACTCACAGGCACACACACATACACAAACACAGGCATACACACAGACACAGGCACACACACAGACACAGGCACACACACAGACACAGGCACACAGACACAGGCACACACACTCACAGACACAGGCACACACATACACAGGCATACACACAGACACAGGCACACACACAGACACAGGCATACACACAGACACAGGCACACACACAGATACAGACACACACACACACAGGCGCACGCACACACAGACAGGCACACACACACAGACACACACACTCACTCACAGACACAGGCACACACACATACACAGGCATACACACAGACACAGGAACACACACACACACAGGTGTGCACACACACACACAGGCACACACACAGACACAGGCACACACTCACAGACACAGGCACACACACTCACAGACACAGGCACACACACATACACAGGCACACACACAGACACAGGCACACACAAAAACACAGGCACACACACATACACAGACACAGGCATACAAACAGACACAAGTATACACACAGACACAGGCACACACACAGACACAGGCGTGCACACGCACACACACTCACAGACACAGGCACACACACACATACACAGACACAGGCACACACAGACACACACACACAGGCACACACAGACACAGGCACACACACAGACACACACACACTTGCACACACACACACAGGCACACACACACACAAATCATCAGCTATTTTATAGCTATTTTATATATTTTTTTATAACGCTCCTCCAATGCATTTTCCTTGGGGGTCTCAGTCTTTTGGTCCCTGCAGTCTAAAGGGATCACAGCGGCACCTAATCACGCGTCTTTTCAGGTCGGTGACTCAGCAGATCCTGACGGCCCACTCTCATGTGCCGCGCCGGCACTGCCAGGAGGGGCAGCCAAAGCAGGGCGGCCAATCAGTTTTATCTGTTGACCGGGGGGGGTATGCGGGCACCGGAGACGGCCGCCCCCCCCCCCCCTGCCATGCAAGTGCCCCTAGACACAGGCCTAGGTTTGCCTTGCAATATGACCCTGGACATCAGCCCACACCCACCCTAGAATCTTTAGTGGGATACATTGGAGGACAGAGATGAGTGTTAAAACAAAATGATAAAATACTTTTTCTATGTGTGTGTTTTTTATATTTAACCCTTTGTGAATTGGTAAGGGATCCATGAGACCCCTATAGACCCCCAGTTCACAAGGCTTAGGGGGCTGCAGCTAGCAGGTGACTTGCCATTACCTGCCTTACCAAAGCCCAGGGTATAAAAGAGCCCAGGACTATGTGCGGGCTGTGTGGGCTTGTAGCTTGCAGGGCAGGGGGGCCACCAAGGCTGGCCCCTGCACCCTGTTCCACAAGCCCCCATAGCTGGTCCCTGGGCTGGCTATGCTGGGTAGGGGGGACCTCATGTAATTTTTGGGGGGATTTTTAAAGTGGACCAACACCCAGGGGTGATCGGCCCGGAAATCTATAAGATTCCCGGGCCGATCACCTCCCACCCCGCGGGACATCCGAGATCGGGATGTCCCGCGGGGTGAAACCCCCCAGAAACCCCAAAAACATCTTACCTGATCCGCCGCCGCTTCCGCCACCTCCCGCGCGCCCCTCCAGACGTGCGCGCGCCCGCGCCGGCCCTCTGTGAATGGCCGGCGGGGGCGCGCGCGCGCCGAGAGTGACGCGCGGGAGGCGGCGGCGGCGGAAGCGGCTTGGACGTCCCTGATCCCCGTCTGGACGTTGGCGGGGATTGGCTGCGGCGTTCACGTGGGAGCGTTGAGAGGTGAGTTTTTTGGGGTTTCTGGGGGGTTTCAAACAGCGGGGCACCCCCGATCGGGGTGCCCCGCCGAAGTGGACCAAAACCCAGGATAGTCAAAATCCTGGGTGTTGGTCCACTTTAACCCGTTTATAGTGTTGATGATTGTATTTTATTTGTCAAAATTTGTAAATATTATAAAGTGCTTTTTTCAGTGCTCTTTTCATAAATATGTGGTAAGTTGTAATCAGGAGAAACGAGGCTTCCACATTCAATATGGTTTTCTTTACTAAAATAAATGTTTTATTTAAAATAAATTAGACAATTTGGCTTTTTTACTCAAAGATATTTTTAAAAACAGTGAAAACATTATAAGCCATACCTATGCATGTTGGGTATTGTTCTGTTTGGGGGACCTTGCATTTTCAGATTCAACTTTTTTTGCTTGTGTGCATATTGTTTTTTTAGGTAAATGTAGCTTTGATCGTGCTTTTGTGCTTTTTTATTCTTTTTTAGGGAAACCCTGTGCAACCAAAGAACTCATTGAGGGATTACCAGCCTGGTACAACTAGAAAGCTTGAGGTGTGTACTTCCAGAGAATATCTAGTTTGTTGGGAGGTATTTCAAGTGTAAAGGGTTGTTTTCTTGAAAAACTGCAAGGTGCACATAGCAGTTTTATTTTAGCAGTCTCTCTGGTACCATTGTAACTGGGAGAAATGGATCTTTTACATGCAATAAGATTTTAGTTTTTTTTGGCACATATTTCACCCAAAAATATTAAGAACACACTTAAAAACATTTCATATTAAAGTCCAGACTACTGAAAAAAAATACCATTTTGTGATTACTCACCTGTAAAATGGATATTATACCCTGTTTCCCCGAAAATAAGACATCCTCCGAAAATAAGGCCTAGTGCCTGCTTTCGGAGGATATCGTTATATAGGTCACCCCCCGAAAATTGTATTGTAACCACTAGGGGGCGTAATGACGGGGCACATAAGGGGGGAGCTCCAGGGAGGTGGAGGAGACGCACGCTGTGCCATATTTCTGGGGAAAAATTAATCTAAGACAGTGTCTTATTTTCGGGGAAACAGGGTAAGTATGTCACACACCTCGCTTCTATAATCATGACATGTGGGTTATGGCCAGTAGAGGGCGAACTTTGCAGAGATGACAGGAAAAAAAGTAGCCCCTCCCAGTCCATAAATACCTGGGACCTCCCACACATTCCCCAGTATAGGACAGCAGTAAGGGGACAAGGAAGAGCCAAATATAATCATAACACTAAAAGGTTCACCATATAAAAGATCCAAAATACCAATAAGGGCGGGATGAAGCGGGGTGTGTGACATACTTATAATACCCATTTTACAGGTGAGTAATCACAAAATGGTATTATTCCAAGTATGTCACACACCCTGCTTCTATAATCATGACATGTGGGACATCCAATAGCAGTGTCCGTCATGGGTGGGAACCGAAAACAGTAAAAGAATGTACCAACTTAAACCACTGCAGCTTGCAGATCCTCGCGGCCAAAAACAGCATCCGCTGAAGCCCGCATATCAACCTTGTAAAACTTGGAAAAAGAATGAACGGAAGACCAAGTAGCAGCCTTACAAACCTGTTCAACTGAAGCCTGGTGCTGAAAAGCTCAGGACGCACCGACAGCACGAGTAGAATGCGCAGTGAACTTAAAAGGTGGAGTCCTCCCCTTGGCAGAATAGGCCCCAACAATGGCCTGACGTATCCATTTACTAATGGTAGACTCGGCAGGCGCCAAACCTTTCCGGGGCCCGGAGGGCACCACGAATAAGGCATCCGTCTTACGAAAGGAAGAAGTAGCAACCAAATAGTACTTCACACAACGAACCACATCAAAGGAGTACAGGACCCTCTCCTTGTCATTGCTAGGCTTATGACACAAGGAAGGGAGAACCACATCCTGATTGAGATGGAAGGCAGAAACCACCTTAGGAAGGAAATCTGGCTTAAAACGAAAAACCACCTTGTCCTGGTGTCTCTCAAAGTAAGGGGCTTGAATGGAAAGAGCCACCAACTCAGAGGCACGTCGAACAGAGGTAATAGCCACCAAAATGGCAATCTTTTGTGTAAGCATAGAAAGTGCAACATCCTGCACCGGCTCAAAAGGAGGCCCCTGGAGGGCCGACAGAACCAACTTCAAATCCCAAACAGGCCACAAAGGCTTTCGAGGGGGCCGCACATGAGTGACCCCCTGGAAAAAAGTTTTAACCAAAGGATGAAGAGCAAAAGACCTTTGAAAGAAGACCGCCAGGGCAGATACCTGCCCTTTCAAGGTACTAAGCTGGAGCCCCAGGTCCAGACCGTGTTGAAGAAAATCCAAAATCCTAGGGATCGAAAACACCCTGCAAGGCAAGGCCCTAGCCTCACACCAATCAATATAGGATCTCCAAGTCCCGTAGTAGATGTTAGAGTAAGATCACTTCCTAGCCCTAACAAGGGGCTTGCGATTGTGATGTGAGGCAGAGATCCACCTCCGGACACCCCCACGTGTGACAGAGGGACCGAAATACCATGTGGATGAGAGACCATTGTCCTCGGCGAGAGGATCCCCTGCTCAGGGAGTCCGCCTCCATGTTTTCCACTCCCGGAATAATGTACACTGCTGAGATGCATGGAACATTGCTCTCCGCCCATGCAAGAATCAGAGAAACTTCCCTGAGGGCACTCCAGCTGCGAGTCCCTCCTTGGTGATTGATGTAAGCTACCGCAGTTCGATTGTCTGATTGAACCTGAACCGGTAAGCCGCGTAGGTGATGCGTCAAGCATGACAGAACCAACCGAATAGCTCTCAGCTCCAAGACATTGATGGGGGTGTGAGCCTCCAGAGGACCCCACAGCCCCTTGAACTGATGTGTCTTCCAAAAAACCTCCCCAGCCCGACAGGCTGGCATCCGTGGTAACCGTCTCCCAACAAGGGGTCAGAAAGGATCTGCCCATCATCAGATTGCTTGGTTCCAGCCACCACTGAAGGGACTGCCGAACCTGGGGAGACATCAGGAATGACTGATCCAATGACTGCGGACATCTGTCCCAGGCCAACAATAGATGGAGCTGGAGCGACCTCATGTGGAACTGAGCAAAGGGAACTGCCTTGAAGGAAGCCACCATCAATCCCACCAGTCTCATCCCTAGCCGGATAGAAGGACGAGGATTGGACAGGAGAAGAAGTATAAGATCCTGAACCATCTGCACCTTGGACTGAGGAAGGAAAACCCTGGTCCGAATGGTATCCAGATTCATGCCCAGAAACGAGATGTCCCTTGAGGTGGAGAGAGAAGACTTGGGATGGTTGATCACCCAGCCGAACCTCTCCAGCGTCGCCACCACCAGTCCAGCTCCGCCTGACTGAGAGAGGATGCCGTAATGAGGAGGTCGTCCAAATACGGAACAATGTGAATGCCCTGGGCTCTGAGAAGGGCCATTATGCCCGCCAGCACCTTGGTGAACACCCTTGGTGCCGAAGTCAACCCAAAAGGGAGGACCACAAACTGAAAATGCTGATCTCCCACCACAAACCTGAGAAATCTCTGGTGTGCTGGGCAGATTGGTACATGAAGGTAAGCATCCTTGATGTCTATGGATGTCATGAAATCCCCCTGACGAAGGGAATTGATGACTGAGCGCAGAGTCTCCATGCGGAACTTCTTGGTTCTGATGAACCTGTTGAGAAGCTTCAAATCCAGAATGGGTCTTATGGATCCATCCTTTTTGGGAACCGTGAAGAGGTTGGAATAATAGCCCCGGCCTCTCTCTGAGAAAGGCACCGGGCATATGACATCCACTCGAACTCCAGTTTGTACCCGGAAGAGACCACTTCCAAGATTCATCTGTTGGTGACCTCCTGGGCCCAGACCAGGAAGAAGTGCCGCAGCCGTCCACCCACCCGCAAGGGTGAGGGCGTCCCCTCATTGCTGAGCTGTCTTGGCAGCAGGCTTGGAACCCCAGTTAAGGCCTGGACGAGCGCGTCCTCTGCCTCTGTTCCAGGAATCACCTCTGAAATTAGAGTAGGCAAAAACCCCTGCCTGCTCTGGCACTGCGAAAGGAAAGATTGAAGGAGCCTGCCCCCCCGAAAGGGGCGACGCTGCTACTTACGCTGAGGTAACCTTCCACCTTTCGCCACTGAATCCAATTTATCTCCGAACAGCCTCATACCCAGGAAGGGTAGCGCTGCGAGTGATTTCTTAGCCACAATGTCAGCCGCCCACTGGCGTAGCCAGACCTATCGGCGAATAGCCACCAGCAATGCCGAGGTTCTACTACACATAATAATCGTGTCAGCAGCCACTTACCTGCGCCCCGTTCCTGTCGCGCTCCCCGTCCCGCCGCGCGGCTTTCTGATCGGCGGCCGCGGCCTTCCTTCCACCTGGCGCGCGCGCGCCTTGTTCCTCCTCGGCCGGCGTCCCCGGCTTCAGTTCTCGTGCTCGCGCACATGCGCGAGCGCGTTGTAATTATACCCTCCCGCGCCGCTGTTCTCAGCGCGGCCGCCGGAGGAAAACTAATTAAAGTGACAGGTGTGGGTGGGGGAGTGCTCAGGTTCTCACTGGCCAATATCACTCTGCATTACCAGGACGTCACTCCCTCACTACTTCCCTCCAATCAGCTCTCTCTGAATTCTGGGCGGCTCGCCCCATGTGTCCAATCTGTTTGAAGTTCCTGGTTGCACCAATCACTACACTGACTCTCCTTGGCCAATTATATCTGTTCCCTATTTAACCTCAACCCAGTCAGTCTGTCATTGCCTGTTATAGCGCCTAGACCCTAGTATTTGCTTATCCCTGATATTGATCCTGATTCCTGTTGCCGACCCTCGCTTGTTTGACCATCCTCGATCTCCACTCCTGTTGCCGACCCTCGCTTGTTTGACCATCCTCGATCTCCACTCCTGTTGCCGACCCTTGCTTGCCTTGACCCTCCTCGATCTCCACTCCTGTTGCCGACCCTCGCTTGTTTGACCATCCTCGATCTCCACTCCTGTTGCCGACCCTTGCTTGCCTTGACCATCCTCGATCTCCACTCCTGTTGCCGACCCTCGCTTGTTTGACCATCCTCGATCTCCACTCCTGTTGCCGACCCTTGCTTGCCTTCGACCATCCTCGATCTCCACTCCTGTTGCCGACCCTTGCCTGTCTGTTGGACTTCCACCTTACGCTCACATACCGGCTACCCGATTCCACTTCCAGCCGCGGGCTCTCCAGTTCTCTGTACCTTAAGATCTCATCCTTTGAGCCATAAAGTCCTGGGGGCAACCGATCCCGAGCAGGCGTGTTCTGCGTCTCGGCAAGCGGGGGCTCCTATAGGTGAAGCTGGCTGCGGAGATTGGGGGTTGAGGTCCTTACCAAGAGAGCTGGAGTTGTCCAAGTGGTGAATTGAGGTTCCGGGAGCGTGACATTATAACAGGCCACTTACTAATATGGAAGACCTGGTACAGCAAGTTCAGGCGATGGCCACCGCTATCAACCAACTTGCCCAGAGAGTGGCCAATCAAGAAACCCGCCAGATTTCAACACCCGCTGTACCACCTCATATTCCTGAACCTAAGGTTCCTTTACCTGAAAAGTTCTCTGGAGATCGGACCGGTTATTCGAACTTCAAGAATTCATGTGAACTTTATTTCAGGCTGCGGCCTTTATCTTCTGGCACTGAAACCCAACGGGTGGGTTTAATTATTTCTCTGTTGCAAGGAGATCCCCAGTCATGGGCTTTCAGCCTGCTTCCTGAAGATCCTGCCTTACACTCCGTTTCTTCCTTTTTCTCAGCTGTGGGAGTGCTGTATGCGGATCCTGATCGTCAGTCCACGGCGGAAAACAGGCTTCGGGCCCTGTAGCAGGGTCGGAATTCCGCCGAGGACTACAGCGCCGAATTCCGGCGCTGGGCGGTGGAATCTACTTGGAATGATCCAGCCCTATGTAGCCAATTCCGTATGGGGCTCTCTGAGAAAATTAAAGATGCCTTGGTCAATTTCCCCACTCCAAAAGATTTGGATCAACTTATGCAGGTCTCCATCAGGATCGATAGACGTCTTAGGGAGAGAGCCAGGGAAAGGGTTAGGGTTACTACTCCCTTTAGACCTTCACAAACTCCCAACCCTTCAACCCCTGGTGGGGTAAACACCTCCTCCTCCTCTCAAGAGGAGCCAATGCAGGTTGGCAGAGCCCGTCTTTCTCAGGATGAGAAACAACGGAGACGGTCTTTGGGTCTTTGTCTCTATTGTGGGTCCCCGGGTAATTTTGCCAGGTCCTGTCCGAATAAGGGGTATCCGGCGGGAAACTTTCTCGCCTAGATCAGGAAGAGGGTACTGATCTAGGTGGGTTGAAGCATCACTCTCATCATGATAAAATGTTAATCCCTACGGAGCTTTTCTGGGGTCTTTCCAAACAGGCAGTATCTGCTTTTGTTGATAGTGGAGCTGCAGGTAACTTCCTGGATCGGAGCATAATCTCCATCCTAGGGGTTCCACTGGTACCCCTTGAAAAGTCTCTTCAGGTTTTGGCCATAAATGGGAAGGCTATCCTGGGAGGGCCGGTCAGTCACAAGACCCCTCCTCTCAGATTGGTGGCCGGCTCATCTCATACTGAACATATAGAATTCCTGGTGTTTGATTGTCCGGAAACACCAGTAGTTTTGGGATACCCATGGCTAAAACTCCATAACCCCGTATTTAATTGGCAGTCGGGTGATCTGGTTAAGTGGAGTAATTTCTGCAGATCACATTGCTTCTCCACTATCCTTAGGAGTGTGCAGATTTCGCCCCAAGGAACTGCCTCTGCCTTATATAGATTGGGCAGATGTCTTTTCTGAGCGGTCCGCTGATAATCTTCTCCCACACAGACCCTATGACTGTCCCATCGATCTACTTCCTGGAACTATTCCTCCTAGGGGCAAGATCTATAATCTGAATCGAGCTGAAGAGCAGACTATGAAAGAATATATTTCTGAAAATCTGAGCAAAGGCTTTATCCGCCCATCAACATCACCGGCGGGTGCCGGCTTCTTTTTTGTTGAGAAGAAGGATGGAGGTTTAAGGCCTTGCATAGATTATAGAGCCTTGAATAAGATCACCCTTAAAAATCGTTATCCTCTTCCCTTAATAGGTGATTTATTTAATCAGGTAGTGGGGGCTCGAATTTTTTCTAAACTAGATCTAAAGGGGGCCTACAACCTGATCCGTATTCGGCAAGGGGACGAATGGAAAACGGCGTTCAATGTTAAAGACGGTCATTATGAATATTTAGTGATGCCTTTTGGCCTTTGTAATGCTCCTGCGGTCTTTCAAGACTTCGTTAATGACGTGTTTCGTGACTTTTTGGGTAATTTCGTTGTGGTTTATTTGGATGACATCCTCATTTTCTCTAAGAACCTTTCCGAACACAGGCAACATGTAAAACTGGTCCTTCAGAAATTGAGAGAGAATAATTTATACGCTAAAATCAAGTGTATGTTTGAGGTCGCCTCCGTTCCCTTCTTGGGATATATTATTTCTAGTCAGGGGTTGGAGATGGATGGGGGAAAAGTTTCGGCAGTACGGGATTGGGTACAACCCAAATCCTTAAAAGAATTACAACGCTTTTTAGGATTTGCTAATTTCTATCGACGTTTTATCAAGGGTTTTTCTAGTATCGTTGCGCCTCTCACCAATCTCACCCGCAAAGCCGCGTTCACTGTTAACTGGTCACCATCAGCTATTGAAGCCTTCCGTGTCCTAAAACAGGCTTTTACTTCGGCGCCAGTTTTAGTGCACCCCGACGTCAACAAACCTTTTGTTATTGAAGTAGATGCGTCTGAATTAGGTGTTGGAGCTGTTTTATCGCAATTCTCCGGATCTCCTGAACGTTTGCACCCATGTGCCTATTTTTCCCGGAAATTTAATACCGCAGAACAAAATTATGATGTCGGCAATAGGGAACTATTAGCTATTAAACTAGCATTTGATGAATGGCGTCATTGGTTGGAGGGTTCCTTACATCCTATCACTGTATATACCGATCACAAGAATCTCGAGTATATAGGCGCCGCCAAGAGGTTAAATTCTCGACAGGCCCGTTGGGCATTGTTTTTTTCACGTTTCAACTTTATTATTACCTTTAAGCCGGGCGTGAAAAATACTAAGGCCGATGCTCTGTCGCGCATGTTTGGTGAGTGTAAGGATCGGGGGGATACTGGTGAACCTATCTTACCTGCAGGTTGTGTAGTCGGGGCCTTGCTCCCTGATCTCTCTAATGTTTTGGCACCGTTCCAAGATGAATCGCCTGTAAACGCACCTATAGGATAAGGAAAAAACACAGCGCTAAATCAAAAATTCCCGAAAAACAACAATTTTAGGACTGCTCAAACGTGCAAAAATACTGTCCACTCTACTAGTATATAAATACAAATAAATACATATAGAACACAGAGCAAAAAGTTTTTTTTTTTTTTTCCTTAGTTTTTTTCTCTTTCTCCAAAACAGTCCTTTTAGTTATATCAAGCAAAAGAAAAATCCCACGGTGTGTGTAATAAATGTGCAAAAACGTGATCCAAATCCTCCACCATCCAAAATGGGTGCTTACCAAATGTGGCTAGGAAACAGGCATTTAGGGCAATTTGTAGCCTCCAGCTCTCCAATTAATTTGCTGGTCACAATCCCTCTTCTAATTGATTGTATATTTCCTTTAAAACGTGTATAGCAGGGATATCATATCCCTCAAATAGACATAGAAGGAGGGAAGCAGAAAGAGGAATCTAGTGCAACTCTGTATAGACCATTAAGTCTTTTAATAAAAAATGTATAAAAATGCACTCACAAACAGACTTCAATAACATGCATGATTCAAACTCCAAGATACAAACTGCGCAGGAAATTTTGCTTTTCTCAGAGTCTGATGTATATAAAAGCCGATAGCTATCCTCTGTTTCAAAACTTCTAAATGAAATCTTAAAATCAAACCATATCCCGGCCTGACGCGTTTCGTTGCCACTGCAACTTTAACGAAGGCGCCTTGAAGTCTGTTTGTGAGTGCATTTTTATACATTTTTTATTAAAAGACTTAATGGTCTATACAGAGTTGCACTAGATTCCTCTTTCTGCTTCCCTCCTTCTATGTCTATTTGAGGGATATGATATCCCTGCTATACACGTTTTAAAGGAAATATACAATCAATTAGAAGAGGGATTGTGACCAGCAAATTAATTGGAGAGCTGGAGGCTACAAATTGCCCTAAATGCCTGTTTCCTAGCCACATTTGGTAAGCACCCATTTTGGATGGTGGAGGATTTGGATCACGTTTTTGCACATTTATTACACACACCGTGGGATTTTTCTTTTGCTTGATATAACTAAAAGGACTGTTTTGGAGAAAGAGAAAAAAACTAAGGAAAAAAAAAAAAAAAACTTTTTGCTCTGTGTTCTATATGTATTTATTTGCACCTATAGGATGTCAATTTGTACCGCCGCATTTGCGTTCTGATGTTATTCGCGAATTCCACGACGCAAAGACTGCTGGGCATCTGGGAGTTCGTAAGACCTTTATTTTAGCTCGGCGCCACGTATGGTGGCCTTCTATGAGACGTGATATCACTACCCTTATCGACGCATGTCCTGTTTGTGCACAAAGTAAAGGGGTACACAAGGCCCCTAGTGGGTATCTGATTCCGCTTGAGATCCCTAAAGAACCATGGTCTCACATCTCAATGGACTTTATTGTTGATTTACCTCTTTCGCATGGGAACACTGTGGTTTGGGTAGTCGTCGATAGATTCAGTAAGATGGCTCATTTTATTGCTTTACCCAAGCTACCCTCGGCTCCTGAACTTTCGCGCTTGTTCATCTCGCATATTTTTCGTCTTCATGGTATTCCAGTAAATATTGTTTCCGATCGGGGTGTGCAATTTATATCACGATTTTGGAAAAATTTTTGTTCACGTTTGGGGATTCAGGTTTCTTTGTCCTCCGCGTACCATCCCCAGTCTAATGGGCAGACTGAAAGAACAAATCAAAGCTTAGAACAATATTTAAGATGTTACATCTCTGACACTCAGGAGCAGTGGTCGGAATTTATTGACTTTGCCGAGTTCGCGTATAATAATGCGCCAAGTGACAGTACCAAAGTATCCCCGTTCTTTTGTAATTATGGAAAGCATCCTAGAGCTTCTTCTATTTCTGCAGCACCTTTTGATTTTCCGGTCTTAGAAGAGTGGCTTCAGAAACGGAAAGAGGTTTGGGCACGCGTCAAGGAAAATTTAGAAACTATGCGCGTTAAATATAAAAAGTTTGCTGATCGTCGCAGGTCTCAGGAACCTATCCTTCAGTGTGGAGACCTTGTTTGGGTTTCCACTAGGAATATCGCTCTCCGTCAGCCTTCTTATAAATTGGGTCCTAAATTTATTGGTCCTTACCCTATCATCAGGAAACTTAATAATGTTACCTATAAAGTACGGCTTCCTTCTACTATGAAGATCTCCGACTCATTTCATGTTTCTCTGTTGAAGCCTGCTAAAGACTCCTCTCCGGTTGGTCCTCCTCCGGTTTTAGTAGATAATGCACAAGAATATGAAGTAAACAAGATTTTGGATTCTCGTAGAGTGCGTAATACTATACAGTATTTAATTGATTGGGTTGGGTATGGTCCTGAGGAGAGATGCTGGGTTTCTTCTAGGGATGTTCACGCCAGGGCCCTGGTAAAGAAATTTCACCGTGACAATCCGGAAAAGCCTGGTGAGCGTCCGGAGGCCCCCTCGTGAGGGGGGGGGGGTAATGTCAGCAGCCACTTACCTGCGCCCCGTTCCTGTCGCGCTCCCCGTCCCGCCGCACGGCTTTCTGATCGGCGGCCGCGGCGGGCGGCGGCCTTCCTTCCACCTGGCGCGCGCGCGCCTTGTTCCTCCTCGGCCGGCGTCCCCGGCTTCAGTTCTCGTGCTCGCGCACACGCGCGAGCGCGTTGTAATTATACCCTCCGGCGCCGCTGTTCTCAGCGCGGCCGCCGGAGGAAAACTAATTAAAGTGACAGGTGTGGGTGGGGGAGTGCTCAGGTTCTCACTGGCCAATATCACTCTGCATTACCAGGACGTCACTCCCTCACTACTTCCCTCCAATCAGCTCTCTCTGAATTCTGGGCGGCTCGCCTCATGTGTCCAATCTGTTTGAAGTTCCTGGTTGCACCAATCACTACACTGACTCTCCTTGGCCAATTATATCTGTTCCCTATTTAACCTCAACCCAGTCAGTCTGTCATTGCCTGTTATAGCGCCTAGACCCTAGTATTTGCTTATCCCTGATATTGATCCTGATTCCTGTTGCCGACCCTCGCTTGTTTGACCATCCTCGATCTCCACTCCTGTTGCCGACCCTCGCTTGTTTGACCATCCTCGATCTCCACTCCTGTTGCCGACCCTTGCTTGCCTTGACCCTCCTCGATCTCCACTCCTGTTGCCGACCCTCGCTTGTTTGACCATCCTCGATTTCCACTCCTGTTGCCGACCCTTGCTTGCCTTGACCATCCTCGATCTCCACTCCTGTTGCCGACCCTTGCTTGTTTGACCATCCTCGATCTCCACTCCTGTTTTCGACCCTTGCTTGCCTTCGACCATCCTCGATCTCCACTCCTGTTGCCGACCCTTGCCTGTCTGTTGGACTTCCACCTTACGCTCACATACCGGCTACCCGATTCCACCTCCAGCCGCGGGCTCTCCAGTTCTCTGTACCGTAAGATCTCATCCTTTGAGCCATAAAGTCCTGGGGGCAACCGATCCCGAGCAGGCGTGTTCTGCGTCTCGGCAAGCGGGGGCTCCTATAGGTGAAGCTGGCTGCGGAGATTGGGGGTTGAGGTCCTTACCAAGAGAGCTGGAGTTGTCCAAGTGGTGAATTGAGGTTCCGGGAGCGTGACAAATCGCATCTTCCTTATTAGATAAAACAAAGGTCACAAATAATTTACACTGATTAAGGGGTGTGAAATCATCACTGGCCGGGTTAAGCTGGGAACCACTCAACAGGCCCCTAACCACAGACCTGGTAGCCACAGTCACCAGCGCCGAGGCACAAACAGGCCACAAGGCTGAACCCACACTGGCAAAGGCATGGCATGCCATCTGATCAAATCATTTGTCCTCACCATCTTTAAGAGTGGCGGCGTCTGGAGAATGTACAACGGAGGTGTTGGACAAGCCCAGAACGGACGCATCGACCTCGGGAGGGGACGACCAGCGCTTCACCGCGTCCACCGGGAAGGGATACTTCCTATCCCATCCCTGAGGAACACCGGGGAGCCAGCTAGGCCTCTCCCATTCCTTAAGAATCATGCAATCAAAATGATTCTAATTTGGGAACTCCAAGCAGGGCTTAGAAGTCCCAAACAATTCCCCCTTCTGTGGGGGGGTCTCCGCTGGTGGAGAAATATCCAGTACCTCAAATAGATGGGCCAGGATCTTGGGGGTATCCACGGCATCCCCCAGCGCCTGCCCAGTATCAGTATCCAAAAAAACTGCTGATCCTCAGCATCAGATTCCTCAAACAATTCCCCCTCCTCGAGTGGGGAATAATCAGACTAGTCAAGGGAATCATAGTCATCAAAATCCAGTACCGGCGCGGCCGGCGACAGATGCCTTCTCTTAGCTGGGGCCTTTCTGGCCGCAGAGCTAGAAATCAACTTTTCAAAGTTGGCCAGCCTAGCACAAACATCAGCTTGCGACTCCCCGCTAATGACAGTGTCACTTGGGGTACGGATAAGGCGGGGTGGGGTAGGAGATGAGGCCTGGGACCCCGACTGCCGCGTAATGGGCTGCTGTGCACATGGAATACAAATAAACACATTATCTCCCACAAGGGATGCCCCGCAAACCACACACTGCCGGGGTTGCCCCGAAGGGAGCCCGAGCCCGGTATCCTGGGAAGCCTCTATATGGTGATTTTTTATGGTAGTCGCAATGACCAGTGGGAATTACGCCAGTAAGCTACCCGGGATGCCCCTTAACATCCGTTAGTGGGAGGATTTGTAAAGCCCCTATTTGAGTGAGGGACCTAAGGACCGGGAGAACCCCCTTTTAACTATCAAGGAAGGTAATCCCGCTGGAAGATCATCATCTTTACAGCAGTCCTTGGAACCTTGTCAGCAAAGACGGCACCCCCTCCCTTGTCATCATCGGCCGATGTAACACTGAGGTTGGGTGAGAACCGCTTCTGACATTCAATGCGCATGTATAGATAACTGAATGTAAGTGCGAAATTGGCACTTTTTTATACATTTTTATAATATTAAAAAGCATATTGCGCTAGATCCCTTTTCCCTTCTTACTTTCATGGTGAAACACTAAATGAGCTGTGGTAAAGGCACAGGCTCCTCACACTGGTGACTTGATGAAGGAGAATTTGGGACCGATTTTAATAGAAGTTCCTATGGATAATTGCAAGTGAGCTTAGGAGAGTCCGCATGGAGATATAAAATAAAAAAGGCGGCTAATTAAACCATCTTCTGGTAAGAGCATAACCTATAAGGTGGTGGGCACGTGAAGTGGTGCTATAAAATTCTTTCCAGCCACGGTGAAATCGTGTACCAATCTGAGACAAGATTTTGGGACTTTTTAAACACTGATCAACTTTTTAATGTTTAAATCTGTTGACTATATTATCCTAATTGCTCTGTGTTTTATTATTATAAACCCCCTGGAAGACATAATATAAAAGGGTACCATAAGCAGGAAGACATTACAGCAATCATACATCCAGATATAATCACAGTCATGCAATATATCTGTATAACCTTAAAGTACATGTCATGGATAACGCAGCATACAAAGCACCACAATAGAAATACGATTATGCATAACAAAAAATGCAGATAATAGAACGAGCCCCGCAGGGCACTCACAGTTAGGATGCAAGATGGCGACCGGACACGCAGCAGCATCAGCCAGGCCAGGGGAAGAGAAGGAGGGCAGGCCAGCGCGGATCGCACCGCGCGTGGTCCCGCCCCCTCCTGCTGGGAAGAGTAACCGCGGTTCCCAGCCATTGCTGGGAACCTCCGTGGGCACCAAAAGAGAGGGGGGCGGGCCGCATCAGCGCGCCAAGCGCCCGGCCCCGCCCCCTCTCCTGACTAACATGAGAAGCAAAAAACATGGCCGCGCTCCCACGAGGTTGTGGAGCTGGCCTGTGATCCGGGCCGCCGTCTAACAGACGCAGCCCAGCAACAAGTGAAGCAAACAGCCACACACACCACACACACACACATACACTCATACCACACTGACAGCTAATTGCCAGGAAAAGTCTGAGGTAAAAAATTGGAGGGACATGCCCCCCCTCCCCCCCCCCCATGATCCAGGGACAGGGAGCAACGGGTGGGGGAAGTCCCAAGCCACCTAATGCAGCGCAGGGAAAATGACGGACAGGGCATCCCAAACCAGGATCCCAAACCTGGTATCCGCCTACCCCTTGGAGGGGGTCTCACGGAGGAGCATGGCTCCAAGTTATCACACTACTAAGGTGTATCCTACCTTCACCCGGACCAACAGGCAGGGCTGGGAGGCATAGGGGCTTAATAAAAAACAAGGTCCGGGCAGAAATAGGGAAATAAAATGGCCGGGTGTAAACCCGGCTTACCTGCAAGGAGGAGACAGCCATCTTCTGACTTGCTCGCCGTCTGCAGAGACGATTACTGGGGAATGTGTGGGAGGTCCCAGGTATTTATGGACTGGGAGGGGCTCCTTTTTTTCCTGTCATCTCTGCAAAGTTCGCCCTCTACTGGTCATAACCCACATGTCATGATTATAGAAGCGGGGTGTGTGACATACTTGGAATACAATATATAATTTTCCTGGGAAATCCCTGGCAATCCCTTCAAGAATCACAGTTGAACATGTCTAGCGCAAAATAGTAAAAAATGGCCTGGCAACAGAGGGTGACAAAAACTTTAGGTAGGCTGGCACTTAAAGGGTTAACGTTTGAATAGTTAATCCCTTTAACATTCATGAAAGGCTAGCCAGGAGTTTCTTAAAGAGTGCTATTGCTTTCACATTGTTTTTTTGGGGGGGGCAGATTATTAACCAGAGCATCTAGAAGAAGCTCAGAGTAAACATGTAATACATCAAATTTGAATTTGTGAGAATGTTTTACTCTAAACCTGTATATGTAAAATGATGAACCTTGTATATGAACCTGTATATGAACCTGATGTAAAAGTAGATTAACACACATTAATCAGTGTTTGCTTAGCCCACAAAGAATAAGTGTCACTGGGACCAGTTGTGAAAAAGATCTTTAATGTTCATTGGCACTAAATATTCATGAGGGTTTTTGGGTTCCCAGCCTTTTGACAATGGGGCAAAGAGCATTATATGTTATGTTACATTTGATATGAGCTGTAGCCCCCTCTCCCAGCACCCATGAGAACTGTGACACATTAAAGGTCAAAAATTACATGTAGGGGGATACAGATTTGCCTTTTCCTATCCAATAATCTAAGAATCCACTTAAGTAAATATATATTGACTGACCGTGAGTTCTAGCTACCTTGAGCCTAAATGTATTACAGTGAAGTGCATTCAAGCTTACTTAAATGGAAAAAAACAAAATTTAGACATGAAAGATTTTTGTTTAAATGAAGTTCGCATTGACTGTGGTTGGCAGGTGGCAGGTGATTCAGAGTACCAGTCAAGTGAGCCCCGGTCAGCATGTGGACAGGTGATATTCTCCCCCACCCCTTGAACTGGTATAGGGGTCTCCTGGACCCCTTAGCAGTTCACCCACAGTAGCAAATAAAGACGCCACAAAAGAGACATTTAATATTGTAAATATAACTACCTACCGCCTTTTCCACCTCTACCCCTCCTTCCTTGTCCACCAGGGTCTTCTGGGTCCCTCACTGCAGTCTTCGTCCACAACACATGCTGGTGTCTTCAATGGCAGAATCTCTTGAGCATGGAGGACACAGGGGCCCTCTCCTTCCATCCTGGCTTCCATGCAGCAAGGAGGGCGTTTCACACAGGGGGGCATCTTACAGCGGGATATACCCGGGCAGGGACTAAATACCAGGGGTGGCCCACTCCACCCCAAGGGTTGCCTGGCAATTGACATCTAGCCAGCTTCTGGATGTGTTGGTGCGCACGCGGCATCGCCTGCAGCCGCATTGACATCAGGCAACGCAACCTCCCTTGCCCTGCCTCACTTCCCAGACCAGGTGGCACACTGGGCTACCTATGAGCGGCAGAGATGGCACTTTTCTGGCAGGATTGGTGGTTTAGATGGCCAACGCACAGGGGATTTAAATGGGGTAAGCACCTTACGTGGGTGTTGCGGGTTTGAGAGACTTTGTGGTGATGTATAATTTATTGCTTTTATTTTTTGCTGTGCACATGCTTTTAGGTATAGGTTCTTCTTGCATTGGATTGGAGGATTGCTGTGAAAAATAGATCTGCACTTTGCACTTTATCATTGTATACTGTATTAGGCTTTTTCAGACTTCAGTAGTCAGTATTTAATTTGTTTTTCTTTTGTCTGCACGGGCACTTTACTTAGTATTGCACATTGCACACTGTAAGTTATCAGGGTATCTGGGTATTTCCAAGTTTCTAGTTTAAATGTCAACTAAATAGGATTTTAGTTATTTATGATATTGCCAATTCTCACCAACAGTGCCCACATCCCCACTTTCTTTATACTTTATTTTTATGTAATGGTGCTATCTTTTGCTTCTTGACTGAAAGGGATTTAACTGAAAGGGATTTATTCAGTTTCCGCAATGTAAAGATGGAAGTCTGGGCCATCACCAGGCATATCAGGGAGCTTTGAAATCTCTTTTTTGAGAGTAGGGTGAGGTGTAATTAAGAAGCTGCAGGGTAAACACTAGTCAATTTGGTTATTACAGATATGGCTTTAGTCCAATAATCTTGTAAGTGGCAGCAAGACCAGAAAATGTGTAAGAGTGTTCCCTCCTCTTTTTCACCTTCCCAGCAAAATGGGCTGACATCTAGAAGGAACTTGTGTGGGAGGATTGCATGCAATGCCATCTGGACCCAACCCAAATCTCGAACAAACCATTTCTGCACTAGTCTACCACTCTAAAGAGGTAGATACCTGCATCGTATTTCAGTGGATCTGGGAGGCAAGTTACACCAGACTGTTTAGTAAGTGACAAAATGTTCCTACTTATCCTTAAGCTTTTTCTGGCCCACAAAAGGAGCCAAACACCTTTAGGACCTTGGTCGGGAAAGAACTAGTATGAAGGAGATAAAAGAGAGGGAGAATATTCCTTTGTATTATATTCATTCTCCAAAAGTCATGTTGTAGTTTTTTACTTAGAGAAGGGAAATTGAGGTCAGAGGCTATTTCAGGTCTGCTGGGATAAGATTTTGTATGTGGAAACGCAACAGGAATGGAAAATTTAGTTTTAGGCTAGCCAGTGTAGCTTTTGACACTTTTAACACCCCTGACTTTTGAAAATGTATCTTGATATTGGAAAGAGTAGTATAGTTGGAACTCATGTAATAGATTAGGTACAGAAACCTCAGGGTTAATTATATGAACATTTTGTGTGTTATTTGGAGAAAGAATTCTAATGTTAATATAAACATTTGGGGGTGCAACGGGCGTCCTGACAGTTGTCATTCAGGATGAAGAAGGTTTGCTATAGATAGTTATTCGCTAGCAAAGTGGCAATGGATGTAAACTAAAGAGCTCTCAACTAGCTCTGCATTTTGATCCCCCGACCAATGTTTTGAAAGGTGCTGAACATAAATGACCAGTCTAACTGGCTGAAAAGCCTTTTATACTTCTGTGTATATTAAAGAAGAGAGAAAGCCCACAACTGGGCCTTGTCTAATGGGTTTAGAATAATTTTTGTGTTGTCCTTGGCCTCGGTGGAAAGCCTACTGGATAGCTGTGGATCAGATTCACTAAATGGGGGAAATGTCTGCTAGCCAGAGCCCTGGCGAAAAAAATCTTTAGGTCCCTGTTTACTAGTAAAATAGGCCTGTAGTTTCTAAAGGTTGCGAGGACCTTCCCAACTTGAATGGGTAATGGGGGTATTCAGGGACAGAAAGGAATCAGTATGCATGGGAATAGTTTAACAGAGAATTGAGAAGCCATCTGGACCCAGAGATTTCCCTGAGGGGTTGGCTGCTGTGGCACTAATAATCTTCTTTTGAGTGAGAGAGTTCTCCAGATCCTCCCAAATCCTTGGAGATATGGATGGCATCCACTGATAATATGATATGACCTTAGAATGTACAGATGTAGCAATCATTATCTGACAAATTCCAGCTCAGCCCATTGTGATATCTCACAAAGATAGCATGATTCACCACTGCACCAAGTGGAGTTTTGAAGAAAGCTGCATCTGTAGGTGTATTCCTCTCTACAGATGGTAGATTGTAGAGTTTATTGTAAAAAGAAGCAAATTTCTCAACTATGTGTTAGGAACCGCTTACCTGATCCCCGTTCCAGCGACATCTCCAGGCGGCCAGCTGCAGCTGTCACTGTGCGGCGGCCGCGCCGGGCGGCGTCGGCTCGAGCAGCGTCGGCTCGAGCGGCTCCCAGCTCAGCCACGCCCCCCGCTTCCTCCTCCAGTAGACGTGCTCGCACGCGGCCGCGAGTACGTGCCTGTTATGCCCACCGGCGGCGCTGTGCTGCCCACACCCGCCGGAGGATCAATTAAAGGGTTAATAGCCCTAGGGGATTGAGGGCTTCGCCCTCTTCTGCTCTGCAGGCCAATCAGCCCCATTGATATCTTGGCCTTACCTCCTCCCTTGTTGCCAGCCAATTACCCTTGGAATCCTATGTGCTCCAATCAGTACACTGCTTCCCTCAGACCTGTCCCTTTAAAGGCAATTCCCTCTCAGTTGTGAATTGCCTGTGATAGCGCTCAGAACCCTGTGTACTCTATTCCTGTGAAGTTTAGGCTGTTGCCGACTTGATTGTACTGACCATTCTCGATCCTGAATCCTTGTTGCCGACCTCTGCCTGTATTGACGCCTCTTGATCCTGAACCCTTGTTGCCGACCTCAGCCTGTACCCCGACTACGTCTTGCCTGATCCTTGGTGCCGCTACGATCTCTGCCTTCCTGTTATCGACCTATTGCCTGTCTCTGGACTTCCGTCACTCACGCACCATTTATTGGTTCTCCAGATCTCTCCATATAAGCTAGCATTCTTTGAGCCAATAAGTCCTGGGGCCACCGATCCCGGGTAGGCGTACTTGCGTCCCGGCAAGCGGGGGCTCCTATAGGTGAAGCTGGCTGCGGAGATTGGGGGTTGCGAGCTCATTAAGAGGTCTGGAGTTACCCCCTAGCGTGACACTATGTCCTTAACTGGAAAAATTGTGAAGATAGTTCATTTTTTAAGCATGAGCCATGTTTTATGAGCACAGCCCTAATGACATTTCGTCAGAAAGTTCAGTGGCTCTTGCTTCATTCATTTCTATTAAGCTGATTTGGTGCAAATCCCCTTATAACAGCTTATGGCTACTACTTCTAATGACTCTAAGAGGCTCTATGAAAGTGGAGGGAGGGACACTAAGAAAAGTGGGGTTTCAGTATTCCTATTATGTGAATTGAGCTGTAGAAAGGTTAGCCCTTTTCTGACAGTCAGGATTTAGCAGTTTGCAATTTGTTGGCAAGAACTGGGGTTGTTTCTAAGTAGTGTCACGAGTCACTTATCTCAGTCCATGGCATCCTTGGTCGGCTGTGCAGCCTGGCGTGCATGAGTTCAGGGTGTCTGGCATCAGCATCTGCCGTCGCGGGCTGGGGTGGTGCCGGCTTAAGCACCACGTCCGCTTCCCTGGCTTAAGCACTGCGTCCGCTTCCCTGGCTCATCTGACCATGCACGTGCGCGCCCGCCAGAGGTTGGTTTAAAGAGCCTAGGTTATCATATGTTAATACACCTTTCCACACATTGGGGCAATCAGCCTACAGGTATTAGCTGGGCCAATGAGCTTGAGTTTCCTCCCCAGCCAATCCCATTCACTTCCAGGCTTCATAGGTGTTCCCAGCTCACTCTCTCACTGCCCGTGATAGCGTGCTGCTGGGTGTTATAGTATCTGTGATCCTTGTTCATTGCCGACCTCGTCTTGCTTGACCTTCCCTTGCACAACCTTTGTGCTACGAAGTCCTGGGGGCAACCATGTCCAGCAAGGTGTGTAAAGCATCCCGGCAAACGGGGTTTGGCTATAGGTGGAGCTAGCAGCGGATATTGGGGGTTGTGGACTTACCTAGAAGGCGGATGTTCCACGGGGCTTGACATGGGTATTTATGTTTCACCCATGTCAGGGTGTCAGTTAACACGGAGCCATTGGGGGCACAGTTGAAGGTGAAGAACTGAGAGTGAAGCTTGAGTAGAAGTGGTTGTGATTTGACCAAGAAATTGCTTCAACCATGACTGTTTTAGAAGTTAATTTTATTCAAGCTTCCATGACATAAATCCAGCTCAAGCAAGCTCCTACAACATAATTTTAACTGATAGATTAAAAACATACGGTGCTGAATATGTAAATATCGCAGCTGGATCGGTTACACGTTTTGTGGCTAAAACCCCTTAATCGTACCTCAACTTAGGTGATGATGCTCCGCTTTAAGTAGGCTGCCATGTATCTCTCAGTAAAAGTTATGTTTTAGGGGCTTGGTTGCGCTGGATTTATGTCATGGAAGCGTGAATAGGATTTACAGAGGCGCATCCGTGCTACCAGGCGGATCCCCCTGGGGTTTGAGCTGTTTAGGATTTGGTGTTTTGTTTTAGAAGTAAACCTGTTGTGGGCATGAATAGTGAGAAAAATACTTGTCTATGACAGAAAAAAACCCTGAAACAAAGTGGTTGGTGTTTGATGTTAAGGTTGCTACTGTAGAATCCTAAGCTCTGCAAGGTAACTGGTTAACATTCCCCACTGCTGCAGACACTTGTACTCTTCACAGAACTCATCAAGGGGAACCATCGTTCATATGGCAGTTCCCACTTGCAAAAAAAAGGGGGCATAATTTTGAACCGGAAACATACAGATTTTATAGGGATGTAGAGCGCCCGAACAAAAAAATCTAGGCATCAACCAGTCTAATATGGCAAATACTCAGATGGGCTTACGCATACCATAAAGTCCTGCAAAACAGAAATTTGGACAAAAAACATGGCCAGAATCACCCGACATGGAAAAAATGCCAAATACGGGACTTTAACGTAAATTCCGCATGTGGAAATGCAGACAGACTTTGAATCAGGCCAGATGTCTCTCTTAGAGGATGGACAGGTAAGGGTGCTACCAAACTGTTGAAATTGTCCTGTGTGAATTCCTTCCTTCCTTTCATAACTTTAAGGAATTATTTATGTTCTCTCACAGATGCCAACTTGTTGTCACTCATTACACTGGGCACTGTTGCACCCAGGTTGTCATCATGAGGCAGGAAGATATTGTTGTTTTGAGGTGTATGCTGACACTCACTGCTGCTTCCCCTTCACACAGGACATGGCTCAAGTTGCAACCATTTAACATGTGTGTCTTTAATGAAGTAATTTCTGTAGACTTCTTAATTTTGTCTATGCAAACATTGCCTGCATTGATCCAACCTTGATCAAGGTGTTGAGCAAACAGAGCATCATGCAGTCCATTCATCTGCCAGCATACCTTGTGTACTTGGAGAATGTCTCTGCCAAGCAGTAGCAAGATTTTGGCATTCTTGTTAACAGGTGGTATTTCTTCTGCTATTAACCTCAGGTGCAGTTGATGTCTGGTGTAGGAACCTCCTCTTTATTGGACGGTATGTGATGCACTCCAAAAGCGTAGGCTAAGATAGTTCAATATTGCTGTCATGAATGACTTGCCTTCAGCCCGTGCCCGTGATGTCCCTAGGCAACTGGCCAGGGTTTCTCCTGCCCAGCAGCCGCTTCTGCCTCAGATGCCAGCTCCAGCGGCGCGTGTGTCGCCGTGCTCGCCCTCCTCCCTCGTCCACTGTCATTCTACTCGTGCTTGCGCACGAGTACAGTCAGCTTATGTCCTCCGGTGGTGCTATACACAGAGTGGCCACTGGAGGCTGTTTAAAAGAGCTAAACCTAGGAGGTGCAGTTCTGAGCAGTATGCCTTTGGAGTTCAGCTGGGGCAATCAGCCCAGAGCTCTCTAAGTGCACCAATCAAACCACAGATCCAAAGTGCACCAGCACCAATCAGCACACAGATCCAAAGTGCACCAATCACAGTCACTGCCTCCCTTTCCAATCCAGCCGGGTTCACTCCTATAAAGGGATTACCTCTTCAGTGTGTCAGTGCCTGTGATAGCGTTTAGCTGGCTTGTTATTGTTCCTGTGATTGCCTGTTTGTTTTGTTATTGACCATCTGCTTGAATCTCGACCACGTCTTCGTCTCATCTCTTTGTACTGCGCAGCTCTCTGACCTCCCGTTGTGACCCCTGGCTTGACGTCTGACTTCGCTTGTATTCTCCTGAGCGCCCGAATTGCTTCCAGTATTACCTGTTTCCGAAGCACCCGAACTGTTTCCAGTACTTACCTGACATTGCCCAGTCTGGCCTCTGGTTCATCTGCCTTCAACCCCTGTAAGCTCACATCCTTTGTGCATTTAAGTCCTGGGGGCAACCGTGTCCGGCCAGGCGTATAAATCCTCCTGGCAAACGGGGGCTTGTCTAAAGGTGAAGCTAGCAGCGGAGATTGGGGGTTGTGGGCTTTCTCTGAAGGCGGGTGTCCCACGGGCCTGACTCTTCTTACATAGACTTCAGTGACACCCTATCTTCCACAGGGGACCTCCAGCAAATGGTGCCCAGCTTAAAAGGGCAGAACACCCAGCCTACCGATCCCTCAGCAAACGCAGCTATACAGCGCCATACCGCCGCCAAGCACGCAGGGGAGGAGGAAGGCACTGGGGACACCATGAGATCGTCAGTTAAGGGCCCCAGAAGCAGAAGCTATGCCTCAGACCTTGGCAGGTTTGCTTTTCAACCCAGGTTGGGCCAGGAGGTGTTGGTCCCCCCCCGATCGTCGCTGGATCACGCGGGGCTCATCGCGGGCGCACACGGTGGCGCCCTCCCTCAGAGAACAGCGAAGCGGAGAGACGAGCTGGGAGAAATGCCCCAAGTTAGTTCGGCTGCAAACACGCTGATGGGGTCACCTGCATCCCCTCTCCTGCCTTCCCTGGATCAAATGCCCTCCAACCAGAGCAGAAGCCCCCGAATGGATGTCACCAGCGGCCCCGATCGTCGCCCACACCCCTACACCTGCTACCCCGGACGAATAGGGTATGGATGTCCCGCTGGAGATCCCAGATGAAATGCTGCGCGAAAGTCAGATTCATCTTGAAACTATCTCTCTCCTGAGAGGTATTCCGACCAAATCAGAAATCGAAAATCTAATAGCTAAGTATGAAGCTGTGCACAAACGCGAGATAGCAGCAGTGGGCCAAGAAGTATCTGAAGTTGCATCCCTGGAAGCAGAAGGCCCTTCATACGACAGTCGATTACGGGCTTTGGAAGCCAGATGCGACTCCCAGGAAGCTATAATCAAATCCTGCCATTTACACCTCGACGACCTGGAAAATCGCAGCAGACGAAACAACTTAAGGATCAGGGGCGTCCCAGAGGCGCAAGGCGCGAAAGATGTCAGAGCAATCGTAGCTGCCATTTTTAATGAGTTGCTGGAAAGAGATCCCTCCTTGCCCATCGAGCTTGATAGAGTCCACCGAGTGCTCGGCCCCAAGAGTGCGGACCCTGCCTTCCCGAGGGACATAGTCTGCCGAGTACATCGTTTCTCCCTAAAAGAGGAAATCCTGAGGAAGGCATGGACTAAAAACACCATACGTTTTAAAGGGGCTACAATAAAGATCCTGCAGGATTTATCTAAACGGACCCTTCAAATGCGCAGAGTGCTGAGACCTCTACTTGAAGCAATCACCAGCAAAGGAGCCACTTACAGATGGGGTTATCCTTTCCATCTGATCGTCAAGAGCCCCAAAGGGGTATTTCTACTGAAGAAGCATGAGGATCTAGAGGGTTTGTTCGAGTTCCTGCAGTGTGAGCCGGTCAAGATCCCGAAATGGCTGGATCTGGGCGGGTCCTCAGCGCTACTAAGGCCGCCTAGCAGAAGAAATCGAGGTTCCAGGAGCTTCAGGGATATTTCTCGAGGCCCACCACGGAGGACCGAGAGACTCCCAGATGTGGTGGTTTCTCGACCGGCAGTCCCAGCACCTCCAGAGCTTCCGGGCTGTCTGGCCCCCACTCTCCCTCGGTCCTCTCATCTGAGGTGAGGGGGGGGTTGGTGATCGAACGAAGCCAGTTGGCTTCTCAAGATGAGGACATATGAATCCTATGTGACGTTGATCCTCCGCAGTAAGGCCTCTTGTTCATTTTGCCTTCCTTTGATCATAACAGTGAGACCTTTATGCTTGATGTTTTGGTAGGTTATTCGTGTAATTAAATGTAGAGACGTGCGCTGGAGCCTTTTGGGCCTCGCGTACGTCGGCTACTGGACCACCCGTGGTTGGTAGTGGGCTGGGAGAGAGTGGAGCAAAAACCCCTGAGCGCCTTCTCACTCTTGCTGGACGCACTACCCCCCAATAGGCTGGTCTTCAGGGAACACTTGTCCCCTTAGACTACAACTATCCCACTAGTTGGGTTATTTAGTTCTTGTTTAGTGTTTTCTTTCCCCTGGTTTAGCTCCCCTTCCCCCCCCTTTTCTTTTTTCGTAATCTAACACCCCGCACCTGACTAAGGTTGCTAACGCCCTTTCCTCCCCTCCCTAGCAAGTGCGGATCTCCGGGTGAGGCCCTCGATGGGGATCGGTTTAGCCTTGCCTGGCTCTTGCCATGGCTGATGTCCGGATAGTTTCCCTTAATGCCAAAGGGATAATAGCCCTGAAAAGAGATCTCTTATATTGAGAAACATGAGAGGCCTTAGGGCTCAAGTTGCCTTCTTACAGGAAACACATTTCAAGAGGGGTAAACCACCTTTCCTTGGCAACAGGTACTACACGAGAGCGTACCACAGCTATTCTGCTGACTCTAAATCCCGGGGGGTTAGCATACTTTTGAGTGCGACCCTCCCCTGGGAACTTGTGGACTTCAAAGTGGACGAGGACGGGAGGTGGGTCTTCCTCAAGGGGACGATAGCCTCCTGTAGCTACACATTTGTCAACGTGTACCTGCCGAACACGGGACAGGTGGCCTTTTTGGAATCAGTCCTGGAAGCGCTATCAACCTTTAAGGAGGGTGAGCTGGTTTTGGGAGGAGACTTTAACCTTGCCCTTGACCCCCTTATCGACACTTCTAGGGGAGGCCCACATGGATCCTATGCGAGACTTAGGAAGCTGAAAAAAATTCTTGGGCTGCACAAGCTAGTTGATCCGTGGAGAATTCTCCACCCCAATGAACGTGACTATACATTCTACTCCAGCCCCCATGGGTCTTACTCGAGGATCGACTGATTCCTGGTCCCCCACGCCTCCCTGTGCCGGGTTTCGGACGCCACGATTGGTAGCATTACGGTCTCGGACCATGCCCCAGTTACCTTGACAGTTGCCTGCCCCACCCAAATTCCAAGGAGCTGGTACTGGAGGCTTAACACGTCCCTACTTGAGGACCAAAATGTTTTGGAGGAGGTACAGACTGATATTAAAAACTTTTTCCATCTTAATTCATCCCCAGAGATTAGCCCCGGGACTCTGTGGGAGTCGCATAAATGCGTCATTAGGGGTACCTTTATCAAAATTGGTTCCAGGATTAAAAAAGAGAAGGCCAAACAAGTTGGGGATGTGCTGGAAGAGATCGGGACTATAGAGAGGAAGCATAAACAGTCTTTGGCTAGTGAATGTCTCCCTTTTTTAACCTCCCTGAGGGAGAAACTCAAAACATTATGCTGCGACAAGATAAAAGCGCAAATTAGCAACTGTCGTAGAATCTTCTGTGAATCGGGAGATAAATGCGGTAGACTACTTGCGAGGGCCCTTAGGGAGGAGCGGGTTAAAACATACATCCCCCAAATTTCTACTATGGAGGGGTGTGTAACACATCTGTTTAGTGAAATTGGGGAAACATGGTTTTATGATCGTCTGTATAATCTACCAGGGGGGCAGAGGGGTGGGGAGGGGGATCCCATAGAACGCTATCTTGCAGACTCTGGGATGCCAAGGCTCCCCGGAGATGCCCTGGAGGAGTTGGAGGACTCAATAACGATGGCCGAGCTGCATAAAGCAGTATCGGGAGCGGCAGGGGGGAAAGCCCCGGGGGCCGGATGGCCTTAGCCTCCCATACTATAAGAAGTTCTTACCTCTCCTGGCCCCAAAGCTCCTTGAAGCCCTTAACAAGATTAGGGATGGCAACACCCTCCCCACGGATTCACTGAGAGCGTATATCTTGGTTATCCCTAAGGATGGCAAAGACCCGGCCCAATGTTCAAGCTACAGGCCAATTTCACTCCTGAACTCAGACTTAAAATTATTTGCCAAGATTTTGGCCTCCAGACTAGCTCCTCACCTACACAATGTTGTTGGCCTGGATCAGGCGGGGTTCATGCCGCACAGGGAGGCAAGGGATAACACCATAAAGGTTTTGAACCTGATCCACTTGTGACAGACGCAGAAAAAGCTTTTGATCGAGTGAACTGGGGCTTCATGCGTGCCACACTCAGGCACATCGGGCTGGGCCCAAATGCCTTGAGTTGGATCGAAAGCCTATATGGGTCCCCGTCTGCCACGGTACGGGTGAATGGGTCAAAACAGACTCCTTCCGGATAGCAAACGGGACGAGACAGGGGTGTCCGCTTTCACCCTTAATTTTCATACTTACCTTGGAGCCTTTTTTGTGTCGCATCCGCCGTAACCCTGACATTAAAGGCCTAACCAACATGTCCAAACAATATAAAGTGGCCGCATACGGGGACGACTTGTTATTTAGTCTGTCGTGCCCGGAGGTATCCCTTCCAAATCTGATGTCCGAACTGAGGCGCTATGTGGAACTGTCTGGGTATAAGATTAATTACCAAAAATCTGAGGCCCTTAACTTAACTATCCCGCCCAAGAGGTTCAACAACCTAAGGAATATTTTCCCTTTTAAAAGGGCAAATTATTCTGTCACATACCTCGGGGATCAAAATTGGCAATAATCTGGGAAAAATTTTTGACCTAAATTTCCCACCACTTTTGAGGAAGTTTGAGGAGGAGACTGCCAGATGGGCGAAGGGGAGGATCTCCTGGTTTGGCCGCGTCAATGCAACCAAGATGAATTTGCTCCCCCGCCTGCTGTACCTTCTACAGGCCCTTCCAGTGATGGTCCCTCAGAGCTTCCTGCAAAAAGTCAGAGGGCTTTTCGTTAGGTTTGTTTGGGGAGGAAAGAAACCAAGGCTAAATAAGACAATGCTATCTCGGTCCAAAGAAAGTGGGGGTCTCGGCTTCCCAGACCCAACCCTTTATCATGCAGCAGTACACCTCAGCAGAGCAGTGGATTGGTGCCTGCATGGGAGCCATAAACGGTGGGTGGATTTGGAGCAGGGGTTCCTGGATACCCCGATCTCAGGAATCATTTGGCTGGGGGATCATGGGCCCCCTCTGGCCCTGAAACACCCCACAGTTGGAGCCACTGTCAGAACCTGCAGGCACCACCTTGAACATCCGGAGTTCTCCCCTGCCCCCTCCCCAATGCTCCCAATACTGGGTAATCCTAGTTTTTCCCTGGGTACTGAAGGTCCCACATCGAGAGAATGGAGAGAAGCCGGGGTCTATAAAGTGGGTAATTTTTGGGGTGGTGAGGACTGGTCAGATGTGGGTGTACTCGCCCAAGCAAAGGGGCTAACGGCATGGACAAACTGGCAAAATAATCAGATCATGCACTTTCTCCATGCACTGCATAGCTTTACTGGAGGCTTAAGGAAAACCACCCCTTATGAGAATCTGTGTGCCAGGAAAACCGCTGTCCAGCATACGCTGGAGAACGAGAGGCCCTCCTTTCTGAGAAAAAGTCTCTTTCTCCGAGGAACAATGTAGAAAACTCTTGGCCATGCCGCATAAGAAGTCCATTTGCACGCGAATTCAAGAGTGCAACTACAAAATTCTGTCGCGCTGGTATAGAGTGCCCGTAGTTTTACATAAATGGTTCCCAGAGGCCCCTGAAAAATGTTGGAGGTGTAATGATGCAAGAGGCGATATGCTACACATTTTCTGGTCTTGTCCTGTCTTAAAGCCGTTCTGGGAGCTGGTTAGGGGGATAGCGAGTAAAGTTACTGAAACTGCGGTGCCTGATGATCCAGCCTCCTGCCTGCTCCACATGACCAAAGTCCCTTTAAAGAATTATAAGAAATCTTTGTTGTGTCACCTTCTTAATGCAGCAAAAACTTGCATCCCCCTAAGGTGGAAAAACCCGGACCCACCTTCAGTTGATATGTGGATCATGAAGGTAAATAAGCTCATGCGGTTCGAGAACGTGATTCTCTCTCTCGAGAAAATTGATTAGAGAATTTCACGATTACCTGGTTTGACTGGCTGAGGTTCTCGGAGTCTGCGGAGTGCAGAGCTCTGCTGGCAGGTGCCCGGGGATTCGCACGCTCCCCCCCCCCACACCTCCACTTAGCATTTTAAAGACCACACAGACTCATGACCTGTTTGTTAGTTTAGGGTTTATTCTGCTGTTGTATTCATGATGCTCGTTGCTATCCCTTTACAAGGGCTTGAAATGTGTAACTCTCAATGCCTTCTTTGTGTTACGATGTACTTTTTCTGTACCACTATTTTTGAAAAGCCAAAAAATAAAGAATATTAAAATATAAAAAAAGAAAAAGTCAAAAACGTTTGATCATGCAAGATGGCATACACATTTAGAGTCCTTTCTGGATGGCCCTTGAGGTATATTTTTGAGCTGGATTTGTCATAAAGGTCTTTACCACAAACCTCTGTACATGAAGAAGACACTGTAGTGGGTATTGCAGCTTGGTAAATTGGAGGAAGGGCCAGAAAGCGAAAAAGCATTCGGATATATAATATAATTACAAAAGAACAGTGAAAATTTAGTCAATTCACCGGCAGCATTGCTAAGCATGAATTCAGCAAAGTCATTCTATTCAGACCACTTGTCTTGGCAGTCCAATACATGCAGTAACAGCACAAGTACTGCTCTAAAGACTGATTCATCCTTTGGTTAGATTGGGGGTGGTAGGCTGAGGACAACTAGATTTGAATCTCCAAACAAGCACAGAATTCCCCCCAAAACCCGGAAACAAATTGGACCCCCCAATCAGAGACAATCGCCTTGATTCAGAGCCTCTCTCGCATGCATTCCCACCAGCAGAAATGATCTCAAAAGACCATACTTGGTCTATTTTCCATGTCGGGTGATTCTAAGCCTTGTTTTTTTGGCCTTGCCCTTTTTGCAGGAAATACGCCAAATGAGTGTTCGCCGTATAAATACGTCTGGTTCCCCCAGCTGCTCAGGCATATATGTTTCGGTTCACATAGCTCCTCCTTCTTCTCCACTCTCCTCTCTTGAGGCTAGCCTAGCTTCCACTCCACCCAGCTTCCCTGTGTCCCATTAGGCCCTTCCCTAGTCTACTGCCCCTTTTTTATTTGTGCCTTATTTTTAGCAACCGCAAGATGGGCCACTCTCTTAACATCCAATGTGTCGTGGGGCCAGATCTTTGCATTTTGGCTGGCTTCTCTAATAATGCATTTATCTTGAGGAGTTCCAGTTTATACACCCATTCTGAGAGTGGTAAGCTGACTAGAAGTTGGCTTGTTTATTGCTGGATTGAATCTGCCTGTTTATTGTTTATGTTGCATTTGCAATGTGTTTTTCCTTTCTGTTATGTCTTTTTATAATTGTTCCAAGTTTATTGTCTTAGCCAATTGCTATCCCTGCCCTTCATCATTTCGACTGCTCATGCTACTCTCTGAATGTCCCCTTCGCACTGTTGCAGTTATAAATGCTTAGTCCGAGCATCCTGCCTTACCTTTTGCTTGTTTGGCCCTAATCTTTTGTGATACTTACTATTTGGTCTAGGCTGTTTTGATGTTGTGTTGCCTGCATAACATTGCCTTAAGCGAAAGGATGGCAGCATATTTGGAGGAGAACACCCCTGCTTGTGCTCCAAAGACAGCTATGTTAGGGGTTACATATAAAGGTTGCTTATACCCTTGGTGTGTGTAGTCACACAACATATGTAGCAAAGGCAAGCCATCTAAGCAGGCTGTGCTTGTGGGAACTAAGGTTGGTGGGTGGTGCGTTTGGTTGTCTCTCTCTTCCCCGTGCCAAGCTACAATTTGCTAAAATGTCTTACCACTGGTGGGCACATCGGTCCACCTGGTAGGTGTTGGGGTGGAGCATCCTCAGCATGAGTAAATTGTAGTGTTTTGGGGAGTCCCCCTCCAGTTAGCGAACAAAGTAAAAGGTGGCTTTAGTGAGATGTTCAATGTTTCCTGTACAAGCAACCCTCTAGATGTTCAGCACTTATCCCTTAGCCTGTCCGGTGCTGAGTTTCTGCCAAACCACCATCTTCAGGTCGTCCCACTTTTTCTTAGCCTGCGCACCATCCTTGGGTTCTGGTCCCGCCACATTGCAGGCAATCGCCAACCATAAGTGCTTCCGCAACATTTTGGGGGCTGAACGGGACCCAACCAGTCGATCATAATTTTGGAAAGATCAGGCCTGGCTGTGGCAACACTGCTCAGCCTTTGGCCCCCAGTTGGCTCTGCATGGGGCTCTTTTGTGGACTCTGCAGTGGGGCCCACACTGGGTTCTGCCCTGGGGTACGCATAGTGCTCCAGTGTCCTGACCATTGGTTGGTCCATGGTGGGCTGTCGGGAGTGTATCAGCAGGGGCATGCCTGTGAGACAAACGGCAGGCCCTAAGGCTGCGGTACCTGGGCTGGGTGCTGCTGGTTCCTCAGCCATGCCTGTGTTCTTGGCTATGAGGGCTGTGTGACATTTATGGTGTGGCATTGTGAGCTCCTAAGTCAGTGTAGAAAGCAAATCTGACCCTCAGCTGTGTTATTTTATACCTGGTTTATTTAACAGCCCCTCAAAGGTGCAAGCAACCTATAGGCTACATGTGCATATGGATGCAAGCACACATCTGGGGTCAGTAAGGGAATGTGGGTGCTTGTGTGCCTCAGGGCAGGGGTGCGTCATATAGACGACATCCAAAGACATGCAACATAGCATCCACCTTGTTCACCTGTGAGCAGCAGGAGGAAATTATGATGGTAAGTCACACTTTCATGCCATTTGCCTATGCATGTGTGATGCATTACACTCCTGCCAAGGCCAAGGTGGCAACAGGTGACAGTGGACGCGAAATATGAGCGAATGCACATGGCACTACAGTTGTGGTGAAGGTCTGGCCTTTCAACGTTACAGGCCACAATACTTTACTGCCACTGTCACATGACCACTCTGGCATGTTTGTATGTGACACAGGGGTGCCTAAGTGGTTTAGGTTTGACATTTCTATGCAATCCTCCACTATTGTGGGATGTGAGAGCTGGCCTCAGCTTGTTGCTGGCCGTGGTCAGCGAGCCCTATCCCATAGTAGTAGCTGAGTGGAGAGGTTGGCACACCTTTTGGCCTAAGTGTGTCTGTGCTTGTAACCCGATACTATTGTGGTATGGGAGAGCTGTATTAGCATTGGCATACACTAGCATATACGTGGCTTGGGTGCTTCCAGTGTCCCAGAAATTTACTTAAAGGAGCAGGAATGTGCATGTGTAGCTAAAGAAGAACCCAGAGGACATAAGTTAACAATGCACATCGGTTTGTTGTTTGCAGAATTTCATGGAGCAACTGTACAACATGAAGCTCAACACACATGAAAAGAGGACGTTGGCAGTGGAAGTGGCAAAACATGTGAGTGGCAAGGGGACATCACCTTACACCTTCACCCAAATAATGTAGCACTGGTCGGACCTCAAACGGTGAAAATGTCCCTGGTTGCGGAGGTTCTACAGCCAGAACTTTCCAGGTAAGTGGACGTACAACAGAGAAGGTGAGCTACCTGGGTAATGAGTAACATGTTTGACAAAATGTTCTTTTGTAGCTGGGGAGTTCTGACTGCAGATCAAGCCCACCCAGAGGCGAGGAGTCCGACCATTGGAGCCAAGAAGACAGGGTGTGGATGTAAGGCAGCGGCCCTGAACCCTGCCGACGTCCTCAGAGGCAGCACCACCACCAGCCATAGAGCCCACTGCAGAGGTTGAGCTTGGAGTAGCCCACAGCTTCTGCTCAATACCCCCAAAAAATGCACCTGCCTTGGTGTTTATAACTCCTGGCTTAAAGTCGATAACAATATTGAATCAGGAGAAAAAAAGTGTCTAGCGTGAATGTAATCTTTTAGCGGATTCAATGTAGTCAAGGTTCTTATGGTCAGTGTACACAGTAATGGAATGTAAGGAACCTTCCAACCAGTGCCTCCACTCCTCAAATGTCAGTTTCTCACATCGGAATTCTGTTGTCTGAACTAAATTCAATCATGAAGTATGCGCAAGGGTGTAATCTTTCGGGAATGCCTGAATACTGAGTGAGAACAGCCCCTACCTCAAGTTCGACTTTGACAATAAATGGATGATTTACATCAAGCTGAACTAACACTGTAGCTGAGGTTACATAGTTACATAGTTAATACAGTTGAAAAAAGACATATGTCCATCAAGTTCAACCAAGGGTGTTGGGGTAGGGGAAGTTATTTTTTAATTTTTTTTTTTTGTTCTGATAACAGCTACTAGTAACTGCTAATGTTATTTTCTTCGAAATATGCATCTAATCCTTTTTTGAAGCTGTCAGCGGTTGATGCTGTAACAAGCTTCTGTGGGAGGCTATTCCACAGATTTATAGTTCTTATGGTAAAAAATTATTGTTGCCTCTGGAAATTTTTATTTTCAGCTGAAGGGAATGCCCCCCTTTTCTGTAGAGAGAATTTGACTGCAAATAGTCTTTCCCCATACTTTTTGTATTGCCCATTTATATATATATACAAGTTAATCATGTCCATAGTTAGAACGCCTGTTCTATGTACTGGTGGCCAGAACTGGATGGCATATTCCAGATGAGAGCACCACATTCGCCTTGTGCCAATCCCCTCAAGAACAGGGGTGATGAGATAAATGAGCTTGGGTGAAGTTCATCTGGTCCTGCAGTCTTATTCATATTTAAATTATTTAGTCTTTATTGGATGATATCCATGTTTAGCTTGTTGAGTATTATATTTGGGCTATTGTTATTAGTGGCATCTCCTGTGCTGGCTCCTTGATCCTCTCTTGTGTAAACAGAGCTAAAATCCATTTCACAGCCCTGCCTTCTCTTCATCCCCAGTGACCATTTCCCTGTTATCATTAATTAGGGTACCTACCTGTTCTGATTTAGTTTTCTTTGAATTTATATATTTATAAAAATGTTTAGGGTTTGTTTGCTTTCTGTGGCCATATCTCTTTCATTTTGTTACTTACATGCCCTTGTTTCTTTCTTACATGCTTTATTTACTAATTTATACTTTTCAAGGGTAACAGATTTGTTACCCATAGGACAATTAATTTTAAGCACTCCCATTTGGCATCTGTATCCTTATTCTTCGACAGATGCTCCCAGTCTATGCCCTGGAGTGCAGCCCTGAGCCTGGGGAAGTTGGTCTTACTAAAAATCAGTTTTTTGTCCTCACAGACAGGAAGTATTTCTTACAGTTAATGTTAAATACAACTATATTGTGAACAATAAAAAAGCCTTAAAAATATAAGGTAATAATACCGCACATATGACAACAGAGAAAATTAATCAATAAGCTCTACGTGTATCACAGTCCCAAACTCCTAGTAAAGTCCAAAAACCATATAAAAACACAGAGCTTCTTCCAGGGTTTCAATGTCATTTTCATATAGCCATAATCCCAAAGTGCATGCACCAGCTCATTCAAAAGTGCCCACAACCCAACCCCACCCAATTAACAGGAAAAAACAGGAAACACAATGCTTTTTTTCCCTTGATGAAAAGTCCTCTCACTTGATATACTACCTCACTTGAAAATACAAGCAAAATCTCATTTATGGGTTAGGTCTGTATGTGGAGCAACTATGGATGAGAACCCTTTAATGAATTGCCTATAGAAATGTGCAAATTCAAGGAATATCTGTAGGGCTTTCAAGGTTCTGGGTTAGTCCCACTCTAAGACAGATACTTTAGCAGGATCCATAACCAACCCCTGGTTAGAGACCAGATACCCTAGGAAGGGAACCTTGGTGACCGTATCTGTTCTTGACAGTAATCTTATTCAGACCTTGATAATCATTGCAAGGGTGTAATCCCCCATCTTTCTTCTCAACAAAAAAAAAAAAACGCCCCTGCAGGTGAGACAGATGGATGGATGAAACCCTTACCCTTTGATCCCTTTAAAGTGGATCAAAACCTACCATGGAGTCTATGAGACTCCAGGACAGGCATATTTGCTTCCCCAGGGCATCCAGATTCGGAATTCCCCGCTGTGTAAAACCCCAGAGGTCATCCGAAAAATTACCTTCTTTCTCGGTCCAAGGGCGCATTGAATCCCTGCTATCCCTTTAGCAGGGCGCGTCCCTGGACCAGGCATTTGTGAATGACTGGCGTGGGCACGCTCCCTGTTAAAGGGTAGTGGAGAAAGCAGTCACCAGCACGCTTGGATGGCGGGAGCGGATCCGAGGGCTCTGACTGGATGGGGAAGGGTGAGTGAGAATCGACGTTCTGGGGGGTTTCCCCGATCAGGGTGCCCCAGGGGTAAGAACCAAAACCCAGGATATTCAAAATCCTGGCTTTTGGTCCACTTTAAATTCTTAAAATCTGGAGTGGTAGCAATATCTAGAATGAGAAGCTGCAGACTTTCTGAAAAGGAGGAACCCACAACTAATCTGATTAGCAAAGTCTTAAAGGAACCACTCCACCATAGACAGGTTCGGTTTCGACCTCCGAAACTTGAGGGGGTTTATTAAAGGGTATAAATTGAATACCTAGAGTGGAGAAAGCGGCCACCAGCTCGCTTGGATGGCGGGAGCAGATCCGAGCACTGTGACTGAATGGGGAAGGGTGACTGAGAATCAACGATCTGGGGGGTTTCACACAGCGGGGTATCCCAGATCAGGGTGCCCCAGGGGTAAGAACCAAAACCCAGGATATTCAAAATCCTGGCTTTTGGTCCACTTTAAATTCTTAAATTCTGCAGTGGTAGCAATATCTAGAATGAGAAGCTCCAGACTTTCTGAAAAGGAGGAACCCACAACTAATCTGATTAGCAAAGTCTTAAAGGAACCACTCCACCATAGACAGGTTCGGTTTCGACCACCGAAACTTGAGGGGGTTTATTAAAGGGTATAAATTGAATATCTAGAGTGGCAGAGAGATTTTATCCAAAAAGTTACCAGCTGCCCCACTACTGATAAAGGCTGTGACATCTTTTTGGAGCTGTTCCCATATGATCATAGTGGGAAACAACAATTTGTTTAGAAAAGGATACCTGATCGCCTAGGCCCCTGGCTCGCCTTTCGGTCAGGTCTTGGCAATATGAACTGGATTGCCGCAGTAGAGGCACAGGCACAGGTGGGGAGGAAGTAGCAGGACTCACACGACAGGCCAGATCTGTACTTTTCTCTAACCGCCACTGGGGGCCAACCTGAACGGCCATGTCTGTGGGTCTGGGTCTCCCTGCAGAAGGGACATCGCCTGGCCTACCCTCTGAGACTCAGTACTTTACAAGTTAGGCTGCATTTGGAAATAAAAAAGGCAAGAACTTGGTGCAGCCCCCATTTAACTTCCTAGGAAGGGGAATCTTAGGATCTGTGGAGATCATGGCCACTTGAGAGGCGGATGGCTGACAATTTTGCTGAGAGGCCATCTGGTGTGTAAGCTGTTCAATTGAACTGGCCATAACCTTGTTTTGTGCCACGAGACTTTCCAAGCAGGCATTACTGGACATGGTTGCCCCCAGGTCTCACAAGCGCAAATGTTATCGACTGAGGGCTGGACTTGTAGGTGGGTGAGCATAAACTGGGGTTTAAGGGTCATACACCGGAAGTCAGACCAACAGGCGTCAAGGCAGAGGGATAACCAGAGGTAAAGTCAGAGGACAGGCCGAAGGTCAAAACCGTCGTAGTAGGAGCGATGTACCGAAGGAAGCAGAGATTCGGTCAGGGAATCCGAGGTCAACAGCGGAGGTTCAGAGGAGGCGAGGTAAAAGGTCGATCACGAGAACACAAGTAATAGAGCACAGCACCTAACCCAAGCTATTTCGGGTATTGATGACAGGGTCTGTGCAGGGATAGAATGGGGCAACTTAGAGTTGATTGGCCCCACAATAATACCAGGTATGATTTGCCCATACTGATTGAGGGCAGGGCGGCCATACACAACGTTAGGCGGACGAGCTGCCTATAGCACCGCTGGAGGACATAAGGTCTCATGTACACGCACGCATGCGTACACGTGCAGAGATGTCCGGGATGCAGGAGTAGGAGAGGTACCGCACGGTTGCAATGGCAATAATGCATCCGAAAATTAAAGCTAAAGTTTATGGTCATGGAAATTATAACTTATAATATATCAATGTTACCCACCTGTTCTGAGCCTGTGACTCGGCCTGCTTATTTCTAGGACATGAATTTGTCTGTCTGTTCTCTGCATGTGATGCTGGCTGCCTTTTCCTGCATTTGTTTCCCACGCCCCAAAACTCTAAACCAGAAATTCCTGCATGCTCAGCAATCCTGTTCACATGGGCCTGCCCCATTATTCCAGCGATTCCTGGTGTCCTCAAGGCTGGAGTGAGCTAAAGATGTCCCTATGGACCCACGAGCTGCACTCCTGGGTTTCTGATGGGTGGATGTGGCCTTAGTAGGCCAGCTGCCATGAAAAATACAATTCTGTGAGTACTCACCTGTAGAATTGTTTTTACTATACATGGCACGGCCTGTTTCAAGAAATCCTTACATATGGGATATTCCGCTACAAGGTGGCGCAGTGCACTGCAGAAGAGTTGTGGCTCCTCCCGGTACCATATAAAAACAGGATCACCAGTACACCTCTCCAGTGTTGACAAGCAGTTATACAAGAAGCCGAGAAGTAATAAAGGTAAAAAAGGTAAAAAAAAACATAACTAACTTGGAACAATCACCATAAAGAGGCAACCAAGAATAACGATAACAAGGGTGGGGTGAAACAGGCCGTGCCATGCATAGTAAAAACAATTCTACAGGTGAGTACTCACAGAATTGTATTTTTCCTATTGCATGGCACGGCCTGTTTCAAGAAGTCCTTACGTATGGGACATCCAATAGCAGTGTCCTTAAAGTACGGTGGGATCCCCAAAGAGTAGCAACAGGCAGTTCAGACCACTACCACCTGAAGTACCTTGCGGCCAAAAGCAGCATCAGCTGAGACCTTAACATCAACCTTGTAAAACATAGAAAAAGTATGAACAGAAGACCAAGTAGCAGCCTTACAAAGTTGTTCAACAGAAGCCTGGCGCTGAAAAGCCCAAGAGGCACCAATAGCACAAGTGGAATGGGCAGTAAGCCTAAAGGGAGATTCCTTACCCTTAGCCGAATAGGCCTTTACCACCGCCTGACGAATCCACTTACTAATAGTAGACTTGGCCGGAGGCAAACCCTTCCTAGGAACAGAAGGAAGAACAAAAAGAGCATCAAATTTCCTAAAAGACTCAGTAGCCACCAAGTAAAACTTCAATACCCTGACAACATCCAAAGAATGAAGCACCCGTTCCTTAGAATTAGCAGGGTTAGGACACAAGGAAGGTAAGACAATGTCCTGATTGAGATGCAAGGCAGACACAACCTTAGGCAAGAAATCCGGCTTAAGCCAAAACACCACCTTATCCTGATGCCACTCAAAATAAGGAGGTTTAATGGAAAGCGCCGCCAGCTCAGAGACTCGCCTGACTGAAGTAATAGCCACCAAAAAGGCCACCTTAAGAGTCAGAATGGGCAGCGCCGCCCCACGGATAGGCTCAAAGGGAGGACCCTGCAGAGCAGACAACACCAGATTCAAGTCCCAAACCGGTAGCATAGGCTTACGTGGCGAACGCACATGAGTAACTCCTTGGAAAAAAAAGCTTAACCAGCGGGTGATTGGCAAAGGATCTTTGGAAAAAAATTGCTAGAGCTGACACCTGTTCCTTGAGGGTACTAAGTTGAAGGCCCGAATCCAAACCATGTTGTAAAAATTCCAGAATCCTGGGGATAGAAAACACCCGACAAGGAAGAGACTTGGACTCACACCAGGCAATGTAAGCATGCCAGACCCTGTAGTAGATAAAGGACGAGGACTTCTTCCTAGCCCGAATGATAGTATCAACAACAGAGGCCAGCAACCCCTTATCCGTCAAGATGGAGGTTTCAGCAGCCAAGCCGTTAAAGCCAGGATTTGTAAATTGGGATGGCGCAGCTGTCCCTGAGTGAGAAGATTTGGATCCTTGGGCAAAATGTACTGATCTACTGCCAGCTGCACGACGTCTGCGAACCAAAACCCTCCTTGGCCAACAGGGGGCCACCAGAATGGCTGGTACCCCTTTCTGGGCTATCTTGCGCAGCACCCTGCCTAGCAGAGGAAAGGGAGGGAACACATAGAGGAGCCGAAACTCCGTCCAAGGAATCGCTAGCACATCCGTGGCGAAGGCCAGATGATCGACAGGGAGACAAATCTTGGAAGCTTGTGATTGCGGCGGGAAGCAAACAGGTCCACATCCGGCTGACCCCAGCGGTGACACCTTGTTGCTGAGGGACCATTCCCCCAGCCGAGACGTCCCCCTGCTCATGGAGTCTGCCTCCTGGTTCTCCACCCCCGGAATGTAGACCTCCGAGATGCAAGGGACATTCTCTTCCGCCCAAGACAGTATCAGGGACACTTCCTTGAGGGCTCGCTTTCTCCGAGTCCCTCCCTGATGATTGTTGTAGGCAACCGCCGTCGGGTTGTCCGAGCAGATCTGAACAGCCCGACCCCGAAAGTGTGTGGTCAGCTGAGAAAGAACCAACCTGATCGCCCTCAGTTCCAGGACATTGATGGGAGCATGGGCCTCCTGGGGGCCCCACCGACCCTGAAACTTCAGAGACTTCCAATAGCCCCCCTAACTGGTCAGACTGGCATCTGTGGTGACAGTCTCCCAGCACGGAGGCAGAAAGGTCCTGCCCACTAGAAGGTTCCTTGAGTCCAGCCACCACGAGAGGGACTGTCTGGCCAGGGGGGACAGAGCAAATTCCTGATCCAGGGACACAGGGTCCCGATCCCAAACTGACAAGAGGTGCAACTGAAGAGGTCTCATGTGAAACTAAGGGGACCGCCTCGAAGAAGGACACCATCAGGCCCACTAACTGCATCCCTTGCCGGATGGAGGGATGGGGACACAAGAGCAGAGCCCGTGCCTGCTTCTGAAGGCCCTCCACTTTCTGCTGAGGCAGGAATACCTTGACCTGAGAGGTATCCAGAGTCATACCTTGAAAGGACCTCACCAAAGGCGGAGACAGTGAAGACTTGGGAAAGTTGATCACCCAGCTGAAGGACTCGAGAGTGGAGGTCACCACCTGAGTATCCTTCTCGGCCTGATGAAGAGACTGAGCCACAATCAGAATGTCGTCCAGGTAAGGGAGGATGCGAATGCCCTGGTTCCGCAACAGAGCCATCACGCCCGCAAGCACCTTGGTGAACACCCGAGGTGCCGAGGTGATACCGAATGGTAAAGCCACAAACTGATAATGCTGATCCTCTAGAGCGAACCTCAGGAATCTCTGATGACCTAGAAAGATTGGCACGTGAAGATAGGCATCCTTGATCTCCATGATGGTCATGAAGTCGCCCGGGCAAAGGGTACTGACAGCCGAGCGTAGCGTCTCCATGCGAAAGTGCTTGAACCTGACAAACTTGTTGAGACCCTTCAAGTCCAGGATGGGCCTCAAAGACCCGTCCTTTTTGGGGAACGTGAAAAGATTGGAGTAGTACCCCTGACCCTGTTCTTGGGAAGGTAACAGGCAAACAGGCAAACACTCCTGACTGCAACAGGTGTTGAACTGCAAGGTGCAAACCTGACAGAGGGTTTTGAGACATCCGGGATCTGAGGAATCTTGGGGGCGGCCAGGCTGCAAACACTATCTTGTAACCAGAGGACACCACCTCCTGAATCCACCGGTCTGAGACGCGGAGCATCCAGACGTGAGCAAAGAGCCGAAGCCGTCCCCCCACCTGGATGGGTGAGGGCGCCTCCTCATGCCGGAGGGGCCTTGGGCTTGGCCCCTAAGAGAGACCGGGGTGACCACAGGACCTGCCACGTCCCCAAGACTCTCTGCGGCTACCCGAGAAGAGGGAGCCATGACCTCCTCTAAAGGCACGAAAGGAGGAGGAGGAAGTACCCCGAAAGGGACGAGGCTGCTTCCTACGCTGAGGTAGCCTACCATCCTTGGCTAGAACATCCAGACGCTCACCAAAGAGCCGTAGCCCCGCAAAAGGGAGCCCAGTGAGAGCCTTCTTAGCTGCAGTGTCAGCTGCCCACTGACGCAACCAAACAGAGCGGCGCATAGCCACCAAGAGGGCAGAGACCCTACCACCCAGCCGGACCGCATCATCCACGGCAGTAAGCAACAAAAATCAGAGCAAAGCTAGAGGGCCCTATAATCCTCCCTCCTCCTACCAGCCATAGCGCCATCAGTGAGATGCTTGAGCTTTTTCTTAAGGGCAATAGCTGTAATGGCAGTGGTGCAGACCGGACACAGCCCAGCCCCCACAAATGTAAAAGCATGGCAGGCCAGCTGATCCATACGCCGATCCGCACTGTCCCGCAGTGTAGTAGTGTCAGTGGCATGACCGAGGTGTTGTACAGCCCTAGAACGGGAACGTCCACTCAGGGGGACATGACCATCGCTTGACCAGGTCAGCAGAAAAGGGATACCTCTTATCCAACCCTTTGGGCACCGCGGGCAATCTATTAGGACGGTCCCACTCCTTGAGCACCATATTAGAGAAATGGCCCTGCTCAGGGAACTCACCCTGCTTCCTCTTAGCCACCTCAGGGGGGGGAAATGTGCAAGGTTTCAAAAATGTCAAACAGTCTATTAGTGTCATCAGGGAGCCATGAATCCTCCCCGGACGCAGACCCAGGGTACCCCTCCTGCTGGTCCCCAGAGGAGTCAGAGTCCTGGAAAAGCTCCCCCTCCTCTAGGGAGTAACGGCCACCAAGGGCATCAATTCCCTCATCCTCCTCAGCAAAGAGGGAGGGCGTGGGAGCCAGGTGCCGCTTCTTGCCAGAGGCCTTACCTGGAACAGGCCAGGCAAGCTGCCTTTCAATGCTGGCCACACGAATTGCCAGATCAGATTGTGACCCCCTGCTAGTATCCCCCTCACTGGGGGCTAAATGCAGGCGCGTGGGGGTAGGCGATGCCGAAGGGAGCACAGAACTGGGAAGAGAAGCGCTCAACCCAGCCTGGGCTGCAATGATACCTTGGGCGCACGGCACGCACACCGCGCCACTACCACTCAAAGGGGATGTCCCGCACATGACACACAGCCGGGATTGCCCCAAAGGACCCCCGAGCACGCTATCCCCAGAAGCCTCCATATGGTGATTAACACAGGCGCAATAGGCCAGCACAGGGTAACGGCTGATAAAAAGCCACCCGGGATGCCCCCCCAAGGGATGCCCCCCGAAGAGCCAGTAAAGGGGGATGAGGGAGGGTAGGGAGCAGAACCGGGAGAAACCACAACCCACAGTTATCCCGCCTGAAAGACATAAGTAACATGCACATAAGCATCCCGCAGCTCATGCCCCAAGGAAACAAAACCCCCAAAGGGGACTCACGGACCAAGGAGACCGAAGGCAGAGGATCACCAAGCCACCAGACCACCGCAGGAAACGACACAGGAAACGATCACCGCCGCAGCCCAGGGAGGAGGAGGGGGCCCAGACGCGCAGCAGTCTCAAAATGGTGCCTGCACGAAAACCTCGAGAGGGCGGGTCACTGGGGGGCGACGCGATGTGCGTCATCCCCCGGCCCCGCCCCCCCGAAGAGCGCGAAAAACTGCGCTCATGTGACCGCGCCAGCGCCATCACAGTCCAAAACACCTCACAGCCATAGCGCCGCCCACCGCGGAGTACAAAGCGCCGACGGCGGCAAAAAACGTAAACACGACTCGCCACTACCACCCGCCCCCCCCCCCCGAACACACGCTGGGGGGAGGGGGGAGAGGAGAGCGAGCAGGCTGCGTCAGGAGCTGGCCAGGGTAGGGGGGGGAACCCCAGAAACCAGAAAAACAAGGGGCTGACCAACCAGAACACAGTCCCCAAAAACACTCACCCCCTCAGAAGCTAGGACAGGAACTCCGCATCCCTCAGCAGGCTCACCATAAAGCCTATGGCCGGCTACCCTTTGTGGTACAGAGTCTGCGGCTTGGAGCAGCGCTCCTTGAGCACCTGACCCTAGTGTTCCTCTACCTTCATCCGATCCATCAGCCGAGGCTGGGAGGCACAGAGGGTCCAGAAGCGGGTGGAAATAGACATGCAGGGCCGCAGGCTTGGTTGCTCCGCTCACCTGCGCAATATAGAGAGCCATCTTCTATCTTCGCAGTATCACTGCAGAGGAAACACTGGAGAGGTCTATTGGTGATCCTGTTTTTATATGGTACTGGGAGGAGCCACAACTCTTCTGCAGTGCACTGCGCCAACTTGCGGCGGAATATCCCATACGTAAGGACTTCTTGAAACAGGCCGTGCTATGCAATAGGAAAACAAACCTGTTTCTCATTTTTGGTCTAAACCCGTTTCTCAGTTTGGGTCTGAACCAGTTTCCGAGTTTGGGTCTGAACCTGTTTTTGAGTTTTGCCTAGACTCTGCTTCTATGGGTTTCTGTGGTGTTGGTTTTAGTATCCCTGGCCACTGCCATAAAGGTCCCGGTTTCCCTGCGCACTGCCCAATGAGTTTTTTGATCCTTGCAAAAAGATACCCTTTAGCCTTCACCGTGAGGAAGACTCAGAAAATATCAAAGCACTTAACAGGTTTATGGTGCAGGAGGTCCCAAGTGTCTGAAATTCCCCTTATAAAGACGGAAGTGAAGACATTTCTGGTGTTCTGAACTGGTGAGATGCAGATCATCTTTGCTTAAAGTCTGATGATTCCTGGTTATGCCACCTGCTGTAATATATGTGCCTGACCTTTGGGATGATCTATCTTTCTCCTGTGTTTTGTTTGTGTGGTGTTCTCTACACTCACAGGTGACTGTAATTCCCTCATCTTCCATACAAAGGTTTCTGTGTAACCCCACCTCCTTATTGGATTATTGGGTCACTTTTTCTGAGTGTCCATGTGCTCTCTTCCCTACTTCCAGTCCCTATCCTATTATTGTTTTTTGGTCTAATGACCTCTACTTGCCATCACTGTTCTAGGCCTTTGTCCTACTGTTATCCCTGTCAAGTTACAGTCCTCCAGTTGTTAATGTTAGTACGTTTGCTGTGTGGTTTGTGTCCCAGGACCTGTGCAGAACCCAACATCTGATGGTTGGGTGAAGAAGCTGGTTGGTTATAGGCTGCTATCACATATCAGGTCTTCTGTGCTCTGGGTGCCTGCTGTGGTGTGGGCATGGTTATCTTTGTGTGTCTATGTTCCCAGCCTGTCTCTACCCACCTGCTCGTAGCCTGTAACTCTACCCGTCTGTTCCCAGCCTGTGACTTTGGGTGTCTGTTTGTAGCCTGTGGCTCTGTCTGTCTGTTCCCAGCATGCAACTACCCAACCATGGCTCTGCACCCCTGTTTCACAGACATGTTCCCTGAAACTTATTTTACTAAATCTGTGGCCTATGTGCATAGGTAGAATTAGCCCTTTGGCTGAAGGCCATCTTTCGGCCATCCTTTGACCCTGTATCTAAAATGAAAGATTTCCAAACCTTCTTGTTTGTCTAGGCCTTTCCTTCACTTTCAGACTACAAATGTACCTACTTCAGAAATCCTGAGGCAGTGAAATGCAGGTTCTGCAGAATGTGCGAGGGGTAGCATGTGTTCAGCAGAATCCACTGCAAGATCCTTGAAGCAGGCCCGCCTGCACCCCAAAAATACAATTCTGTGAAGTACTCACCTGTAGAATTGGTATTATACGCATACAGCACGTCCTGCTCCATCTATAATAATTACACATGGGTAATACTCCGCCAGAGGGCGCTGTTCACTGCAGACATGCAAAAACAGGCTCCTCCCGGCCCTTCATATACCCAGGGACCTCCCACAAATCCCCAGTATTGAAAAGCAGTGAGAAAAGAAGCCGGGAGAAACCAACCACCAACTGGTAACAATAGTAATGATAACAATCACCATACAGGGGATCCAGAAAAATGTAAAACCAGGGTGGGGTGGAGCAGGACGTGCTGTATGCGTATAATACCAATTCTACAGGTGAGTACTTCACAGAATTGTATTATTCTAAGCATACAGCACGTCCTGCTCCATCTATAATAATTACACATGGGACATCCAATAGCAGTGTCCATAAAGTAGGGTGGGATCCCCCCCAAAAAAGGCACAGCAGACAGTAAAGGCGCTGTCACCTGCAAAACTTTGCTACCAAGTACGACATGAGCAAAACCTCTAACGTCAATCCCATAACAAAACCTTTGAAAAGGTATGAACAGAGACAAGCAGTGGTCTAGCAACTTATTCAACAGAAAACCTGGTGCTGAAGGGCCAAAGGTACCCAAACACCAATATAACGGAATAAATGAGAGAGGGAGAATCCTACCCCTAAAAGGAATAGGCCAGTGTAACGGCCCAACCAGCCCACAGGCAACAGAAGCCTCGGTAAAACTTAGAACTTTCCCCAACGGGGAAATGAAAACTGGTCTCCCGTCAGACAGGCGGGGATACTGACCCCTTCATTAACAAGGATCAGCAAGAAGCCGAAACCTTTACTCAGGACCAGGAAGTCAACCATCCAAGTAAGATCAGTCCAAAGGGCGCATTGGCCCTGGAAACAAACGAGATCAGGCGCATACATAAGGAGGCGCCCGCAGACCCCGAAGGGCATCAGTCCCCCTAAGGAAAACAACCAGGAAAATTTCAGCATTATTAAGAATAAGGCCCATAGGCAGACTAAAAGGACTTAAATAATGATCATAAAACACCACTTGGACAAGGGACAAGGGGTCCGGCGTAAGGCGGATACCACCACGTCATGGTGTGTATATAGATATATATATACATATATATATATATATATATATATATAACGAGCGAAGGCTAAGTAATCAGATCCACCTTCACAGGCACACGTCTGACTGAAGCAAGAGCCCCCGGAGAAGCGACTTGGACTACAAAACAGCTCAGACAGCATCCAGAATAAGTCCCAAGGGAACAACCCGCAGGGCAAACAGAATGAAAATTGATCCCAACAGGGACCATAGAACTACTTGGGAGATGCACCTAAGCAATCCCCAAGAGAACTCCTCACAAGGAAGACAGAACCAGACTCCTACAGGAAGACAGACAGGACAGAACCTGAACCTTCAGAGTACCTAGATGGGGAGCCAACCCCAACCTATGCTGTAATGACTCTGGGAACCGAGAACGTCCAACAGGGAAGAGACCAAGACTCATGCCAATCAATATGGGTATACCATAAACCACAATAGACGGAGGAAGAAGAAGCCAAGGAAGCTTGCTCCTAGCCCCCCATATACCAAGTCACCCAGAAGATAAGCCCGTCTCCAAGGGGTGAATGAATCAGCTGTCAAGCCCCAGACTAGAGTCTGTATATTGGGACGACAAAAGAAGGGGCCTGACAAGGGCAGAACCACACTCCTGAGAGAGCGTACAGGTCAGCAGACCTCAGCAGAAGCATCTGCGAACCACAGTTCACTAGGCCACCCAGGGGCCATCAATTTCACGGGTCTCTTTATCAGCACAACCGTGCGCAGAACCCCACATAGTAGGGTGAACGAAGAGAAGGCATATAAAATAGAAAGTCTATGCATAATTTTACTAAGCCCCCATGACCAGAGTCAGAATATTCTGGGACAGCAAAAACAAGGGCGGAGCCCCTGTGGTATAAGCGAGACTCAACAGAGCCACCCTAGTTGGCTCTCAGAGCGACACCAGGATGGCCTAACCTGCCACTCAAGGCATCCATTGGAGCGAATACCGCTGAGAAGCAGGGGGTGTAGACCCCCGCCCAAATCAGGATCAGGAACCCTCCAGAGGGATCATCCTGCTTCAAGCTCCAGACCAATAATAAAACAGGCCATTGTCTTCCAACAGGCCAAGAGTCCCCAAATAGACAGGTCCTAAAAGAGGAGAAGTCCAGCCATATAGAGTCAACGGAAGGCTCACCGTTTCAACAAACCAGTAGGTAAGATGGACCCTCTAAGGGACCCTACCTAGGAACCACGGGGGGTTTTGGAAGAAATTCCCCCCCGCCAACCTGCGAGACTTGGTACCCAAGGTGACCATTCACAGGAAGATGCAAGCAAAGAAGGGGGTGCCCCCTGACAGGGCCCTTGAATATGATCAGCTCAAGAGGAACCACCTTACCAAGGGGGAATGAGCACAGACCAAGCCCCAGGGGTGCTGGAACCCCATGTAGGATCAATAACCTACTGTGCCGAAGAGCCCAAGGGCTCGGCATATAAGGGACATCATCTGATACGCCACCAACGGGCCCACCAGCTGCAATCCTGCCTCGTGAAAGTAAGATGTCAGCAAAGGGGGACAGAGCCCCCGTAACCAGGAGTCCACTTGTTGCCAAGGAAGAAGGCTCAAGCCTGAACCGAATCCAAGGAATGGAGATAGCGGATAAGGGATCATGAGGGATTGAGGTGACTGAGCACCCATCCAGTAACTCCCAGGGGACACCGCCGGCCAACCAATCCACTCGGCCTGATGTAGAGATTGGAGAGTAAGGAAAGACGACCCGGTAGATCCTAATGCGGACGCCCCCCCAGGCATGTCCGAGACATCACCCCCATTCGCGCCATGGCGAGTAGCCTGGGAGTGAAAGAGAGGCCACAAACAATGCCTCAATCCGCAGGGTTGGTCCTGCAACACCGCCTAGTAACGGTCTTGGTGTCCAGCAGACACAGGGGGAACTAAGAAGATCTAGAACTCCACAGGAGGCCGGAAGCCCCCCTTGCACAGGGCGCCTGTGTCCCAAGACAGAGATGTCATATAGGGACTACCTGTGAGAGTAGAATTGCCAGGCCTACCATAGGCCAGCGTGGCCCAGACTGCCTCATACTGTTGAGGGAAGGAGGAAGGTTAATATAGAGGACATAGCCCCATCCTGTTAAGGGCAACCTGTAAGTAAGCCCAAACTCTGTAGGCCTAGTACGGCCTGCACCAATTCCTGAGGGGAAAACAGGGGCTAGAAACACCCTGACAACCACTGAGGGGGACCGCCCAGCAAATGCTATCCTGTGTCCAGGGGAACTACCTCCTGGAACCACCAGAAGGAGAAGATACATTCCTAGATAGGAGTCAGCTGCTGTAGCAGTCCCCTCGCCCAGAAGGGCGAGGGCATCCCTTCATGCTTGGGAAGTCTTGGCAGATTTGGACTTAGTCCTGCCAGAGGGCCCAGGGCGTTGCCTGGCCACCCCGTGGTGGAAATCCACTCCGAAAAGTTGGAAGCACACCTCAGGTTCGTGTTTGACACTAACGTAGGGAGGGGGAGGGGTGTCCCTGCCCCAAGGAGGCCGAGACGGCCTTCTGCGTAGGGGTGCCTTACCCTTTTTTCCAAAAAGGTCCAGACGGGCCCCAAATAGACGCCGTCCTCTGAAAGGAAGGCCAGTAAGAGCCTTTTTCGTATCATCGTCAGCACCCCACTGTCGCAGCCAGACCAGGCGGCGGATAGCTACCACAAGGGCAGAGGTTCTAGCACACATCTTAATGGTGTCATCCAGCGCTGAGAGGATAAACCTTATAAACACATCACAGTCTGAGAGCACATTAAATACCTCCCAGGGGAGGTCCTCAGGTCGGTGATCAAGTAGTTTTCTAATGAGAGTCCTGGCGGCCACCGCAGTGATGGCCGCGGCACAGACAGGTCGCAGAGCCGTCCCTGCACACGAAAAGGCGTGGGAAGCCAGTCTGTCAATGCGCCGGTCCTCAGCATCCCGAAGGGTACGATAATGAGGGGCAGTCATGAAGGGGGGGGGTTAGTAACCCCTATAATTGGTGCATCCACCACGGGAGGTGCTGACCAAAAGTTAACCACATCAGGGGGAAAAGGGTACTTCCAATCCCAGACCCCTGGAACCCCTGTAAGTTTACAAGGCGAATCCCATTCTTTGGATATAAGAGCCTGGAAATGCTCCTGTTCCAGAAATTCCAAGCGCAGTGTCGCTGTGTGGAAACTCTCCCTCTTAGGCTTGGGAGCCTCTCCGGGAGGAGAGATTGACAAAACCTCAAAGAACTTTATAAATAGTTCATCAGTGTCACACAGGCCCCAAGAACCGGGCCAGAATCATCACGGCTCCAGGGCATCCCATCCGAGGAGCCCGATTCGGAGAATAGCTCACCTTCATCAGAAGGATCCAGGTCCTGCATAGCAGCAGATTCATCGGTTTCGTTAGGAACCGGAGAACCAGGAGGCGTCAGGGCCCATACGCTCCGCTAAACTAGACAGCACCTGCTCAGGCATAGGCTGCCTGCGCAGCACGACTTGCTGGTCATCCCCGCTCGAGTGAGACTCATCAGGAGAGAGATTTAGGTCCGGGGAGACAGGTGTATTGAAGGGAGGTGCAGCCACTGGCAAACCTGATTGCAGGGTCAGTGCCTGTTCAGCACACGGTCCGCAGACCCGTGCTCTGTCAGCATCAGCATGGGGCTGACCACACACAGTACACAGCCGGTCATGTCCCCGAGGGACCCCGGGTACATAATTCTGAGATGCCTCCATATGGTGATTATCTGAGCAGTATGCCTGCAGGGATTTACGCAATAGGCAACCCTGGATGCCCCAAGACCCGCTAGGAAGTGGGAGAATTTGTTATGTGGACCCGCTATAATATATGTCAGGCCGGGAGAAGCCACCGAAATCCTGGTGTCTGAAAGACATAATGGGTTAAGAGGGGGGGGGGGTGTCAGTGCCAGCTCGAATAAAAGAATCATAGGAACAAAAACCGCCCCGGAGGGCATTTACATGACCAAGGGAGGAGGCAGATCGCAACCACGCGCGTGTCATGCCGAGTCCCCGCCTCCCCCAAAGAGTGCGAAGCTCTAACCAACGAAAAGTGAAAAAGTAGTAGTGGGTAGTACGCCCATAAATAAAGTTGCTGTAACGCTAGACAATGTAATGAAGGACAAACAGGCTCGCAACCATAAACTTATGTGGAGCAAGGAGCGCGACACTGACACCCAAGTACAATGAAAGATCAAAAGGCCTTAAACGTGTTACATTACACTAGGACTGACACACATACCCCCCCCTTTCTTTTCCCCCGAGCTATGGGAGGAAGCGAGGGAGAAGCGGACCTGCACCCAGGGATTAACTCTGTAAGGGGCATGGGCAACAATGCGGGAGGGGCATCCACTAGAGCAGGGGTGGGCAATTCTTTTTTCCATGGGGCCACATGAGAAACGAAAAATATTGTGGAGGGCCGGGCCAAAAGGCTGAACTCAATTCTGCATAATATTGTATTTCTTTATAAAAAGCAGTAAATAGCATTGTTGTGACAAGCTGCTACGAGTATATGTTATAGTTAAACAATGAAAAAGTGAGGTTGCCTTACAAAAAAAATGTAATTTATTAAATAAACCACATTTTGTGTGTCCAGTGAGGTCTCACACAGCAGGGCATCCCAAATTGTGATGCCACAGAGGCATGATGCCTGTAACCCACCCCTGGATTCCTTCACACTCCGAAGGGCTGGGTTACATTGGGTTTTGTTCTACTTTCAGAGAAGGAGTTTGCCTTTTTTCACATTGCTACATTGCTAAAGGGTTTCAAAAAGTGGAGCATCCTGATTTGGGATGCCCGGGGGGAGGGAGACCAGTGGCCGACCTTGGATAAAAGGCTGTGTGAAACCCTTCCCACCTTGCAGCATGGTCCCCCCGCCCTCCCAAAGGCATTGGTCTGGGCAGAAATGGAGTACGAGAGCCAGTGCTCCTTGCTCTGCTGGCAAGACTGCGCGGACAGCTGGCGGGACTGAGTGTCGCGGGCCGCGCACCTTACAGGGAACGTTGGTCGCGGGCCGGTCAGAGCCAATCAAAGGGCCGTATGTGGCCCTGGGGCCTTACAATGCCCAGGTCTGCACTAGAGGCTCACCATCAGCCTAACCGCCTACCCTATGGTGGGGGATTGCGGTGGAGCATGGCTCCGTTAAGCACACAAGGTGCTGCCTACTTTCACCCGACCAACGCAGCCCAGGCTGGGAGGCATATTCTTCATAAAGAGGACGGGTGGAAATAGTCCCACAGGGTCACGGGCTGTAAAGCCCCGCTCGCCTGCGAGAGCGTGATATCTTCATGTCTTCGTAGTTCAGCACTGCAGAGAAATCTGGGGATTTGTGGGAGGTCCCTGGGTATATGGAGGGCCGGGAGCAGCCTGTTTTTGCATGTTTGCAGTGAACAGTGTCCTCTGGCGGAGTATTACCCATGTGTAATTATTATAGATGCAAGCAATGACCAAAATAAGTGTGCACCACCTAAGTCTGCTCACCCTAAGTTGTACTTGATAGGTGCTGGCAGTAAAGGAAAAAGGTCAGAATATGAACAAAAAAGGAGGCCCTAGACCCGCCCCCAAAAAAATCCTATAATACTGCCGCACACTAACACATGTATAGAAATATATCCAATACCATATGATAAAATTTATACATGAATTTATTAGGTAAGGTATAAAAACACGTACTAACAATACATACAAGACTTAAAAAACACATAAACACATTTAAATCTATGTGTGTTTTTTAATGAGTCTTGTATGTATTGTTAGTACGTGTTTTTATACCTTACCTAATAAATTCATGTATACATTTTATCATATGGTATTGGATATATTTCTATACATGTGTTAGTGTGCGGCAGTATTATAGGATTTTTTGGGGGCGGGTCTAGGGCCTCCTTTTTTGTTCATACTAATTATTATAGATGGAGCAGGACGTGCTGTATGCTAAGAATAATAGGATTTTTGTTTTGTTTAAAGCTGCAGGGAATCCCCGAATCAGAATTACCCGCTTGGAATACTTTGTAGACATTATTAGTGATCCAAAATTTTAATTTACACTTGAAACATTCAGACAATGACTTAATCATAAATCAATAAATATGGTAATTTAATCCAAAATATAATGACAAATGCTAGCCATCACATGTGTCTGTGTGGACAGAATCTTTAACTCTCAATAGATGTATATATGGATCATGAGTAGCAATAATCTTTTCTCTTACTGTAATTAAAACCTTTCAACTTGGCTCTGTGGTTTTCTATAGGTTTGGTTCTCCGTTTGACCTCTTACATATGGGGCCAGTTCCACCCCCTACCTCAAGTAAGTCTGCATTGGTGTCTACATCCTCTATGTCATGTTTACCTGTTTCATGCCCAGCTCCTCCCCTTCCCTGCAGATATTTTTTCAGACACTATTGTGGGATTTCTCTGTGGATAGAAACAAACATCTACAAGCAAGAATCAACTTATGCTAAGCAGGTGAATATATGTTGACGTTGAATAGCAGTAGCAAACTGGCAGTACCAGAGGTCACAGTGCAAACCCTTCCCCCCAGGCCTGATCCACTTACTTTCATTCCTACGTCACTGTCAGCAGCCCTAATATTTTCTCAGTATGGCGTTACATTGAAAGTACAATTTTATATTTATAGTGATATTAACAGTTATATAGATACAAAATATTGCTCAGCAAAAGCAAGGCTATTCTCGCTTTTTGTGCAAGTTTTACCCTATAAACACTGTACAGAGATGACTAATAGTTTTGACAAGTCCTCCTATTAAGATGAAACCATTAAAGCGCTGTACAGTGAGTAGACAAGAGCAGTTCCGCATACTGCACTGTATGAATGCTCTCTCCCATCTTGTTTACATTGCCTCTGAGTCCTGCTCGCAGTTCAGTGAAATATGCAGAGCAGACAGGCAGGCAGACAGTTAAAACTGCCACCAGTAGTCCGTGCATACAATTCGGTAAAAGCCCTGCGACGACTTGTTTATATTATGTGGGGCAGCGTATTCAAGTTATGCAACTGCAAACTGCGTTGGATTGTTCTGTAGATTTACATTTTATCTCGAGAGGAAATAACAATTCTTTAGTACGTACTTTCCTGTGCGACCGAGCAGCTGTAATACTGATATATTTAGCCACTTGCCGAGCTTGTGGTAAGTAGGGTGTTGTCTAAATACAATTAGCCGGTCAGATGACTGGATCTCTGCTCTTGTTGCTTTGCAAAATGTGGAATGGATATTGCATTTAATAAAACTTATAATGCAGCTTACTAAAAAAAAACAACCAAATAAAGGAGCTTCACACTGCAAGGCGGTGACATGAACACTCAAGAGGATATCATGCTTAACAGAAACAAGGTTTATTCTGAATCTGGAAGAAGGATGTTTTATATTTAATATGTGTGCTTCTTACAGCAGCACAGGAATTGTCATACGCACAGCGAGGAATCCCCAAGAAGCCTGTCACATAATATCTGGGAAACAGTCAGCTGTGAAAAAGCTTGGTCATGTTTTACTGCTATTTATTTTAGAATGTTTTTCAGTTCTCGATTTTCCTTTCTGGCTGGATTATCGAAGCTCGTACTGTCTTGTCCGTCACTGGCACCATTAGCTGCATACTGCGTTTAAGGTGAGCTGGCTCAATCCTTCCTCTTCCGTAAGCGAATGCTGCTGCAGAATGCATCTCCTGCAAGTCTGAAATAGCAGGCAGCAGCGAGGATTAATGCCTTCTTGTCTGCATGCTGGGCTCCGGATCCATTATGTGCTGCTGTCACTATGTAAATATTCTGGCTGACATAACATCCTGCACCTCCTGTCTCTTGGTTTCATGTCTAAACGTTGTATCACCATCTTAACAGCCAGCATTTTCAGCGTTCTTCGATTGGGGAAACCAGAAGTAAATTGTATACGAAAAAAGACAAGATAAAAGGCAGTGGGATTTTTGCTGTTTACCCTTGCCTTGTATTTACCCAGCTGAATAATGTATGCTGTATTGTTAATTAATGTGAATATCAAATTAAAGCGCAGGAAAACGAATATGCTTGCTATGCAGGTAGGGAACGCGGAAATCTATTTTTAACTCCTGCGTAGCACTGTAGCCTGGCTTGTGTATGTGGAAGTTGTTGGAAAAAAGGTTGGCTTTCCAGAGGATGACAGAAGTGGCCCTTTGCAGTGGTCAGCCCTGTCCTTGCTTACACAAAGCTGCAGATGTATGGCATACAGCATAGAGAAAACCCGGAGCTGGATTATCGTTCCTTCCACGATCCGTTCCCCAATGGAAAATCCACTTCTCATGAATGTCAGTCGTCCGAGCTGCTTTCCAGCTGATTTTAGCAACGACAGCTTCTCAGACCCATGAAGCGAGGACCGAAAAAAAAGGTTTATTTTTATTTTTGACTTACTGCGCCAAAAACAGGAAGCCTGACTGTATTTTCTGTGTTAACAATCCCTTCAGTGGTTTTTAGAGGTAGGTTGAAAGTGCATGTTGGTGTCGTTATCGTTCACACGCAGCGCTAACTACACACAGTACAATCGTCACTAAAAATACACATCTAACACCCAACATAAAGAGAATTTTACAGTGTTATAATGCACAAATATCAGTAAGGGCAGCAGTATGAAGTTACTAAACATACGATATAACTGAGTATCTGACTGACCTACTGTATGTCAGATGCCGACTCAAAAGGGGTCATCTGCCTTTTCTTTAAGAATGTGAATTCAGAGTTTTTTTTCTTACTGACCACTACACAGCTTATTGCTCAAGTTTACAAAATCTATTTCTGTGTCAAAGGTTTACTGCACAATATGGCGGATGGCTTATCACACACGTTAACTGTTCACTGCTCTCAGACTGGATGTGGCATTCCACGTTACCTCTAGTCAATAGCGAATAACAATAAGCCTACTGAGCTTTAAATTTCTTTTTAGACTGAACACTGGAACTAGTTCCAGTCCAACAATCGATATGATTATTTAAGAGTTCCACAACCTGCCACAAAGGGTAAGAAAAACAAGGCCTTTATTTCACAATAATCCACAAAGCCCCACTCTACTCTTACTGGCATCGTTTCAAAGTTACTAATAGAAAAGATTTTTAACCGACAAAGGGGTTGATTCACTAAACGCCGCTGCATGAGTCAAATTATAAAACGATGCCATCTTTAGACATTCAATCACTCAGGTCTTATTCAGTAACATATTTTCCACATGTGAGATAGATATTAGCCGCATGTAGTACAAAAAAGAAAGCCTTTTAATGAGGTATCATGCTCTGGCATGAGGTATTTTACCTCAAAAGTGCAGCTGAAGGGATAATGTTTTAGATATAGAAACAGATGGGGAGCTACACCAAGATAAGAAAAAGAGAAAAAAAGAAAAAGAACTAGGTTTCCTGTCTTTCCAGAATCCATAATATATCTGAAAATGAGGAAAAATATTTTATGAAACCAAATACCAAACTCTGATTCAAATGACCTCACGCTATTCAGGCACATACACCTCACGGATACTCATGCCTTCTCATGAGATAGGCTTCTTTGTGACGTGAGGTGCTGCATGTGGTATATATTAGCGGTAAATTCACAATGCAGACCTAGGAGAAAAAAAAGGAAATCATACTGTTTATCATTTACATTAATATACCCTTCACATAAATAGCATTAAAATTGTAACACAAATAGTCTTTTGTTCTCTGGTTGCCTATATGTCAGTCACAGCCACTGTTTGATGAGTAACATTCAAGGCCTTTATTGGGCCGATCTGGTGGCTAAAAGGGTTAAAACCCAGAGTGACGCAGGATGATTTCACTGATCCAAATCAGGACAGGGTGTATTCTGAATCATTATGAGTCAACATTTGCAGTAAAGCTCCTTTAAGGCTGGGTTTCTGTGTTGCGATCATTGTTCTACACTGGGCCTTTGCCTTGTTACTGTGGCAACCAGAATTTTTTTTGCGAAATGATTTTAACACCAAGAGAAGAAATTGTTATTTCTGAAAAATGTTCAACCAGGCAAGTAGCAAGTATCCTTTATAAAAAGTGGAGGTCACCACTGTATTTTTTTTGCTCTTCTGGGAAATGAAAATGATTTATCGTTCTCATCCGGGTGTAGCAGCAGACAGAGCTGCGTGCTGAGCCTACTCGGCTCTGGCGCAGATTTTTCTTTGTCGTATATGCAAACCATCCTTGCAAGGAAAATGATATTAGATGATGAAAGGCCATATAGAATGATAAGCAACACTGTCTGTCACCAATCTCAGGTTGCCTAATTGCTTTAACCCCGATTATCCCACAAAATGACTAACAATGTGTAGCTGCGTTTTAGTTTTGGGGGGTTATTTTGCTTTTTGAATTAAATCCATGTTAATAGTAATTTAACATTTTGGGAAGAAACACTGTTAAAAGCAGATAGACCACAAATATTGTAAAATAAAAAAATATATATATAGTAACACACTTAAGTTGGCTGCATACAGGCACTATTTTGCAAGCCTTGACATCTATATTTTATTTCCCAACATACGTCCTAATAAAATATGGGTTACTGCAGCCATTTTGAATTACCAAACCGCTTAAGCAAGCTCACCAAGAGAACAAAGAAAACACAGCTGAACTTAGAAATATGTAAACATATTATTTTTATGTTTTTGGGGCAGTGTCTTTTTTAATTTAGAAATAATGAAAAAAAGATGACAGCTCCATAACTAAATCTTTAACAATATTCTTGTCTACATATATATGTCAATGTCTGCAAGTTTGATTTTCTGGTTTTCTGTACGATATTTCACTTCCCCAAAAATAAAACAAGGCCTGGAATAGTATATGCTTTGCTGTATGCGTCACTGGCATTTTGTGTTTTCTTTTGTGTTGTGTGCTGTGGACTTGGTGAGTCAGAAGTTTGCTGCTGCTGCTGCTGTAGCCATTTTGAGATGACGGAAAAATGAAAATGGTTGTCTCTAGGAAAGAAAAAATCTAATATAAGATCCCTCAGCAAATCTTTGGTGTGGTAAACTATATAATATGATGTTCCTAATAATGTAAATAATTAACTCATATTATGTTCAACGCCAATTTAGATAGCTATTTAGTTACCAACCAGTATGCTCAGGAAATATTTGATATCATAATTTCATATAAAGATGCATAACATGCCAAAGCCTCAAAGTTGTTTTTTTTAAGTCAGAGGACTTTTTACTTATGCTCTTTGCCACTTTGTGCTCAGGGTATAACAAAACAATAATAACAATAACCTGTGAATACATAGATCACCCTCATGATATTTTATTTTATATTGTTTTCCTGCGCTTAAAATGTGTATATATCTATGATAACACAATACGTATGATCATGCAAAGTGTGAGCTCTCTGACCTTGCTTGAACAAGGGTCAGAGGCAACCATTTTTCCAAAACTCTTCATGCCTAATTTGCACCCAAACTCTATGACTGTTTAACCCAAGCTAAAATGTTGTTTTTTTTTAAATTAGATATAGAAGGGGGAGGTTAGGCCCACTGTACAGTAATTTGCTTCCTACAGATTGTGACCCCATCCGCAGTTGTTGCCCAACAGCTAGTTTTACCTCACTGGCAAAGGAAGACATTACTTTTTGCTGGTCACCATCAATATTCCCAATGACACCCTTGACAATCCTTTTAAACAAACTTGTTTTCTCTAGTGACCAAAATGGTATGGTAAAACATTACTGAGGACCAAAAGCTGACCCTAGAGCCCTAAATCATGAAATTCTGTTGATGTTGTTGGTACTGGTAAAGGAGAATGTCTTTGCTGGTTAAAGAGGACTTAAAAGAAAACATTTTGACAGATTTTTGGCGTTCTCTCTTATTATTTTGCTCTTTTGAATGCAAAATAAACATTTGTGTTAGGAGTGTGCCCCCAGGCCTGTGATTTGCTGATCAGCATGTTGTTTACATGTTTTCTTTGTTCCTGTGGCTCTGTGTTGCTAAAGTAGGGGTGGCTTTTCTGGCCTTAAGTAAAGCCCCTTGGCTTAGCTGCTTACTACAAATCCCAGAATCCTTCCACTGACAAGGGTGAGCTCAACCTCATCACCCCCACCACAACTACAAAGCAGAACTTGGAAAAATCAGGCGGAAGTATTGACGCCAGATGAGAACTATGTGAATTAACCTTTATCTACTGGAACACACGTCTGAGGTTGAATTAGAGCAGGAGGGTTTAACCTGTGAGCTCAGGAATGTAGAGCGTCATCTTTGCTTCAGATGATTATCAAGCCAGAATCAGGAAGCCTCGGCCCTGTACACCAAACACACCACTTTGGTGTATTTTTGCTTATGTAAACACATTGTTGCTAGAGAAAACTGTCTTTTTACAGCTTTTTACAGAGTTTCAAACAAAAAAAAGATTGGCAAAGGACATTTTTTTAAATGCCTTTGAATGCTCCCCGTAGTTGTAGCTACCAGAGAGGGACATAGGAGAACAACCCAGAGGCACACCAAGATGGGAGGCAAAGGCATCATGCAACTCTCAAGATGCTGAGACCAAAACTGCACCCACAAGTTTCAGATAGCACTTCAATGCCTCTCCCTTGGATGGCATTGGAAAAAAGGATGGGAGTTCAATATTCCTATTAATGTGAAATAATGGATACTGCTTTAAAGTGGACTCCAGGGCAGGCATACTCGCTCCCCCTGGGGCATCCAGATTCAGGATGTCCTGCTGTGTAAAACCACCTTCTTTCCTGGTCCAACGGCGCATGTGCAAGCAGCGGCCTCATCCCCACTATCCCTTTAGCAGGGCATGCGGCCTCCTACATGCTCAGATCTTTAGACGAGCTCTTGGACAAAGAGGTGGGAGCGGATCTGGCATGCTGACTGGACGAGATGCTGTGCATGGGCCGTAGGACCGAGGAGGGGTGAGTGAGATCGGTCGACCTGGGGGGTTTCACACAGCGAGGAGCCTAGGGGCAAAGAACAAAACCCAGGATAGTAAATAGTCAAAATCCTGGGTTTTGATCCACTATAAGAAAAATATGTGACGGTAGCTTCAGCTTTATTGTAAAGACCCTTGGAAACAGAACCAATATCTCTGACACACTGAGGGTCAATCCAGCCTCCAAGCTTTCCTCCAGGAAAATCAGCACACAGGGCACTAAGAATGATCATGGGGGAATCCGTTCAGACCCATTGCAGTTGCATTTTCTTTAGCAACCAAGTGTCAGTAAGTTATTGTACCGTGTTAGCCATCAATATTAGAAGGAAATCTAAGGTTAAGGTAATAACATTTATTGGCTAACTCAGTAAAATTGAAAATGCAAGCTTTCAAAGCGATTCAAGCTTCTTCTTCAGGCATAATGCAAATCTATAACTTAGACACACATTTATACAGAAAAATACAGAACAATAAAATGCACACTTAGGGATAAAGCAAAAAACCTTCCAATAAATGAAACTTACTAGATGTGTGTCTTCCCGCTACTCCAATGGGCTGTGATGAAGATCACATGCATGTGCAATCCTTAAAGCCCTACAAAAAAAATAATACATGCCTAGGTACTTTAACTGTGAGGTATTTTAATTGACCAGAATGTTGTAAGTATTAGCCTACAGACTGCTTGTGTAGTTTTAGTGGTATTTTTTAAAATGTCCAGAGAAGGAGTGTAGAAAAATTACCCTATCACTGCCCTAATACAAGGGCTGAAATTACATTAAGGTAGTTTGCCCTTTAATTTAAAATGCCACAAAAATGACCCTCTGCATTTACCTCCCTGTTAGTATTATTTCTGCTTTTCTATAAAAAAAATGAGGATCTGCGAAAAAGTTTATCTTAATGTGAATTTCACATACGCTGTGGTTGAGTTGCTACCCGTATGAGTACCCTTAGGCTTAGTTGCCTTAGGCCTATGTGTTTCACAGTACTCACCAACACCCATACTGCAAAAATGTCTTGGTCATTACTCTTATGGACCCTTTTCACATCTTTGCTGTCCTGTCTGATTCTTTTCTACTGCATAAGCCTAAGACTTTAATATGGAACGCAGGCAAAATGAAGTGAAATCTTTTAAAAACGCTTGCTAGTTGCAGCGGAAAGAAGTGACTGGAGCCTTAATAATAACGTATGCGCTTGTATTGTCAACTCGGCCACAGATAAAAATTTCACAGATTGGATACACCTTTAGAGAAGCTTTATTAAGAAATTAATTTGATGAAAAACAAAGGTGATTTGAAGTATACTTTTGAATTAACTTTGCGTAATTAAAGGTTAAATACTTCTTTAATCAAAGATAAAATACTTTACTTACATCCCCACTTGGAATATATTGCATGATCTGTCTGTCAACCGTAGAAGCTAACGGTGCAATCAGACAGAGGATCTCGGTGAGCAACCACAGAGAGAATGGTGCCCCGGTAACCTTGCATTAAGCTTCTGCCTAACACCAGAAGCCTCTCCAGTGATCTCAGCAATGGCTTAAAATCACTAGGCCAGATGTCTACACCCAGCATGAGATAGAAATATTGTAACAGTATAGGGCATAACCTACTATATATTTGCTCAGCAAAGATTTGTTGTTTTGTATTTCCCAGCAAAGCAAACTCAAAGCTCAGCAGATTAGTTGTCTGCCAAGCAAACTTGTGTAATAGGTAAACGTCAGGCTAAGATGGCTCCAAGTAGACATTCTGAATCCCTCACAATTTTGACCACAGGGCTGCAGGCTGTAAAGGAGAGTCTGCAAATATATGACTTTAATGCTCAAGTACAGTGGTAATGTAGGTGGTCAACCCTAACTTTGAATGGTAGTTAGTGCACACATCAGTTCTTTAGCAGGCAGTAGGTATCCACATTAACATGGCAAGCATTGTCAAGAAACAACAAAGATACTTTCTGGGAGACTGGCAACCTTGAAGGTGGGAGATATCAGTTTAAGCTGTAGTGAAAACAGAGATGTTTGGAGCATTATAGGCCTGGGTTAATCAAGCAAGGGGGGGTATTAGCAAGCCACCTACCGGCCTGTTGGGCTTTTGGACTGGTATAGAGGCCTTTCCAAGTAGTGAAAAGCAGACAAACAAAAAGGTACATTTAATTTTACTTGGCTTCCATGTCTTCATCCAGTGCCACTGACGTCCTCCTCCTGTCCGATGGATCCCAGGTCTCCTCCTGTGGCTCCTTATCTGCAGTAGCAGTCAAAATGACTGCTGCGCTGGCATTTGGGGATGGCAGACAAAGTTCCCATGTCTGTACGTGCTGGCAGCCCGCCAGGGGTAATGCCAAGCTGCCAGGGAATGAAGGATCTCATGGCAAGATTTTTGTTTTGGGTTGCCAGTTAAATCGGAGCGGCTGCATCAGAAAAAGACCAGCTCTTTTTCATAAGGTGCCCACAGGTATACCCACCATGCTGCAGCGTATAAGACCTTTTTGGCCATCCCATAGCGCATGCACAGACCTCTATGCAATCCCTCTGGCTACTGCATGCTCCCGCAGCTAGGCATATCTGGATGTCTGCTTTGGGTATGCAGATCCAGAGTGAAGCAGCCACAGGGTTGTCATTCCTTTTTGAAATGTAAAATATACATTTGTGTTAGGACTGTGTATGGGGAACCTATGATTTACCTATCAGCATGCAGTTCCAAGTTTCTTATATTGCTGTGGGTCTGTGTGGGTGTGGCTTTTCCAGGCCTTGAGTAAAGCCCTTAGTATGGCTACTGCATAAAAATCCCAGCAACCTTCCACTGTCAAGGGTGAGCTCAGCAGCAGCTTCCCTCCCCCCACAAATCAAAGCCCAGAAAAAATCAGGCTGCAGTAGTGACAGTATCCCCTCCCCAGTTGAGAACACTGCCAGTGTTGCTAGAGAAATCAGTTTTTTTCACAAAGTTGGATAATTTTTAAAAAATGCCATGAACCCCAAAAAAATAAAGTTTAGTAAATTGCTTCCAGTTCCAGGTGTTTTTAGAAAGAGAGTGTAGAGCAGATTACAGCTCAATGTGATCATGTGAGAGTCAGGTGATTATAACCCGGGCACTAGGTACCCTTGTGTGCTGGCAACTCGCCATGCCAATATGACACAGGCATGATTGACAGCCAGTATCATATTGTGAAGCCACACAGATGCCACACTCTAGCAAATATTAACATTTCTTATGGAGCAACATCCATTAGGAACAAGGAAGGGGGGGGGGGGGGTGGGGGGAGTTGGTTGCCATATTACGAGGGCTCTATCAATTTTGCAATAGAAATTAAGAACAAATGCAGACTGTCATTGAAACATAAGACATACCCTGAAAATAAGCCCTAGTGCAACTTTTGCAGCAAAAATTAATATAAGATGCTGTCTCATTTTCGGGGAAAATGGTGAGAAAAAATGGATTTTGACTATTCAAGGTTTCGTTCCATGCTGAATTGGGATGCCCCACTGTATGAAACCCCCCAGAATGCCCATACAAATTCACCTTTCCCCAGTCCTATGGCGCATGCGTGATCCAGTGAGGGCCGTTTGCTGTGCATATGTAATGCTTGGCAAACAGCTCGGTTTAAATTCCGAGCTTTGGTAATGGAGAGCACAGCAGGGGCATTTGCAGCATTGGTGGGTAAGCAGGCTCACAGAGTAGGGTAAGCCGATCTGTGTACTGTTTGTGTGTCTGCTGCCCATGTGCAGCTGCCATTGCTGGATCTGGATGAGGTAAGGACTTTTTTTGTTGTAACCCCCTGCCCTGTCTCTGCACAAGGGAAGTGTGGCAGGGCAGGGGGTTAACTTAGATTGGATATGCACTTTAAAGGAGCACTATCAAGAAAAAATGGCCCAATTATAAAAATCCATATAAATATGCTGAATGGCGGGAGGAGGGGTCACTTATACACCCGGCATCAAAATATATCCAGCCAGGCTTGTTTTCTTCATTCTTTAAATGAAAGAAAGAGGACATCTGGGGTGACAGGTAACCCCTGGATTTTCTTCCTATCATGAGAGAATAAACCACAAGCTTGGCAGAGTTTTATTTAGTTCGGGTGTATAAGTGACCCCTCCTCTCATTAGATGACTTGTTTATATGGATTTTTAATATTACACAATTTCATAATAGTACTCCTTTAAGTACCACATACTCTATGTGGTAGGCACCTAAAACTGCAGTAAATTAAATAAAAGAGCTACTAAATGTATCAAAATATGAATACGAATACTTTATTGGTCGCCAAGTAGGTACAGAATACATACAAGGAATATTTTCTGGAAGGGGGGTTCTCCATAGAGGTTGAACATTTGCTAGACGCACATACTATATACATCGGGGGGTTCAAACATTTGCTAGATATACATATTACACAACACATAGTATACAACTAGATATACATATTATACAAGGGGCATTAGTTACATACGACAATTCGTTTGCTACTGGCTATGCGCTGGGGACCGAAAGTTCTTGCAGGATTATTAAAGTTGGTCATTTAGTGCTTTAACAGCTAGTGGGTAGAAACTGTTTTTGTACCGGGTGGTCCTGGATGAGATAGCTCAGTACCCCGTCCAGAGGGTAGGTGCACATATATAGTTTTCACCATCTTTTTGGAGTAGTTTTGTACTTATAGCTTTGAATAAAGTATCAGTCTGCTGTCTCAGCACATACAGTAGTGTACCCCCTAATGGAATCATGCATACCTCCAGTACACAGTACACGTACTACTTATTGGGAATGTTTATGAGCAAATATACTGCTATGTTCCTTCTGGGCATCAAGCCCTCTAGACTTTGTTCATGGTTGGCAGTCGTCTTGGCGAACAGTAATTGTGTGAGTTAGGAATAAATCAAGGCAACTGAACTTGTTTCTGTTTTTCATGATCATGTTTTGCTACAGTAGTTTGCTACAGATTGGCTTTCTTATAGCAGAACAAAACCCAGGAATTTGACTTTCCGATTTGGGATGCCCCACTGTGTGAAAGTCCCAAACAATTCACCTCTTCTTAATGTTCCAACGGTGCATGTGTGGGTGCTCAGCCAATGAGAGATGTTCGATGTGTTTATCTCTTTTGGCAAACGGCTCTCATTGAATTGCCGTATCCCCCATATACCCAGGCCTTATGCCAGGCCTTTCTAAATGGCTGGGTCTGGAGCATGTGCACAACGCAGAGAATGCAGGGGTGCGGCAATGCGCACTTCCCATTCAAAACATAGAGGGCCACCTCCCGAATGACTTAGTCATAGCAGGTGGCTCTCATTGGATGGGACACCACACATGCCCCGCTGGACCAGGGAAAGGTAAGAGATTACTGGCGACCTCGGGGGTTTCACACAGCAGGGCATCCTGACTTTTTTAGCTTCCAGGCAGAACGCTGGTGTGTTTTGTTCTGCTTTAATTCAGATATACCATGACCTGAATGAGAACCTTCACAGATGTAGTTGTGTGAGCGTTGGGGACTAGGTGTACATCTTGTACATGCAAAATATTTGTTATGTCGGTTTTGTTGAGCTAAAGCTCAAATACCTGAAAGTTAAATAAGTTAAAACTTTCCAGGGAGGGTTCTTCCTTATTTACATAACGGTATGTCATTCAACTGCTACTTGTTCAAGTGGGGAAAGGATAGAAATTGAAGCACCTTCAGTGAGCTCTGTAGTTTGCCCTCTTGTATTCGCGTCTTCGGCATTCGCATTTGCCTCGAAGGGGGGAGGGGTTACAAAGAAAAAAACCCTTATCTCAACTGGATCCAGCACCGTTCGCCCTCCGGTCATAGGTGATGTTCTGCACAAAGCTGCATTTCCCACATGCCCATTTAAGTGAATGGGCAGGCGGGTAGGGGCGCACACAGTATGGGAAATGCCGCTCTGTGCATTTCCCTCAAGATGTCGGCACCCAGGACCCGAACTGAAGAGGGAACGGCACTGGTTCTCCAGCAACATAAGGATTTTTTATAAGCACCCTCCCTGTCCTGCCCTTGCCCTGTCCTCGCTCTGTCCTGCCCTTGCCTTGTCCTGCCCTCGCCCTGTCCTGCACTTGCAAGTGAAAGTGTGCCTCCCAGCGCTCTCTGTATTTTTGGGGGTTATTCGCGAATTCACGGTATTTGCAACTATGCCATTTACCTAACCCCCATGAATACAGAGGACCAGCTGTAATTCTTTCTTAGAGGAGTTCAGTGTGAGAGGGGAGAGAAAACAGATGCACATGTGTAGCAGTCATATCTCCTCTAGTAAATGGTGGCTTGCAATGCAGTGTAGTGCAGTTTCCTCTCCCGATCAAACAGGTATTTTCTAAAAATGAAGGTGCCTGTGAAGTGGAAATTCGTGAAATAGGGTCCTTGTGGACCTAAGCCCTACTTTACACAGATTCCAGGGAAGTTTTAGGTCCACATATAGAGAGCTCCCGGCTCTCATCAAAGGCTCGTTTCGGCATCCTGAGAGAATGCATTCTGCATGGTTTCTTGAGAAAAAACTAAAAATGTTCCCATTCTTATTCAGCTTTTCAGGCAGATTTTCTCCACATATAATTTCTCTCATGCGGGAAACTTTCACAAATGTGGGAAACGCCATAATATAATCTCAATAAAAGTAAACCTTGTGTGATCCAGGGAAAAGGAATAAAAATTTGTTTCACCAAAAACAGGTACCCAGTCTGGGCACCAGACATAAGGCCTGGTACCCCAGGGCTCAAGAGCCCACTGACCGGCCTCTATCATTTTTACCAGCCTCTGCTCCTTGGTATGGGTCCTGGGTCCATTGGTCTTCCAGTGGTGCTAGGGGCACCCCTAGAAGGACACTGGCCAATACCATTGAGCACTGTGCTCCTCCACACCCCCGGCGCCCTAAGGTAATCAGGCGGTGGTAATCAGGCAGTGCTGGCAGGTGATTTGCCAGCCCCACTACCTTCTGAACTAGTATAGGGGTCCTCTGGACCCAATTACAAGTTTAAAAAAGTAGTAGTAGTATTAGTAAAAAACATTTAATAGTCTAAACTTACTTTCTTTGTCTTCTTCTCTGTGGCCTCCTCGGGATCCAGCAGAGCTTTCTGTTTCTTTCGCTGGGTATCGCTAGGGTCCTCTAACTGCCGCATCGGCAGGTCTTCAGTGGTCCTCCCCAACACTCCTCGAAGACAAAAAACATCCATATCAAAGAGCATAGGTCAGACCCTGGGTTGCTAGCACCTATGCCTGGTGCCCAGGCTGGTTGGCTCTGAGGTAGCCTGCATATCATTTTTATTGAAAAAAAAAACAGCGGGTGAAGCTTTAAAGAGATTCTTCAGTTAAAATAAATTGGAGGTCCTTTACCCGTGGCAGCACAGGGGTATTCCGATTCAGATAGCACAATGCACACCTCCCCTACCTCTTCTCCCACTTCCGCCAACGGGTTCGCCCAGTGGTTTAAATGTACACATTCACGTTCCTTAAAATCAAACTTAAAGAAACATTCCAGGCTAACCCCCCCAACTACTGTCTGGGTGCTGTTGCTAGGGCAACCCACCACTCTGGGCATGTGTAAATCACTGCTTGTGTTTGTCTCACTGCACGAATAGGTTTAATGTGGAGGAAACATTCCTATGTGTGCACAAGCATACAATGACCATACATGTTCAACCCCCCCCCCCCCCCACACACACACACACACACACACACACACACACAAAAAAAATTTTTTACAGCCATCCCAAGGGTTTTCAATTCAGGATGCACCACCAAATGCTCCATTTAAAGCGATTCAGCAGCTTTAAAAGAAAAAAAAAAAAAGAGTACTTGCCTTTTGTCCCCATCTTTGGCCCCCACTGTTAATCGGTGCTAGTCTGGCGATCAGTAACTTACTCAATCGCTAGATCGGAGTCCCTGCCACAGCAACCGCATACCACACCGCCCGGGGCCTGACCATGGAGTTTGGCTTGCTGGTGGGTCAGGATCACGAATTGCCATCACAGGTGCACTTCCAGGCCATCTCCATTTATTGTAATGGAGGTAGTGGGCAGAGGATTTACACGCCACCCCCTCCACTGTAGAGAATGGAGAAGGCATGGCCATGCCCGTGACTGATATTGGGGAGGTGTGGTCCAGTACTGGTGAATGGAGATTGAGGCCCTGTATATGGCGCGAGCTCAGATTCAGTGAGTTGCTGATCACCAGACTAGCACCAATCAGTGGTGAGGGCCAAAGGTAAGTACCCTTTTGTTTTTTTAATAGGCTGCTGATTGACTTTAAAGAGGAACACACATGAATTTGACTTTCCTGTGTGTTGTTCCTCTCTGCGGCGGCATCCTGAATTGGGATGCCCTGATGTGTGTACCCCCCAGGTCACTCCATTTCACTCACCTTCCTTCCCCGCCCACGGTGCAGACTTGGGCGTGAGCACTGATTGGCTGAGTGGTCGCTCAGCCAATCAGGATGGCCACGAGGACGGCTAAGCCATCTGCGGGATAAGCTGCTGAGCCAGCCACATCCCCCCCACCTGGCAGCTGTGGCGTAACCACGCTGCCCGTTCAGGAAGGTCGGGCGTGGACAAGTGCGCGGCTACAGGTGAGCGTGGATGTGGCCGGAACGCAAAGACACGGCGAGGGCTCCGGGAGAGGGCAAGTGTTCCGGGGAGTTCGGGGTGGTTTTCACACAACGAGGCATCCCAATTCAGGATGCCCCAAGGGCTGGACCTCGGGAGGCCATGGGACTCCGATGTTCCTCTTAAGCTCTTGAGTTTGAAGTGATTGAGCACCAATAAAAAGAAAAAAAGGGTACTCACCTTTTGTCCTGCGCAGCCTAGTCCTAGTTCAGGGCCAGCAACTCACCTGATCGCATCTCATGCCAGCCAGGCCTGAACACCATTCACAAGGGACTTCCATGTTCTGCTCTCCATTCACTATAATGGAGGGGGCATGTCAGGCCTTGGCACACCCCCTCCATATCAATGAATGGAGAGGGCGTGGCAGTGCTCCTGTGACCATCAATTCAAACCGCGTTTGTGTTGTAGTTCAGAATGCGATCAAGAGATCAGGTGAGTTTCACAGGACAAAAGGCGAGTACCCTTGTGTTATTTTTATTGGGTGGACAATCCCTTTAACAGTTGCTACATCTGTACCCGGTCCTATGAACATCAGCCAAGACCCAGATCGCAGGATACCCCCATGACGCCAGGAATAGAGGACCAGAACATTCTGACCGGAGGTCATCAGCCAGCAATCAGAAGTACTGAACAGCTCTGCCCATGTATGTCTATGGACCGATCACAATGGAAGTTGTGTGATCACAGTCACTTAGAATATTGCAGTGGCCACTAGATGAAGGATATGAGGTAGGATGACATCACACACGCGCCATATGTCAGCCCTCGGCATTCTATATAACCTGAAATAAGCGAGCCCTCCAGAGCTGTGTATACACAAGCATAGAAATAGATGTATCACTCTGTTCCTGCAGCCGACTGCGGGCTATTACTAGAACGTCACCGGGCCCACACTGAGCCCACGTCACGCGTGTCACCACCATGAGGTCATGCTGCAGCGGGGAGGGGCAGCTGAGCCGGGGGAGCGCCACCTGGTGGCGGCACGGGGAACTCCGCGCTCCTATGTAGCGCACTGCTTGTAAACAGCGGCGGGTGGCGGAGGTAAGTGCCCGTGCTGCGTTTACATGGCCGCCTCCTCCTATGCCCAGGGGCGCCAGTGCCAGCCGCTCCTTGCCTAGAGTGTTAGCTGGAGCTTTATTTACTTTGTAATACTCAGAGATAGTTGTCTGTAACTTGCTGCTTGTAATGTATAGCTTGTGTGGTGGGCAGCATTAGGCGGGGGATGCCATAGGGTCACGTGGCATGGCAGCAGGGGGGTGCAGGGAGCTGGGTATGGGGATGCCTTGTGCCAGGGTCACTGCTTCTTATTACTGTCCTGTGTGTGATAATGTTTGTCTCTCCCCTTTATTAATCAATACACTTATTCTATTTCTTCTATAGTGGTTGTGGCTATAGGTGAAGCTCTGTGGCTTCAGCAGGTGGCACCATCATGGTGGCTGTGTAGTTATATGCCCAGCGCTGGCTCTGCGTCGCACACAGGCCTCAGGATGGATGCAGACAAGCCAGCCAGATCCTGGCAGAAAATGAAAGAACATTCTGTATCTGGCCTATACTTTACCTTCTTCTCCACCACTGGAATGTAAGGGTTAAAAGGCGGGCTAAGCATGTGTGCACCAAGCTTGCCAAGATCCTCTCCCGACTTCCTGGCCAAATGGGTCAGTACACACTGCGGAACAACTGCTGCCATGGCAGCCGATTCTACTGAACTGCGTCACTCCAGCATCGGGATTATCACCCTTACCTTTGCCATGCCTGGTATCATGGGTTAGTTCTGAGCGGGGGTGCACAACTTTTTAAGTTAAGAGCCACATTGTCTTATTGTTCCACTTCAACGGGAGGAAGAAGGTACAAACTGTTTACTGCCTAAAAGCTGTAACCGCGTAACAAAACCTTGTGTGGCCACCCCTGGGATCTAAGACATTCCAGGGCTGGCCTTTCATCCCTCGCCAATGTAAACATTGGTTGGCCACATGCCCACACCTTCGGGCTATGAGCGCGCTCCGGCACCCAGCCTATCGGACAGGCTAGGGGCAGGAGCATGCCTGCTGCTGGGGATGTGGCTGCTGAAGATCCAAGTTGCCGCTAAAAGCCATTTGGCGAATATTTCATATGTGCATCAAGCGGCTCTGATTGGATAAAAGCCAGCGCATACGCCGTAGGACCGGGAAAATGTGTGTTTTACTGGGCCATCTTGGGGGTTTCACACATCGGGCATCCTAAAATGGCATGCCTGGGGGCAAGGAAAAATAAAATCCTTTAAAGCATTAAATATACTTTTATGTATATGCAAATATGGAGAAAGCTGGAAGAAGTGGGCAGGTAATGGCTTTCATATCCAGAGATCAAATGGATCTTGTTGCAATAACTTGGTTCAAGGATCACAATGACTGTGATAGTCATACCTGGATAGTGCAGAAAAGACAGATTAGAAAAAAAGGGAGGTGGCCATTTATGTCAATAATTCAGCATACACATATCCCAAGTGCATCAACATGCAAGAGCAGGACTGCATTAGAGGCCCTTAAATATGAACATCGGACCAAAATTAAAAAGGGGCCAATTCTCCCCCATCAGCCCCTACTTAGCTTTTGGATGTTGCAGCTGCCTGCTGCAGTGACATCCTGTTGCTTCAGGGACCAATCCTCACCCCACCATTCGCTTAGCCGTCTGTTAATGACAAGCACAGCTTTAGCCATGCTTGTCAATATTCCACAGCAGCTCAGCCCAAGTCATGGGCACTGTGCAGGCGTGAGATGGGGGACCGCACACAGTGCCTGATGGGATGCAAGATTGCGCCGCCTGGAAACAGAGGGACCTAGAAGATGGATCCCCTGGGGAGGTGAGTAAATAATGCCCTAAGGTAAAACTGGAGGGGGAGCAGCAGATCGGACAAGGCTTGGGGGGAGGTTTTTACCTCCCCCAATGATCCTCTTTAAAGTGAGCCAAAACCCATGCCCCGACTCCAGGGCCGCTAGATTCCCTTGCCCCGAGGCTTCCAGAATCGGGATGCCTTGCTGTGAGAACCCCCCCAAGTTGCCTGTTAGAGGGTAGTGGGGGATGAGGCCGACAACGTGCTCTGATCTACTCGCCTTAGACCAGCTCTTAGACGAAGGGGCAGGAGTGGATCCAAGTTTGCTGATTGGATGAGTGGCCGTGCATGCACCATAAGACTGGGGAAGGATAAGTCAGATTGGGGGACCTAGGGGGTTTCACACAGTGGAGCATACCCGATCGGGGTGCCCCGGGGCAAGGACCAGGGATAGTCAAAATCCTAGTTTTTGGTCCACTTTAATGGAGCAATGGAGTTTAATGGAGTTGAAAACAACTTGTGACTTCACCAACTAGAGGAGATTCCAAACATTCTGAACTTAGTTCTGACCAATGGGGATCTGGTGTCTGAAGTCAGGTTAGAAGAAAATCTGGGGTCCAGTGACCATCATTTCTTATGGTTCAGGATTTAAACAGACATTGTGCAATCCCACACCAGAACCTAAAGTGCTAGACTTGCTAGACTAGGAAACTTTAAGGAAATGGCGGACTATGTAGAAAGAGAATTAGATGAGTGGAACAGAGCAGCTGAAGTGCCCAGTGGTCAATATTAAAAGTGGCCATCTTAAAGGCCATCTTATTGGCCAAGCAATATGTGAAACAAACTAGCAAAATTAAAAGGAAGAAGAAACCGCTATGGTTTACTGGGCAAGTCAGCACTATCATAAAAGAAAAGAAGTCTGCCTATAAGAAGTATAAAGAAAGTGGAAGTGTAGCTGATAGAGAGGTGTATAAAATTAAATAGAGGGAAGCAAAACTGATTATAAATGCTGCTAAAGGGCAAAAGGAGGAAAAAATCTGTGAAGAGGTGAGATAAAATCTTTTTCTGTTATATTGGCAACAGACAGAAGAGTAGCTTTCAAACCCATAGCAAGTATGGCCATAGCATAGCATCCAGCTGGGAGGGCTGAGTTTTTGAAGGCTGATGTCTTAGCTCAGCTGGGACATCTAAAGGTAAGGAAATTGTTCCAGATGGAATCCACCCCAGGGAGAAACCATTCTTTTTCAACTGGTAAGGTTCCAGATGATTGGAGAATAGCCAATGTCGTACCAATCCATAAGAAAGAGAGTAGAGAAGAAGCCAGTAATTACATGCCAATTATTTTAACATCTATAGTGGTAAAACTAATGGAAACTCTTAAAAAACAGATAATTTCTCATCTAAAAATTACCAACCTGTTGGACCCAAAACAGCACATCTTTACTGAGGGTAGACCATGTCAGACCAATTTTATTGATTTCTTTGACAATGTCACTAAAGTATTAGATGAAGGTGTTGCTGTGGATATCGCCTATCTGGATTTTAGCAAAGCCTTTGACACTGCACCACATAAAGAGCTCATAGATAAGGCAATGAAGTTAGGTCTCAATCCCTGGATAGTTCAGTGGATTTCCAGTTGGCTGAGGGATCGGTATCAGAGTGTTGTTGGGGTGCAATCTGAAGAGTTACATGTGGTGTGCCACAGGGCTCTGTCCTGGGCCCCATTCTTTTTAATATGCTTGTAAGTGAAGACTTGGTAGGAAAAGTTTGCCTGTGTGCGGATTACACCAAAAGTTAGTAATAGGCTGGACACTCCTGGAGGTGTCTGAAACATGGAAAGTGATTTAGCGTTACTAGAAAAATGGTCAAAACTATGGAAACTGGAGTTTAATGTTTCTAAATGTAAAATCATGCACTTGGGTAGAAGGAATCCCTGATTACTGCATTGTGTTGTTAGCCAGAATTTAGGGATATTGATTACTGATAGCTTCAAGATGAGTGGACAGTGTAGCCAGGCAGTGGGAAAAGCAAGCAGGATGCTCGGCTGTATAGCTCAAGGCATCACCAGTAGGAAGAGGGAGGTTGTGATGCCGCTGTATAGAGCCCTGGTGAGGCCACAGCTAGAATACTGTGTGCAGTTCTGGAGACCTTACCTACAAAAAGACATTATTCAAATAGATTGGGTCCAAAGGCGGGCAACAAAAATGGTAGAAGGACTTAAAACTTATGAGGAGAGACTTAAAGAACTTAATGTGTACAGTCTATAGGAAAGAAGGGAGAGGGGGGACATGATTGAGACCATTAAATATGTGAAAGGATTGAATAAGGTTCAGGAGGGAAGTGTTTTTAAGAATAAACATAATGATAGAACAAGCGGGCAGACCAGGATCAACATTAAAAAATATTATTTTACAGAAAGAGTAGTAGATGCTTGGACCAAACTTCCAGCAGAAGTAGTTGAAACATTGACTGTAAGTGAATTTAAACCTGCCTGGGACAAGCATTCTTCTATTCTAAGATAAAGAGTACATACAGTCTACACATAAGGGCAGACCAGATGGACTGTATGGTCTTCTTCTGCCGTCAAGCGTATATGTAAGTAGGCTGAGATGAGGTGGGAAGAAATAGGCAGTGGTGAGGTGGAAAGAAGTAGGCGGTGGTGAAGTGGGGGGAAGTAGGCAGAGGTGAGGTGGGAAGAAATAGGCGGTTGTGAGGTGGGAGGAAGTAGGCAGAGGTGAGGTGGGAAGAAGTAGGCAGAGGGGAGGCAGGAATAGGTGAGGTGGGAAGAAGTAGGCAGAGGTGAGGTGGGAAGAAGTAGGCAGAGGTGAGGTGGGAAGAAGTAGGCAGAGGTGAGGCAGGAATAGGTGAGGTGGGAAGAAGTAGGCAGAGGTGAGGTGGGAAGAAGTAGGCAGAGGTGAGGCAGGAATAGGTGAGGTGGGAAGAAGTAGGCAGAGGTGAGGTGGGAAGAAGTAGGCAGAGGTGAGGCAGGAATAGGTGAGGTGGGAAGAAGTAGGCAGAGGTGAGGTGGGAAGAAGTAGGCAGAGGTGAGGCAGGAATAGGTGAAGTGGGAAGAAGTAGGCAGAGGTGAGGCAGGAATAGATGAGGTGGGAAGAAGTAGGCAGAGGTGAGGCAGGAATAGGTGAAGTGGGAAGAAGTAGGCAGAGGTGAGGCAGGAATAGGTGAAGTGGGAAGAAGTAGGCAGAGGTGAGGCAGGAATAGGTGAGGTGGGAAGAAGTAGGCAGAGGTGAGGCAGGAATAGATGAGGTGGGAAGAAGTAGGCAGAGGGGAGGCAGGAATAGGTGAGGTGGGAAGAAGTAGGCAGAGGTGAGGTGGGAAGAAGAAGATGTGCAGCAGAAAGAGGTGAGTAAAGGTGAGGTATGAAGAGGTTAGTTGGGCAGAGGTGAGCAGAGCAGAGGACTGCATACATATATAATAAAGCTTTTTTTGAACAGAACTGTAAGCAGACCTGTAAGCCATTCAATTTCATCGGTTTCAATTTACCTACCTAGGTAATGCCTCCATCATCTCCTCAGCACCAATCTCAGTGCCCCATCTAGTACATATCTGGTCTCCCTGCATACCCTTCACTTTCCACCAGCAACTTAGTATGTAAGCGCACAGGATGGTGTTACCAGACCAAGGCCCCAGCCGATCAGAGTAGAGGTGCATGACCTAGGTAAGTAAGCTAAAGCATTAAGCCTAACCACATGTTTGGGATGCATTTGAGATATCAACTAGACAGGAGCCAAGGTATTTTTAATTTATACACAAATTTTCCCTTTTAATTATGCATTAGAGGCTTATATATGCTTTTTTTTACAGGATTGGGTTGCAGCAGCACTTTACTTGAGGAGCACCATTGGAAAACCTCCTAAGGACCACATCATGTTTTTCGTTTTTGGAATGTGTCCATTTTGAATTACATTTTTCTGTGAGTAAAAAAGTAAATCCTGGCAATAAGTATACTCTATTCCACATTGATTTGGCTTGCTCCGTTTTACTGTTCACCCTTTTCCCCTACTGTAAAAAACATGGAGATAGAATTGTGCTTGGCCATTCTCTGGTCTGGCATCAGGGCGGCTTAGTAAAGCTGAGTGGATTACTAGCCACTGATTGGAGGGGAGCCCACACATGCCATGTGGGATCATTGTTAAGATGAGTAGATGATGAGATCCAGGGGATCTTACAGAACAGGGCATCCCAAATTGGGACGCCTTAGGATGGAGGAACAAAACCTGGGATTGTTAAATTCAATTTTTCCTCCAATAGCTCCCAGTGCCCCCACTGGTTCACAAAGCAGCAGATGCTTCTTCTAAGCCAGCATGATGTGCAGACTCATTGGCTGCCATTGCACACCTCTCTGCCAATAGGATGCAATGGTGCTGGATACTTTAGGTGGCACAGGCTTCACCTTTGGGTTGCAGGCCTGTTTTAACTTAATAAAATCAGAATACATTGACCTTACAAATCTATGTTAAAGTGACTTTCCAGTCATCAAAAATAATTCCTTGCATCCTAGCACCTGTGATGCCCAGTGACATAACAGAAACACTTACCAGCCCCCGGTCCCATGCTGGAAAATAGCTGCAGCTTACCCAGCTTCACCTCTACAGGGATGGTGAGTTCCGGTCATACAGTATCATCCAATCGCAGCAGATACATTCCCAGAGAGTGGGCAACAACCCAGCGCTAAGGATGTTTTTATCACCCACCTCCTTAAGCATGGCTGATAGGGACTGTTGGGAGCGTTAGTTCGCTGTGGGGTGGGGGTATATATTTCATCGCTGGACAGTCACTTTAACATGGTATACCATAAGCACAACCCTCACAAGTTATATCAGGCCATATCAGGATAATTAGCAGTAGCAGTATCAACCTCAGACCACAGGCAAAAAGCAAATCCCCAAGAAAAAATACCACTAGTAGCTTCTCTGCAACCTAGGAGAATATGGCACTGCTGCCATGATGCTACCCGCAGTGTCACAGTGGTGGTTTCCATGACAGCACCATCTACACTGGTCCCTGTGTCTCTTGGGATTTCACATTTTTATGCTCTAGGATAGGGGTTCCCAACATGGCTGCAAACTTACATAAATGGCTGTGATGGGAGCGTGCACAAGGCCTGGAGATGCTGGGTAAGCCCCGCTTGCTCTCCCAACTGCAAACAGAGCTGCTTGCCGAATGATATACGCACGGCAAACGGCTCTGATTGGATGAGAGACCGTGCATGCGCCATTGGACCGGGGTAAGGTAAGCTGTTACTGCGATCTAGGGGGTTCCACACAGTGAGGCATCCCAAATCAGGAGGCCAGCAGACCACCCTGGAATCTTTTTCCGCTTTATGAATTAATATTGATGCAGCAAATCAGGAAAACTGGGATCACAGCAGGCGTGCAGGGGTCAGGTATAAAGCATTGATCCAAAGAGCAATAGGCTAAGATTTATAAAGGTAACCGTTAAGAGATATACTGTAAGAAGTGTAGATGGGGATGACATGGTGTGGGGAGTAGATGCTCCGGAAGTGTTAAATGCACAAATTACAACAATTTATTCAGAATGGCAAAATCTTATTGTTCCAGCAAACTGTATACACCATGGCCACTGCAGGAAATCACTGTCACCTTTTGTAATGTGTTGTGCTGGGTTAGCAATAGTAAATAGAAGAAAATGAAGAAATAAGGTAAAACTTTTTGTAGGCTGACTTGAGTAAATATGAGGGTGAACTTTTATGAACACGTGGAGGCTGATTTAATACTAGCGCCACGTATCGCCATGTGAGCTTCTATGTAGCGCCGCTTAGAGCGCCCGCTAGTAGACGCTGCAAGCAGGTGTCGGGCGCTGTGACCTAGCTTAGCGGGCGGACAAGTGGCGCTGTACTATACTAACTAACAATAAAAGTGTTTGTTTGCAGGGCAGGAGAGGCCACACAATAATAAGCAAAAAAATGTAAAGTTTACTATAGCAAAAAGCTATTTAAATACAACCAAATGAAACACCATTGAAATGTATGGCAGAGCACTAATGAGTGAAAGGTACTACATGGTGCTCCTGAACCTAGAGCGCCGGCGCTATACACTGAGCCGCCGCTAGTGATACATGTGATGCTACATGGCGCTGTTAGAGGCACTCGCCAGATTCGCTTTCTTAAATGGTGGTTTTCACATACAGCGCCCAGCTACAAGCTGCTATGTGGCACTACCTGGTGCTAGTGTTTTTTTAAATAACCCCCTTAGTCCTCTTCGGTAGAACATCAACAAATAATAAAGACGTAAAAAAAATCTTGAAAAAGCAGGACCTAAAAATTCTTACAATTAGCCTAGATATAAAAAAAAATATTTTTTGAGTTGTGAGGAGGCCACAGAGAGAGAGTGAGAGAGAAGAAGAAATGGGAGTAATAAATGAATGCAAAAATGCCAAACCTTACAATGTGGCCTAAATATTCAAGCAAGCTTTATGTCGCGGTACATCTATGTTTGTATGTCCATTTTCCAAGGGCATAAGATCTCCAACAGAGAACAGACAACAACAAGATCACAAACTTTCATGTCCAGGATAATTGTAAATGACTTCTTACTAAAGACAGGTTTCCCATCAAATTTCCTGTTTTTTTTAATCGCTTTTTTAAGGTTTATTTCTTTTAACAACAGAGAAGTCTGACATTTCTGGAAAGCTCACTCAAATAAGTTAGCTTACAGAAGATATTGCCTTATTTCTTCATTTTCCACTGTCTCCTGTGGATGAGTGGAACATATAAACAGGATAGAGCAGATGAAAAGACACTGACCAGCTGCAGATGTGGTGCAACAGTAACGGTGGAGGTATGGGAAAGTACAGGTGTTGGAGCTAGGCACTGACCTTACACACTCCCTCTTCCTGCCAGAGAAAATCCAGTAGTCTTGAAAGTCTATCACCTGCAACTGCCAATACTGATTTTAGCAAAAAGAACTTCTAAAGGCTGGGTGTAAAATCAAAACATACTTGCCTTAGCCCCAGACAGCATATTTCTTCTAGAGTGTTTTCTGAGAGGAATGTTGTTGGTGATTTCTTAGCTCATGTTCTAAGCAATGTCTTCCAGTTTTCTTTCTAGTCTTTGTAAATCACAGACTGAGGTTGTTTTATTCTGTTTGTAAAGGGAGGGGAGCACCAAATGCAAAAAGTACAATTTAGAGTCCTCTTTTGGTGAAAAAAATAAAATAGAGGTGCAGTGGTGCCAAATAACCCTCCTTCCAGGGTAAACTGACCATGTTTTCAGGTCCTCAAAGTGGGACACTGGGCATGGCAGGTGTGGTTTAGGGGTGGGGCTATTCACGGGCATTTGAGAAAAAATATTTTTTACCATGGAAATGTAAAAAAAAATACGTTATGCAAACATTAATTCACAGAGCGCCAGTTGATCCTGTCCCTTGATCCAAACATTAATATGCAGAACACCAGAAGATACTGTCCCCTGAGCCAAACATTTATATGCAAAGCGCCAGCAGATCCCGTCCCTTGATCCAAACATTAATATGATAGTGCTAGCGGATTCTGTCCCCTGACCCAAAGTAACCACCAAATTGGAAGGCTGGGGCGTAGGTAAGGAGTGACAGGTTTTGGGTCATGTGAGAAGTTTGAGTCAGTGGCTGGGGAGGAGGGTTATTTGATGGATTTGAGTCAGTGGCTGGGAAGGGGAGTTAGGTAAAGGTTGGTGGTCAGTTTAGGCAGGGGATTAGATGTGGGAAAGACCGTCAGTTGAGGGTTTTGAGTCAGCAGCATGGAAGGAGAGTTGTATGAGCGGTTTGGGTCAGTGGCTGAGAAGGGGGTTCAGGTGAGATGATAGGTCAGTGGCTGGGGTGTAAGCCAGGGCTAGAATTTGTCCCCTGAGACCGTGCTGCCATTCTTGCCCCGCCTGACTTTAGATACCCTACTCAGCTGCCAACAGGGGCCCATTTACATGGTTCCTGCTAACTGGCTACAGCGGTAGGCCTTCCTTTAGTGATCAGGGCCCTGGGCTATAGCCCAGTTTACCACCTACACCCAAAAGCTAACCCCCTGGGTAGCTGGTGTGGGTTTCCTTCTCGCCTCCTCTTTTATTTATTTATTTTTTAAACCGGGCCAGGCCATGGCTGCTGCGCACCTGATAGCTGCTGCTGCAGGCATGAGGGGCACTGTTAAGTGAGCATCAGCGTGAGGCATACAGGATACTTACACAGCTCCACAGCCTCTGTGCGGCCCAGGAATATAACACAGGCTGTCATATGACACCTATGTCATTACGCTGAGTCACACAGCAGAGGCCAGCAGGAGCCGCAGGTATTTATATCTTGGATCTGTGTGTGTAGGCCTGCGCATGTCCCGTGGAATCACCCGAAATGTGCATATACCTACAATGGAATACAGGAGGGATGGAATTTAATTTACTATTTGGTCTAATGATAGGTGGTCATGCTAGAGAGAGCTATAGAAAGATGGCTAGAAATCAACAACAGCAGCCTTATTTGGGCACAGCAGGCTGGATCAGTTCCATGGTAGGTAAAAGAATGCTTTGAATTTACACTTAGTCCTGGGCCCATAATAACTCACCTTTCTTCAGTCCTACGGCACAGGCTCTTGTCCAGTCAGAGTCTTTTGCTGTGCATATGTAACGTTCGGCAAATAGCTCCATTTATGGCAATTGGGAGCGTAAGCGGCCACATACACAGCAGCAGAGTGCACTCCCAGCCCAGCCTATCTGAATGGCTGGGGTTGGGTGTTTGCGCACAGCTCAAAGATGCTGGGGATGCAGAGGTCGGTGGAGGAGCCAGGATGAAGGTGAGTTTGCGGTGGCCCGGGTGGGGGCTTCACACAGCAGGGCATCCCGATTTGCCCCAGAGGAAGTAGGAGTCCTGGCTTCTGGTCTTCTCATAATGACACCTAACTTGACCAAATAAGAAGTCTTACACACATTTCTAGTTTCTGGACATCTGATATTGCCTACCTGAGGACATAGTCATAAAGTGGGCCAAAATAGGTGGCCTACAAGGCAATGATCACAGTTTTTGTTTTCTTTTAAAAAATACATTAGTTGCCATTATCTACAGATGAATGTCTTGCAATAAATAGGACTGCTGCTGGCACTTGAAAAAAGATTTAGTTGGATTTTTTTTGAACAGTGTGGGGTTCCTCCCCGCGATCCAGCAAAACCAGCCCCGGCAGCAGAGGCCTTAAAGTGGACCCCTTACCAGTTCACAATGGGTTAACTGTAAAAAAATACACGCTTGAAAAAGGCTCACTGCGAGAGGTGTCCTGTTCTCTGTGTCCTGCCGGCTATTTGCCAAGAGTGGGACATGTGACCAATGCCGGCCAGTCACAAGGCCGCATTTTGAAAAGGGAGTCCGGCAACATGTAAGATTTAGGGGGTTGATCGAGAGAGGAGCTGGCAATTGGTATTGCAAAATGGGTGTTGGTCCCATTTATGCTTTCAGGGCTTGGAGAGGGGAAAGAGAGGAATGCTGGAACATTTCAAAGGCCAGTTGTCACAGACCAGCTGACACAGAATCAGTAAGGTTAGAACTTTGTGCAAAGTAGACCAAGCTTCAGAATAATCAGTGGGTAAGACATTTATTTAGTGGACAACTGACATGAGGGCCCACACAAAAACTCTAGTGTAGTCTTTCCAGCTCTACAGGGGACTCCTTCATCTCAAGCCTAGGGTTTACCCCATCAGACTCAGAGGTCTGTCCAAATCTGTTAGATGAGTTTCTAAAATAGAGGCTTTCTCATCCAAGGCAGCTAGGAATTAGCCAAGTAAGTCTAGCTCTGCTTGACCTTTACCACAGACTTTCGGTAAGCTAATACTCTGTACTCCATCTGGATTCACACCGGGGCCTGGCAGAATCCAGGGCCACTTTTAGTAAGTAGATAAAACTATATGGCCTCGATTCAATAAAGGTAGAAAAAAATTCTCATGGTAGTAAAAAATTCAATTCATGAGAAAAAAGCCTGAGAATTTCACTGTTACTGAATCACAAGATAAAAAGGCAATGAAAGTCAATGGCAGCTTTTACTACAGTGTAGAAAGGAGTAAACAGTTCTCTACTTTTCTTAGGAGTAAAAAAGTGCCATTGACTTTTATTGTTTTCTTAGCTGGTGATTCAGCAACAGTGAAATTCTCAGGCTTTTTTCTCATGAATTGAATCTTTTACTACCATGAAATTTTTTTTCTACCTTTATTGAATCGAGGCCTATGTGTGGCAGGGTCTAAGCACGCAATTAGATAGTACAGTACTAAAATAACTTATACAAATAAAATGCTAGAATGCAGGAGTGTAGTGAATGCTTCTCATAAATGGAGAGAAGTTGAATTGGACAGATTTCCCTCTTTATTAATACAGTAACAGGGAATGTAGGAGATAAAACTTTACATTAAAGAATCAACAAGGAGTCACAATGAAAAAAGCTTAAACAACTGTTTATTTTGTACTAAGTGTGCTGAGCTGGTTTTGGTCAGGCCTTCGGTCTCTGCTGAACAACTGATTAAGGGCCAAAAGCTTGTGGTTACATAGGGCTTCAATAAAACCAAGACCATTACCCACATTTTGCTCTGCATTTGGTTAGCTATATTCTTTTTGCATATTAAACTGCAAGCTCCCTTTGTCTGAAACTGAATTGAACTTACAGGCCTTGATTAAATAAACTCTTCTTAAACTTTCTTTAAAATACCACCTAATAAAGGGACCATATTCACAATGAGGGGTCAGTTCTGCAAGATTTGTAAAAAAAATGTTTGCTTTAAATGAAAATTACAAAAAGAGCTGTACTTTTTGGGGGGTAAATAGTGCCATTCAGTTCCATGTTAGACCTAGGGGCAATTCAGCACCAGGTGTAAAATCACCACTTCTTTTTCTAAATAGGGCTAAATCAACCCTTTAATTCCAGAAAAAAAGCATAAGAAGTGATTTAAAGAGAGGAAATTATAGTTGTGATTTATACCTAAAACTTATTTTGTCTGTCAGTCTCATCAACATGATATACACTGTCCCCTCGATTCAAAGAGCAAAAGTTAATTGATTTCGGATCGAGAATCGTAAGTTTGGGTGGGTGTTAGTCATTTTTTCCTGTTTTTTTGGCCATTTCCGACTCGCACGAGCCTACGTACGAATGCGTATATGCTCTTACGATCATCGGAAGTTCGTTCCTAAATTTTAGGATCAAAACGTAAAACTTAGGATCAAATCCTAAAACTTAGGATCAAAACGTAAAACTTAGGATAATCGGATGTGTTTCCGTGTGATTCAGAGAACAGTTTACAAACCTCTAAATACATTTTAAAAGAAAGCCACAGCCGACACCTTTTAGCAGTCGGATTGCTGTTCTTGAACAGGTTTTTTGGCTATGTGGAGGAGTCTGCGCGTCTTGACCTCCAATGAACTGCATGTATCAGCATGGCCGAGGCCATAAATTGTATGGCAATGCATACCTGATTCATGTATGCCTTATAAAAGCATTTTAATGTGGACCTTAATTAGTCCTTTGCATGTAAACCTTTATTTTGCAATATATTTGCGTTAATTAAAGAAACGTATGTCCTTTGTTATTTATTTTTAAATTGATGTACTAGAATAATATTTTTAGATTGCATTTATTGGTGTAGATGTTTACCTTTGCTTTGTTTAATTATTTAAGCACATCTTTGGTCAGATGCATCACACTTACAGAGGAGAGGAGAGCGGGATAAAGTGCAGGATGTGGGTTACTGCTGTATTTTGCACAGACACAGCAGAGCTGGGGGCACGGAAAGGTCAGAAATCAAAGAATGCAGAGCAACACAGTCACAAGGCCCTTTCTGTTTGCAGGCTGCCCGAGAATACCTGAGCCGCCATCTTGGCTGTTTCTAGGCTCATAACATGCAGAAGTTGCTGGGTGTTTTGTAATTTTTGAGAGCAATCTGTATGTAGAGGGTGTGGGTAACCACACCCAAAATTTTAAGTTGTACCATTTGAAGCCAAAATATTAAAATTAAATCCACAAGTAAAAAATGCAAGTTAACTAAAAATTAAACAAAGTAAGATTTACTTATGCAAATGCATTCATTAATGGTTGGTTACTACAAAATGAATGAAATAAAGAAAACTAAAAGACCAAATATTTAGAATGCACTTTAATGAGGTAAGTTTGTAGTGCGCAGCCGCAAGATCAGAAGGATTTACGTCCAGACAAAAAAGGAAAAAGGGCAAAACCAATGTTGCAACCTGAGAAATGAAACAAAAAATTCAGGATGGAAACTGACATAGGTCTGATTCCCGAACTGCCATACGAACGGACGTACATTTTAGGATAGAAACGTATTTGCTTATAGAATCACTCGCAAGTTCATACGAACGCACGAGCGTACGGGAAAAATAGGATGATCGGCACCCAAATCCAAGCTGTTACATGTTTCTTTGAATCGACCCTTATGAGACTGAAGGCAAAACATATATGCTGGAATTATCAGGTAGTACTCACTTAGACACTATCTACTTACCTCCTTACTTTATACTGCAAATTATTCTTTTGTTTATTCATAAAGCACTATCATCTTCTATGGCACTCTACAATGTGGAATTACAAACAGGGTAAAACAACTACAGTAACTTGCAATACATGAGCATTATGAGTGAGACGTGACAGAAATGCACAAATACACAGTGCACCTTCATGGTTCATGGTGCTCTACAAGGTAGAAATTACAGGAGGATAAGACTAGAAAATTACTTACAATACAACAATTACAACAATGCAGATAATACATTATACATAGTACAGTGCAGTACATTGTAAGCTCACAAGGTAAGAAAAGTCTTCCTCTCCCTTTCATTGTCTACTGTTTTCTCTTAAAAAAAAAAGATTGCCTATTCTAAGTATACAGCACGTCCTGTTCCACATTATTCCTTACACTTGGGTAATACATCCACAAGATGGCGCTGGACTGCAGAAAAAAGCTTGTGGCCCCTCCCGGCCCTATATAAGTCAGGGACTTCCCACAAATTCTGAGAAGATAGAAGATAGCTCTCTTGTGGCACAGGTGAGCGGGGCTTATATGCCTGCGACCCTGCAGGACTGTTTCCACCCGTACTATATATTGCCTCCCAGCCTCGGCTGACAAGGTTTGGGTGAAGGTAGGTTTGTAAGCACCAGGGTAGGTTCTGAGGAGCTACGCTCCTACCGCAGTCCCTGCTTTAACAGGGTAGGCGGTTTAGGCTGATGGTGAGCCTCTTTGGGATGCCCCCACTGCTTCTTGGGTTTTGCCAGGCTCCTCCTGTGCACTTTATCCTGTGACCATGGTATTCCCCTCCTCCCTCACTTTTCCGGGTGCCCGAGAATCCTGTATGTAAACCCTCTCGTTCTCCCTCTGGGTGATCTCTGGGGGGGGCTTCTAGTTGTAAGCTTGTGTTTTACTTTGTGTGATTAATTTACTGTAATATCACCGCCGCCGCACGCTTGTACTGCGCTCCGCGGACGGCAGCGTCATTCGCCTCAGAGCAGCCGGCCCGCTATTGGCCGGCAGGATCACGTGGGCGCGTTTCGTGCTCTTCGGGGGGGCGGGGCCCGCCCCTCGAGGTCTGCGGATGCCATTTTGTGGGCTCCGAGCTCCTGCGGTCCGTGAGTAACCCCGGTGGGGTAAAATCTTTCTGTTTTTTGCTGTGTGCTCATGGGAATGCTTGTTATGTCTTTCAAGCGGATTACAACTTCAGCACTGTGGTTTCTCCCGGCCATCTCCCCTCATTATCTCCCACTTCCCTAGCGGTTCATTGGGGCATCCCGGGTAGCTCTTTAGCGTTAACCCTTACTGGCCTACTGTGCCTTTCAAATCACCATATGGAGGCTTCTGGGGACAATGAGCCTGGGGTTCATTCGGGACAAGCCCGGCTATGTGTTGCCTGTGGGGTATCCCCAATCGGTGATGGTGTCAGGGTATGTGTATCCTGCGCCCACCAGGTACTTGCACTGCAGTCTGGGTTACCTGTTGCCCCCCCTACGCTTACATCTGACCCCGTGCGAGGAGTATACTAGCAGGGAGTCTCAGCCTGACCTGGCTGCACTGGTTGCCAGCATTGAAAAACATATTGCTGGGTCTGCCTCGTGTATGGCTTCTGCTAAGAAGCGACATTTATCTCCCGCTGTTTCCCTCTTGAAGCTGAGGAAAATTTTGACACTACTGGTTATGCCCCCCTGGAGGAGGGGGAATTGTTCTCTGATTCAAAATCGTCTGAGGAGCAGCCTAGGGATTATGGTGCTACAGGGTCTCCGTTTGGGGAAGATCTATGGTCCTCAGATGACACTGACAGGCTTTTGGCTCATATCTTTGAAGTGCTCTGTACATCCCCTCCTGCCGTGGCTCCTCAGCAGCATGGCAAGCTCTTTCATATGGTTAAACCACGTTTGGAATTCCCTGAGCAGTCTCACTTTAATAATCTGGTGCTCAAAGAATGGGAGCGGTCTAGCAAGCTGCCAGGGGTGCCCAAGAGTTGGGACAAAAGGTATCCCTTTCCTGCTGATGTGATTAAGCGTTGGTCATGTCCTCCCAAGGTGGACTCGCCCGTTGTGGGGCTGTCCAATACATCTGTCATGCAGTCTCCTGACACTACTACCCTGAGGGATGTTGAGGACCGGCGTATGGACCAACTGGCTTGCCATGCCTTTGCCTGTGTGGGGACCGCGCTACGCCCGGTTTGTGCCTCTGCCATTACAGCTATTGCTATTAAGGGTTGGCCCTCACCCATCCGGGTGGGGGACGGCTTCGGCTCTTTGCTCACGTCTGAAGGCTTCACGTCTCAGACCGGTGGATTTAGGAGGTAGTGTCCTCCGGTTACAAGATAGAGTTTGTAGCCTGGCCGCCCCCAAGATTCATCAAATCCCAGATGGCTCTAAACCCCCTGTCAGCTCAGGGTCTGTGCCTTGCAGTCCAAACCTTCTGGAGTTGGGGGTCATCTGCCAGGTGCCTTTGAGGGAAAGGGGCAGAGGCTACTATTCCAATCTTTTCACTGTTCCCGAAAAAGACGAGTCCATCAGACCTATCCTGGATTTAAAGTGCCTCAACAAATTTGTCAGATTCAAACACTTTCGCATGGAGACTCTGCGCTCAGCTGTCAATTCTCTGCGCCCAGGGGACTTCATGACCTCTGTAGACATCAAGGACGCTTACCTTCATGTACCAATCTTTCCAGGTCATCAGAGATTCCTCAGGTTCGCTCTGGAGGATCAGCACTATCAATTTGTGGCTTTGCCTTTCGGTATCGCCTCGGCTCCCAGGGTATTCACCAAGGTACTGGCGGGCGTACTGGTTCTGCTGAGATCTCAGGGCATTCGCATCCTTCCTTACTTAGACAACATTCTCATCATGTCTCAATCTCTCCAGCAGGCCGAGCTGGATACGCAGCTGGTGGTGTCCACACTGGAGTCCTTCGGCTGGGTGATCAACCACCCCAAGTCTTTCCTGTCACCGTCAATGGTGAGGTCCTTTCTGGGCATGACTCTGGATACATCTCAGGTCAAGATTTTTCTCCCTCAGCAGAAGGTGGAGAGTCTTCAGGCCCAAGCCAGGTTCTTTATGTCTAGCCCTCATCCCTCCATCCGGCAGAGGATGCAGCTGGTGGGCCTGATGGTGTCTTGCTTCGAGGCGGTTCCATACGCTCAGTTTCACATGAGACCTCTTCAACTTCACCTCTTGTCAGTTTGGGATCGGGACCCTCGCTCCCTGGAACAGGTGTTGGTTCTGTCCCCTCTGGCCAAACGGTCTCTCTCGTGGTGGCTGGACTCAAGAAACCTGTTGGTGGGCAGATCCTTTCTGGCCCCGTGCTGGGAGACAGTCACCACAGATGCCAGTCTGACAGGTTGGGGGGCTTCTGGAAATCCCTGAAATTCCAGGGTCAGTGGGGCCCTCAGGAGGCCCACACCCCTATCAGCATTCTGGAATTGAGGGCGATAAGGTTGGTTCTAGCTCAATTGACTCCACACCTTCGGGGTCGGGCAGTTCAGGTCCGCTCGGACAACCAGACGGCGATTGCCTACATCAATCATCAGGGAGGGACCCAGAGCAAGAGGGCCCTCAAGGAAGTGTCCCTGATACTGTCTTGGGCAGAGGAGAATGTTCCCTGCATCTCGGCTGTGTACATCCCGGGGGTGGAGAATCTGGAGGCAGACTCCCTCAGCAGGGGGAACCTCTTGTCTGGGAGAATGGTCCCTCAGCAGCAGGGTGTTTCGCTCCCTGTGCCACCGCTGGGGTCAGCCAGATGTGGATCTGTTTGCGTCCCGCCACAATCACAAGCTTCCAGTCTTTGTCTCTCTGTCCCAGGACCCTCTGGCCTTGGCCATGGATGCACTAGCAATGTCTTGGAAGAGCTTTCAGCTTCTCTATGTGTTCCCTCCTTTTCCTCTGCTGGGCAAGGTGCTGCGCAAGATTGCTCAGTAAGGGGTGCCAACCATTCTGGTGGCCCCCTGTTGGCCAAGAAGGGTGTGGTTTGCAGACGTGGTGCAGTTGGCAGTAGATCAGTATGCTCTGCCCAAGGATCCAGACCTGCTCACTCAGGGGCAGCTACGCCATCCCAATTTACAAACGCTGGCTTTAACGGCCTGGCTGCTGAAACCTCCATCTTGATGGAAAAGGGGTTGCCTGCCTCTGTTGTTAACAGCATGATTCGGGCTAGGAAGAAGTCCTCGTCATCCATCTACTATAGGGTCTGGCATGCTTACATTGACTGGTGTGAGTCTAAGTCGCTTCCCTGTAGGGTGTTTTCTATCCCTAGGATTCTGGAATTCCTGCAACATGGTTTGGATTTGGGTCTTCAACTTCGTACCCTCAAAGGTCATGTTTCTGCTTTGGCCATTTTCTTCCAAAGATCCTTTGCTCACCATCGTCTGGTCAAGACCTTATTCCAGGGGGTTACTCACGTACGTCCTCCACGTAGGCCTATGTTACCAGTATGGGATTTGAACCTGGTCTTATCTGCCTTGCAGGGGTCTCCCTTTGAGCCTTTGCGTGAGGCCCCTTTGTCCATTTTGACTCTTAAGTTAGTCTTTTTGGTGGCCATCACTTCTGTTAGGCGTGTTTCTGAGTTGGCAGCGCTTTCCATTCAACCCCCTTACTTTGAGAGACACCAGGACAAGGTGGTTTTTCGTTTTAAGCCAGATTTTCTGCCTAAGGTTGTGTCTGCCTTTCATCTCAATCAGGACATTGTTTTGCCTTCTCTATGCCCTAATACTAGTAATCCTAAGGAGCGGGTGTTACACTCTCTGGATGTGGTCAGGACTCTGAAGTTCTATTTGGTGGCTACTGAATCCTTCAGTAAGACTGATGCTCTTTTTGTGCTCCCGTCTGCAAAGTTCTGCAGGCGGCAGTGGTTTAAACTGTTCGCTGTTACTTTTTGGGGATCCCACCCTACCTCATGGACACTGCTATTGGATGTCCCAAGTGTAAGGAATATTCTGGATCAGGACGTGCTGTATACTTAGAATAATACAATTCTGTGATTACTCACCTGTAGAATTGGTATTATACGTATACAGCACGTCCTGTTTCATCCCACCCTTGTCATCATTATTCTTAGTTACCTCTGTATGGTGATTGTTCATTTTTTAATTCTGGTTATTATTGTTCTCCCGGCTTCTTGTTAACTGCTTGTTAATACTGGGGAATTTGTGGGAGGTCCCTGACTTATATAGGGCCGGGAGGGGCCACAAGCTGTTTTGTGCAGTCCAGCGCCATCTTGTGGATGTATTACCCAAGTGTAAGGAATATTCTGGAACAGGACATGCTGTATACGTATAATACCAATTCTACAGGTGAGTAATCACAGAATTGTATTTTTATCACCAGGTGTTGGATCGACCCTATAGATGCAGGAGTACATTAGGAGAAAGGGCCTTGCCCTTGTGAGCTTACAATCTAAAGAATAGGCAAATATGTAAAAAAAATATATGTATATTCGACTGCAAACTAACCTTTTCCTTTTGCTTCACAGATTCTAAGTCTTAAATCACAATGTGCACGTCAGGAGACTTAGTGGACAGTCTTCATGGGGAAAACCTTCTCTGTAGCCTGAATGAGCAGCGTATGCAAGGATTTTTGTGTGATGTAACCATTGTAGTAGAAGATACCAAATTCAAGGCACACAGAAACATATTGGCAGCTTCCAGCTTGTACTTTAGGAATCAATTCCGAAGTCAGAGCATCTTAATTCAAGGACATGTCTTGGAACTCAATGATTTCAAAGCAGACACATTTACTGAGATACTAAATTTTATTTACTGCTCAAAGATTGCTATAAAGAAAAAGGAGAATCTGACAGACCTTGCAGATGCCGGTAAAAGGTTAGGTATAACATTTTTGGAAAACATCAAAACTCCCAAAAAGTCAACTGCTGTTGCATGCTCTACAGAGCCAGGGGGAAATGTGCCACCTCCATTCTATCGAACAGAAAATGGCCTGAAATCCGAAACAGGGGACAAAAAAGTTGATGATCCAGCAATTGCTAATGGACCAAGAATTACCAATGCATTTTCTATTTTGGAAACTGAAGTTAATGGATTTTCTCCTCTTGATTTAAGAGCAAGTTTTAAGAAGAGCACAGGCCACACAGAAGAGATACACAGTGGCAGTAACTGTGAAAATGGTGTTTGTAATGATGGGGAGCCAGTTAATACTCTGGCTGAACACTCATATGCAGTGTCTTCTGGAGATACATTACACAGAAAAGACTCTGAAACTAAAAAAGTTAGTCATACAAGAGACAAGGAATGTACAAACCCTACAGTTACAACCATTCAAGACTCTAGATCAACCAACAATGTGCCCATACTGAATTCTCAGTGTTTGAATGCGCAAGCTGTAGGTCAGAATGGGAACTCAGATAATGTGAGCTGCTCATCAGAACAAACAGCCAACTCAGCTGATTTCCACAATCACAAGGAGAATGAAAGCACCTTACCACAGCTTCCCACTGATAACCCCCCTGCCACACAACCTTTTTGTGATTCTACATTGTACCCTCTTCCTAAAAAGCACCAAGTGACATTTAACTGCAAAAACTGCAGCAAGGAGTTTGCACACTTTAAACGCTTGCAGAGGCATGAACAAATCTGTTTTAAAGTTGTACATATGGACAGAAGGCTACCAAATAATCTTCCACAAGGTGTTCCCACAGGGAATTTCTGCACTACTTCAGAAATAACAGGTAACCAAAATTCTCTAACAAACGGCCCCTCCTCTGCAACAGACCACTTTGTTAAGATTGTAGATGATAAAATATTTTATGTCTGCATTGTGTGCAAGAGAAATTATTTAACCCTATCTAGCTTGCGACGTCATTCTAATGTCCATTCATGGAGGAAATCATACCCTTGCCATTACTGCAACAAAGTTTTTGCCTTAGCAGAATATAGAACCAAACATGAAATATGGCACACAGGGGACCGAAGATACCAGTGCATATTTTGCCTTGAGACATTCATGACTTACTACATCCTTAAAAATCATCAGAAATCTTCCCATGGAATTGACCCTAGACTTGGGGTAGGTAATAAAGCAAATAGAGGCATCAAGACTAGCATCTATCCATACAAGCTTTACAGACTTTTGCCTATGAAATGTAAACGGCCTCCTTTAAAAACTCCAAGAACAGCTTCATCAGTACATCATGCAATGCACTTCCAAAGTCAAAATTCTTTTACCACTTCCACAGTTCAGAGTAATATTAACCCACAGCCATTTGGTTTGGAAAATCAGGATACATATTCTTGTACTTTAGATCCTTCATCACAAAATGGGGGAACCTTAGCTATGACAAAGGACAATTGGCCTTTTGATATACAGTCAGAGAAAGACTCAAGCTTATTACCTTCTGAGAAATCTTTACCATCGCATCTTTCATCTTCAGCAGGAAAACAGAGTGATAGTACCACTGATCCAGTATATAGTGAAAATCAAAATGTTTCCCCTGTTATTAACACAGCAAGTTGTGCACCCTCAGTGATCATGCATAGCAGCAGAGTGTCTTCTGTGATCATGCATGGAAATTCCGTGACTGGTACAACGGCTAAAAGTGGTTGGAACCACAACCAGACTGTGGTATCATCAGATAAAGATGATAGCAGCCAAGAAAGTAATTCTGAGGCTGCAGAGACTAGGGCCAATACTCAGATAGATCTTCCTGAGGATTACAAAAATGGAGATGCTCACCAAAATGATGAGTTTTCTCTTCCTGCATCTTCCTATAAAAAGAGTAAAAGTGTTATCCGAGAAGGAAATAAAACTGAAACATATATAGCTAAACCAGCCCTACCTGGAACTCTGGTCAATAGTGGTATTGCTCCTCTTTGCCAAATAACAGTGAAAATTGGAAGTGAAGCTTTGGTCAAAAGGCAAATCTCTGGGTCATCTTTGTTTTTCCGAAAAAGTGGAAGACCAAAACACTCAGAGTCCAAATCTGAAAAAGCATGGTTAGAGTCAGATGATGACGACAAGAAAGAAAGATGTTCAATCCGACTTCGAAAATCAGATCATCAGATGGAAGAAATGTGCGATGATGGCAGCGACCAAGATGTGTCTGATAAGCCTTGGAGACCTTACTACAATTACAAACCCAAAAAGAAGTCCAAGCACTTTAAGAAATTCAGGAAACTAAAGAAAAGGAAAAAACACAGTAGATCTAGACCTGAAGAAAATGTTAGTGAGGAAGACACAAAATATTCATCGGAGGAGGCTGCTGAAGAAAATACAAATGACGCTGAAAACTTTCCAAAGACAGTAGACTTTGAATGTAATACAAAGTCAGATGAACAGGCAGAGATGGTTGAGCAAGAGAGGGCTTCTACAGAGTGGCAACTAGACACTAAGGATAGTTTTTGTGAACTTTGTCAGAAGTCCTTTCGGAATCCTTCAACACTTAAGGTTCACATGCGGTGTCATACTGGAGAAAAGCCTTACGCATGCAAGGAATGTGGAAAGTGCTTTTCATTCCCTGGGAACTTAAGCAAACATGAACGCATCCATCAGGATGGGAAGAACTTTGCGTGTCAGTATTGTACCAAGACATTTACTTTACATAAAACTCTGAAAAAGCACGAGAGGATCCATACTGGACAAAAAACGTATAACTGTAAGTTTTGCTCCCAGCAGTTCCTCTATCTTTCTTCAAGGAACAATCACGAGCAAAGACATTTAGAAGAGCAAAGTGAAAAGGGGTTTGTTTGTATCCAGTGTTCAAAAGTTTGCAAGACTGCTGCTGCTCTTGTGATGCATCAAAAGAAACACTATTATAAGGGACTAAAGCACAGACAACATAAAGACTTACAACCGTCTATTGCAGAAGTGGACAACTGGGTTGATTCTACAAATAGCACTTGCAAAGATCCTAAAATGACTGGGGAAGGAAGTTCCATAAAAATGCCTGAAAATTTACTTCCCACCTGCGAGTCTCCCCTTTTGTCTTATAGCAGTAGTGTTGCAGATACTGTTCGTACTGCAAGCCCCACACATAATGTAGATACCATTGGAGCAAGTGATTCTAATAATTTTATGACTCCACCACCGCTACCACCTGCTGCATTACATAGCAGTGTGTTAATGGACATCCCAAAAGGCTGGAAGCACTGGAAAGCTAGACAATATTCACTTGAGGAAAGTTTGAATTCAGAACATTCTTCCTTGAAAGAAACCTCCAAGACTTTTACAGAATTAAAGACAATGTCCAGTTTCGAAAACCCATTTGTTCCGTAGGTGATAATGGTTAAAGTAATTTTTTTGTCCATTGCCCAATCTTTTTTTGCTGGAAGTTGATTGTTACATTTTAATAATACTTACCTTATGTGTAGCATAAGCGATCCCTGCAGGTTAAAATAGCTGGTGATCTGCTGTCAGCTCTGGTGATGCTAACTCCTAGCTGGTTTCTGTGAGCAGGCTTCCTTGTTGAATGGCAGCAAGGGGCACACCACCGGACCATCACGGGTGGGTGCTTAAAAGTGCTGGAGGCAGACAATCTGCCCCAAAGCTGGTAGAAAAATGCCTCTAGCATTTCAACCTGCAGGGCTGCATAGGAGAGATCATGCTGCATATCAGTTAAGTATAATTTTTAATGCTATGACAAACAACAGCAAATGTGGTAGTTATCTATAAAGGACCAATAAATGTAAAATGAAAAACATTTTTTTTATACAGCAGAAATGCTGATAACATTCACAGATATGTTTGTTTCATATCAGTACAAGAAGGGACATTTTAAATATTACTGTGGCCTGTGTCTTGTTTTAATGGGTTAAAATGGTTGACAGAAGCATTGGCAATATTTCTCTTTTGGACTTCTGGTTATATTGATGCAGCCCAGTATGTACAGCAAAATATTGTCCCCTTGCAAAACCATCTTTAGGTTTTTATGACCTTAAAAAATTCCAACGTTCCGTGTTATTAAGTGAATATTATCAAATATATTTTATTAAAAAAATGTTTAGTTTATTGGCCCTTAAGAAAAAGTCAAGTGTTAATAGTGTTTGTTTCCTTGAGCTGTACATCCTTGCACCAGTTCCATGTCTAAAAGTCAGCTTATATCATGTGTTCTTGCTAGCAGTTAGCTGAATAACACACTATGTACAGTTGGTAGTAGGATATAGGTCTGTTTAAAGCTGCAGTCTTTTTACTTTTTGCTATTGAAGTGTACTTTGTTCATATGCCATCTAATGATCATGAATAAAGTTAATTTTGTAATAAATTAGAACAGAAGCTGATTTTGATAACTGTCTTGCTAAATTTAAACATTGATTGGACTGCTTCCTTAAGCACTATATTTATTACTACACAGAGAAAGTAGTGTACAGAAATATATACTGTGATTATTGTGTTATTTAGGAAACAGCTTTTTGCAACCAGGGACCGAGCAAGATCTATATTATGTATAGCTGAACAGCACACAATGTGAAGTGAAATATATTGTTAACACTATAAACAATATTTGTGGATTACCGTTTAAAAGATAATATTCTGTGATGTCTTATTGGATATTAAACAATCTAGATTGTAACAGAAAGAGGTAACAATATGGAGGCTTGTCTATGCAAAGATGTTTTCCTTTTATTTAAAATAGGATGTTTTGTTTGTGTGCTTGGTTTTGCAAACCACTGCTTAGGAAGCAAGCTCAGTCTGACCATATCTAGGCTGATGTGCCATTAATAGACATGTTTCTTATATATGTCTTATTTGTCATTTTTTCTTTTTTCATTTTCTTTTCTTTGGTAATCTGAAAGCACATTCAAGATTGTTATCCTCATAAAAAAAGGACCAAAGTGGCCCCTTCTCTATCAAACTTGTTAGTGTGCTCTTTAGCATCAAGTGCTTCCAGAAGAGAAAATAGTTAGAACATTGTAGAACAAAACAGGAATAAGCTGATGGTACGACAAAATGTGCAGGTACTTAGGAGGTTATGTTCATCCTGCCTATCTTACTACCCAATTACCTAAACACATACATTACCTTAGGCCCCCGTTCACACCAGGCTGATGGCGAGAGCTGGGTCCATCCTGATCACCCCATCAGTGCCATCAGATCGCTCCCCATAGTTTTGTTAATTAAAGCATTCGCATTGTCCTTCATTGAGTGCCATTCGCTGGCGCTATCTCTTGCAAAGCGATGCTGTGGTTGAATAGTGGTCGCAATCCTATAGCACCACCTTGCTATACACGCTGTGGTGTGAACACAACCTTAAAGGGATTGTGTAGGCCAGAGTTTCCCAACCAGTGGTACTAGTACTACATGGTACTCTAGCTTCCCTCTGTTGGTACTCCAGGGCCCCAGCAGTCAAAAGGGGGAGGATTGCAGACAAGCTTCTTCTCCTAAAGGATACACTGGGTGGCCATATCAACTAACTTCAGGCATTTTGGGATATCGTTATTGGATGCAAAAAAACACTTGTACAGTTGGGCCAGGTGGAGTACATATATATTTTTTAATACAAACCACCATCCTCCCAGAAAGTTGTACTGTGGTAGTGTGGTACTTGAGACTGTTAGGGGTTGTTTTCTGTTAGGGGTTGTAATCATATTACCAACAGCTGCAAAGCTGATGCTTTTAGGTTTTTGCCTGTATGACGCCTGTTCCGTAGCAAATCAGGTAAAATACATTTAGTTTTCACATTTACAACTTCCAATTGGTTAAATTAGGAAGCGCAAAATATTTTTCTACTCCCAGGCAGAGGACAATTGCAGAGATTGGCTAATTTTAGTTCTCCCATTCCTGTGGACTGAACACAAACATATCCCAGTTTGTATGGCTTAAAATGCTTGGCCTGGGCTACAACATTCATTTAATTATAATTTGATTTTATCTTTGGACTAATGGAAACTATTTTATGTCTAGACCTTTTTTTATCCTATCCCCCCCACCTCAGGGAAACACATTTAGAAACTAACCAAGTAAAAATCATAACCTGTTGAAGCACGCGTGCTGGCACACTAATGGTTGAACAGGAAATAAGGATAATTAGACTAACCTCAGCAGTATGGAGGACAATGCCATTTGGGGCACCCCCACTGAGCCTCCACACCCAGCAAGCCCTCAGCCCGGCCGCTGGATACTCACTACTTCCATTCTAGTTTTGGCAGGCAATCACGACTGTCAAATCCAATTGGTCAGCAGCGTCACATGATTGGCTGCCATACAATTAACCTGGAGGAGATGCAGTGGGACATTCAAAAATGGGATGTCTCCATGGTGCGGGGGCTGGAAAGAAACCTCAGCAGCATGGAGAGCACTGCCATTTGGGACACCCCACTGGGAAGCCTGCAGCCTGCCAACTGGATACTCAGTACTTCCGTTTCAGCGTTGGCAGCCAATCACATGACCAGAAAACCCGATTGTTTGGCAGCCCTCACATGATTGGCTGCCATACAACTAATGTGGAGGAGATGAAGGGGGACATTCCAACATTGGGTGCCTCCGTGCTGCAGGGGCTGAAAAAGAAAGGTCAATTTGACTTATTTTACTTTGTTTTGTTAAAAAATGTATTCTTAACCTGGCAGCCACAGTCACACTTTGTTTTTTGTGCACTCAGCTGTGGTTTTGACAGTGTGCTCCCGAGCTGACTTACACCACTCTACAGTGCACTCTGCTCCACTAGAACCTGGAAGGAGGCGAGTATGTACCTAAATCTGGTGCTTTCTGCACCATTCCACACTGCAGGGCATGCCACTCAGGATCAGGTCTCAGGCCTCACCACACCCCCTCCATTGCAATGAATAGAGAGGGCGGGTTGCAAACCTTACACCATCAAACCCAAATTCATATTTGGGCCTTGGGCAGTGTGGAAACCTCATGCTGGGCGTGTGCTCTGATCCAGCAATCAGGCAAGTTGCTGATTGTCGGACTAGCACCAGCTAGAGGGTGTTTGTTTTTTTTGTTTGGGTGTTGAATCACTTCATTACCATAAGAGTAATAAAGCATTTCTAAAGTGGATTTGGTAGCTGCTAGGATTTGACACATTGGAATTGCATCCTATCTGCAAGTTTGGACAAACTTCTTATTTAGGTGATATAGATGTTTAGCACTTTCTTGGGTTAAGGAGTTTCTCTTTTGTTCAACTGCACATAAACATTGGTGGAAAACCAATATTAGATAACAGTCAAACGTTATTTGCAATGATGTTTAAAAAATAAAAATGTGATAATCACTTTGGTTTTATTAGAAATTAGTAGTTAAAATGTAAAAGGTTACTTTCTATCTGTTGCTTAGAGATAGATCATTTTTGAGTTATGCAATAAATTATCATTTTAAGTTACGTAACTCCCTTTTGACCAAGATCTGAATAGTTTGTAATAACCACTATGAAAAAAGAATGTGGTAAAAAAGTGCATTATTAAACATTTCAGAAAGGAGATAGCAGTATAGAATTACATGGTATATATTTATACAACAAAATGTTTTGATTAGTCTGGAATTATTTTGACAAATTCTAAAAGAGTGAATCTTTTGTGGCATATCCTATAATTGGTTTGTCAGGTATGTTTTGAATGGGAGATCGTTGAGTGGCTGTGATTTTTTATAAATAATGGCTAAAGCACTGTTAAAAGAAATTTGTTAGAAAATGTATGTGATTTAACATGTATTATTTTTATAGACTTGTGAATCAAATACAGCTTTTCCAACCTCAAGCTCCCCTCCAATCCCCTCACCTCTGCCATCTCCCCTCATCCTGTCCCACCTCCTCTCACCTCTGTCATCTCATCCCATCCTGGCCCACCTCCTCTCACCTCTGCCATCTCACCTCATCCTGTCCCACCTCCTCACACCTCTGCCATCTCACCTCATCCTGTCCCACCTCCTCACACCTCTGTCATGTCATCCCATCCTGTCCCACCTCCGCTCACCTCTGCCATCTCACCTCATCCTGTCCCACCTCCTCTCACCTCTGCCATCTCACCTCATCCTGTCCCACCTCCTCTCACCTCTGCCATCTCACCTCATCCTGTCCCACCTCCTCACACCTCTGTCATCTCATCCCATCCTGTCCCACCTCCTCTCACCTCTGCCATCTCACCTCATCCTGTCCCACCTCCTCTCACCTCTGCCATCTCACCTCATCCTGTCCCACCTCCTCACACCTCTGTCATCTCATCCCATCCTGTCCCACCTCCTCTCACCTCTGCCATCTCACCTCATCCTGTCCCACCTCCTCTCACCTCTGCCATCTCACCTCATCCTGTCCCACCTCCTCACACCTCTGTCATCTCATCCCATCCTGTCCCACCTCCTCACACCTCTGCCATCTCACCTCATCCTGTCCCACCTCCTCTCACCTCTGCCATCTCACCTCATCCTGTCCCACCTCCTCACACCTCTGTCATCTCATCCCATCCTGTCCCACCTCCTCTCACCTCTGCCATCTCACCTCATCCTGTCCCACCTCCTCACACCTCTGTCATCTCATCCCATCCTGTCCCACCTCCTCTCACCTCTGCCATCTCACCTCATCCTGTGCTGGGAGTGATGGAATAGGATGGGGCGGGGCTGAGCTGCATAGTGAGGCTGCAGCCTGGCACGTAGCCCAGATCGTCCATCCTCCATCACCTGGATAGCAGCAAGTATGACCCCCTGTTCTGGCTTTTATACATGTTTACTATTAAGTTATATCATCAATCTGCACCCCCTCACCCCCCTCCACAGCAGTCAACCCTCACCTTAAAGTCAGTGGACCAACAAACACCCAGGATTTTCACTATCCTGGTGTTTGGTCCAATTCCCCGGGGCGCCCCGCTGCGTGAAACCCCCCAGATCGCTCGTATCAACTCACCTGACCGCGGTCCTATGGCGCATGCACAGGCATTCGTCCAATCAGCACGCTCGGAGCCGCTGCGGCTTCTCTCTAACAGGGAGCGCACCTGCGCTGGCCATTCATAAATGCCTGGTGCGGGCACGCGCCCTGCTAGAGAGAAGCGCGAGATGCGGCCACGGGGCACGCATGCGCCATTGGACCAGGAGTAAGGTAAGGTTTCTGTGCATCCTGGGAGGTTTCACACAGCAGGGCATCCCGATTTTGGTCAATGGGTGGGAAATATGGCGTGGTCGGGGGCGCGACGGGGGTGGAGTCGGGGGTGTGGCATGGGTGGAGCCGAGGGTGTGGCGTGGGTGGAGTCGGGGCGTGGTGTGGGTGGGGTTGGGGGCATGGCATGGGTGGGGTTGGGGGCGTGGCTTGTCCCTCTTTCATATCTTCAGAAGTTGGGAGGTATGTTAAAGTAGGATAGTCCCCTGGTTAGGGGTGCACCTGGAGTGGAGGGCGAGAGCCCTGGGAGGGATGGTTGGAGATAGAAGCAAGATTTAAAGCAAATGTAAAGTGTAGATGTAGTTCCTAGAGATGCCCCCATAGGTTAAGAAATAGAATAAGTAGTTTAGGACAGTTACCTAAGCTCACCATGGGAGAGTAGCAGAGCATAAAACGGGAAGCTGAGTCAAGCTTCTAGAGAGTTCCACTGGGCATAGGAATGAAGCCCTGAAGAGAAGTCAACATGTAGAGACAAGTCACTTGTGGAGTGTCTGGGTATGGGGAGGACCTGTGAGGAGGCATGGGCCCCTGAGTTGCAGCTGGCTGGGATTGTGCAGAGTGAATGTCTGAAGAAATAGACCCTAGTGCCTGGGACACTGTGGAGCCACAGGATAGGAAGAGAAACCAGCTTGGAACTTTGCAGGGGTCAGAGGATGCCCCTAGAGCACAGCACTCTGAGATCTTTGAGAGGGGGATGGATGAAGATGTATGGCCTAGAGTGTGGTGCCTCTCTTGAGTAATCACAGGAGAGATTAGGAAGCCAGCTTGGGACCTGGAAGTTAGGGGTCATAGGAAACTGCCTCGACTCATTGGGATCCCAGGAGAGGATGCCCGGAACAGAGTGAGAGCAGGAAGCAGTGTCTTTAATGTCTCTTCTGCGCCCTGGAAGACTGTGGTGAATATAAACCCAGAGCCCCATTTGGAGAATTGTAACCCTATTGAGTGCGCCTTCCCTAAGTGCATACACCATCACCCATGTATAGTTTACATGTGGAATCTCAGTCACTCAAGTTTCACAAAGCACCTTAACTGACATAAACTTCACAATAGAGCTTGGGGGGGTGGGGGGGGCTTACCATGGATGACCACCTCATAGCACTGCTACAGTATGCCATGAATGCGAGGTTCCCAGCTGCCAGCTATGTATGTACCGACGAGCCATTGGACATTACAATAACCTTCACCCCTCCTAGCTCCTTTCTGCTGACTAGTGGTACTTGCTAGTGGTGAAAATAAATGTGACTAGGCCCTTGTTTGAACATTAAAAAGTGGCCCCATTATGGTTTATATAATATACTTCTCCTGTCATTTTTAACTCAATTGTATAAAACTATGCAACTTAAAATTGAAACAGCAGAGATTAATGGTGCTTCCTTTTTACTGTACATGATGGCCATTAGTGAGAACATCCCTGTAGGAAAAGGCTAGAGGAAAAAAGGGAGGTCCGGGATGTTGTCGCTGCTTGCTGCAGGACCTGAACTGCGGCTAGAAACTACTCTTTCAAGCCACTGACTGGAAACTCTTACATAACCCCCCTCCTCAACCTCTGGCCTGAACCCCTCATCAGCCCCCCACCTCTTGCCTAACTATTTGGCCCTGGGACAGATTCTATCTTGGCCTTGGTGGTATCTGATAATGGGCTCCTAGGTCACAAGAAGATATCTGTGCCTAAAACGGCCATACTCTTGGTGGTTGCTTCACCAGTCAAAAAAACAGACAAGCTAATTTTGGTGGTATGCTCTCCATAAGGACTGTACTGTCTTTGTGCTGCCTTATGATACCTCTGCTCAATAGATTATGGCCCAGAGGAGCCATGGGACCATATATCTATGTGGAACTACTAAAGGCAAGCCCGAATGTTGTCCCATTGTCTTGGGATACACGTTGCACTGTCCTGAACTTCAATCCGTTTTCAAAAAGACCCTGTAGTTCATAAGTTATCTTTAAAAGTATTAGAGAATTGGAGATTCATAAAAATAATGAAGTGAAACAGTGGGTGTGGCAACAGCAATGGTATGTAAGCACACTGTGAGAGGAGGGTGGGATTTCAGAGCTGCAGAGAGAGACAGCCAATCGGGACGTCTGGGCAGGGAGTGGAGGGTGTTGTTTTGACCATCTATCCAGCTTTACTGGATAGATGGTCAAAACTGTGGAAACTAGAGTTTAATGTCTCTAAATGTAAAGTCATGCACTTGGGTAGAAGGAATCCCTGCTCTGAGTACCGTATGGGCAGCACTGTGTTAGCCAGGACCTCGGAGGAGAGAGATTTAGGGGTACTGATTACTGATAGCTGCAAGATGAGTGGACAGTGTAGCCAGGCAGTGGGAAAAGCAAGCAGGATGCTCGGCTGCATAGCTCGAGGCATCACCAGTAGGAAGAGGGAGGTTGTGATGCCGCTGTATAGAGCCCTGGTAAGGCCACAGCTAGAATACTGTGTGCAGTTCTGGAGACCTTACCTGCAAAAAGACACTATTCAAATAGAACGTGTCCAAAGGCGGGCAACGAAAATGGTGGAAAATGGTGGAAGGACTTAAACTTAAAACTTCAGGAGAGACTTAAAGAACTAAATTTGTGGGAAGAAGGGAGAGGGGGGACATTATTGAGACCTTTAAATATGTGAAAGGATTGAATAAGGTTCAGGAGGGAAGTGTTTTTAAGAAGAAGCTTAATGATAGAACAAGGGGGCACAACCTGAAGCTAGTCGGGGGGAAGATCAGGAGCAATGTTAGAAAATATTATTTTACAGAAAGAGTAGTAGATGCTTGGAACAAACTTCCAGCAGAGGTAGTTGAAAAATCAACAGTCACTGAATTTAAACATGCCTGGGATAAGCACACATCTATCCTAAGATAAAGAGTACATACAGTGTACACATAAGGGCAGGCTAGATGGAGCGTATGGTCTCCTTCTGCCGTCAACCTTCTATGTTTCTATGTGTTTCCGTTCTTGGTCCACTGAAGGTTGATTGATGGACCAGGTCAGCGGATTGGGGACTGAGAGCTAAATTATCCTCACTAAGTAGACAGACCAAGCACAGCGCCCGAGCCACTCAATGAAAGGTAAGCTAATGATATTTATTTTTCAACTTTCAACTTGCCAATCACTTTAATGACACAATTTGGATGGTTGTTGGTGAGATGTTTCCTGAGCACAGGGCATTTATCATGGACATGTGTATGCTCGAATGGTCATATGGGCACATGTATGGTCATTGCGTGAGGAAAGCCCACCATTTTAAAGGTGAACTACAGAAGAGATTTTTTCATCTAGTGCCCCTGCTTGTATTATCTGTGCTTCCTGACTTTACAATTTCGCTATTCAGCCAGATATTTCTTCTCAACCTTCACCTCCTCCTTGATCAGTTTGACCTTTGGTTCTTCTTACTGGCTTGCCATCTAAAATGCCTGCCCTCAACTTTGAACCATATTGAACTATATTATTGTATTGCTTCTTAACCTTTGCCCCCCTTTTGCGTGGCTGTTTTGCAGTCAGATTATTACCTCCAGGTGGATCACTCACAAGCCTTAGCTTCTGTCCATCACCACCATCAAGGGCTTTACCAGGGATGGCCCTATGTCAGGAAGCATCCGGAGCAAGAATTCTGGAGGGCAGCCTCGCTAAACACACACACATACATTTGCTCTCTTTGGATAGAAAGAAAGTGAAAGAGAGATTGAGATGACGTGAAAAAGGGAGAGAGGAATGGAAACAATGGAAAAAGAAAGAGAAGTGTGGAGAGGGAGAAGAGGAAATGTGGAAATAAGAAAAAGAACATAGGAATGTGGAAAAAAGAGAAAGGTAGAGAGAACATGAAAAAGGGACAAGATAGAGAGAATGTGGAAAAAATAAGATGGAGGCAATGTGGAAAAAAGGAGACAGAAAATGTGGAAGAGGGAAAAACAATAGAAGGAAGGTGAAAAAATTAGAAAGGTATAAGTACTTTGAAAAACAGGGAAAGCAGAAGAGAATGTGGAAAGAAATAAGGTTATGCTGCATGGCGTCAGATTCCCCCGGGTGGACTGGCCATAGGGATACCCATCACAATGGGCTGATGTTTTTAACACTCACATTCAATTCCTGCCCCCTTATTCTCCCTCTCAGCCCCCTGTACCCACAAACCAAGGAACCCCAGCCTCCAATGCTATAGCCCCAGCATCATGGTTGGGGGGCCATGGCAGGGATGTCTTGGGGAAAAATCCAGGGCTGATTTTTGGCCCCAGTCCGCCACTGCCCATTGGCGCTCCTGGGATGGCAACATGTGTGTGGCTGCGCCATCTACAGGGAACCCGATGCCTCGCACCTATAGATTCCGGGGCTGATCGTGATGGGTTTTGGTCCACTTTAAGGTTACAATGACTGCCTCCCTTAAGTGAATCCTTGTGGATGCAGATGGTTAAATTATACTAGACCAACAGCCTGGCACAGCTGGAAAAGAAAACTCCCCAAAACTTACTTGCCCCATCTGCATGCATGATACTGAATCATTGTCAACATTTACATTTGCTTCTGCATCCACTCAAAGCTAAAACACTGTGGTAGTGGCCATTTTGGAGCTTCTTTTCCTAGCATCCCAGCTGTGCCGATACCTGGATTCAACTGACATAACTGACAAAACACACTAATAGGAAACCCAGCAGCACTTCCTATTTGCAGGCAGCCAGCAGCTCCAGGAGACCCCATTTTGTTTTTAAAATTGACCAAAGCAGGAGTTAGAAAAGGTTAAATACATTTTTATGTGTAGCAATTGCCCTGGGGAGGGATGCATATGAGCATGGTTTGTTGTAAGGGTGTTGGTCTGGTTTAATATATCAATACAAGCATATACACTATAACTCTAGCACAGTGTTCTTTCAGTTAAAATGTAAAATTCAAACAACAATCTGTGCTGCCATCTAGTGGACATCTCAATATGCAATACATGAAAAGCTGGACACAAATACACATTTCATCCAGTGTTGTTAAACCGGACCTTCAGCATGAAGTTTTTAGTCACTTACTTATTATTCTTTCCCCCACTGGGCTGCAACTCTGTTCAGGACTTTAGGATACGGGCGCTGCCATCTTGCCTCAGAAGCATCACACTTACTGAGGAAAGGCGAGTGGGATAAAGTACAGGGGGTGGGTTATAGCTGTGCTTTAATCATACAGAAATCATACAGAGCAGAGCTGAGGTCAGGAAAAGGTCAGCAATCCCAGAATGCAGAACAGCACAATCAGAAGGCACTTCCTGTTTGCAGGCTGCCTGATGTTCCATGAGCCACCATCTTGGATGTTTAAAGGCTCATAACATGCAGTAGATGCAGGTAGGATGATTTTTAATATGAGTAATCTGTATGTACAGGGTGTGGGAAACATATAGGCTCTTATTCAGGGTGAAGGTCCGCTTTAAAGTTATAAAAATCTTTAACTCTCAGCAGGGGCGTAAGGATACGGGGCCCAATAGGTTAGGGGGGGGGGCCTCATAATTGTTGTTCCTCTACCTTATTAATCATATTTGTGCTCACTTGGCATTTAGAGAAAGGAAGCACCATTTTTCTCTGCTGTGTAAGTCTTTAGCTGCATCCAACTGAGTTAAAAGAAAAAAGAAAATAAACTTTATGAGCCTTGAAAATGCAATGTCACATTTAGTGACGCCACTGGCTGTCAGAAAAGTCCAATCAAACAGGTATGTTGTATGTCATATGGGCCAGGCCACGTATGTTAATTCCAGTCTGGGACCAATATGTCAACTTCAGTGAAGTATTATTACCCTGATGCATTTCACCTTGGAATGACCTTGCACATGTTTTAGTATGTTTTATAGTAACATGGTTAAGAATGTTAAAATTGATTTTAGTATTTTTCCAAAGATATATTTAGGCCCTTATTTATGAAGGAATAGCGACAGGTAGCGACTGGTGAGCAACCGGTAATGACGGGCCCCGCCACGAGAACGCCGGCTCCCCACCACAATCACACATTTATCAAGCCAATCCTGCTTAGCGACTGAGATAGCGCCATATAGCGACTCATTCATCATTATTCCAGCCTCAGCCCACAGCGCCAGCGTCCGACCTTGAACAGCGACAGGTATGACCTCTCGCTACCTGGCGCTCTCCAATGCATTTCAATGGAACAATCTTTAAATATTCATAATTAATTGTGATTAATGTGTTTTTTTTTTGTTTTTTTTTTTAAATGTGAAAAATTCTGTGACCACTTCTGCCATGTTAGATTTTTTTAAGGTAAAAAAAAAAAAAAATTTGTGCAGAATTGATATTACAGGTCTGATATTATTGTATTCATATTACTAAATTCTTAAAAAATGTTCTTTTTTTTTGGTTTCCAAAAATATGGTGGTTTGGGGGTTAAAAAACTACTTTTAACCCATCGCCGCCAGCGCTCTGGGGTTTAAACATGCATTTCACAGCGCTTGAATTTTTTGAGCGTGATTTTTTGATGAATATGGTGGGAGCCGGTCGCTCTGACCTGTCACTATCATGCGCTCCCATACAGCGTGGACCCTGTCAAATAGCGACTCGTCACCCCGTATTCAACATTACTGCACACCGACTCAGTCGCTATCAACAACCGAACAACGGCCAAGCACAGCGACTACTAGCGGGCGGGAAAATACTGCTACAGTCGCCCAACTGTCGCTACCTGCCGCTATTAATGAATCGGCCTCTTAGTATTTCAAGACGTAGGCTGCTGTTAATTCTTCAGTCCTGACTAATGTCCACAGTTCATAGATTGGATAATTGATGTTTTTCTGCTTGTGAGCAGATAACACAGCTTTCAATGTTTGTAACAAGCAGTAACAATTTGGAGTGACTCTTTAGCTATCTCTGCAGCATATTAGCTGAAACAACTCAACATCCACAAGCAACAGTAAAACAGAAACAAATATTTGGCCTGTTAACCTTTTAAATGCCAGCTATGTGAAATTCCCCTAAGTGCCTCCCTGTCAGTTAAGTGCCAGTTACGTGAATTTCACATAGCTGGCATTTTCCCATTTAAAAGCAAACATGTGTGTGGGAACCAGCAGTGGGGGCCTCTGATCTCCCCCTTCCGGGGGGGCTTCTGTGTCTGACAGCTTGGCCGTCCGCTGCAGGGAGGGACCTTTAAAGGAGCGGGATGATGTAATCCCTCTGCTATGGTATAAAAGGCAGCTTCTGGCACTGGGGAGCTGTCAGTGACTGCGTGGCAGGGATCGGCAAGGGACATGCAATCAGCAAGGGATTGGAGTACCCTACCTGCTCACATAGCTGGCGCCTGGCCTGGGCACTGCAATTTCTTATTTTTACATTTTTAAGTGTTTAACCCTTGATTGCACATAGTAGTTGTACTTCATTTAATAATCTCCTAAAGCGATCTTTTTAGTTTTCTCCTTGACAGGAACTGATACTTTTCTGGAAGTAATGCTTCACTTAATTATTAGGTTGCACTAAAAAAAAGAATAAAAAAGCAGAATCAAAGTCACACTTTCCTAAAAATAATATGCAAACAAGAAATAAGTTAAATCTGAAAGCGCTAGGTCCCCCAAACAGAACAATACCCAACATGCAAAGGTACTGTCAAGGGAAGAGTTACCAAGCACGCCTAAGTAAAGCATGTAAGTAAGGGTAATTTGAAAATTTCAGCTATGCATACAAACTGCGCACCTTGAGCTTTTTCAACCAAAACAACCCTTTACATTTGAAATACCCCCCACAAACCATATATTCCCTGAATAGTACACATGTTAATCTTTATAGCTTGTTGTAGTGGGCTTATCTTTCTGGAAGTAATCCCTCAAAGAATTCTTTGGTTGCCCAGGATTTCCCTAAAAATATATTAAAAAAGCTGAATAAAAAAACACATTTTCCTAAAATATGAATATTCAAAAAGAAAAAACAAGTTAAATCTGAAAGCAGAAGGTCCCCTGAACAGAACAATACCCAACATGTATAGGCACTTTTAACCCTTTTAACTGCCAGGCTACTGTTGACCTGTTGACAGGTCATTTCTCACCATTTTGCGCTATGTTTAACTGTGTATTTTGCAGGAATTTTCATGTAAATTTGCAGGAATTTCCATGTAAATTAAAGCCAAACACTGTTCTTTTTCAGCAGAGTTTGGGCTTTAACATGAAGTGTCTCGTTTGTAATTTTTTCAGTGTTTTAAAAATGTTTTTGATAGAAAAATGTAAAACAAAATACATACTACATACATAAAATTTGTAAAAAACATTTCACATGAAAGCCCCATTTCTCCCAATTACAACAGTATATGTACCGGTAGCCCTCCATTCCTGCCCAGGAGACCCCCAAACTGCAAAGAGCACTTTATAACCCCCACACTTTTGTCTTATTTTTAAGTGTTAAAACCCATAAAATAAAAAAAAAATGGAGTGGTGCCGTGCTATGTAAGGCTTGTAAAACAGGGCATGGAGGCCAGCTTTGGTGGTCCCCGGCCCTAGAGGCTACAGGTCTGCGTAGCCTTCAAGGCCTCCGGGCTCTTCTGCCCCCCCTGGGCTTTGGGGCGGCATGTAATGGGGGGAGGAGTAAATGGCAAGTCACCCACTTGCTGCAGGTGACTTGCCAGACCCTGCACCTTGTGAACTGGTATAGGGGTCTTATGGGTCCCAGTGCACTGAGGGTTAAATGAAAAAAACAGACACAGGAGAAAAAAATATTTAATTATTTTATTTTTTAATACCTACCTCCCATTGGTGGATCCCCAAACACTGTTGGCTTGATGCAGAGCCTCCCCATTCAGTTCTCCCATGCGTTTTCCCGTTGGTTTTGGGCTTTGATCGGGTCAGGAAAGGGTGCTACGTTGATTTTAGTGTGCGTTTATGCGCTCAGGTGTGCGCGCACCTGCCTTTCCGATTGTCGGCTCGCACGAGGCTGTTTCCCGGCAAAACGGACGCCTCGTTCATTGTTCCGTTTTTTTCTGTGATGCAGAGCCTTGTTTTCCGATTGAAATCAGCCTAATGAAACGGGGCCGCCGAGCCTTCACTTACGGCAAGTCAGAGCAGCCGTATTTGCACTCGGGCAATAATATGCAGTCCTCTGTTGGAGCACATCAGCGGCGCCAGCTCCGCGGTCTTGTCCTGCTGAGTATGGCAGAAACCAGGCTGCACCTATTTGAGCTCACCCGCCTTACTGGGTATGTGTATGAAACTTGTATTGTTTGCCCACCCTGTCTGACTTTGTTTTTTCCCTTAACACACTATTTGTTAATTTTTTTGTTAGTGTTACAGGACGCTGCCCCTAATTCATACATACATTCATACATTCAAATAGTGGTCCCACATCCTGACAATAAACACCTATTCACACCTAGCTGCCAACGAGCTGTACTTGTAAAAGGACACTCAAAGTAGGGTGTGGTAGTCCTACCATGTCTATGGTAAACAGAACAATAGATACCTAGCTGTACTTGAAAGGGCCTCCTTGAATTTCTAATGAGGACTTCAGACGGCCAATATACATTGGATACTGGGAATTGGCTGTTATTTCTGGGACGCATTGTAGCTCTTGTAATGTTTCACTCATGCCGATATTAATGAGAGATTCTCATTCAGAATTATTAGACCTTTCATTTGATATCAAACATGGCATACATATATTGTCCAGGGCTTGACAATCTACACAGTATTGGACCCTGGATGATATACATTTGGTGTTTGGGCTCATTTAACTAAGAAATTTATGGGGATCATGAATTTCTTGGTTACAAGTTGATAGCATGCATATTGCGAGAGTTATGGCCTTTATGAAATATACATCTAATTCGTAAGAGTCCTGATGGGGGATGAGCTTGGCAGACACTCCCACGAGGTGGGGAATGCTGGCCACTCCCTCTATTGTTCATACATTAGTAAGCTCTGTGCTGGGGGCCAGGCAGTCGATGGCTGGCGAGGGACGATGCCTGATGGGGGTCGATGGATGACGGGGGGATGACACCTGGACCTGAATGCCCTGAAAACGTAAGTATCGCTGTGTGTATCTGTCTCTGCTTTGTCTCTATATATCCATTATAGCATATATTGAACCATTAACTTACTGTAACTTTATATCTTAATGTAACAACTGCCTGTAATATAAGGTCTGGGAACTTTAGGAACTTATTGGGTTAGTAAGGTTAATTACTGTGCTACTAATTAAACCCGTTTTATATATATACATCTTACTGTGTGTGTAGTGGATAATTTCTCACACAATAGCTTGTAGTTGCAAAGTGTTTAAGGTATTAATAGATTTCTTTCTTAGGACAGGTCACTGGTTGTGTTGGGAGAGCCTTAGCGGCCATTGTTGTGAATCAGATTAGTGGTCGCTGGGCTGATATGATTGTTAGTATTTGCAACATTTATAGCATTGATCTCTAATAGAGATATTGGAGGTCAGTGTGAAGCAGATATTAATATTTAATCATAATTTTTCCTTTTCCAGTTAGTATCTTTTTAGCCTAATTTTTTATCTTTAAATTAAATGGGTTAAGTGATAGAACCCTATTGCGTCATGTTCTTGCCCTCTTATGTAAGTAGTATTCCCCAGACTTTTTTAATGAGTGTACAGGTTGGATGTGCATGTAGGCTCATTACAAATGTCCTTTCCTCCAACCCTACCCCGCTCACCTATTTGTCCCTCTTTTCTATTGTTGCAATGCACACCTTTTTTTATTTTTTTGTTTGTTTTTGGGGGGGGAGACTCTGGCTATCCTTTGCTCCCCTGGCTGCGGACCCCAATCCTGCACCCATCTTCACAGGCAGAGGAGCCCTACAATACTGCCCCCAGGAGGACTCGCTCTGTGGTGGAGCGAGCCTTTGGTCTCTTGAAGATGAGGTTCCGTTGTCTTGATCAGACTGGTGGGGCACTACAATATACGCCTGCAAAGGTCATTAAACTAATCATGGCTTGTCCCGCTTTAAGAGAGGGAGTCTGCCATTTCTGAGTAAAGTCTTATTAAAAAGGGTTTCACACAGTGGGGCATCCCGATCTGGAATTTCCAGGGGGAAGACCAGTGGCCGCTCTGGGTTTTGTTATGCTTTATGTGAGGGAACCTGTGTTACTTTAAGAATAATGTAAAGGAGGTGGGTTATTCCATCCTAACCTGATTTGGTCATGATGTTTTAAAGCAGGCCAAAACCCATGTAACCCAGCCCTTTGGAGTGTGAAGGAATCCAGGGCTGGGTTACAGGCATCATGTCTCTGGGGCATTCCAATTTGGGATGTCCTGCACGTCACTGCGGGGGAACGTCAGAGCTATACCAGGAGCTATGCCATCTTTACACAGGAGCAGGACGACATCATCATGGATGTGAGTATGCGAGCGTGCGTTTATGTGCGCGCACACATTCCTTATAATAAAAAAAAAACTAAGCGCAAGAATAGTCTGAAACAACTTAGTTTGTCACGTTAAATACAAGCCCACCTTAGTTTAACCCATGTACGCAGCTACAAACTAGGCTACATGCAGATAGAAGAACTAGGGCAATGTGAGGCAGCAAGAGGTTAATAAAGTGACTTTAGTTAGGCCAGGAAACTTGTTAATGTATTTTGTGGATTAATGGTGGGTCCTTGTATCTTTTTTTTACAGATGATGCTGCGGAATCGTTTTTTTAGAGTTTGGGCTTTTCATTAAAGCACGCCGAAGGTCCGGTTTAAAAAGGGCCCCAAAAAAACGCCCAACCAAACCATAAAAACAATGCAAAACTAAGGTTGTTTTTCATTCACAGATCAAAGAAAAACACAGCCACAAGACCCCGAGGCCTAATTTTTAACATGTTTAATTCAAATTTAAATTGTTTTTTACGTTTGTTTTATCCAAAAAATAATCTCAAAACCACAAAAGCAAAAAAAAAAGTGTGATTAAAAAAAACATAAACAGATTTTGTGAGTTGTCTTTCCTGCAAATGTACAATCACACAACATCATCACACATTTACATGACACAAAAGGTCTAGATATGGGAAAAAAAAATCAGAAAAACTCAAAACCAATTACGGTAAACATTAAAGGCAAGGAATAAGGAACACCAAAGAGATTAAGGTATGCATTAATGGCAAGAAAGAAGGAACGCCCCAAAATAAATTTGACAATATATATATGTGTCAAATTGGCAGTTGGTGCCATATGCATATTCCAATGGAGGTTTAGGGATGTGCGCTTGCGTGTAGCCAGATTGGCAACTGAAGAGCCATGGAGATGTAAGTATACTTGGAAAAAACACCAAAATGGAAGGTCAAATACGACGGAAACCAAACAGGTACGTTCAAGAAGGCAGGAAAAATCAGGGAAAAATGGGCCGCCCGTGTGAACGTGAACGGGAGCCCCGATCAAATTGAAGGCACCCGAGAAAGCAAAAAAAGCTTTCCGAGTAAAGTGAAATTGACGGATCAGTTAGGGAGCCATTCCGACGGAGGCTCTGCATCACATTTGAGCCACGATTCAAACGGGAGCCCCGGACAATCGGAAGGTTTTAAGCTCAGACCGGGGGAGGCTCTGCATCAGGCCCTGTGCCCCACGCCTATAACTCTGGATTCTTCTCTCCTGCTGCTGCTGGAAGCCTTTTATACCTGCTGGGTGATGGGACATAGAGGGTTAATTAAAAACATTAGAAAGGGTTTTCATTTTGGAGGGTTAAAAGCTCCTAAAAATGCCCTCAAAAATTATGTGGGCTTGTAGAACAGGGCACAGAGGCCAGGTTCGGTTACAAGCCCACATAGCCTTCACAGGCCCCAGGCTCTTCTGCCCTCCTCCCCTGGGCTTTGGGGAGGCAGGTAGTGGGGGGGCTGGGGATAAAATGCAAGTCACCCACTAGCCGCAGGTGACTTGTCCCATGACAATCATTGATGACAGATGCAAGTGATTGGTGCAGGTGGGATGGGAGGCAGGGGATCAGAGTCCCCTGCCCCTCCAACCCTCTTTATCGATCACCAGCATCTGAGAACTGGGTGCTGGGAGAAGGATGTCATCATCCCTGCCCAGAAAGAGGTGGAGCTAGGCAGTCTGCAGCGAAGGCAGAGGGGGCCCTGTTGCGGACCCTCTCCAGAAGACAGAAAAGCCGGGGGGGGGGAGGCCGGGACAGAATGATCGAGGTGTCAGGAGAGCATTTTCTGGGGGGGGGGGGGGCGGTTGCGCCGTTAGCAGGGGGCGAAACCAGGCCTACAGGTTAAGGTGACTGATGAAGCTCACACACCACCCAGGTGGTACTTGATATTAACTTGATGAAAAAAGGATGGGAACCCCTGGTATAGAAAATTGCACCTATGACAACAAGCCTGGTATGCCTAGAAAGCTTGAGGTGTGTAGTGTAAGAGAATATATAGTTTAAGGGGGTATTTCAAATGTAAAGGGTTGTTTTTTTTTAAAAACTAGCACTTTAAAAAAATATTTTCCACATATTTCACCTAAAATTATTGAGAAAGCACTGAAAAATTACCAGCAAGACATTTCATGTTAAAGCCCAAAAAAAAATATAATAAATAAAAATGACCTGGCAACATCTCGAGTTAGGCTGGCACTTAAGTGGATCAAAACCCAGGATTTTGACTATCCTGGGTTTTGGTCCTTGCTCCTGGAGCACCCAGATCGGGGATGTCCTGCTGTATGAAACCCCCCCCAGAGCACCCGACCTCACTCATCCTTCTCTGGTCCTATGGCGCATGTGCAGCCTCTCGTCCAGTCAGCAAACTTAGATCCGCTCCCGCCCATTCGTCTAGGGGCTTATCTAAGGCGAGCTGATCCGAGCACGCTGGCTGCTGCATCCCTACCCTCTAAAAGGGAGCGTGTCTGTACCGGCCATTCACAAATGCCTGACGCGGGCATGCACCAGGGGAGTCGGCTTCTGCTCGCACATGCGCCATTGGACCGGGGAACAAAGGTGAGTTTTCGAGCGACCTGGGGGGTTTCACACAGCGGGGCACCTTCGATCAGGGTGCCTCGGGGGGAGTGATTATGCCTGCCCTGAAGTCTCATAGACTCCAGGGTGGGTTTTGGTCCTCTTTAAATGCAGGCAGATAGATATTGATAACTTTCATATTGCAGCAAAAATTGCAATTGGCCATGCATGGAAACAGAAACATATCTACTTTGTGCTCAGAAAGTTGAATGGAGAATGGTAAGTGAAAAAGCTTTAAGAACAGTCCCGGTCAATTTGGAACCCATGGATACAATATAGAGAGGGAGGCCTGAGAGGGATGGGGAGGGGAACGGGAAGTAAGGCGAATTTTGTGAAGTGATGGTTTGTGCTTTCTCTTCTTTTTTCTTTTTCTTCTATTATTCATTTTTATTTCTTTGAAGTTTAGGGAATAGTGGAGTACAGAAGTTTTGGGAATATGGGGATGATAAAGGATCAGTTGATATTTTTTGGATTATAAATGGATACTGAATGTTGGAAGAATAAAACAGATTATTCTTACATATTTTTTTAAAAAATGTCCTTAATGTTATATTCAAGTTTAACTCTTTAAGTGCCATGCACGTAACACCTACGGGCTCACTTTTCCAGGCGTGACTCCCCCTCCCCCCGCAATTAAAAAAATACTAACCTGACCCCTCTATCGATCCGGTCGGGTTTCCTCTTTAACTTGGTGCCATTCAATCCCCCCTGGGAGCTTGGATGGCACCAGGAGAACCCCCGGAATAGCACCCCGCCCCCCCCCCCACTTCGGGCCGCTGTTAAGTGTAAAAACAAAACAAAAAAATTACATTTACTCACCTGCGGCCGGGATCCCTCCTGCCGGGTCTCCTCCTCACCGGGGGGGGGGGGGGGTTTCGATCACCCCCCCCCCCGGGTTTTTCCGTGGTGAGGCTGCTAGCCCTGCCCCCTGTAGTCTATGACATCACGCAGCAGCTGGCTTCTCTAACCCTCACCTGAGACGATCAGTCTTGCCGGGTGATCGTGAGAGAGGTTGGGGGAGAGGGTTATAATCCCTCCCCCCAGCCTCCCTCCACCGAGCACCCGGCAGCTGTCATCGGGGATCCCCTGGGGGGCAGCGGACGATCGGAGGTGAGTAAAGAAAAATAAATAAATGTAATTTTTCCTATGTCTGTGTGTGTGTGTGTGTTTATTTTTACAGTTAATCCCTTGTGAACTGGTAAGGGGTCCATGAGACCCCTATACTAGTTCACAAGGCAGGGTGCTGGCAAGTCATCTGCAGCTAGCGGGTGACTTGCCATTAACCCCCGGCTCCCCAATTACCTGCCTCCCCAAAGCCTAGGGGGGGGCAGAAGAGCCCAGGCCCAGTGAGCTTGTAGCCAGCAGGGTGGGGAGCCACCAAAGCTGGCCCCTGCGCTCTGTTCTACAAGCCCTCATAGCTGGTCCCGGGCTGGTAATGCTGGGTAAGGGGGACCCAATGTCATTTTTTTTTTTAAGGGTTTTTCACCCTTAAAATTAAAAAAATGGGGACCCTATGTCATTTTTTTTAATTAACCCCTTATGTTCTGTCGCCCAGCAGCTATAAAAGGCTTCCAGCAGCAGCAGCAGAAGAGCAGAAGCCAAAGTGATCAGCGTGGGACACAGTTAATAAATTAAACATTTTTTCTCCTTGTGCCTGTGTTTTTTTACACTTAACCCTTTGTGAACTGGTAAGGGATCCATGATACCCCTACACCAGTTCACAAGACTTACCATTAACCCTTGGAACCCCAATTTCCTGCCTTTCCAAAGGCCAGGGGGGGCAGAAGAGCCCGGGCCATAGAAGCTATGTGGGTTTGTAGCCGGCAGGGGGGCACCTTAGCTGGCCCCTGCGCCCTGTTCTACAAGCCCTGCATAGCTGGTCCTGGGCTGGGTATGCTGGGTAGGGGGGACCCCATGTCATTTTTTGTTGTTTTTTTAAGGGTTTTTAACCGTTAAATTTCCAAAAGAATGCCCCCCCCCCCCCTGGGAGGGGGGACCCTATGTGTTTTTTTTAATTAACCCCTTATGTTCTTGCCTAACAGCTATAAAAGGCTTCCAGCAGAAGAGCAGGAGCCAGAGTGATTGGTGAGGGAAGAAGAGGAATGGGAGGTAAGTATTAAAAAAAAATTAAAAAAATAAACTATTTTTTTCTCTGTGTGTTTTTTTATACTTAACCTGTTGTGCACTGGCTCAGTAGCTGTCAGTTCACATAGCTTAGTGGCTGGCAAGTCACCTGCGGCTAGCGGGTGACTTGCTATTAACCCCCAGCCCCCCATTACCTGCCTCGCCAAAGCCAAGGAGGGGGCAGAATGGCCAATTTAGGTGGCGCAGGCTTGTAGCTGGCAGTCGGGGGGCCGCCATTTTTTTAACCCTTTATAGTGTGGATAGTAGTTATATTTATTTGTAAATGTTATAAAGTGCTCTTTTCAGTTTGGGGGGTCTCCTGGGCAAGAATGGGGGGCTACCGATACATATTTGGTACCGTTGTAATCGAGAGAAATGGGGCTTTCACATGCAATATGGTTCTCTTTATTAAAACAAATTTTTTATTGAAAGTGGACTAACACCCTGCAGGATCGGCCCGGAATCTATATAAGATTCCCGGGCTGATCCACTCCCTCCCCACGGGGCATCCAACATCGGGATGCCCCGCTATGTGAAACCCCCCAGGACGCCCCATTCACCTTACCTGCATCACAATCCAATGGCGCATGCGCGTGCCGCGGGCGCATCTTGCACTTCTCTCTAGCAGGGTGCGTGCCCACCAGCATGCCAGACGCGGCTGCCAGTGTGCCCGGAGCCGCTGAGCTATGACGGCGCTTAGACACGCATAGCTCAGCAGCTCCGAGCGCGCTGATTGGATGAGTGGCCGCGCATGTGCCGTAGGAGCGGGGTGAGGTGAGTTTTATTTGGAGATCTGGGGGGTTTCTCATAGTGGGGCACCCCCGATCGGGGTGCCCCTAGGAAGTGGACCAATACCCAGGATAGTCAAAATCCTGGGTGTCGGTCCACTTTAAAATATATGAGACAATTTAACTAAAAAATTATTTTTCATTTTTTTTCAGTTTTTTTTCACAGAAAAATATTTAAAAAACAGTAGAAAAATTACACACAAGACATTTCATGTTAAAGCCTAAACTCTGCTGCAAAAAAAATCTATAATTTTCCTGGAAATTCCTGCAAAAATCACAGTTAAACATGGTGCAAAATGGTGAAAATTTACCTGTCAACAGAAGGTGACAAAATTTCAAGTAGGCAGGCAATTAAAAGGGTTAATAGTACCTATGCACGTGGGGTATTGTTCTGCTCGGGGGACCATGCACTTTCAGATTTAGCTTGTTTTTTCTTGTTTGCATATTGATTTTTTTAAGAAAATGTGTTTTTTATTCTGCTGTTTTGAGGGAAACCCTGCGCAACCTAGGAATTCTTCAAGGGATTACTTCTGAAACAATGAGCCCACTACAAAAAGTTGGGTACATTTAGAAAGCTTAATGTGTGTTCTTTCAGGGAATTCCAAATGTCTTTGGGGGGTATTCCAAATGTAAAAGGGTTGTTTTGGTAGAAAAAGAGCAAGGTGCGCAGTTTGTCTGTAGAGCTGAAATTTTCAAGTAAAATTACCCTTACGCACATGCTTTACTTTGGGGTGTTTGACAACTCTTCCATTGACAGTAGCTATGCATGTTGGGTATTGTTCTGTTCAGGGGACCTTGCTTTTTCAGATTGAACTTGTTTATTCTTATTTGCATTTTTTTCAGGAAAATATGAGTTTGATTCTGCTTTTTTATTCTTTTTTTTAGTGAAACTCTGTGCAACCAAATAATTTATTGGAGGGATTACTTTCAGAAAACTACTCCCATGTTAACAAGCCTGGTATATCTAGAAAGCTTGAGGAGTGTACTTCCAGAGAATATATAGTTTGTGGGGGTATTTCAAATCTAAAGAGTTTTTTTTCTTGAAAAACTACAAGGTGCGCATAGGGCATAGCATAGTTCTATTTTATCTGAAAATCTCCTGTTTCAGATTAGGGGCAGGAAAGGGTAGATGTACATGTAGTACCGCTGTAACCGGGAGAAATTAGGATTTCACACGCAATAAGATTTTATTGACAAACGTACTTTTTTTTTATCACAAAGAACGCTACAGATTGTAAAAAAGTAGATTTTTTTAATTTGTTTGGACACATTTCACCCCAAAATAATGAAAGTACACCTAAAAATGACAAACAAGACATTTCATGTTAAAGCCCAGACTTTGCTGAAAAAAACAATATATAATTTTCCTGGGACATCCCTTCAAAAATCACAGTTGAACATGTGGAGCGCAAAATAGTGCAACATGGTCTGGCAACAGAGAGTGGCAAAATCTCCAGGTAGGCTGGCACTTAAAGGGTTAAGGGAAGATGTGATTAAAGGAGCACTATCGCGAAAAAATGGACCATAAAAATCTATATAAATATGCAGGGTGGCGGGAGGACAGGTCATTTATACACCTGACATCAAGAAATATCAAGCCAGGCTTGTTTCTTTTATTTTTATGGAAGGAAAAGGACAGCCAGGGTGACAGGCTCTGTCACCCCTCATAGACTAATCCTGTTAGCCCTGGATTTTGTTTCTACCATGTGAGAATAAACCACAAGCTTGGTGGGAGTTTTATTCAGTTTGGGTGTAGTGACTAGTCCTCTCATTAAATGTGTTTATATGGATTTTTAACATTACACAATTTCGTGATAGTGCTCCTTTAATTGTTAATATAGGAATAACTGGTGATGGGGTATTCCTATGGAACTAGACTTTCCTATGGCTTGTTATTTGCTTAAAAAATAAATATGAGAATTGAAACACAGATGGTACATTAGAGCTCTTACACAAAACCGTGGACAAGCAAAGCTGAGGTCAAGTAGAAGAGAAGGCTGGTTTGTTGGTCAAGCCAAGGTCAGGGGTCAGCAGCAAGCAAGAGAGACTTGAAAGGCAGGCCTCTGGTTGTGGCCAACAAGGGTTCAATCACAAAGTCCATAATTCAAGTTAGGGCCAGGTAGGAAGCATGTAGAATGCAGGTACCGTACATGGTAAGGTTTGTAAACAGGTACCGGTAGTCCTATATGCAATAATCCAGAGTAGTCAGAGAGGATGACCTTTAGGTGCCATTTTGGGACCAGGACTTCCTATTTATTGAGCTCGGCACCTGTGATTCCACCCCACAAGATATTGCACTTAAAGGGCCCTGCACCTGTGTTGTCAGCACACCCTGAGCATGGTCATGTGCAAGGCGCTTAAATTGCTTACCAGAGGATTCTAGTGCACACACATTGTGAGTAGAACTTGGCGCACACGCACCATGTGCTGAACTGCACACGTTGCACGAGCCAAACTTGGCACATGTGTACTGACACGGCTGCACAACATGCCCAGACACCAATACTTTTCAAGAAAATCTGCCTCTGTGTGATGATTACATTAGTTAATCAGAAATGTTCATTCTTTATCTGATCAAATTGGTCAAACTCACACATGTGCCACCATAACATTGTCTGATCAGTAGCACACGTGAACAGCTACCACATATTATTTCTCTGCATACCCCATATATTTGTTTTTCACACTTGCGCAAGTTGCTAGACTAAAAGAAGCACATTTACTAAAACTTTAGCAGTTCAGCAACACGCTCAAAAATGTGTGAATCATATTTTGCACTTCTCTAATTTGCACTGAAATGGCATTGTCTGGCAAAAGCGTTTGATAAATCAGGCAAAGAATCAACCCAACTGCCCTTTGAGACAGGGATAAGACAGAACGGTAGATTTAGCATAGCAATTCGGGAAACCAGCGAGGTCCTCTTCATTCCTAATTTAGAACACAAAGGCCCTTATTTAACAAGGGATAGCAACAGGTAGCGACTGGTGAGCGGCCGGTAATGACGGGCCCCGCCACGAGAACGCTGGCTCCCCACCACAATCACACATTTATCAAGGCAATCCTGCTTAGCGACTGAGATAGCGCCAGATAGCCACTCATTCATCATTATTCCAGCCTCAGCCCACAGCGCCAGCGTCCGATCTTGAACAGCGACAGGTATGACCTCTCGCTACCTGGCGCTCTCCAATGCATTTCAATGGAACAATCTTTAAATATTCATAATTAATTGTTATTAATTTTGTTTTTGTTTTTTTTTTAAATGTGAAAAATTCTGTGACCACTTCTGCCATTTTAAATAATTTTTTTAAGGTAAAAAAAAAAAAATGTACAGAATTGATATTACAGGTCTGATATTATGTATTATATATATTATGTGATGTATTCATATTACAAAATTATTATAAAAACTTGTTTTTTTGGTTTCCAAAAATATGGTTGTTTGGGGGTTAAAAAACTACTTTTAACCCATCGCCGCCAGCGCTCTGGGGTTTAAACATGCATTTTACAGCGCAAGAATTTTTTGAGCGTGATTTGTTAATGGATATGGTGGAAGCCGGTCGCTCTGACCAGTCGCTATCATGCGCTCCCATACAGCGCGGAACCTGTCAAATAGCGACTCCTCACCCAATATTCAACATTACGGCAAACCGACTGAGTCGTTATCAACTACCGAACAACGGCCAAGCACAGCGACTACTAGCGGGCGCTCTGAAAATGCCGCTACAGTCGCTCAGCTGTCGCTATCTGCCGCTGTTAATGAATCGGCCTCCTCGAAAATAAGCTATGATTTTTAACATTTATTAAAAAAAACAGAAACATCATACAAATCAAAAAAAAGTGTAATGCAATCATAACAAACAAATGCAAACAACAATGTATAAACAGAGCAAATAACCACATAGCAATAACAAAATAAATGGTAAAATAAGAGAAATGGGTACTTATGAGTTTGTGTGGGGTTATAGTAAATCCAAGCTGTGACAGCTGTGACAATCTTATAAGGTAATTGGAAGGAGGATGTGTCTTTTAACACAAACCAGCATTTGGGATATATGCGCAGCTGATGGGAAGGGGAGAGAAAGAAAGTGACACAGACACATAATTAGTCTCTGGCTCTGCATGGTTCATATGACCACCAATATTTGGTCCAGTAAGCATGGCTGGTGTGTTACATTATCCTTAATGTGGACCAAAACCCAGGATTTTGACTATCCTGGGTTTTGGTCCTTTCCCCCGGGGCACGCCAATCGGGAGGTGTCCCGCTATCTGAAACCCCCCAGATCGCCAAGCGCAACTCACCTCTTCCCAGCCTTCCAGTGGATGTATGGCCATTTGCCCAATCAGCGCACTCTGAGTCGCTGATGTCCCAAAGTCTAAAGCTTCGTCTAAGGAATGGGGCGACCTTGGGGGTTTTCACACAGCGGGACATCCCGATTTTGGATGCCCCAGTGGGAGGGAATCAATCGGCCGATCATGCTGGTTTTTTGTTGCACATAAAAAATGATTTACCGTTTCATAACTCTTGCTGCTGTAAATTCTGCAACTAAAATGGCTTCCCATGGAGTTGCAGGCTTTCTTCAAAGGGGAAGTGTTGCTGGGTTTTCTGCTGCTTTGCATCGTCGTTTATGTCAGTTGAATCTAGGCAATATCACAGCTGGGATGCTGGGAGGGGAAGCTCCAAAATGGCTACCAGGAGAAAAACGGTGAGGCGGCATTTCAATTATGAGTGGGTGCAGGAGCAAATGTAAGTGGTGGCAATGATTCAGCATCATGCATGCAGATAGGGCAAATGTGTTTTGAGGAGTTTTTTTTCCAGCTGTGCAAGGCTGATGGTCCGGTTTAACATTGCATTGGGTAAATCTACCACAGAATGGCAAGACATTCACATCATCAGCTTTTATATCCACCAAGATCTGAGAGTGCCTGACAGACCTTTTTCTCAACCTGAGGTACACGTATACGTACCCCAGGTAAACGGCAGTGTTAAGGGGCACACCAACACAGGGGTCTAACTTATTTTACAGTGAAACATTATCCCTTCTTGCTTTAAAAGTACTACTAGGTCTGTAGCCTACGTATTTCAGTACTATTTCTAATTAATACCCCCTTAGGTGGTACTTGGTTGGAACTTCCTGTCGCTAGGGGGTACATGGTGCAAAAAGGTTGGGAACCACTGACCTACACCATTACCTCCTTCTTCTTATTATCCTACATTTCAAGCCCCTCTACATCATCAATGCTGCTAAAAACCATACAGAAAAAGCACAAGGTATTTGGTGCCCTGCTAAATCCCAGGCACGGCACAGCACTGCCTAGGCCCACACAGACCAAGGGCTTCTGAAGGACCAGGATGACTAAGCACACACAATCTTCAACCAGGCTTGTGTGTGGCCCAGTCTGCTAGCAGCCCTTATCAATGAAAGAGTAAGATAATACTCTGTGGATCTGTGCTTTACATCTGTGAGGGTAGAGATGTGTCAATGTAGCCCCACTTGAGGAAGCGACAAAAATGGTGAGCCATGATCAGACAGTCATCAGTGACATCATACCACCAAAACGGTGTGTGTGTGTTTGTGTGCGGGTGGTGCTTTGGAGGTCTTAATGTTTACAAATTAGGGCAGATCCCCTGTCGTTGGAGAACTGACCTAACTGAATGGCTACCCTCCTCAGACAGTCAATGACATAATTATTAAAGGGGGTTTGGAAATTGCTGGTCCAATCGAAATAGATATAGAAACAAAAGTTCCAGGACTAGGCCCAGTCCTGGCTTGCTAAATAGGACCCAGCACACCCACCACACCTCAAATTCAGTTTAAAACATCTGTTTATTTAAGACATATTTTAAAACCGTGATCAGCAGATCGCTCAAATCTATTATGTGTTACAATCATTTGTGGAATTCAATATCCGCGTTATTAAGTCGTTTAGTACATACATATATACATGTAATCTTGTATTTAATGCTTTATAATATTGCTAACAGACGATGCTAAGACCCTGTAGGGCATTGGTCCCCAACCCTTTCCTATAAGACCCATGTTTTGTGGATCAGAAGGTTGGGGATCCCTGTTGTAGGGCATTTGCTCTGAGAAATCTGAATTTAGAACATTTGGGTGTCAATGGCCTGCCTACAGTGGACATTTGCCTCCTTGATTTTATCAGCCCCCGGCCGGCCGGCCCGAGACGTCCCTGCTGAGGCCCCCAACCATGATGCCAGGGCTATAGCATTGGGGACTGGGGTTCCTTGGCTTATGAGTATAGTGGGGCTGGGTGCAGAGGGCTGAGAGGGAGACTAAGGAGGGCAGGGATTTAATGTGGGTGTTAAAAGCAGCAGCCCAACTGGGCTGGCAATGGACTGTCTGCCGTGGGCCTCTGCCTCTAATTTGGGAGCTTTTCTTTGCATTCTTCAAACCTAAATTTATATTTTTGAGTGGCAATTGCCTGCCTGCTATAGCCCTCAATGCCTACTTTGGGACCTGAGCAATTTTTTGAATAGGAGACCCCTGTGGGGCCTTTGACATTCTTAGCCAAAGGGTTCATAAAATGAATAGAGGTATGTATGTAGAAATAATGCTCAAAGGAAATATATTAAAGAGGAATGTCGGGGGACCTCCCCCAAGCCTCACCGATCTGCTGAGACCCCTCCAGTTTTACCTTTGGCCATTTATTACCTCCCCAGGGGAATCTGTCTTCTGCGTCCCTTCCGCCGATCTTCTGAGAGACTTCGCTGAGCGGGATTTTGAAGAGCCGTTCTGTCACTAACAGATGGCTAAGCCGGCACTGGGGGCAGTGATTGAGCCCTGAAGCAGCCGGATGTCACTGCCAGGCAGCGGCAACATCCAAAAGGAGTTTTGTTTTTAGTCCGATGTTCCTCTTTTAGAAGTAATAGAAAGCTGCCCCAGTTTACATTCCCCTCCATGGCGCAGCTTAGTTTGGGATGCCCCGCTGCATGAAACCTCATAGAATAGCCGTATACTCACCTTGGTGCACAGTCATGTGTGGCTTGCTCCAAGTTAGGTGGCTGCATAGAGCAGCGATACTCAACTGGCGGACCGGGGTCCGAATGCGGACCTCGGCACTAGATTTCCGGACCACTGCCCTGGCAGGCCTGCACTTAGCTGCTTCTGTGTTGCTGTGCTCAGAGCTGCCCCCTTGATTGGTGATGAAGTGCTTGCTCTCCCTGCCAGTGTCATGGCTCCCTGGCACCTAGCATTGCAGTATGAAGTCCAATCCGCTGTAGGTTCTGTGGGGCCAAAGAAAAAATCCTGTTTTTCCCAGTGTCCAATAGGATTTTTGGGTTGGTGTGGTCTGATTTTTAACTGTCCACCTCCTGCGACAGCCCTCCGCCCGGACCTCTACCTCTCACTGGATGCTTTTAAACGGACCTTTACAAAAAGTGGTTGAGTACCCCTGGCATAGAGCGTGGGATCCAGCACTGAGGTGGGTATATGGCTTACAAAATAGAGAATTGGGATGCCCAGGGGGTGAGATTCACTCGCTCTTTTAGACTCTAGGGATGGGGTTTGTGAACTTCAAAAAATTAATTTTAGTAAATTGCTCCCCTAACCCAATGCCCCTTCCCCCCCTGATTTTCAGTGGCATAAGCAGTTTGAGAGGGCTTAACCTCATGCAGATATCGCGCAAGAGTATGAAGATTTCCCTATAATACAAGATATAAAAGCCATTATAAACTTTCCAGCCTCTCACTGACACAAGGCTCCCCTCCTTGCCCCATTCATTACAGTTCCCCCATTTACTTCTAGGTACAGCGCCCCCTTCTGTCCAATTCATACGCTTGCTGGCTGCCCAGCACTGTGCCACCACTGTCAACCAACCTCGCCGTGTGCCCATAGCTCCGCCCCCTTGCAGCGACGTATCCGCTCCAGCGTGAGGAGGCTCGGTCGCTTTGTATATATCACTCCGCGGCGGCTTCTCTCTCTTGTCATAGTCCAAAGTAGTTCGACAGGCGGAGGACTACCGGCAGGGAGGCCGCCGCCGCCACTGCCAAACATGGCAGGGGAGCAGCGGGCAGGAGGCAGAGGAGAGGCCGGGGATCCCGTTGTGGCCCCTGTGCGGGTCTTGCAAAGCCTGAGAGTGAAGATATGTGAGTAGTAGCAGCCGCTTCCTGTATATATGTATGTGTACAGTGTGTGTATATATATGTATGTATGTATGTATGTATGTGTGGGGAACTTGTGTCCTGTGTGGTGTGTGTGCACTGCCTCACTCACTCACTGTGACATGGGGGAGCGCTGGCTTCCCACATGTGTACATGGCTACTGCTGCTGCTGTTTAACCCTTTCAGCAGAGCGTGTTTCTGAATGGGCAGCCTGACACTGTTTTGTGGCTCATTAGACTTTGTAACAGTTTGAAACTGACAGCCCTGTGTTGTTTCCATGAGCACAATTAAGATGGCAGGAAACAAAACCAATGTAGTCAGTGAATGACCAAACATCCCAAGCTAAATGGATGTGAGGATGGCAGCTTTGCCACTATAGAGCTTGTATACATTCAGTTTGTTGTCAGTAGAAGCCGAAGATCACGATTGGCTGTGGCTTTATCATTTGCTTTCTTACTAACCCTACTCCCCCCCCCCCCCCCCAACCAATGTTAAATGTACCAAACCCCTTAGAGTGTAAAAGACTCCATGGCCAGGGAAAAGTTCATTAAAGGGACATCCCGCTGTACGAAAGCCCCTGGATTTTCCATAAATGTACCTTGATCACCACTCCCACACCGCAGCGGCATCCCTCCTCCATCATATTTGATTGGATGGACGGCACGAGGCGCTGCTGTTAGCCATTTATGCAGAATAGCTTTCCGGTATCAAAGTGCTTAACAGGGGCATCCCAATTTCACATACCCCACTGTGTGTTTCCCTGCTCACCTCTCGCTGGGGGCGTGTCAGCAATTCACAAACGCCTAGTGCAATTATGCACCTAGATAAAGGTAAAGCAGGTATGCGGCCCATGCATGCATCCTGGGATCGGCAGCTAGGTGAGTTAACACAGCATTCACTGGGGTTTCACACAGTGGTGCTTCCCAAATCAGGCTGGACCTAGAGTCTTTCAGACACCAGGTCTGGCCAAGATGGCGTTTGTTGTCTATTAATATGCTTTGCAACTTATCCTGATTGGCTACAAGCCCACACATGCCCCTATTAAAATGAACCAAAACCTGGGATTTTCACCATTTTTAACTAATATCCCTCGAATCGCTCCCCACACAATGAGCACCTTTTGCCTATTTCCACTGCTCATGCTTCACTCTAATCCCAGATAATGGCACCTATTTTAGCTGTAAAGCTCCGCCTCCTCTATGTATTGCCACTGTTGTGTGTGGCAATGATGTCAATGCCACACTTATGCAATGACTGATTGGTTGCCATCTTGCAGAGTTCCAGGAAAATTAGAAAAGCAAAAATATTGATTGCTAGTTCTACACCCTAAGAAGGAAGTATCAGCAGGGGCTTTGGCTAAATCTATCTTGCAAGTTCAGTGGGTTTTGGTATGCTTAGTATAGTAAGTATAGTGGAGCAGGGCCCGTAAACCAGCTGTTGGTTCAGCCAATAAGTATGTTTTACCGGGGAATTGGTGGGGGAGTCACACAAATTGGAAATACCCAAGGGAAAGGAAATCAGGTGCTCCTGGAGTCTTATAGACTCTTTCAGTTCACTTCAAGCATACCAAAACCCAGAGGGGCTGCTTAAAGTGGACCAACACCCAGGATTTTGACTATCCTGGGTTTTGGTCCACTTCGGCGGGGCACCCCGATCGGGGGTGCCCCGCTGTGTGAAACCCCCCAGAAACCCCAAAAAACTCACCTCTCAACGCTCCCACGTGAGCGCCGCAGCCAATCCCCGCCAACGTCCAGGCGGGGATCAGGAACGTCCAGGCCGCTTCCGCCGCCGCCGCCTCCCGCGCGTCACTCTCGGCGCGCGCGCGCCCCCGCCGGCCATTCACGGAGGGCCGGCGCGGGCGCGCGCACGTCTGGAGGGGTGCGCGGGAGGCGGCGGCGGCGGAAGCAGCGGCGGATCAGGTAAGGTGTTTTTGGGGTTTCTGGGGGGTTTCACCCCGCGGGACATCCCGATCTCGGATGTCCCGCGGGGTGGGGGGTGATCGGCCCGGGAATCTTATAGATTTCCGGGCCGATCACCCCTGGGTGTTGGTCCACTTTAAAGGAGCAAGGACCAGCCCAGAGTCTATAAGACTTTAGGGATGGTGAACAGCAAAACCAAAGCCGAATGGAATGCACTCCGGCGATTGTCCAGCTACTCGAACATACACTAAACAAAGCAAAGGTGAGTATACGGGCTGTCTAGGAGGATGCACACAGTGGGGAATCCCAAATGAGGATGCCTCAGGCAGAAGAGCAGAACCTAGTATAGTGAAAATCCTGGGGTCTGTTCCTCTTTAATTGAAGTCTTGGTCCACTTTCAATGTTTTCTTCAGATTGTAAGCTCATGAAGGCAGGGACCTGACTTATTAACTTCTTTTTGCATCTCTGTCACATCTGCAATATATTTGTTATACCCTGTCTGTAATTTCTACCTAGTGCAGTGCCAACGAAGGTAATGCCACTATATAAATAAACCATATTAATGTTCCCAGAGTGTCACAGTGTGATGCCTGGTTGCCCGTGCTATATACTCTCTATCTTCCGAGTTTCCATGCGGCAATAAACCGAAGCTGCTGATCACCAATGTGGGGACCCAGAAGTTGAATATGTAGCATGGTCCATGAGTTTCATTAGCAATTCCAAATTGGGATGACCCCTCAGGGAAGTTCAAAAATGGAGCAAGCAAAAGGCAGGCTTTACATTTCAGGGCATCCCATAACCTCATGCTCATCTTTAAAGGGAATTTCTGGGTATGGAGGTGCCCATTCAAGTTAAGGGAGCTCTGGGCTCAGTGCATGTGCCTGGTGTTTTATTCAAATTCAGATCTTCAGGAAATGAGCCGGGGCAACTGACTATATGGAGCAAAGGCAGAATTTCCAGTGGGCTGCACTGTACCTCTCAGCTTATTTTCTGCCCTTCCAATGGTATAGCTTTAGTTTAATAGCAGTGTGACCATACCCACCATTGCAAAATTATCTGCCCTGATTTTTGGCTGCACCCTAATAGGATAAAGTGTAGAAGATGGGTAGCTCAAAAAATGTAAGGCATATTAAAAGATGGGAAAAAAAGCTTTACTTTTCTCTCAGTCCATGGGACTTCCAATGGATTGACCCTGCAGGTGGTAAGGTCAGTTAAAGTGAACCAGCAGTTAAAAATGACTTAAACCAGACCAGCATAACAAACCGTGCTCCTATGCATCCTTCACCAGCGAAATTTAGATTGCTGCACATAAAAAATAATTTACCATTTTCTAACTCATTCTGTGGTAAATTTTAAAAAGAAGATGGTTGCTCATGGACTTGCAGGCCACCTGCAAACAGGAAGTGCTAATGGGCTTCCTGTTACTGCATTGTTAGTTGGGAGAATGACCACTACCTTTCTTTTCCATCTTTGCCAGGCTTTTGGTCCGGTTTAAGCTTTATCCTTTTTTTAGCCTATACATACACTTTTTAAAAAGAACCTCCAGTCAAAAGTGATTGGAGATCTGCTGACCCCCAGCCACCCTATAGCATGATGTTTTGCCATAATGCGCTACATAGAAACAAACCCATGCCTAATATTGAGCAAAGGTACTTACCTATGGTTGGTAGCAGCTGCTCTACTGCAGCACGACTGCTGGTGAATGAGCAGATAGGAATGTGCGCCACAAACCCCATTGGTCACTGGCAGTCACATGGGCAGTGAAAGTGGGGCTGGAGCAGGGGTCTGGTTAGTACTTTTGCTCCATATTGAACATGTTTTGTTTTTTTTCCTTTGTAGTGGGGTATCTCAAATTGGGATGCCCCCAGGATGGATTGGGGTTTGCCGACCTCTATATTGAATGCAGCTCCAGCCTAACAACGGCCAAACTGGAATAAAGCTGCATGGTCTATGGTGGTACATGGTGTAAAACTCCCTTTAGTTACTGGATTCTGTGGCAGTCATATGTGGCATGGCTGCAGCATCCCCATTATGCACACCTGGAACCTTATGGTCTGCTAGTTAGTGTGTGCAGATCAGAGGGAGCAGGGATGCTTTGGTAACGCAAAGTGCTCTGCTTATTGCCACATATGACTGCCACAGAATCCTGCAACTAGGCAAGTTTCAAATTGTGGGGAGTTTTGATTTGGGATGCCCCCTAGAGGAGAAATGTTGCTGGACTTAAGGTGTCTTAGATTCTAAGTTGAGCTAGGAGTACTTTAAAGCTTCATTAAATACATGAATAAACAGAAGTCCATCATGCTTTTTAAAAACAGATCTTGGCGTTCCTTTGAATAAAAAATGTGGAGTCGCAAGCCTCCACCAACAGATTGCACTTACCAGATGGAGATGACAATCGCATTTTCTTGTACATGAGCAAGAGACTCTAATTCCAAACGTCTTCATATCTCGCCCATGTTGGTTAAAAAACACCACAGAGTGTAACCCCCATCTACAAATTTGCTCATTATAAAAAAAAAAAAAAAAAAAAAAAAAAAAGGCATTCACAACTTTAAGCAAATGGTTACAAACTGCGTTACAAAAAGGAAGAGTTAGAGCCCGCAAAGAAAACCAGCTCTCAGTCCCTTTATTGCCGCTTGTGAACCAGCGACGTTTTGTCATATGTCTTTAACCAGGAATTTCAGTTGTGAAAGTTTTTTGATTTATTTTATCTAGACTGGGACTTTAAAGTGGACCAGACCCAGTATTGGACTATCCTGAGTTTTGGTTCTTGTCCCCAGGGCATCCCTGAGCCTCTCCTCTTCCCGGTCCTACGCCAATCGGCGTGCTCGGATCCACTCCCGTCCCCCCATCTAAGGCGAGCAGATCTGAGCGTGCTGGCGGCCGCATCCCCCGCTTTCCTCTAACAGGGAGCATGCCTTCACTGGGCATTCACAAATGCCTGGCATGCGCCTTGCTAGAGGGATATCTGGGATGCGGCCGACGGCTTGCGCATGCGCCGTTGGACCGGAAGAAAAGGTGAGTTTATGGGCTACCTGGGGGGGGGGGGGGTTTCACACAGCGGGGCATCCTGATTTTGGATGCCCTGGGGGTGGGAATCATTTGTCCCGGGAATTGTATAGATTCCTGGGCCGATCTCTGTGGATTTTGGGCCACTTTAAAGACCCTGTGTCCAGGCTAAAATAAAAAGTTATAAATACCCTTCTCCTCCATAGCTGGTTTGCCAGAGACAGCAGTCTAATATTTGCCTGTTCCTGAGCTCTGGGTGCAATCCAGTACAGAGAGAGCATGGCAAGGCTATATACATGGAGTGTGGTGCACTATCCCTGTGAAGGCTCCTGCTGCGGGGGGGGGGGGGGGGGGGGGGGTGTATGCCTCTAAAGCCCAATTGCTTAGAATGTAGGCTCAGCAAAGCGGCTACAGAGAATAGTGAGTATTTGTCATGCTTGGCCACACTGTGCTTATTGCTCTCAACCAACATATTTTGGACCAGCCTCTAGCAATTTCTAACCCATTTAACAAGAGACAAGTACTCTTTCCCTGTTTACCCCCCAGAAATGAGATGTTTTGCAATAAATATGCGACAAGTTCTAGATATTGCCTAGGATTTCTATACAGTGCCAGCCTTCTACACCCTTCCTTCTACACTATTCTATGTATGGTCTCTTTTGCTTTTATGCTTTTACCTGTAGATAGCAAGGTGTGTTCCTGCTTTGAAAATGATCAGCGATTTTCATCAGTACCACTTCTGTAACTAATGTTTACAGTTAGTCCAGTGTCTTCATAACCCTATCCTTACATGGGCGGGCATGTGCTTGCACATTGGGGGGGCAGTGTTGGGCGACAGTGCAGAATTACAGGAAAGGTACGTGTTTTTTTTCTTTTTGTGACCCCCCCCCTTTCTCCGCACCTGGGGGGGGGGGGGGTTATGAAGACACTGGACATTTTATTTAACAAAAAATATGCACACTAAATGGAATGTCAGATCTGGCCCCCCTGTGGCATACTCGCCGTATCATCTCCTGGCAGCCTCTGTGATAAACAGGCCATTCCCCTGTCATCTGTCACAGTGATGTTGCCGCGTCCGCTTCATTCACTGCAATAGAGGGCACATGTATGTAGAAACAGGTTACCCACCCCCTCACTTCACACACTAAGTGGATAAACCATGCTCCTTCCCTGTAACACTGTAAAGCCAATCATTGCTTTTGCTCCAATCACTCTAATGATCCTATATAGGTAGGTTATGTTAGGAAGGTAGGTGGGTGAGCAGGCAGGTAGATGCGTAGGCAGGTAGAGGAGTATGTGGGAATTTAAATAGGAAGAGATAGGAATTCCTATTAGATAGGAATTTAGGATAGGTAAGTAGGTGGGTGGGTAGACGTGGATACATAGGTCAGTAGGTAGGTAGGTGATGGGTGGTTAGGCAAATAGGTGAGTAGTTAGGTTGGTGGGAGGGCAGGTAAGGAGGTGGGAACGTAGGTGGGTGGGTAACTGCCACCCGAGCTCCATGGTCTGACGACTCTGCCTTTGCACCAGGGCTGCTAGCTGCCATTCCAAGTCCTGGGTAGGGAGTTAAGTGGGCAGAGGTAAGTAGGTGGGTCAGTAGGCAGCTGGGATAGGTAGGTAGGGTGATCAGCAGGCAGTTAGATAGGTAGGAGAATGAGTGGATAAATTGGTGGGTGGGCCAGTAGGCAGATGGTAGATAGGTGACCGACATCACTGATGATTTGTGTGCTGTCCTCGGCACTGTCCGCCACTTGTGTCCACCGGCTCCAGTCCTCTCCAACTCTCTGCTCTGTACTTGGCGTTGGTTGTTTGTCCGGAGAACCATGCACCTCGCCCAAGGAGGTCCACTTCTGAGCCTGGTTCTCCAAGACTTAGGGGGCAAGGAAGCCCAAACTTACAGAGAATGTAGATGAGATCTTCAGCTGCAGAACAAGTCCACTGATTATAGACCCTTGCTCTGGCGAGCAACATTACTGGGATTTTGCAGTACCGCCGATTTGATCGACATGCCCTTGCAGAGGTGCGTAACTGAAGGCTTCCTCTTTCCAACGACCCCTCCAGTTGGTTTCTAGCCCCCTGCTTTCGGAGATCTGAGGCTCCAAATCATCCTGGGAATCGATGCACCTCATCCAGGATAGTACACTTCTGAGCACCAGATCTCCGGACCTAGCGACGGCAAAGTCACGGTACTGTTGCTCGCGGGTGCTGGGCTGGTACCGGGGCTGGTACCAGTCGGTGTGTCCCAGGGCAAGGACCAAAACCCAGGATAGTTAAAATCCTGGGTTTTAGTCCATTTTAAAGGTACTTGGTTTTTAATTTAGGTCCTCTTTATCTGGATTAAGTTAAAGCAGGCGCAGTAGTGCTCAGAACTAGAAGAATGCAGTGGGTTCACCAGTAAGTATGTTGAACAATTTTACATAGCCCCCATCAGGAAGCAGCAAAGGTGTGTATTTTAGGTCCGGTTTCAGCCACTTTAAACAGTGTAAGCCTGTACTCTTCTCTGAAGAAGTACAACTCCATTGTTTATATTCAATCCAACTGCAGCCAAAGCCACACATGATATGTGGCATGAATATTGTGTGGATTTTAGATAATCGCTCCATAATTCACAAGGTTATTAAAGAATATATTTGCCTACTAACCTATTGGTTATGAAAACAGGATATAACAGGGTAATTCTGTGGAATCCACATTTGATCGCCGCAGGAATCCAGGGACTAGATATGTTTTACAGTGTGGGGCATCTTGATTCGGGGGGGTTCCATAGAGAGAGGTTTCAACGCTCTTCAGACTCTAGGTCAGCTGTTAGCCGTTTCCATTGACACTAAACCCTAACCTTTGCTAAGAAATATTTACTGGAAAGTTAGAATGTGAATCTTGTTGCTAAAGTCACACTTTCCTGGGATCAGAGAAAGAATGTGCGTGTTATCAGGAAGCAGGTGACCCCTTTTTGTAAATAACACGAGTATCCCTTCAACAGAGGTCCTTTCAATTTACTACATTGTGACCTGACATATTTATATCTATTGGGTTTTGTTTTAGGCTTAAACTATACAGTAAGCTTTGCTGTTGCTTTACATAATCTGTGCTTGTGAATTGTGAAGGGAATATGTGATCTTGTGAGATTTTTTTTTTTTGGATTCCTGGCAAGAGGTTTTAGAGAAGGAAAATAAGAAAGAGAAAACCTTCTGATCCAAATGGTGTGCTAAAATGCCCCCTACTAGAACCCAGTAACAGGCAGTGCGGCAGAACCCCCAAAGAATCAGATAATGCGCAGTGTGCAGAAAGCCTCCCAAGAGCCCCATACCGGGCAGTGTGCTGAAAGTCCTATAATGGGCAACGTGCATAATCCCCATGCATATAATGGGCAACGTGCATAATCCCCATGCATATAATGGGCAACGTGCATAATCCCCATGCATATAATGGGCAACGTGCATAATCCCCATGCATATAATGGGCAACGTGCATAATCCCCATGCATATAATGGGCAACGTGCATAATCCCCATGCATATAATGGGCAACGTGCATAATACTGTAGAATGCATCTACAGTATTTTGACTTGCTCTAAAGAACCCCTGCACACATGCATGTTGCAAGACCCAATCTTGTGTTTTTTTTTAGAAGCCAGAATTATAGGAAGCTTTTGTAGTGGATGGAAGGTGAGTATCGCTCTGTGTGTGTGTGTGTGTGTGTGTGTGTGTGTGTGTGTAATTTTGTTTTCTTTTGGTGGTACAGTCTCTATGGGTAGATTCAGAGCCCCTGTGCAAAGTCTCATTTTTATTTTTATTTTTTTTGTGAAACTCACCAATGTAATTTCTCACAATCTCAGCTGAATCAAAGCCTTTTTCGTTTGGTTGAATTGAAGCGAGATTTTACAACTCGAATAACCATTGAATTGATCACTGTCAGTGGGTTGTACTAGTTTTTATTAATAAAAGGAATGCAACTACAGCCGGAATTATTTTTAACAATGAAACTAAGGGTCTGTTCACACCTCTCTGCTTTTACTGCGTTGGACAACGCAGTCACAACGCATAGGAAAATGCTGCCCATCATGCAACGTATATATGTGAGTTGTCCCATTAAAAACAATGGGCAGCATTTTTCTTGCACTGTGACTGCAAGAAAAATGAATATATATATATATATATATATATATATATATATATATATATATTAATTATTATTATTATTTTTTTGTGTGTGTGGGCCCCCCCCCCCCCAAAAGGCAACCAGCCCAGGCACCAGGAATAAGGGCTTGTAACCCAGGGCTCAGAGGCAGTGCCTTGCTGCCCCTGGTCTTGCAAATTATAAGCACTTATGCCTTTTGCTATGGGCTTGGGGCTCGCCCAGGGGTGGAAGCCCCCGGAAGAATCCTGTTCCCATACTAATGGACTCTTCTGCAGCCCAAATGAGGGTTACAAGCCCTTATACCTGGTGCCCGAGCTGGTTGCATTTTTACAAAATAAAAAGCCCCACTGATCAGGCATTTTTTTTTCTTTAGGTAAAAATTGTATCTAACCAAAAATACCAAAATTATAAAATATGAATAACATCCAAAAAAAAATTTTCGTGCATCTGGAAAGGCCAGGCCCCCTTCCTCTTCCAACTGGGCATGTACATTCAGAGCCTCTGGGAGCACGCCTCTCGCTCAGCAGCTGAGCGGTGCTTCCGGATTGGTGACCCAGGGGACACCATTGCTGTATCCAGAAAGGATTTTTAAAGAAAATAAAAAAGGTTAGCGTTGTGTTACAGGCAACAATTTGGATAGCGTGCACTATTGTATCATATATCATCTCAAGCGGCATGATTTTTAACAATCTCGCCCAAGTGAAGCCGACCTCGTACAGCAGCTGTTTGCTGGCGCGAACAGACGGCAAAAAAAAAAAAAAAAGGTTTTTGTCCAATTTCGAGGTTCAGGACCCTCCAGCAGGGTACCTTATCTTAGGGCTGGACATGGTACCCTGCTTTGTGTCGGCTCCCCCCCCCCCCCCCCCTTGCCTCATCAGGAAATCTGAGTGTGATGTGTGTTTTTTGTCCTGGGGGGGGGGGTTGCGGAAGCTGCTGCATGTGTTTTTCTTTGTGGTGTGGGCATGTTGGCCCACGGGCGATGGGCAGGGAGGTGTGAAGCCTAGCACACCAGCTGTACTGGCTAGTGATCAGAGCAGCCATCTTACCATGTCGGAGGTATTGGGGTTTCGTACCTTTAACAGAGGGTGGTTTTGCGTGTCCCATGTGCCAGACGCCGTCGGACTCCATGAATACGCCTGTCACCCCTTTGGATCATGTGGCAGATCAGGTTTATGAGCTTATAGAGGCAAATTTGGAGGTCCTGCACCTGGCTAACACCTCTGCCACTGCAAAAGCGGTGGGGTGAGCCTTACAAGCGCCACAAGGCCAGGTAGGTTGAAAAGGAGTGGGAGAAACCGGATAAGCTTCCATCTCTTCCTAAAGTTTTGGATGCCAGATACTTCTTCCTGTAGGAGGTGGTTAAGGTCTGGTCTTCTCCACCTGAGGTAGACGATCTAATATCGGGGCTGGCTCGGCATACTCTGATCCCTACTTTGGATAGTTATGTCTTGAGAGATCCAATGGATAGGAGGTTGGACCAGCTTGGTTGGCATGCGTTTTTCATGGTGGAGTTGGCTTTCAGTCCGGCTTGTGCCATATCTTTGACTAACAAGGTCTGGATGAGGCAGCAGGGGAGGTGTTTAAAGAAGGAGATCTTGCGCTCCTCTGTGCTTTCAGGTACATCGTGCCAGCAATGGATGACATGGTGCGCCTGGTGACTAGGGCTCAGTCCTTGTTAGTCACCTTGCAGTGCGGTGTGGCTGAAGCCTCCAAAAAGAGACTTACTGCCCTTTCCCTTTTTGTCTGGGGGTCGTCTTTTCAATGAACCTCTGGATGACCTGGTCAGGAAGGCCATGGTAGGGAAATCAACTAGGCTTTCGCAGAAGCGAAAAGAGAATACCTCATTTCAGAGGTCAGGCAATTTTCATCCCTTCCAGAGGTTTGAAGGATCTACGTACTCCAGACGGCTCAAGGAAAATTCAGGGAAGAGGATGCCACAGGGGAAGCCCAAGTCCCCATGGGGCAACTGGCCCATGCCCTCAGGGTTGACGGGGCGCCCTGACAAGTGTGACGTCTGGGTCCCAGAAGTTGTCCCTTTGGGGTACAATATCGAGTTCTAAACCAGGCCTCCACACCAATTTGTGGCGTCCAAACCTTCCCGTGTGGTGGAAAGGGCGGCGGCTCACGTAAGCGCAATAAATCTCCTGCTGGACTGGGGAGGAGTTCTGCCTGTGCCCCCATCAGAGCAGGGTTGCGACTTCTACTCTATACTCTTCGTCTATCTTGACGACTTGCTCATCAGGGCATCATCACTGCCAGAAGTGTCAGGACAGTTCTGTCCATGTTGGAACTTTTCGGGTGGATTATCAACTACCCTAAGTACCAGGCGGTCCCCCTCCAGGGTGGCAACTTGCCTAGGAATGGCATTGGATACTCACCTGGCCACAGTCCTCCTTCTGGTGCAGAGGTGCATGGCTCTCTGTTGGCGGATGACCATCCCACGGTCCTTCAGGGCATGCTTCTCCTGGGCATAATGGTATTCACCATCGAGGCAATTCCGTATACCTAGTTCTATGCCAGGCCGCTAGGGACCGTTGCTTCACCTTGACAAACTCGCGTTCTCTGGACTGGTGGTTGGACCAGAGCAAGGTGGCAGTGGGTCGGTCCTTCCTGCCGGCCTTCCTATGGCTGCAAGGGGAAGGAGGTGCCCTTCTGAGTCACCACTCGCTCTACCAGGGCGATTGCCACGTCCTCTGCCTTCCAGCACCAGGCGTCGGTGGACCAGGTGTGCAAGACGGCAACCTGGTCCTCCCTTCACAACTTCACCAAGTTTTACCGAGTTGATGTCCAGGCATCGCCCAATGTCGCGCTGGGATGTAAGGTGCTGCAGGCGGTGGTGAACCCCCGCGTCGGGGATCTAGTCTTAAGATTAACCCATGCGTTGCTGATGGTGGTGCCTCGGAATAGAAGATGACAAGAAAAGAAATGCAGGGCTGAATCAACCCTTATGTGGCAGACTTGTTTTTGCTATGTCTACCATTGTTGTGTACAATCTACAATAAATAATAATGCAATAAAATCATTACAATTAAAAACTTGGAATACTAGATTTTTAGGGCTATTATTGTAGGCCTTGCTGTCTTTCATAAACCAAATGAGTGAACGCAGCCAAAGTTGATTTGACCATTTCCCTTTGTAGAGGAAGTGAGTTTCTTTCATTTTTGTTTTTTTTTTTTGTTTTTTTTTTGCCGGTGAAGTGACTGAAATGACTGAGTGTAAGACAATGGAGGAGGAGAGGAGATTGTGGTTTCCTCTTTAGATTGAAATTGCACAGATGTACAAAACTCCTCATGCTCACTTCCTTAAGTGTGCTGCTTTTTACATTTAACTGTGCGCAAACAGAAACTTCTTTTCCCAATGTAGTTTCCTAGACACGTAAAGATATACTACATAGACATCTTATGTGAGACCCCCCCCCCCCCCATGTGCTTGTTTGATTTTAAAGATTATATAGGTGTTAGTATGCCTCCACAAATACCTTTTCATTAGATTTCAAAAATCCAGTGGCAGGCCCTGAGGGTTTTGCTAGGCAACTGTTAGCGGCCTTATTTATTCTCAAGGTGTTGGATAAGGTCAGGACTTGATTTTATGCACCTATTTTATTATTTATTATTTTACAGTGATGCACATTATTATTGACCATTTATAGAACACAATCTTCACCTGTAGCTCTGTACGAAGTAGTAATTACAGAACGGGTAAAACATACAGTCCATAGACTATTACAGACAAGATGCTACAAAGTTCAAAATGAATAGGTGAGCGAGCCCTGCACTTAGAAATTGTTCTACTAAAATGGATATGAGCCATTCCCAAACTGCATCAATTAGTCCAACCCACCTAAGTGTTTAGATCCGGGCTTTGCAACCAGTGAGGCCTTTAGCTTGCTTTCAAACAAAAACTAGTGTTCTCCTTAGGGGTGTGAATTGGCAAGAATCTGGCATTCCGATACGTGATACACGTATGCCGATAAAATATATCCCGATTCTGCCTCAAAGACCATATATTGCAATTTTTTAATTTAAATTTAAAAAATGACATAGGGTCCCCTCTTCCCGGGGATGCCCCTATCTGGGATGCCCCTCTGTGTGTATCACTTGGGATCGCCCCAAAACGCAGCCTATCAGCAGTTTGCGTTCTAATCAGATTTTATTTGCTGCTCTGAGCTCAGAACGTCAAGAAAAGCTAAATTGAGCTTGCCATTGGCCAGGGATTGCTGACAAGCAGAGGAAACGCTGCACATTATTCTAGATGGGATAGTTCACACATCATTGCGCAAAGCAGCGCAGCATTAAAAAAGAGTTGCAGACACCTTTTTTCAGTGCAGCGCTGTAACAGCGCAGGTCAATTGAAGTCTATGGCTACGCAAGTGCAACACATGTATAATGCAGTTGACCTGCGTTGCATTGACATAGACTTACCATTAGTGTTACCACGCAACACTAACTCATCAAAAGCACAGCGTTTGTTTTCATACAATGCTCCTCTGGCATATCTACAAAACACTTGCTCTTAACACAACAGAGCGGTGTGAACAGTGCTTTAGTCTATCGGCTGCTTACATGTTCTTCAGTCTTGTGCCAACTATGTGCACCCACCATTTTGGTGGTTTTGAGGACTGGATGAGCAGCACATAATGAATTTATGTCCTAGGAATGCTTTACTTCTCAGCTACATTATAATATTACATTACATTATTATAAATGTATATATATATATTTTTTTAGGATATGTTTCCCCCCCCCCCCCCTTAGTTTTACTTTAAAGTGGACCAACACCCAGAATTTTGACTATCCTGGGTTTTGGTCCACTTCGGTGGGGTGCCCCGCTGTCTGAAACCCCCCAGAAAGCCCAAAAAAACTCACCTCTCCCCGCTCCCACGTGACCGCGCCAGCCAATCACAGCGCTCAGAGCCGCTGTGGTATGCGCGTCCAAGGCCGCCTGGATGTGCATACCAGCTCAGCTGGCTCTGAGCGCTGGAGGCCGCGTCTCGCGCTTCCCTCTAACAGGGAGCGCGCCTGCACCGGCCATTCACAAACGGCCGGCGATGGAACGGGGCTGAGGTAAGGTTTGTGGGCCTCCTGGGGGGTTCCTCCCCGCGGGACATCCCGATTTCGGATGCCCCGCGGGGAGGGATCTGATCGGTCCGGGAATCTTATAGATTTCCGGGCCGATTCCCCCCTGGGTGTTGGTCCACTTTAAATACGACACAAATTCTCTGAATTTGGAATTATTGTCCTTAGCATTTTTCTCTGTATATTTCCTTTTTATACATATTCACACAGTTTGTGTTTCTACTCACTGCCTCAAGGTCTTGGGTAATTCAGTTTCCCAGTCCATTGTCGATTCTATAAACTTCCGAATCAATTGAGAAAGTATAACAAAGTTATTTGGTTTTGTAAATGGGGTAACCTTTTGTTTAAAGCTAGCAAAACTGGTGGAAATGGATAAGTAGTCCCTGTGGAACAAGCTTCCCCTTGTCGCCTTTCATTTAGCTATACATTGCTGTATTATTGGATCTTTCTTCTCTTGGTCAGTCGGTTCTTTCAATAAAAACAGTTTTAGTTTTGGGTAGCATCAGGAAGAGTTTTAGCAACTATTGTTTAAATGTTGTGACATCCTTTGTATTATTATTGTTTATTTATTTAGCGCCATCGTCTTCCATAGCGCTGTGCAAAGTAGTAATTACAGACAGGGTAGAAACATACAGTACAAAGACTATTGCAAATGCAGTGTTACAGAGTTTAATGAATATTCTGAATACAAGATACAATAGGAGAGAGAGCCCTGCTCTTGCGTGCTTACAGTCTAAAGGATGAGGGGTGAAGACGAGGGGGAAGAATCACAGTCAGTATTGAGCGTAGAGAGTAATGAGTGGTTTAATAAACCACTGGTTGGAATGAATTAATGTTCCTTTCATATGAAGTTTATACATTGTAAATCGTAAATAATCATATTGCCTCAAGGCCCTTAGTTATAATGCCTGAAACTTTCAGGAATTTGAAGGGATTGTGCTGGGAAAAACAATGCAAACAAGTCTAAAATTAAATGTTGTCCCCTGCAGCTGCTCTGTGCAGGTCCAGTTTTCTCCATGCTATGCCGGCATCTTCATACTACTACCAGCACTGGTGGCCATGGAGCTTTGTTGCCCCCACTCACATACTCCATTTCTTGCAATAGAGGGGGCGTGCCAAGGCTGGTGTAACACTCTTCGCCTTGGCATGCTCCTTCTAATGCAATGGAGTAATTGACGTAAAATCCTATTGATAGACACCACCGGCTGTTTGTATCAGCGTGCGCTGCCACCTGAGAGGCAGTGGCGGCGCCGAAAGGCAGAACGGGAACAGTGTTCATTCAAGTATACTTTTTTTGTTTCCTAGGGGGGTTGAGGTGATTCTGCCACATTGCTTATGGGAATGGGAGGGGGAATGCCACACTGCCTATATGGGGAATGGGATGGGGAGATGCAACCATGCCTATGAAGAATGGGAGGAGGGGATGCCACATTGCCTATGGGTAATGGGAGGGGGTGCCACATTGCCTATGGGTAATGGGAGGGAGTGCCACATTGCCTATGGGTAATGGGAGGGAGTGCCACACTGCCTATGGGAATGGGATGGGGGAAATGCCACACTGCTTATGGGGGAATGCCACACTGCCCATGGGGAATGGGGGAATGCCACACTGCTTATTGGGGAATGGGATGGGAGAATGCCACACTGCCTATATGGGGAATGGGAGGGGGGAATGCCACACTGCCCATGGGGAATGGGGGAATGCCACACTGCCCATTGGGGAATGGGATGGGAGAATGCCACACTGCCTATATGGGGAATGGGAGGGGGGAATGCCACACTGCCCATGGGGAATGGGGGAATGCCACACTGCTTATTGGGGAATGGGATGGGGGAATGCCACACTGCTTATTGGGGAATCAGATGGGGGAATGCCACACTGCCCATGGGGAATGGGGGAATGCCACACTGCTTATTGGGGAATGGGATGGGAGAATGCCACACTGCCCATTGGGAATGGGATGGGAGAATGCCACACTGCCTATATGGGGAATGGGAGGGGGGAATGCCACACTGCTTATTGAGGAATGGGATGGGAGAATGCCACACTGCCCATTGGGAATGGGATGGGAGAATGCCACACTGCCTATATGGGGAATGGGAGGGGGGAATGCCACACTGCCCATTGGGGAATGGGATGGGGGAATGTCACACTGCCCATTGGGGAATGGGATGGGGGAATGCCACACTGCCCATTGGGGAATGGGTTGGGTGGGAGTCCACACTGCCTGTAATGGGGTGTTTTAGCACAACATTTGGTTTAGAATATTTTTTCTTATTTTCCTCTTCCAAATCCTATGTGCATCTTAGAAAAAGTTTGGTACTAATTATTGCCCATTTATGAAGGATTCAAAGTTTGAGCTGGAGTCAGAGCCTGATAACAGAGTCAGGCTTTGGCTTCCCGACAGCCCTGCCGATCAGCCTAGGCATGTAGCTGCTAGAAAGTCACTGAGATGATTGTCCATACAAAGTAAATTAATTGTGCCCTATTCAAAGTCAAACATATAGGATAATTAACGGTATTCACTGTCCCCATTTCATGACCTCGAATGTCAAAAACTATTTTTGAAACTAGTGGAATCCTAGAGGATTTTAGCTTATCTTCTTTAACTTCTCATTTTTCCTGGTGAGCATTTTGCTTTGCTGGGGCATCTGTTTACCCCTGTCCTTTTGACCTGGACATTTGCTGTTAAAACATTTCTTTTTTTTTTTTTTTTTTTTTAAGACAGGAAGCATTGTTTTGATTTTGCTGTTGCATCCGTGAGCCCACTGCCAAGTAGAACATGGGGTGCTACTTGTTACTTGGCTCCCTATGCTGTCAGGGTTGGTTTAGATACTTAATTCTTGGACATTATTGATATGAGTCCCACCCCGTCCCCACTCACTTTATCCTATACAGGCCACTGCCTTCCATTTTGAATGTCTACATATTAGGGTGTCCTTTAAATGCAAATGCTTCAGATCTCCACCCTGGGATTGGGACATAACCCTTTTATCTAATAAAAGGCTCTTTTGTGCTCTGGTTGGCCAGAACGAAGATCTGCTTGGCCTAGAATGAAGATCTGCATAGGCATGTCACCCCTGCACTGCTCTGGCAGTTTAGCTGTTGACCAGGTGCATGGAATATGGGCAAAAGGAACAAAAAAGTGTACTGTGTGTAATTGCAAGGGTCCCTTTTACTCTTTCAACATCAGTCCCCTTTTGATGTGACTTCCCCCTTAAGTGCTGCAAGCCTGGACGTAATCCGTTCTTGTTCTTCCACCCACGCACTTTAGATCATCACTGGTTCTGGTGTTTTTGTAAGAATACTTTCCTATTGAATGTTATGAAACCCTTTCTTGTTTCTGTAATCACATTGCCACTCGCCCTGCTTTACTTTGGAAATACTGATGTCAATAAGGTTTCAGTATTTGGCTTTTTAAATGTTGTTCTGAACCATGTTGTTATAACATATTGGAGGGCACAGTTTTAATTCTGTGCTGGATTGGCATCACATAGTATAGCAATTAGTGCACACGGGTCTGTATTTGCAAATTTGCATACGACTGTACCCTGTTTCTGAAACCAAAATTATTAATATGGATTTGACAAAATATTGCTTAAATTGTTATGCCGGCAATTAGAAAGCCACAGCTACCTTTGCCTGTATGTACCTCTTACCCTTTATAAATCATTGACTTCTGTCTTAATTAAAGGCGAAATTGTGTAATATTAAAAATCCATATAAACACCTTGTACAATGAGAGGAGGGGGTCACTCATACACCCGAACTGAATACAACTCCCACCAAGCGTGTGTTTTTTTTTTTTTTCTTCTGGTTGGAATAAAATCCAGGGGTAACAGGTTTAGTCTATGATGGGTGACAGAATCTGTCATCCTAGATGTCCTCTTCCTTCCATCTAAATAAAATAAAAAAGAAGCCTGGCTGGATGGATTTTTATCATTAGGCCATTTTTTGCAATAGTGCTCCTTTTAAGGAGTGTGCTTCTTAGAAGCAAATCCCTATAATATAAAGATACACAAGTCTTAAAGGAAGCCACAGCACTCAACCCTGTTAGCTTGCAGGCCAGCCTATAATCTGTCTCTAAACTTGGTTAAAAACAGAGGACTCGGTCACACACATCTGCAGAAGTATGCTCCTAACTCTAATCTCTGAGAGCCCATCTGGGACATACAATGCATTAGATAAATTGGGATCAGGCTTACCTGAGTTTGCCCTAAACCTCTCAAGTGCAAGCCATGGGGTGGAAGGGTCAAAGACCTTGCAATACAGCCTAGACCCCACACACCATGTGCTTGCACAAATTCAAAAGAAACAAAGGGGGGGGTGGCAGCCGCTCAGACCATTTTATAACTAACCTGGGAGGTGCACGTTAGCAGGGCAATTAGTACACACAAGTCTTATTTATAATATAAAGATGTTTGTTAGATTCTTGTCCCTATTTCTACTTTCCAGCCTATCCATTTTTATTCTTCCTCTCTTCTATCTTCTTTCCTTTATGTTTCATTTTTTATTTTTTGGGGGGAAGGAGCAGCCCTTGACAAGTGGTTGGGTATGTAGCTGGGGAAGGAAGTTAGAGGTCTCCTCGGTTAGTACTAGTGTAAAGAGGAGCAAAACCCAGGTTTTTTTACATTCCTGGGCTGGCACCTGGCCATCCACCAGGTCATCCCAGATCTGGATGATCCTCTGTGTTAAACCACCCCAGGGCCCCGCAACACTCACCTGCTTTTTGGCTCCTTTGCCTTAAACATCTGGCAGCTGCATCCTTGTATCTTCGTGCTGTGGGCGTGTTCCTGCCCCCAGCCATTCAGATGGGGGTGGGAGCATGCACGCTACCGGGGATGCGCCTTCTGCACTCTTGATCGGCAAAGACTTTGTCAGACATTACATATGCACGGCAAAATTGCTCTGATTTGGCGGCGGTTACACATAGTGGGGCATCCTGATTCGGGGGGCCTATGGAGCAAGGAACAAACCCGGGAAGGTCAGAATCCCGGTTTTGTTCTGCTTTAAACTACATTTTTATAAACCTGTTCTCAAGGCCAACCAACATGTCATGTTTTTTGGATCTCCACACAGGTTTATTGGGGTAATAAACAGGAGCAAACCAATTTAGAGAGAGATCCATGTTAGGCTTAAAGTTATTGTCCAGGCAATTATTAAAAACAAAAAGCTGCTATACTTAGCTTTGTCTACCCGGTGATGATCGTTTCTAGTCCAAAGCTGTGCCTCTTACCCAACTGCCAGATCAAAATAATAAAAAAAATATCTTGTTTGAATCGGTGTGTTCAGTGGCAATTGTTCTAAAAAAAAAAAAAAAAAAAAAAAAATGAACTTGAACATTGCCTTTGACCTGAAGTAAATAACCATAATGACATTTCTTGGTAGATGCTTCATATATTGCTGAACTTTGTTTTGCACAGCTTGCCCAGAATTACAGAGACCAATGCTGCACTAGACGGACGTGTGTTGTTTCCCATTTTTGTAGCCACTATACCCCTGTCGCATTGCAATGAAGCTCGGGAGGGGCACGGTAATGTGATTAGCACATTGGCCAGCCTGTCCTGAGCGTTGGCTGGCTTTACATACTAAATGTCCGTTTCCTTCAGGATTGAAATGGTTTGTAGTTAACCAAGAAACCCGCCAGAGACATGTTTTTTTATAGATGGTATAGAACTCTTACAGAAAGTATTTGCATGGCACATACAGACCAAGAATAACAGGATCTACCCATCATTTAGCATGTACGCTTGTATATGCCTTGTAAATCATCTGTCTGGCTTCCTCAAGCACTCGGAAAGCTGCCGAGTGTTCGGTGCCTGAATATAGCTTCTAGTATTTTCTCTCAATCCATTCTGGCACACAAGCAACTAATGAGTGTATTCCTTTGACTGAAAGCTTTAAAAATTATTTCTCCATTATTCATTCAAGGTGAAGGGCGATTTCCCCATCAACCTTTGGTCTTGTGCTGATGAGGGCCAAACCCCTGAAATGTGGATGGCTGTGTAAATATTAAAAATGATACCCAAACTGTGGAAGTTCAGTCCCTTTCTGAGCACTTGGGATAGCCATGGGACGTATACAGATGATTTGCATGACTCCACCCACTCCCTAAAGGCCATGAGTCGATCCTGTTATTCTTGGTCTGTATGGGCCTTTTAAATACTTGTGTTTAAAACTGTAAAAATACTGTATAAATAAAGCACTTTACATTTTACCCTTGAATAGCAGGATTTGTGGTCTTTTTTTTTTTTTTTTTTTTTTATTTCTCTACATTAAACTTGACATTGACCATCATTTAACCCTTGCCAGCCTACCTAGAGTTTTTGTCACCTTCTGTTGCCAGACCATGTTTCACTATTTTGCTCTACATGTGTTCTATTGTGATTTTTTTTAAAGGATTTCCAGAGATTTCCCAGGAACATTATATATTGTTTTCAGCAGAGTCTGGGCTTTAACAAGAAATGTCTTGTTTGTAATTTTTAAGTGTATTCTCTATATTTGTAGGTGAAATATGTGCAAAAAAAATCTATTTTTTTTGAAAATTGACTTTTATTTTAAATAAAATATTTATTATATTTAAGAAAACCATATTGCATGTGAAAGCCCCATTTCTCCCGATTACGGAAGAGCCTGGAGGGTCCCCCCCCCTTTTTTTTTTTACGTTTTTATTTACTTACTTCTTTCCCTTACTGGCCTGCAACTCTGTTTAGGACTCCAGGATACGGCCACCGCCATCTTGCCTTAGAAACATCACATTCTGCGTAGAGGAGAGGAGATCAAGTGCAGGGGGCGCGTTATAGCTGTGCTCTGTACAGACAGAGCAGCACTGGGGTCAGGAAAAGCACAGCAATCCCAGAATGCAGAGCGGCATAGTCTGAAGACACTTCTTTTCTGAAGGAAGCCTGAGACTCAATGGGCTGCTATCTTGGGTGCTAAATGGCTCAGAAAATGCACTAGGTGCAGGTAGGATGATTTTTAATGTGAGCAAGCTGTATGTACAGTAGGGCTGTCAGAAAAAATAGATTCTGTCGCGATACAGTGAATAAAGTAAAAAGAATACTCACCTGACCCCTCGTTCGAGCTGGCCGGCTTTTCAGTCTTCAGGAGAGAGCCCGACCAACTCTCTCCGCCTGCCTTCCTGATGGGCGCTGCCATCTTCACGACTAGCCCAGTCGCTTCTGGGGAGGGGCAGATGACATCACCCCTGTGGGCATCATCCCGGCGGGTCAGAACCCTTTTTAATGATTCGAACTGCCATATCCATAGCCAGCAACACCCCTGAGACACAGGAACCATGAACGCAATGCCTCTCTGCTGACCTGGGATCTCCCGAGATCACAATTAGCTATGACGTCCTGGTTGCAGGTATCGTTACTGAAGTGGAGGGGCAAAATGCAAACGCAGGACATAACTCACTACATTCTCTAGAACCTCTCGTCTGGCTATTAGTTCTATTGTCACACTCCACTCACTCCCCAACTCCATTACCCCCCCCCCCCCCCCCACACATCTAGCCTTCCCATTTCCCAAAGCAGAAACGGCATAGTCAATTTCAATCTATGGCTTTACACTGAGACCGCCTATGCATAGGAAAAAAAGGGTCCCATGGGATCCACTGAGAGAACCTGTACATACTCCATTGTTTACCGATGATACAAAGATTGACTCATTTGTGTTACCAGCATCATTTGACTTGACTGTGAGGATGGGACGCCAGATTGGTCATTGTATCTAATTGTGGAATGTATATGCCGTACCCAATCTCCCTTTCCTTCTACCACCCCTTCTTGCTTTCTGTATCCCCTACTCCCCTTACTTTGAAAATCAATAAAATGTGATTATACTAAATATTCTCTCTACCCCTAACAGCACTATCTTCACCGGAGGAAAAGGATTTTCTGTTTTTCTCCTAATTATCTTATAAGCAACTTGCCATGTTTCTGTATGTGTGCTTTGCAATCAATAAATCTGTGTTAGATTGGATGTGCATAGCTTTGCCCGAGCCCTAACTGTGTGATCTGATATTCTGACTGTAGCTACAGTATCAAAAGAGATCTTTATTAGAGAGCTGTGCGAATCTAACATATATGGTATCTGGAAGCCTTGCTTAGCATCTGGATTTGTAAAGTACAGTTGTAACTTTGTATGGATCAGGATGTCAAACCTTCTCAATTTATTACTATATTTTAAGTAGTTATAAAGTTTTTGGTTGTGTTTTTGTTTTTAGATGAAGGCAAAAATCTTTTACCTTACCCTGGACCAAATAAAATGAGAGACTGCTTCTGCACTGTGAACCTGGACCAAGAGGAAATATTTAGGACCAATGTTGTTGAAAAATCACTCAAGTAAGTGGAGAATAAAAATATTAAGATAAAGATAATAAAATACCACGATGGTTGTTCAGTACTTCTTGTAGCACAAATCTTAGCTGCAATGGGTCAGTACTACATGTACCATGTAGTGTCTACCACCATTTAAAATAAATGTAATCCTGCCTATATAGTTAAAGGTCCTCAATGAAAGAATGGAAGTGAAAAGTGGAAGAATTATACATTTTCTCCACGGCATATTGCTGGATCCTCTATACTGTTTAGAAGATTCTGGCCCAACTATTCTCTAGCTGCCTTTTAAATGTTTCCTATTGCAAACAGATGGAACTCCTTGGAGGTCTTTATTATGTCAGAAACAAGGTACCCGATCCAGACATGGCTTCAAATGCTGGAAAAGGCAAGGTGTATATATTGTGGACAAACAGCACAGCATCCGCTACCTCATAGATTTGCCATTGTCCTAAAGAAGCTGAAAAAAGAGAAGCAACTGGCTCTTCTTTGTCCCGCTTGATGGCAATGCTCTATATTTCACAGCGTTTTACTAAACCCGCTCTCTGATGAGATTAGGAAAAAAGAGAAGCTGAAAAAAAGAAAATGGATTCCGGCCATTTATCGAGTACCACTCCCCTTTGTCAAATTATCTCATGTACCACCTGGGTTGTCAGTCACCTAAAACCATGTTAAAATGCTTAAAACTGCCATTTAAATTGCATAAAATGCACATAAATAGTTTACATTGACTTTTGGAGACATTTTCAAATTTGGGTAAAGTATAGATGCTTCAGATTAGGTTTGGGTACTACCTTGCTGAGTACCACCCGATAAGCTTTTGAGTACCACCTGTTTGGGAAGCCCTGGTCTAGACCCATGCTGGAGGATCACTGTGAGGGAAACCTCTCTATCAACTACTAAGGACTGGTGCTCAGGGAGACAGTTGAAACTCTGGCCAGTAGACCCCTAAAAACTTGGGTCATACCAGGTATGGGAATGTTCGTGTAATTCAATGGGGGAGTTCTGTAGTGACGCAGAAGGCATGACCATCAGGAGTCCTGTGAGAAGAGGTACATTATTCTTAGTATACAGTACGTCCTGCTCCAGATATAGTACTTACACTTGGGTTATCCTCCGCCAGATGGCGCTGCACTGCGGAGACATGCAAAAACAGGCTCCTCCCGGCCCTCAAATACCTGGGGACCTCCCACAAATCCCCAGATTTCTCTGCAGTGCTGACTGTGAAGACATGAAGTATCACTCTCTCGCAGGTGAGCGGGGCTATCAAAGCCTGCGGCCATGTTGGACTATTCCCACCCGTCCTCGATGTGATGTGCCTCCCAGCCTGGGCTGCGCTGGTCGGGTGAAGGTAGGCAGCACCATGTGTGTTTAAGGAGCGTTGCTCCACCGCAGTCCCCCACCAAAGGGTAGGCGGCTTAGGCTGATGGTGAGCCTCTAGGGCAGGGGTACTCAACCACTACTTGTAAAAGGTCCATATACAGGTATCTGGTAACAGGCGAAAGGTCCGGATTGGGGGGGGCTGAATGGACAGGATTGAGCTGGGGGAATGGAGATGGATGGGGCAGAGATGGTGGGACAGGGATAGATAGGGCTGGGGCAGTGGGACAGGATTGTATGAGGAAAAGAGCCAGAGAAACAAAGTTTGCGGGTACCCTGCAATGCCACTTCCTGCCCGTGTAGTACTTCTTATTGCAATGCTAGGTGCCAGGCAGCAAAATCATGACGCTGGCAGAGAGACTAAGCACTACATCGGCTATCAAGTCAAGGGGGCAGATCTGAGCATGGCAACACAGAAGCAACTGAGTGCAGGACTGTCAGGGCAGGGGTCCGAAAATCTGGAACCGAGGTCCGCATTCGGACCCCGGTCCGCCAGTTGAGTACCACTGCTCTAGGGGATGCCCCTCCCGCACTATTGCCCCATGCCCTGTGTAGCGGTGGGCCCTGTACAAAGGGTCGCCATTCTCCCTTGTTCCCCCGTAGCTTGGGGGGAAAGAAAGGGGGGGGGTGTGTGGTGGCCTCAGTGTATGGTGTTTACACGCTTATGGCCATAGTATTGACCTTGACTGGTATTCCCGGTGTCAGAGCCGCGCTGCTTGCATTCTTCATTGGCAAATCATTTCGCTCCTCATGACAACGTCGAGGCTATCTCAGAGCTTCGCGCTCTCCGGGGGGGGGGGGACCTGGTTTGGCGTGCTCCGCGTCACAGCCCGCTCTGGCCCGCCCTTCGAGGTTCGCTTGGCGCAATTTTGATGCTGGTCGCACGCACGCGTGGTAGCAGTCCTCCTCCTCCCTTGGTCTGTAAGTGCCCTCGTGGGCGATTTTCACGATTCTTGATCACTGCGCATGGTTCTGACACCCTTTATTCCCATTCTTTCAGACTGGATGAACACCATTGGCTTCTCCCGGCCCGGTGTAATTATAGCGGGCCTTTTAAATCTACTCCCACCTTCCTAGCGGGTTTTGGGGCATCCAGGGTGGCCTATTGCGTAAATCCCTGCTGGCATATTGTGTCTAAATAATCACCATATGGAGGCATCTCAGAATTATGTGACCGGGGTCCCTCTGGGACAAGACCGGCTGTGTATAGCGTGTGGACAACCCCACGCTGATGCGGACAGGACACGGGTCTGCGTACCCTGTGCTGAGTGAGCACTGGCCCTGCAATCGGGGTTGCCAGTGGCTGCACCTCGCTTCAGTTCACCTACTTCCCCAGGCTTAAATCTCACTCCTGCTGAGTCGCATACAAGTGGGGAATTGCGGCCTGCTAGGCCTTCCAGACTGCCTACAGCTGAACAGATTATTGCGAGGTTGTCAGAGCGCAGGGGCCCTGGTAAGAAGCGGCACTTGTCGCCTCATGTTTCTGTATTCTCTATGAGAACCGAGGAGTTTACTACTCCCTGTGACTATACCCCTTCTGATGAAGGGGAGTTGTTCTCTGACTCAGGCTCATCTGATGAGAGGTCGAGGAGTCATGAGGATTCTGGCCCTGAATACTGGGGCCAGTGTGACACTGACGATTTGTTGATTAAGGTCTTTAACCCTTTTGTTGCCAAGCACGTAACACCTACGTGCTGGCTTGGCTGGGCCTTAAGTGCCAAGCCCGTAGGTGTTACGTGCTTGACTTTCCTCGCTTGTAGTTTAAAAAGTAAAAACAACAAATACTCACCTGACCCCTTGTTGGATCCGGCCGGGTCTCCTCTTTAATTTGGTGCCATCCGATCCCCCGTGGGGGGTCGGATGGCTCCAGGAGAGCCCCCGGAATAGGCCGCCCCCCCCCCGCTTCTGCAGCAGCAGCTTCTAACTGTAAAAAAAAAAAAAAAAAAAAATGACATTCACTTACCTGTGTGTGCGCTGGCTCCCGCTGTCCCTCCTCTTCACCTGGGGGGCCTCCGATCCCCCCCCAGGACTTACCGATCTTCAGGAGAGAGCCTGGGAGGCTCTCTCCTCTCTTCTGCACGATGGCGGCCGCCATCATGCCTCTAAGCCCCGCCCCCTTGGGGCGGGGCTTATGAAGTCATCCCGGCCCCGATCTCAGGCTTCAGCCTTCTCAGCTTCTCAGATGCCGGTGATCGGTGCCCTGGAAGGAGGTGGCAGGAGATCCTCTGATCTCCTGCCTTCTCCTTCTCTGGATGCCGATCACCGGCATCTGTCAGCTGAGCGGCGAGGGACAAGAGCTTGCAATCGAAGGTAAGTACAGTAAAAAAAAATTTTTTTTTTTTTCTAATAAAATACTTTTTATTATTGTGTGGTGTTTTTTTTTCACATTAACTCTTTGTGAGCTGGTAAGGGGTCCATGAGACCCCTTATACCAGTTCACAAGGCTGGGGGGGTGGCAAGTCACCTGCCCTAGCGGGTGGCTTGCCATTGACCCCCGCACCCCCATTACCTGCCTCCCCAAAGGCCAGGGGGGGGCAGAAGAGCCCGGGCCCACATAGGCTATGTGGGCTCGTAGGCTGCAGGGTGGGGGGGCCACCAAAGCTGGCCCCCCCACTCTGTGCCTACAAGCCCCCATAGCTGGTCCCGGGCTGGTTACTTTGGGTAAGGGGGACCCCACGTCATTTTTTTTTTTGGATTTTGAAGGGTTTTTAACCCTTCAAAATCCAAAAAAAAATGGGGTCCCCCTCCCCGGGAAGGGGGACCCTATGTCATTTTTTTTTTTTAATTAACCATTTGTCATCCAGCAGCTATAAAAGGCTTCTGGGCAGGAAAGGGTGTCTACCTATACATATGTGGTATCGCTGTAACCGGGAGAAATTGGGGTTTCTCACGCAATAAGATTTTATTGACAAACGTACATTTTTTATTACAAAAAAACTCTACAAATTGTAAAAAAATGTTTTTTTTTTATTTTTTTTCACACATTTCACCCAAAAAAATTGAGAATACACCTAAAAAATACAAACAAGACATTTCATGTTAAAGCCCAGACTCTGTTGAAAAAAACAATATATAATTTTCCTGGGAAATCCCTGGAAATCCCTTCAAAAATGACAGTTGAATATGTGTAGCGCAAAATGGTGAAACATCGTCTGGCAACAGGGAGTGGCAAATGCTGCAGGTAGGCTGGCAGCGAAAGGGTTAAGGCTCTGTCTATCTCCCCGGTGAGGTCCCCAAGCCTAGAGGGGAGCGTTTCCATACTGCAACAGCACGCTTGGAATTTCTAGAGCAGGCTCATTTCCATGCTCTTGTGCTCAAGGAATGGGAATGCCCCAGTAAACTTCCAGGGGTTCCAGGAGACTGGGATAGGAAATACCCTTTTCCCCCTGAGGTGGTTAATTGTTGGTCATCACCCCCCGTGGTGGATGCACCGATCATAGGGGTCCCTAATCCCCCCCTTTATTACAGCCCCTGCTCATAGTACCCTTCGGGATGCTGAGGACCGGCGCATTGATCTGCTGGCCTCCCATGCCTTTTCTTGTGCAGGGACGGCGCTGCCCCCGGTCTGTGCTGCGGCCATTACTGCAGTGGCCACTAGAACCCTCATCACAAAGATGATCGATCATCACCCTGAGGATCTCCCCAGGGAGGTGTTTAATGCACTCCAGTTGTGATGTATTTGTAAAATTCATTCTATTAGCACTGGATGACTCCATTAGAATGTGTGCAAGAACTTCTGCCCTTGCGGTGGCTATACGTCGCTTGGTCTGGCTGCAACAGCGGGGTGCTGACGATGCTACTAAAAAGACTCTTACTGGGCTTCCCTTTAGAGGGCAACGCCTATTTGGGGCCCGTCTGGACCTGTTTGGTAAAAAGGGCAAATCACCCCAACGCAGATGGCCGTCTCGGCCCCCTCGGTGTAGGGGCACCCCTCCCCCCCCACCTTAGTGTTAAACAGGAACCAGGGGTGTCCTTCCGGCCTTTTCGTGTAGACTCCTGCCCCATGAGCAGCAGACAACGCCCTGGCCCCTCCGGCGGGGCTAAGCCCAAATCTTCCACCAAACCCCCTCAAGCATGATGGGGCGCCCTTGCCCGTTTGGGTGAGGGGATGGCTGCAGCACCTTGCTCTTATCAGGAGGCATCTCGCCTCATTCTGGTGGATTCAGGAGGTAGTGTCCTCCGGATACAGGATAGAGTCTGCTGCGCGGCCTCCCCCAAGTTTATCAGGGTACTCATGGTCCCTGCCTCTGTTCAGGCGTCGGTGCAGGCCTTGCAGGGCCTATTGGGTCTTGGGGTCACTTGCAGTTTGCCCCTAACAGGCAGAGGCAGGGGCCGCTACACCAACCTTTCCCACAGTCCCCCGAAAGGATGGGTCAGTCTGGTCCACCCTGGATCCACAAGCTTGCGGCAATTTACCAGTTACAGCAGTTCTGCATGTATACTCTGGGTTGGGCCATCAGCGCCTTGCGCTCAAGGGGCTTCTCGCCGTCTGTGGAGCTCAAAAGATGCTTCCGTTCACTTCCCTGTGTCCCCTGGACACCGAGGCTCTTCAGGTTCGTGTAGGTGGTCCAACACTGCTGATTTGTGGCCTTGTTATCTGGCCTCTCTTCAGCCCCCAGAGTGCCTACCAAGGTGCTGACGGGGGGCATCCACGCTATGACCTACCTGGACGTCCTTTTTCACTTCCCAGTCTCTACGCCAGGCTAGGTTGGTCTCTTGGCTGGTTGTGTCCACTGGGAGTCATTGGATGGGTGTTCAATCACCCCATGTCCCCATTGCCCCCTTGATTGGTAACTTCATTCCTAGGAATTAATCTGGATTCGGCTCAGGCGAGTATCTTCCCCTCTCAGCAATAAGGTGGACAATCTGGTTGCATGGGCTCAGTCCCTCATTGCTGTTCCCGTCCCTTTACCAGGCAGGGATGCAGCTCGTGGGCCGTTGGTGGCTTGCTTGGAAGAGGTCCCTTATGCTCAGTTTCCCCTGGGCCTTTCTGCAACTTCTATTGTTAATACAGGACAGGGATCCAGCATCCCTGGAGCGGGGTCTGTGGGCCTTCCACCTGGTAAGAAGGTTCTCTTGGAGTGGATGAACTCAAGGAACCTGTCTGGGGGCAGTTCCTTCTTGCCCCTTCCTGGAAACGGTCACCATGGATGCCAACCTATCAGGTTGAAGGGGGAGGGTTTCTTCTGAAACTCCCTGCGATTCTGGGGGTGGTGGGGCCCTTAGAAGGTCCTTACGCCTACTGAGGTTCTAAACTATGAGCGTTTTCAGTTGGTTCTATCTCGCTTGCCCACTTCCCTTCGGGGCTTGCCAGTTTGGGGGAGCTCGGTCTGTCTGACGACAAATGTCCTACATTAATCATTGGAAGGGGCCTGGAGCTGGCGGACCCTCCAGGAAGTGTCTATGTTCCTTTTCTGGGTGGAGACAATGTTCCCTGCACATCAGTGAGATTAGCTCCGGTGGAGCCCCTCTGCGACAGGATGTGCCAATCCCTGTGTCACTATGGAGTCCAACCAGTTGTGGATCTGTTGTGTTCTGTCACTATCACAGGCTCTCGGCCTTTGTTTCTCTGTCCCAGGATCCTCTGGCAGTGGTCCGGATGCCTTAGTAACGTCATTACAGGACGTTCGGTTCTGTACGTCTTTCTCCATTCCCCCTGCTAGGCAGGGTTCTGAGCAAGATTGCTCTGGTAAGGGGAACAGTGATTCTGGTGGCCCCCAGGTGCCCTAGTAGAGTGTGTGGCCAGCCTGCTGCACTTCGTCACAGCGGCACTTTTGACAGTGCTGCAGAGCATGGCTTTGGCTGTGGAGAAGCCCGGTTTTCTTTGAAAACTGGGCCACCTCTGAGCCAGCTGCAGCTTCCGGGGGGGGGGGGGGTAAATTGGACCCAAAAATGGGGGGGTTATAGTACAGGGGATGGGCACTTCTGGTTTATGCCCTCCTGGTAAACCTTACTTTAGCCCTTTTATCTTTGGTTGAAGTAGTCGGAAAGTCAACAGACAGTAACCTGAATTAAACTAACTTGAGCTTAACCCCCGACTAAAATAAAATATAAAAAAGTAAAACTTGATGAACCATTAGGTCAAAATGGCTAACCTTGTATATTTCTAAAAGCTTCTTCAGGAACCTTCTGTAAAGGTCCTTCAGTTGCTCCTTGTGATTCCTGGTATGCCTAGGGTAGTGCATGCTGGATAATGGAATCCCTCTGCACTTGTAAAGTAGCAGAGTGCCCACACCTAGCCACAAGAACCTGGTATGCAAAGCACGTAATTAGTAATTTCTCTGTGTGCATTAGTTTACCTGTGTAAAACTGTTTACTATGCAGGAAACTGTGGGTTGAGAATATTAAAAAAGAAAAAGACAAAAACCACATGTTTTTCTTTTTTTAACAATGAGTTGAGAGCGTCAGTCTGGTTTCCGTTTTCATCTTTTAAATTTGTGTAGCATGTCATTGATGCCTGATGTGCAAGAACAAGGTATGTGCAAGGTATCTCATTTCAGAACATTGTGTTGCCTATAAGTGCTACATACAATTCTCAGCAGTTGGTATTTAAATAAACAAAGCAACACTTTTATATTGTAGTATATTCACCTCGGCAGTTTGACTCATTTTTGCATCATTTCCTTTGCTTGCTTCCTCCGTAAATGACTATTGCCCAAGATCCACTTCCGGTTGATCATCTGCTGACATAGTGTCTCTGACTGACATGGCTCAGTTATACCATGCACATTAAATCATCTTCTCATCCATTGAGTCGTTTCCCCCTTTTTTAAACTAATGGTTGGAAGTTAAAGAAGTAAGAAGGAAGTGAAATGCTTTTTGGCTCCTGTAAAATAATCAGACTTTTGTAGTATATGAATGTGTGTGAGTTTGGTATTACTAATGTTCCCCTCAGCCTGTTGTTAAAGTCCACTTCCGATGGAATTTTTATATTTTTGTGTACCCAAATGATGTCTAAAAGGTTCTGAGGAGCGGAAAAGGTGAACAGTTCCCTGACAGCTATAGAGTTAGATAGTAACTTCACGGTTTCGATCTATACTGGCCTTATACAAAACTAAAAACGCAGACAATTGCAGTTAAAGGCACAGTCCCGACAATAATAAGACTGCTAGGAGCTCACCTGAAGTCTCTCTTCTATTTTCTGCAGCATACTGTATATTCTGTAGCATATCTCCAAACTTTTCCCCCTCCCTTGCTATTATTATTATATATTATTTTTTCTCCCTACTCCCTTCAGGACAGCCACAGAGAGAGCGGCTCCTCCCCTAGAGAGGAAACACAAACCGGGAGAGGTTAAACCCCCCCTCCCCTCAAGTCCTCAGTATTGTGTTTCCTCTCTAGGAATTGTCTGTCGTTTTATTTATTTTTATTATTTGTTTTCTCAACCCAGGAGTTTCTGAGGGGGGGGGGGGGGGTTCACAGGGCCTGTGACTGGGGGGTCTGCTAGAGCAGCAATATCACTGGTTGGCTCTAAAGCGCTCAGGGCCTGACAGTTCGGGGGGCTTCCACTTCTCCCCGTAGTTCAAATGGCGCTGACGTTTACTACACCTCGGCAGAGGGGCGTGACCAACCGAAGGACGTGTATGACACACTTCCGAGTCGCAGGTTTAGCTTCTAGGGCAGACTACTGGGCCTGCTTGTGCTCTCCATCTCGGGCTTCCTGGCTGCGGTGGTGATGACTTCACCCGAGCAGCAGCGGTGACTCTCACAGCTGTGGCCGTGATTGGCAGAGCTTCAGGACAGGCAAGCACCAGATTGGATGTACTGTCCTTCAGAAACCGTAGAGGAGCCAGGCCAGGAACATTATACCTCAAGATAAGTTGGTGAGCCGTATTTTATCCGCTGTTATACAGGTTGTATTGTTTATTTTTCAATGGTCACATAGAAGCCTTGTCTTAGTCCTATATTATGTTTAGTCTAACCCAAGTGCTATGCCCAAGGAGAAAGACAAAGAGGTATTTTACAAATCTAAGTCTCAGGAGGCTAAGACCACTAGGCTCTGCATTAATTGTCCCGCTATCCTGACAGATTCTCGGAGCAGAGCCTGTTGCAAGGTCTGCTTAGAGCATGGGGGATGAAGATGCCGATGCCAGTTATCTGGTGGATGTTCTGGGCAACATGGAAGCCAATATGGCTTCCACTATGGAAATATGCAGGTCAGCTGTAAAAACCTTGGTATCCAACTCCCTTCTTGCAGATTCTATATTCTTAGTATACAGTACGTCCTGCTCCAAATCTAATACTTACAGTTGGGATATACTCCACCAGATGGCGCTGGACTGCAGAGACATCGAAAATAGGCTCCTCCCGGCCCCTCAAATACCCAGGGACCTCCCACAAATCCCCAGAATTTCTCTGCAGTCTGGCTGCGAAGGACGAGAAATTGGCTCTCTACTCTCAGGTGAGCGGGGTTATTATCCTGGGGCCCTGTAGGACTATTCCCATCCGTTCCACTAGTAATATGTCTCCCAGCCTTGGCTGCGCTGGTCGGGTGCAGGTAGGCAGCACCGCCGTTGGCGCTTAGGAGCGCTGCTCCACTGCAGTCCCCCACCAAAGGGTAGGCGGTTCAGGCTTATGGTGAGCCTCTATGGGATGCCCCTCCCGCACTATTGCCCCTTGCCCCTGCCTATCGGTGGGCCCTATTTAACCCTTTGAGTGCCAGCCTACCGAGATTTTTTGTCACACTTTGTTGCCGGACTACTTTTCACGTTTTTGCGCTACACGTGTTCAACCTGGATTTTTGAAGGGATTTCCAGGGATTTTCCAGGAAAATTATATATTGTTTTTTTCAGCAGAGTCTGGGCTTCAACATGAAATGTCTTGTTTGGCCTTTTTTTTGTGTATTCTCAATACTTTACTTTTGGGTGAAATATGTGCAAAAAAATAAAAACTATTTTTTTTCTAATAAAAAATGTAAGTTTGTTAATAAAATATTATTGCGTGTGAAAGCCCTATTTCTCCCAGTTACAACGATACCACATATGTGTTGGTATACACCATTTCCTGCCCAGGAAACTCCCCAAACTGAAACAGCAGTTTAGGAGATTTCAGATAGAATACAATTGCATAGAATTGCATAGAATACAACTATGCAATATGATTGCATAGTTGTAAAAAAAAAAAAAAAAATGACGTAGGGTCCCCCCTCCCAGGGAGGGGGACCTCATTTTTGGGGGGAATTTTAAGGGTTAAAAACCCTTAAAATCCCCCCCCAAAAATGACGTAGGATCCCCCTTACCCAGCATTACCGACCCGGACCAGCTATGGGGGCTTGTAGAACAGGGCGCATGGGCCAGCGTTGGTGGCCCCTGGCCCTGCAGGCTACTAGCCCACATAGCCACTTGGCCCGGGCCCTTCTGCCCCCCCCCGGCCGTTGGGGAGGCAGGTAATGGGGGGCTGGGGGTTATGGCAAGTCACCCGCTTGCCGCAGGTGACCTGCCATACCCAGAGCCTTGTGAACTGGTATAAGGGGTCTCATGGACCCCTTACCAGTTCACAAAGGGTTAAGTAAAAAAAAAAGACACAGACACAAAATTCTTTATTCTTCTTCTTTCACTTATACTTACCTCCCATCCAGTGTCCCACGCCGCTGCAGATGACAGTTGTCGGTAGTGATCAGAGCAGGGAGGGAGGGAGGGAGGCAGGGAGATCAGAGCCTCCCTGCCTGCCACCCTCCCTGCTCCGATCGCTACCGACAACTGACAGAACGGAGCCCGGGTGCCGGTAACCCGAGGAGCGGGATGACGTCATCAAGTGGGCGAGGCTAGGGGCGGGGTTAGGGGCGGGGCCAGCACCGGCCGAAGGATAGATCGTGTCGCGCTCCGGCCGCCCGCTCTCTCCCCACCACACCGCTTCATTACCTGATGTGACCGCTCTCCTGTTCCTCGCCTTCGGATCCCCTCCGCTCCTTTTTCCTGCCTCCTCCTGCGGTCCGCGTCCGCTTTCCAAGGCACCGCCGCCCTCCATAAGCACCGCACCTCCATAGCACCACCGTCGCCGGGAGCCCCCTGCTTGCTGCTGCACACTGCTCCGGATCGGATACCTCACTGTGCCGCCACCAACTCCGTTGTCGCCGTCACTGCCTGGAACCGGCCACCGCTGCAGCCACTCCACGGGCACTGCCGCCGGCGCTGGGAGTCCCCTGCTTGCTGCTGCATGCTGCCGGCCGACCGCTGGAGCTACTTCAAGGGCGCCGCCGATGCTGGGAACCCCCTGCTTTCTGCTGGACATTGCTGCGGATCAAGTGTCTTGTCTTGTCTCCGCCGCCGCCATCCCGCTAGGAGGGCTTGTAGCAACACCTGTAGCATCCTGCACCTCGTGTATCCGGCTCTCCACGGGCACCCGGACCAACTGTCCCCCACGTGGGTGAACACATCATGGCGACGTCAGCTGCTCTTCCCTCCTACTGACTGGGTACTTTGTGGCTACAGCGCCCCTGCTGGTTGGCACTGATAGTCTTTTGCCAGATGCCAGCATACTTTTCACTTGCTAAAGGTACATTGAAGAAATCCTTGGCAGCCCCTCCAATACAACAAGCCGGATGGTATCAACCGTTAATTGTTAAGAGTGCTAAATAAACCAGACAACCGGTACTCATCTCGCCCAGGCAACCGTGCCACACTGCCAGAAATCCTTTTTCCTCCCGTGAAGATCTGGAATCTTCAAGGTATCTCTTCGCGGGCACGCCGCCTCTGACCAAAGTTCTGAGGCGCAACAGAGGTATTTTTCATTTACCATCCACGTTCGATACATAGTGTCCTTATTAATTAACTTTACATATAAAAGAGGGGAAGAGGAGAAAAAAAAGAGGGAGGGGAGAGAAAAAGAAAAGGAGAGAAAGGGAAAAAGAGGAGAAATAATGGCATCGGAACCAAAAAAAAACCATGCGTAAACAAACTAAAATCCCCAGCTATAATACTGGCCTGATGACACGCTCAAAGGGAGGTAGCCAAACAGACATATCTGATCTAGATCCGGAACACCCTTCTATCCCGGTAGCAAAGAGCGGTACGACACACATAGGTCCTGGCACTCCAACCCCTGCCGACCTCTCTAAATATTACCATCAGATAACAAAAGCCCACGCAAACTACATACAAAAAGAATTTTGACAATAAAAAAGACAACATACAACATAATAGTGAGGCAGACGGTCATTACACGCAGACAGATTTAGATGAGCCCAAACAAGCTATGTTACAACCCAGCAGGAACAGGCTGGTAAACAGACCCCTGCCATAGGTGGCGCTGAAAACTTCTAAAAGCAGAATTTAGAGAAGGACTACAAGATTTAGACAAGGCTTCTCATCCAAGTTAGCCCAATTTAAAACATCGGTCATGGAAATGATAAGACCTCAAAAGTTTTACATCTATCCAGTTGAAAGAAACTATTAAAGAAAAAGACCTTACTGAATTAAAAACTAACATGTCAGAAATGCTTGCGGACTTTAAAGATTCCGTTTCCTCAGAAATCACTACTGTGGTTAGAGAAACAATCGCAATAGAATTAGCAGAATTTAAATCTGCAATCCATGCGATAACGGAACGCATAGACTCACTAGAGGCAGGCCTGTTTAATTTTGGCAAAAGAGAGGAAGCAAAACAGCCAGGCCTTAACTGCCCTAAATCAGGCTATGAAAGACATTGAAATTTAAACTGATGATCTAGAAAACAGATCGAGGAGAAACAATCTCAGATTCCGGGGTATACCGATAGACCTCAGACATGAGGAATTACAACCCTTTATAGTTGAGACAATTAACACCCTGACTAAATCAGATAAAAAAGTAAAAATAGATAGATGGCACTAAAAGACACACTGCGGACGGCTTAACCCAGGATGTGTTATGCTACTTTTCAGATTTTATGGAAAAAGAAGAAATTCTTGTTAAGGCACGAAAAGTGAGATCTTTTCAAGTGGGCACATTAAACATTCAAATCTTTCAAGACCTCTCGAAGCGCACTAGATACCGATGTTTCTTATTGAAACCTTTGCTAGCTTTACTGGACTCAGCCCAGATCAGATTTAAATGGATTGGTCCACTAAAACTTTCTATCTCCAAATCGGGTCGAACTTATTTACTAAAGGACGGTGACTCAATTGAACACCTCCTAAAAGACCTGTCTTTACCACCACTGGAAATCCCAGAATGGGACATAATCAGGGAAAAGAACAGTCTCCCCGCTACATTGCTGGTGGAAGATTGGTCAAAAACATGATTTCTAAAAGGAGGAAAAGGATACCACTATCCTAAAACTCACGTAACTGTAAATACGAGTGAGGGTCGAATTGAGGAGGAGGGGAAAATAAAAGGGAAGAAAGAGAAAAAAAAAAAATGGGTACGTACACACACAAATAAACCAAGCCTAGAGGTGTGTGTACGTACATATATATGTGTACATAAATAATATAAAAAGAAAAATTAGAAAATAAAAAAGAGTTGTGTGAATATATGCACAAACAAACTAATCTAAAAAGGTGTGATATATATTAAAAAAAGATAAAATAAAAAAAAATGCACATAGGAAGCCAGGGCGGGCGGCCCGGAATGCTCAGGCTGATAGGTGTCCCTAATTGTGAAAGGGGATACAGAAAATCCAGAGATGCATTTCTTCTCTGGTAGTCGAGCAATTGGTGACACACTGCTAGGAAGAGGAAATTCCTGTATAGAGCAATGGGCTAAAATCTGCATTAGGGTTATGGAGGGAAAAATAAAAATAGAGAAACACACAGGAAGGAGAGGAAGGGGGGAGGGAAGAGGAGGAGAGAAGAAGGAAAAAAAAAGAAACAAGCAGGGAAAAAAACTAAAGAAAAACAAAAGAAATCGTACGGGTACCCACACAGAAACAGATCCAGGTGGGGAAATGGCATTAATAAATAAACCACTTAAGGGCAAAATCAACTGCCAAAAAGAACTATGCAGAATAGAACCATAAAACTGTGCTCCTTCAATGTGAGAGGAGCAAACAGTCCACAAAAAAGAAAATGGATAATGAAAGAGCTAGACAGACTGCGGATAGACATAGCACTATTGCAAGAAACACACTTCAAGACAAAAAAGGAACCATATAATGTGTTTAGAGAATTTGGTCATATAATATCAAACCCATTTAAGGAAAAAAAGGCAAGAGGGGTGGCAATATTGATTAATAAGAGTTGCCAATTCGAAATGATTAATCAGTATTTAGACAAACAAGCTCGAACGATTATAATAATCGCTAAAATCTGGGGCCAGGTCTGCACTCTGGTAAACTCCTATGCACCAAACCAAGGCCAATCAAAGTATGTCGCGAACACAGTGAGGAAAATAGATAACCTAAAAAAGGGCACTGTAATATGGGCAGGTGACTTCAATATGATTGACCTCGAAAATGATACTACGAGTACAAAGAGAAGGCCTTCCGAAATAATCTCTAACCAAATCATATGGGAATATTTTAGAAAACTGAATCTTGTCTATACCTGGCGCATCTTGCACCTAAATGAAGAAGACTTTCCATGCTATAATAGGGCCCAAAAATCATATTCTAGACTGGACTACTTTTTTATTAGACAACAAACTCTTCATAGGATAAAGGAATGTTCGATAGGAAGTATAACCATTTCTGACCATGCCCCAATTACCATGACCTTAGAATGGGGAAATATACCAATAATCCCCTATGCCTGGCAGCTAAACAGATCACTACTAGAGAAGCAAGAACACAAAACAAAAATAACTAAAGACCTAGAAGAATTCTTCCGTATAAACAACACGCACGATGTAACACCAGGGACTATTTGGGAAACACACAAATGCTTTATTAGAGGCTCACTTATAGCGATATCAGCAAAACATAAGAAGGAGTGCCAACAAAAAATTAGAGAAAATAGAGAAGAAATATTAAAAAAAAGGAATGCACTAAATAACAGTGGAAAACATATCGCTTCTATGATAACTGATAGACGAGCCGCAAATTTTATAGAAAAAATTAAAGATGAGAAGGGGATCGAAAAATTTACTTTGGAGGAAATTAAAAATACCTTTTTAAAATTTTATAGAGATCTTTACTCTATTCCTGAACCAAGCATAGAGAACTATGACCCGATCCTAAAAAACATAGATACTCCAGAGATACCAAAAGACCTAATTTCAGCACTGGAAAAACCCTTAGTCAAGGAAATCAAGGTAGCAATAGATAAACTACGACCCGGGAAATCAGCTGGTAGTGATGGATTCCCAGCAGAATATTACAAAGTCTTTGCTTCTGAACTGGCTCCACACCTAGCTGACTTATTTAACTCAATTGATAAGCCCCAATATGAATACCGCCATCATAAAACTGATCCCCAAACAAGACAAAAATCTGTGTGACTGCACCCATTACAGACCGATATCCTTAATTAACGTAGACTTAAAAATCCTTGCAACAATAATCAGCAGCAGACTGGAAGAAGTATTACCATATGTCATTTCTCCAAATCAGACAGACTTTCAACCATCCAGAGGTATCTTTGAAAATATCTCAATAACAATCTCACAAATGGACAGAATAAGGGCAAGGAAAAGCAAGGCTGCTATTGTTGCTTTAGACGCCGAGAAGGCATTTGATAGAGTCTCTTGGGGCTTAATCATGCCGTCCTAAAAAGGATTGGTTTGGGACCAATAATAACAAATAAGATCATGAGTCTGTACAAAAACCAAAATGCGCTACTTAACATTAATGGAGCACTAACGGATACAATACTCCTAAAGAACGGCACTAGACAAGGCTGCCCCCTCTCGCCTACACTATTCAATCTCCAACTAGAAACCCTTATAAGGACGATTAACAACAACCCGCAGATTAAAGGAATTGGAAATGATAAGGCAACCCCAAAACTATTAGCTTACGCTGATGACATACTCCTGATTTTAGAAAATCCTATAGAATCTCTCCAACACAGCCTAGAGGCTATCAAACTATTCAGTCACTATTCCAATTTTAAGCTAAATATAAGGAAATCTATTATACTACCCTTCAATCTAACAGAAAATGAATGTAAAGAACTTCATCAACTGACAAACTTCAAGATTGAAAGGGATCGCATAAAATATCTAGGAATTAAAATAGCGGGAAGTTCGGGAGCTCTTTTCGAACTCAATTACAACCCTTTACTCCCATGGCTTAGGGAGATAACAAAAAAATGGAATAAGATCCCCCTAAATATTATAGGTAGAATTACACTAATCAAAATTTCTTTACTCCCCAAATTAATGTTCGTATTGCAAGCTCTGCCAATTAGACTACCTGAAAATTTCTTCCATGAAATTTCGAGGTTAACATCAACATTAATCTGGAGAGGTAGGAAACATAGATCTAAATACAGCTATGTAAATCGCCCATTTGACCTTGGAGGCCTGAATGCACCAGATTACCGATCATACTTTCAAGCGATACACTTGCAAAGAATTTTCAAATGGAATTACCAGACACATCATAGAAACTGGAATCTTATGGAACTAGGACCTATAAAAATAGATGAGGTTTTCTCTCTAGAAGTAGACAAATTTAAAAAAATAGTTGGATGTTCAAGACACCCAATTATCCGCTCAACAATTAACACGTTAATAAAACTGATATCCAATCCCGAAATTTCTCCCCACCCACAACGCTTCAAAATACTTTCAAAAAGTGACGAACTACGTAGATTGAACAGCCCCCAGGTCTTTAGTAGGGAATATATCCGAATACAATATATCTGGACTGGAGAAGTTGAGCTATCTAAGATCTACCCTAAAGAAAAGAGAGAAAAGGATCTGAATACCCTCCTAAAATATAGCAAGGCTAGAAAGATTAACTCCTTTAATAAACCAGCTCCACTCGGTCCCCTTACAAATTTTCAGACACTCTTTTTTGCACCAGAAGCTCCCCCCAAAAAATTATCCGTATAATATAACATACTAAAAGAACATACCAATAATAGAGGCACGACTCCTATAAAAAGAAATGGGACTTAGACCTGGTCAAATCTTTAGAGAAAACAGATTGGGCAAATATATACAAATCCAATAGAGGCATAAGATCTACATCATTAAGGATTTTTAATTTTAAATACCTAACAAGGTTTTATTTAACATCGGACTACAACAGAAACATGCCCTCCTTCTCCTGCTGGTGGTGCACAGACCAACCAGCAACTGTAAGCCGCCTTTGGATGAACTGTGTACACATTAAAAAAACTTTGGGAAGAAGTAATACATCTATCAAACTTGGAAGAGGTCACTATTCTAACATCGATAAAATATTACTAATTCCACAAGTGACAGAGCAAGAGCAGGCAAAGGGATACCTAATACATCTTATAATAATCGGCACTAAGCAATTCATTAGCCACTATTGGGGGAAAACTACCCCTCCTACTTTTAAACCATGGAATACTAAAATAAAGTACGTGCTGGAAAATGAACCATCCCTATTAAAACCCGGTATAACTAAAAGACAAATTCAAGACTTTCTAGGAGCCCTGAAACCCCCAAATACTACTAACCAGCTAGCTCAATTATAGGTTTTTTTTTTCCTCTCCTTTTCCTCTATCACCTATATAATGCTCTATACGGGAGGGAGGGTGAGGGAGGGTAGGGAAAGCATTAGCGGTACTAGGCCGCTGATGCCATTTCATTCTTTCTTCTTCTTTTCCCTGGTTTCTTCTCTTTCTCTCTCTCTCTCCTACTTCTATCTCTTTCTTATGATGCTTTTCTTCTTTCTCCTTTTTTTCTCACTTTCTTAGCTGCTTACTTCATATTTACCCGCAGAGATATATCTCTTCGCATGTAGCCACAGAGATACTTTTCTCTCCCACCCTTCTTATCAGCTACCTCGCACGGATCCACAGAGCTTTTCTTTCCCATAATGATGTATGTACTTACTTAAAACTTGGAAAATGTATGATAAATGATTATCAAACTAAGGATCCAAGACTAATACTGAATGGGGGAAAAAAAAAATGTTGGTCACCCCCCCCCCCCCCGAGGTGGATGCCCCGATCCTAGGGCTATCTAACACCTCTGTCATGCATTCCCCTGATTCTACTACCCTGTGGGATGCCGAAGACCGGCGTATTGATCATCTGGCATCCCACGCCTTTGCATGTGCGGGGACGGCGCTGCGCCCGGTCTGTGCCTCTGCCATTACTACTGTGACCACTAGAACCCTTATCAGAAATTTGCTTGATAGTGCCCCTGATGATTTGCCTTGTGAGGTGTTTAATGCACTCTCCAGTTGTGATGTCTTTGTAAATTTTGTCCTATCAGCATTTGATGACACTATCAGAATGTGTGCCAGAACTTCTGCCCTCGTGGTGGCTATACGCCGCTCGGTTTGGCTGCGCCAGTGGGCTGCTGACAACGCTGCCAAGAAGGCCCTCACTGGTTTTCCCTTTTAAAGGACTGCGTCTGTTTGGAGACCGCCTGGACCTTTTTGCTAAGGGAGGCAGGTTACCCCAGCGCAGGCGGCATTCTCGGCCCTTTCGGGGTCAGGGTTCCTTCTTCTCCCCTTACCGTGGTGCAAGACAGGGAAGGGGGGTTTCTTTCCCTGGGTCCCGGGGAGATTTCTGGGGCACAGGCAGAGGGTGTGGATGTCCTGGCTCCTCCTGGGGTCCCAAAGCTAGATCCTCTGCCAAGCTCCCTCAGGCATGATGGGGCGCCCTCACCCATCCGGGTGGGGGGGACGGCTGCAGCACTTCGCTCACGTCTGGAGGCTTCATGTCTCAGACCGGTGGATTCAGAAGGTAGTGTCCTCTGGTTGGAGTTTGCTGCCGATCCCCCTTCAAGATTCAGCAGGTCCCGGATTCCTCAGGACCCTGTGTCAGCTCGGGAGCTAGTGCAAGCGGTGCAAGGAGCTCCTGGAGCTGGGGGTCATCTGCCAGGTTCCTTTAAGAGAAAAGGGCAAGGGCTTTTATTCCAACCTATTCACAGTACCCAAAAAGGATGGTTCTGTCAGGCCCATCCTGGACTTAAAGATTCTCAACGAGTTTGTCAGGGGCAGGCGCTTTCCCATGGAGACTCTGCGCTCTGCCATCTGTTCCCTGCGCCAAGGGGATTTCATGACTTCTGTGGACATCAAAGATGCTTACCTTCATATTCCTGTGTTCCCAGGTCATCAAAGGTTCCTCAGGTTCGCTCTGATGGATCAACACTACCAATTTGTGGCCTTGCCCTTCGGCCTCACTTCAGCTCCCAGGGTGTTCACCAAGGTGCTGGCTGGCGTGATGTCTCTGCTCAGATGTCGGGGCGTTCGCGTGCTTCCCTATCTGGACGACATCCTTATCACTTCCCAGTCTCTACATCAGGCAGATTTGGATACTCAGCTGGTGGTGTCCACTCTGGAGTCATTTGGATGGGTGATCAACCACCCCAAGTCCTCACTGTCCCCTTCCTTGGTAACTCCATTCCTAGGAATGAATCTGGATACAGTTCAGGCAAGGATCTTCCTTCCTCAGCAGAAGGTGGACAGACTAATTGCACAGGCTCAGTCCCTCCTAGCTTGTCCCCATCCCTCCATCAGGCAGGGATGCAGCTGGTGGGCCTGATGGTGGCGTGCTTTGAAGCGGTTCCTTATGCTCAGTTCCACTTGAGGCCTCTGCAACTTCACCTATTGTCTGTATGGGATAAGGACCCAGCGTCCCTGGACAGGGTCTGTGTGCTCTCCCCCCTGGTCAGGAGGTCCCTCTTGTGGTGGATGGACTCGAGGAACCTGTTGGGGGGCAGATCCTTTCTTGCCCCTTCCTGGGAGACGGTCACCACGGATGCCAGTCTGTCTGGTTGGGGGGGTTTCTGGAAGTCCCTGCGGTTCCAGGGGAGGTGGGGCCCTCAGGAGGCCCACACGCCTATCAATGTCTTGGAGCTGCGGATCAGGTTAGTTCTGTCTCGCTTGACTACTCATCTTCAGGGCCTGCCTGTTCAGGTGCGCTCGGACAACCAAACGGCAGTTGCCTACATCAATCATCAGGGAGGGACCCGGAGCAAGGGGGCCCTCCAGGAAGCGTCTCTGATCCTGACTTGGGCAGAGGCCAATGTCCCCTGCATTTCAGCTGTGTACATCCCGGGGGTGGAAAATCACCTGGCAGACTCTCTGAGCAGGGGGACCTCTCACCAGGGAGAATGGCCCCTATGCAGCAGGGTGTTTCAATCTCTGTGTCACCGTTGGGGCCAACCAGAGGTGGATCTGTTTGTGTCCCGCCACAATCACAAGCTTCCAGCTTTTGTCTCTCTGCCCAGGGATCCTCTGGCCCTGACCTCGGATGCGCTAGCAATGTCATGGAAGGACTTTCAGTTCCTGTATGTCTTCCCCCCCAATTCCCCTGCTGGGCAGGGTTCTGCGCAAGATTGCTCTGGAAGGGGTGCCAGCAATTCTGGTGGCCCCCAGGTGGCCAAGAAGAGTGTGGTTCGCAGACGTGGTACAGCTGGCAGTAGATCAGTACGCTCTGCCCTTGGTGCCAGATCTGCTAACTCAGGGCTCACTACGCCATCCCAATTTACAAACTCTGGCTTTGACGGCTTGGCTGCTGAAACCTCCATCTTGATGGAGAAGGGGCTGTCTTCCTCAGTTGTGGATACTTTGATTAAAGCTAGGAAGAAGTCTTCCTCTTCCATTTATTACAGGGTTTGGCGTGCCTACATTGACTGGTGTGAGTCTAAGTCTCTTCTCTGTCGTGTGTTCTCTGTTCCCAGGATTCTGGAGTTCCTGCAGCATGGGTTGGAGAGCTCCAACTCAGTACTCTGAAGGGTCAGGTTTCTGCCCTGGCTATTTTTTTCCAGAAGTTTTTTGCTCAGCACCCTCTGATCAGGACCTTTTTCCAGGGGGTCACTCATGTGCGTCCCCCACGTAAACCTATGGTGCCTGTTTGGGATTTGAACTTGGTTCTGTCAGCCTTGCAGGGTGCTCCCTTTGAACCCGTGCAGGATGCTGCCTTGGCCATTCTTACGCTCAAGGTTGTGTTTCTGGTGGCTATCACTTCTGTCAGGCGTGTGTCTGAGTTGGCGGCGCTGTCCATTCAGCCCCCCTACTATAAGAGGCACTAGGACAAGGTGGTGTTTCGTTTCAAACCTGACTTTCTGCCTAAGGTAGTGTCTGCCTTTCATTTGAATCAGGATATTGTTCTTCCTTCTTTGTGCCCTAATCCCAGCAATGCTAAGGAGAGAGTTTTGCACTCTTTGGATGTGGTTAGGTGTCTGAAGTACTATCTGGTGGCTACTGCACCTTTCAGGAAAACTGATGCTCTTTTTGTGGTCCCTTCTGGTCCTAGGAAGGGTTTGGCTCCTGCCAAGTCTACTATCAGCAAGTGGATTCGTCAGGCTGTGATTCAGGCCTACTCTGCTAAGGGGAAGAATCCTCCTTTCTGCCTTACTGCTCATTCCACTCGTGCTATTGGTGCCTCTTGGGCTTTTCAGCACCAGGCTTCTGTTGAACAAGTTTGCAAGGCTGCTACTTGGTCTTCTGTTCATACCTTTTCAAAGTTTTACAAGGTTGATGTTAGGGCCTCAGCTGACGCTGTTTTTGGCCGAAAGGTTCTGCAGGCGGCAGTGGTTTAAACTGCCTGCTGCTGATTTTTCTTGGGGATCCCACCCTACTTTATGTACACTGCTATTGGATGTCCTAGCTGTAAGTATTAGATTTGGAGCAGGACATACTGTATACTAAGAATAATACAATTCTGTGATTACTCACCTGTAGAATTGGTATTATGGGTATACAGTACGTCCTGCTCCAACCCACCCTTGGTTTGCATTTTCTTGGATCCCCTGTATGGTGATTGTTAGTTAGTTGATAGTTTGGATTGTTTAGTTCTCCCAGCTTCTCATTAACTGCTTTTCAATGCTGGGGATTTGTGGGAGGTCCCTGGGTATTTGAGGGGCCGGGAGGTGCCTATTTTCGATGTCTCTGCAGTCCAGCGCCATCTGGCTGAGTATATCCCACGTGTAAGTATTAGATTTGGAGCAGGACGTACTGTATAATCATAATACCAATTCTACAGGTGAGTAATCACAGAATTGTATTTTTCACAGGTTCCGCTACCCTCTGTTATCACCACTCCTGCGGCCTCAGTTAAGCAGCCATCTGTAGCCACAGTTAAGCAGACAGGGTCAAATCTCTTCTGAAGACGTTTCTCTTAACCGAGACTTATGTTTAGCCTTGGAGGAAGAGCCATCTTTTAGAAGCTACAAGTGGGTTGTTGGAAGTATTGGCAGCTTTACTCCAGGGTATTTATGATACCATGCACATTGATTCGGTGTAACAGCCTCTTTCATTTGAGGGTGCTATGTATCAAATGAATAGTTAAGGAGGGGAAGGTACTCCCTGTTAATTCTTCATTCATTGATGTAATGAAAAAGGAATGGCTATTTCCTGAAGGGAAGATTTATTCTAAGCATACAGCACGTCCTGCTCCAGAGATAGTAATAACATGTGGGTAATCCTCCGCCTCTGGCGCCGTGCACTGCAGACATGCAGAAAACAAGCTCCTCCCGGCCCCTCATACACCGAGGGACCTCCCACAAATCCCCAGATTTCTCTGCAGTGCTGGAACTGCGAAGACATGAAGTATCACGCTCTCGCAGGCGAGCGGGGCTTGACAGCCCGAGGCCCTGCGGGACTATTTCCACCTGTCCTCATTGTGAATTAATGCCTCCCAGCCTGGCTGCATTGGTCGGGTGAAGGTAGGCAGCACCTAGTGTGCTTACGGAGCTAGTCTCCACCGCAATCCCCCACCATAGGGTAGGCGGTTAAGGCAAATGGTGAGCCTTCAGTTGGATGCCCCTCCCGCACCAGTGCCCCCACGTCCCATGTAACGGTGAACCCTGCATTGGATCACCTTCCTCCCTAGATTCCCCCGTTAGTGGGGGAAAAAGAGGTGGGGGGGTTGTGTGTTCTATGGCCTATCCTTGCCCTAATTACACTAGAGTCTTATAGCTTTTTACCGTTACCGGGTGTCAGAGCGCGCTTCACTTTTAAGTTTTTAACTAACCGCAGCGCTTTTATTGTTCTATATGGCGCATACGGCAGCCCTGTTCGGGGAAGCTACGGCGTTTTTTTTTTAACCCTGTATTCACTCTGTCAGACGTTTTCTCTGAAGTGTTTCTGACATAACTACTGTTTTCTCCTGATTGGCTGCGCGCCTTCGAGCTTCGCGCTCTCCGGGGGGGCGTGGTTCGGTCTGGCGCGTTCCGCGTCATCGCCCGCTCTGGCCCGCCCTTCGAGGTTCGCTGGGCGCCATTTCCTTCTCGCATGCGCGTGGTGAAGACGGTCCTCCCCTCGCAGACCTGTAAGTGCCCTCATGGGCGATCTTTTCCCTAGCTTGCTTCTTCGCGCTCGGCTCTGACATCCCTGTTCCCCTTGTGTCTTTCAGACAGCGGTCTTCGGTGGCTTCTCCCGGCCCGACGTAGCGCCCGGTCCAGACCATTTTAAGAAATTACTCCCACTTCCCAGCGGGTTATTGGGGCATCCAGGGTTGCTTATAGCGTCAATCCCTACTGGCATATTGAACTTAATAATCACCATATGGAGGCATCCCAGGATATTGTGAACGGGGTTCCTTTGGGACAAGGCCGTCTGTGCGTAGCTTGTGGGGTCTTACCTAGCAGCGGTGACAATGCACGGGTCTGCGTCCCTTGTGCCCAGCAGGCGCTAGCCGGTCTCCTCACCTCTTCCGAGGCTGGGCACGCACCTCGCCTTACTTCCCCTACTCCTCCAAGCTTGAGCCTAACCCCCAATACTAGTGGGGATTCTCACGCTGATTTGGCCTCTAGACTGGCTAGTGTGGAAAACTTCATCGCTGGCTCCTTGGCGCGCAAGGCTACTGCCAAGAGGCGTAATTTAAATCCTGAATCTACTATTCTTCCTGTAGAATCTGATGATTTACTGCTTTCCTATGCACATTCCCCTTCAGAGGAAGGGGAACTGCTTTCTGACTCAGGGTCCTACGATGACGAGTCCAGGAGTCAGGAGGAGGCTGGTTCTGATCATTGGTCCCAGGACGACATTGATAGACTGCTGTCCCAGATCTTTGATGTGTTATCCCTCTCTCCCCCTCCCACGGCTCCTCGGCAAAGGGGTGATCTGTTTCATACCGCTAGGGTGCGGTTGGAGTTTCCCGAACAAACTCATTTTAATAGCCTAGTGCTGAAAGAATGGGAACATCCCAGCAAACTCCAGGGGATTCCTAAAGCTGTGGATAAGAAGTATCCATTTCCTGCCGATCTGGTTAAGTGTTTGACATCGCCGCCCGAGGTCGATGCCCCGATTCTGAGTCTGTCCAACACCTCTATTATGCACTCCCCTGACACTACTACGCTGCAGGATTTAGAGGATCGGCGAGTTGATCAATTGGCATGTCATGCCTTTGCATTTGGGGGAGCGTCGCTCCGCCCGGTTTGCGCCTTAGCCATCACAGCGGTGGCGCTCCGGACGGTGGTTAAGACTGCTCTGGAAGGGGCGGATGACTTGACCTCTGAGGCCGCCAACGCTCTGGCCACCTGTGAGACCTTTGTGAATTATATCCTATCTGCATCGGACGATGCTATTAAGCTGAGCACTAGATCCTCTGCTCTGGTGGTAGCCATACGCCGTGCGATCTGGTTACGCCAGTGGGCTGCTGACAACGTCGCCAAGAAGGCCCTTACGGGGCTTCCATTTAAAGGGCTGCGCCTGTTTGGAGAAAGGTTAGATATCTTTGCCAAGGGTGCTCTCCAGGAGGTATCTCTGATTCTAACATGGGCAGAGACCAATGTCCAATGCATCTCGGCTGTCTACATTCCGGGGGCGGAAAATCTGTTAGCAGATGCTCTGAGCAGGGGGTCGTCCCGTCAGGGGGAATGGGCCCTCTGCGACAGGGTTTTTCAGTCCCTGTGTCACCGTTGGGGTGTGCCAGACGTGGATCTGTTTGCGTCCCATCACAATCACAAGCTTCCGAACTTTGTATCCCTGTCTCAGGATCCTCTGGCTCTGGCTTCGGATGCCCTGTCAATGTCTTGGAGGGAGTTTCGGGTCCTGTATGTGTTTCCACCAATTCCCCTTCTGGGCAGAGTGCTGCGCAAGATCGCTCTGGAAGGGGTACCCGCGATTCTGGTGGCCCCAAGGTGGCCAAGAAGAGCGTGGTTCGCGGACGTGGTTCAAATGGCAGTAGATCAGTACGATCTGCCAAGGTTTCCAGATCTTCTAACCCAGGGGTCTGTACGCCATACCAATTTACTAACTCTGGCTTTGATGGCTTGGCTATTGAAACCTCCATCTTAATGGAAAAGGGTTTGTCTGCTTCTGTTGTGGCTACTATGGTGCAAGCCAGGAAGAAGACTTCTGCTACTATCTATTATAGAGTATGGCGTGCTTACATTGACTGGTGTGAATACAGGTCTCCTCCCTGCCGGGAATTCTTAGTATCCAGGGTGCTGGAGTTTTTACAACATGGTCTAGATTTGGGTCTTAAGCTTAGTACCTTGAAGGGCCAGGTTTTGTCCCTGTCTATCTTCTTTCAGAAGACCTTTGCCCAGCACCCTCTTATCAAGACCTTCTTTCAGGGGGTCACTCATGTGCACCCTCCTAGGAAACCTATGGTTCCTGTCTGGGATCTGAACTTGGTTTTGTCGGCCCTGCAGGGGGCCCCTTTTGAGCCTATTCATGAGGCTGCTCTCGCTGTGCTCACGCTCAAGGTTGTCGTCCTGGTAGCTATCACATCGGTTAGACGTGTGTCTGAGTTGGCTGCCTTGTCTATTCAGCCTCCCTACTTTGAGAGACACCGGGATAAGGTGGTGTTTCGCTTCAAGCCAGACTTCCTGCCTAAGGTGGTGTCTGCATTTCATTTGAATCAGGATATTGTGCTTCCTTCCTTGTGCCCTAATCCTAGTAACCCTAAGGAAAGGGTTTTGCATTCCTTGGATGTGGTTAGGTGTGTCAAGTCCTACCTGGTTACCACTCAGGCCTTTAGGAAGACGGATGCTCTCTTCGTTGTGCCTCACGGGCCTAGGAAAGGTTTGGCTCCCACCAAGTCTACCATCAGTAAATGGATTCGTCAGGCTGTGGTTCAAGCCTATACTGCTAAGGGGAAGACTCCCCCCTTTCGTCTTACTGCTCATTCTACTAGAGCTGTTGGGGCTTCTTGGGCTTTTCAGCACCAGGCCTCTGTGGAGCAAGTTTGCAAGGCTGCTACTTGGTCTTCTGTTCATACCTTTACAAAGTTTTACAAGGTTGATGTTAGGGCCTCAGCTGACGCTGTGTTTGGCCGCAAGGTTTTACAGGCGGCAGTAGTTTAAACTGCTTGCTGTTGCCTTCTGTTGGGGATCCTACCCTTCTTTACGGACACGATTATTACTATCTCTGGAGTACTCACCTGTAGAGTTGATATTATATGCATACAGCACGTCCTGCTCCACCCCACCCTGTTTCACCTTGTTCTGTATCCCCTGTTGGTGATTGTTATCTTTGGTATTATTGCCAGTTTTGGGTGGTTGTTTTCTCCTGGCCTCTCTTTCTCACTGCTTTTCAATGCTGGGGATTTGTGGGAGGTCCCTCGGTGTATGAGGGGCCGGGAGGAGCTTGTTTTCTGCATGTCTGCAGTGCACGGCGCCGGAGGCGGAGGATTACCCATATGTTATTACTATCTCTGGAGCAGGACGTGCTGTAGGCATATATCAACTCTACAGGTGAGTACTTCACAGAGTTGTATTTTTGACTAGTTCACTCAAGAGAAAATTTCCCTTTAGTGAATATGAAGCAGAGGTCTGGGCTAAATGTCCTAAGACGCCACGATCGCTCAGGTTTCAAAGTTTTCGGATCTAAGCTTTGAGGACGTGGGCACGCTTTGGGATCCTATGGATCGCCGTTCTTGAAAAGGGCCTGGGATGCTGCCGCCGTTTCCTTCAGATTGGACTGTGTTGCCAGGAACCTAGAGGCCTGGATTAACAATTTAAAGGGGTACATTGAAAATAAATAAGAGCCATTTGGCTCAAAAGCTGGAAAGGGGATTTAGCTTCTAAGGCTAAGTTGTGTGGCATCCCTCTTGAGGGAAACCTCATGTTTGGCCCAGGGCTGGATGCCACCCTCCCCAGATCTTCAGAGAGAACCAGTTTCCATCCGGACAGTTCTGAAACAGGGCCCCTTTTAAGCAGAGGGCCCAGTCACAGCCATTAGCTATACAACCAGAGTCCAAGAAACATTGAGGTCAGTATAAGGGGGCACACAAGCCCAGATCCTGGTACGGTGGCAGAAAATGTTGTCCATTTGTTTTACAGATGAATCAGTCAGGATACCACATAGAATTTCTTCGGAATCCTTTGGATACCTTTCTCTTGACGCAGCCACCAAGGGACCAGGAAAAGGGAGCAGCCTTCCTACTTGTCATCCCATCCCAGAACTCTGCCAAAAATGAGTCCTAGAAAGGATATATAATATATATCATATCTACATATTCCCATTGTCAGGGAGAATTGCAGATTCCTGAGATTTGCAGTTATCTTGGAGAAGGAGATCCTGCATTGGCAATCCCGTTTTGGCTCTCGTCTGCCCCAGGGTATTTTACAAAAGTTCTGGCAGAACTCATATGCTGCCTGAGGTCAAGAGGGATTTAGATTATCCCATTCCTGGACAACCTTTTACTTTAAAAAGAGCTCAGAGTCAGACCTTCTCCCGGCTCTTTCTCAAACTCTCTCTCTCTCCTGCAAACTTTGGGCAGGATCATAGACCATACAAAATCCAACCTAGTACCTTCCAAAAAGGTACAAGCTAATTCTGGATAAGCAGGCTATAGGATCCTTGGACTTATGACATCAGCCATTCCAGCAGTTCCCTGAGCTTCATTCCAGGTTGCTGCAAACTTTCCTTCTCCAGACCTGGAATCGCACTAAAGGAACTATAGAGATTACCACCATCCTTCCAGAAAATGTGAAGATATCTTTATGGTGGTGGATAGATCTGTGTGTCTTAAGAGAAGGCAGAGCTTGGAGACAATCAGATCCAGTCAGCATCCCATTTAGGTCCTTCAGTTTTGTTGATTTACTTGTATTATACTGAGGACTGGGAGAAGGGGTGGGGCTTTTAACCTGTCCCAGTTTGTGTTTCCTCTCTAGGGGAAGGAGCCTCTCTCTCTCCGTGGCTGTGGCATCTTGAAGGACTTGTAGAAATAGCAGTAAGACTAATGGGGATTTTCTTGACCATAATCAAAATGTGGTTGCATGGCTGCTCCGGCCCTCAGCGCTCAAATGTGACCACTGTGGCTTTCAAGGTTTTTTCACGCTGGGAATGCTGAGCGAACAAATGTGAAGGTGGTCATATAAAGTAAAGCAATACAATATTACAATGCTGGCTTAGCTCAACAATGCGAAAAGAACCCCAAATATTCCAAATGGAGTATATAAACGCAAAAGAAAATTATAAAGAAAGCATAGCACCTGCAATATCAACAATAGAAAATTCTTGCATATACTGCCCAATTACACCATCCATCTAGCCACTTATTCTACAATGTTTGCAACCTTATTCAATTTAGTGGCTTTCCTAGAAAGAGAGTCACAGCTCATCACCCGTATCCCAAAGTAGTATTCAGTTAAGGGCAGCGTATCCAAAAACAAAACCTAGCATAATACTGCAAAGATGCAAGTGGACCAACAGTCAAAAATGACTTGAACCAGACCAACACAAAAAACAGTGCTCATATGCATCCCTTCCCAGTGCAATTTAGATTGCAGCACATAAAAATAAATGTACCTATTACTCCTGCTCTAGTAAATCTTAGATACAAAATGGCATCCAAAGTAATACATGCAGCAAAGTAATGCATACATCACTTCTGGAATACAAGAGCATCCAAAGTAGTACATACAGCAAAGTAATGCACACATCACTTCTGGAATACAAGAGCATCTAAAGTAATACATACAGCAAAGTAATACATACAGCAAAGTAATACATACAGCAAAGTAATACATACAGCAAAGTAATACATACAGCAAAGTAATACATACAGCAAAGTAATGCCTACATCACATCTCGAATACAAGAGCATCCAAAGTAATACATACAGCAAAGTGCCATTACACTCTCCAATTGGCCAAAGTAAAATTGTCCACATTATGCGGACAATATTATACACATTGTGGACAATTTTACTTTGGGACGCTGTAGTGGCCCCTTTACTGTATTATTTTGGATCCTCTTGTATTTCAGAAGTTTTGTGAGTGCATTTTCATTTAATTAAATTTTGTTTAATTTAATCTTTGCATTATTACGCTATGTTCTGTTTTCTGATGTTCTGCATATACTGAATCCTATTTTTGGATATGAGTGAGGAGCTATGACTCTTTATAGGAAAACCACTAAATTTTAAAAAGTTGCAAACATAGTGGAGTAAGTAACCCTGGATAGATGTTGGTGGGTAGACGAATGGTATATTTGGGCAGTATATGCAAGAACCCATCCAGTGCGTGTGCTTTACCTTATTGTGGTGGAAGATCACAGAATATTATATTCAAGCTTTAATCTATTTTGATGGTGATAATAATTTTAGAGAGACTTTTTCATCGATAACATTGTGGACTCCATGCTTTATAATTTTTTAGGGTTCAAGAAATGTATCATTTTAAAAGCCTTTCCTTTTCTTATTTGATTGGATGTGCTCGTTATTTGTGTTTTTATGATTTGTGTTTGCTTTTTGTTTACAATCTCTTCTCTTTTTTTTCAGCCCATTTTATGGGGAAGATTTCTACTTTGAAATTCCAAGAGCATTCCACAATTTATCTTTTTATATTTATGACAAAAATGTTTTACAGAGAGATCTTCGAATAGGTGAGTGAATTCTGATGAAAGCCTCTCCCTTGATTGTTTAAAAAGTTAATAAGATTTCAAAGTTGAGGTGTACACAGAGGCATATTTTACAGTAGTTGTGTCTGTGCTTTGCTTAGACGCTCCTGCTTGTATGACTGAACACCCAACAATTCACAATGGAATCAAAGTAATAGGTTTAAGGTGACTCTATACAGCCCAGACATTTTTTGACAGTTTTGGAACCAGATGAGGTTTTTTATGCACCAAGATATTGACAACATGTACAAGGCTGGAGTTAGGAGGCCATGTCATGTGCTTTGAAAAGCTGTTCTGTTGGCTTTTGTAATTTTACAATAGCTAGATGACCAAATGTTGTGTATACATGCACTATTCTGTTGACCACACTCCCTTGTTTGTGAAATCCTATTGAGTAAATTGATATGTGAATGTCTTAACATCTTTTATGTGATACTACATTGAAGTAGAATTATTATGAGCTAGGAAAATAAAGCTAACGCATTCACGCTGATATTATATACACAGATGTTACTAGATTTATCAGTTGTTATGTTATCTATAGCTGGGCCGGGTGGGTGCAGTGCATGCTAGCTACCAACACTTGCATTGGATGCTAAATTAGATAAAAGTATCCAGTCTGAAAGCTTATGGAGTGTAGCCAAAGCCCACTTTGTCTTGGAACACTGTTTGTTTTGCTTCTTTGCTGTCACTCTCTGCTGGCTCCTACTTCATCATTGCACGTCTCCGTGTTGGCCCCCTGAGATGTGACATGGGAGGTTGCGCAATTCCGGTCCCTGGCCAGATCTCCTGCATGTGCCTTGGCTTTACCTTGGGGAGATTGGTGGAGGGCCGTAGAGGGAAAATCACCATTGTATCTCTGCTGCAGCAATGCGAGATGGGATGTAAGCAGTCATTTAGGCGAGAAAACTTTCATTTAGGAAAGTAAACTGTCATTTACTTTCATTGTCTACATTAGAACTGATTCAGCACCAGGTGAAAATTTACACCCAGTTGATGAATCAACCCCAAGGTAGACAATGAAAGTGAATGGTAGTTCTCTCTACTTAAAAAAGGAGCGAGTTTTCTCACCTGGCTCTGAATCGCCCCCCAACTGTCATAGATTTGACGTTTTGCTAAATTACATTGTGATGGAGCCAAACCTTTGCCCTCAGACTATTGTGGACATGAGTCCAAAGTCCCTTACCTTTCTTCTCATGAGTTCTGTGGCTATGCCTCCCCCATCAACAATGGCAATTCTGTGGTGTACATCATGCACCATAAAGGCAGAGAGCATCATTCTTCTCTTTTCTTGTCTGCAATTAGCTTTGTTGGCAGTCTTCTTGTAGGTCTCCTTACTCAGCCCCTGCTTTTGACAGTACTTTGTTATGAGTGCTGTGCAACTTGCAGATGCCCATTAATAATGACAAACCGCATACTGACATAAATAATAAGGTGTTGCTCTGCCAACTTGCACACCCTTACAAAACCTATGATTTAGACTATCCTGGGTTTTTTGACCTTGCCCCTGGGGCACCCTGATCAGAGATGCACCGCTGTGTAAAACGCCCCCAGGTTGTCTTATCTCACTCACCCTTCACCGGTCCTACGGCACATGCACAGCCCTCTCATCCTATCAGTATGCTCTGATCCGCTCCTGCCACTTCATGTAAAAGCTCGTCTAAGGCAAGAGGATCCAAGCGCGCTGGCGGGCGCTACCCTCTAACAGGGAGCGTGCCCGTGCAGGCCATTATAAATGCTTGGCGCAGGCACGCACCCTGCTAAAGGGACAGCGGGGATGTGGCCGCTGCTCGCTCATGCACCGTTTAACCAGGAAAGAAGGTGAGTTTCTCGGTGACCTGGGGGGTTTCACACAGAGAGGCATAACTATTCTAGATGCCCGGGGGGAGGAAATTCAGTGGCCCTGGAATCATAGATTTTGAGCCACGAGGAATTACGGAATTCCAGTCAGATAACAACCTCTTTAACCCTTTAAGTGGCAAGCAGGTAGGCCGTACATGTTTGCTCTCTCACCTGTGTGCCGTCACGCCACCCAAAAAAGATGTGAGAGATGCCACTGCCAGCTGTGCATGCACTGTGGGCTCATTAGATAGGTAAGAAAAGCAGGTGACTGGCGGGTTTTCAAACAGAGGGACAGTCCAATCCGGAATGTCCCAGGAGTGGCTGCCTAACTGGACCTAGCGTCTTATAGGTCCACTTTAAGAACATTCTAGCCAAAGAATAGTATACAGTGGATTTATTCCTTAGAGCCCTGTCTAAATTATTATCCCAGTCAGTTTTTGACAGTGTAAGAATATATTCTAATATACAGCACGTCCTGTTACAGAAGATATTCCTTACACTTGGGATATACATCCAGTAGATGGCTCTGGACTGCAGAGACAGAAAAGTGGCTCCTCCCGGCCCCATATATACCAGGGACCTCCCACAAAATCCCCAGTTCTTCTCTGCAGTCCTGGCTGCGATGACTAGAAGATGGCTCTCTACTCTCTGGTGAGCGGGGCTATTAGCCTGCGGCCCTGTAGGACTATTCCCACCCGTTTCCTTTTACTGCCTCCCAGCTCAGGCTGCGCTGGTTCGGGTGAAGGTAGGCAGCACCGCTGTCAGGTGCTAAGGAGTGCTGCTCCAACCGCAGTCCCCCACCAAAGGGTAGGCGGTATAGGCCCATGGTGAGCCTTATGGGATGCCCCTCCCGCATTTTATGCCCCTCGCCCCCTGTCCCCGCAGTTGGCTCCCTTTAGGCTGGCCGTCGCTTCCCCTTCGCTCTCCCTTTTAGATCTCGGGGGGGGGGGGGTATGTCTTTACTATATGTAGTGTATTGTGTTTGATCCCTTATGAATTGATTGCACTGGTTTCTTTTGCCGCCGCCGCAAGCTTGTACTACGCTCCGCGGTCGGCGGCGACATCGCCTAAGGCGCTGCTTGTCACGTGTTGGCTTCGCGCTCCTCGGGGGGGGGGGGGGGGCTGTCTTTGGCGCGTTCTGCGTAATTGCTCATGCGGGCCCACCCCTCGAGGTATACCGACGCCATTTTTTTGCATGGTCCCGGCTGCTGCGTGACGGGCTTCTACCTACCGCGGTCCGTCCCAGTAGACTTCCCAGTGTACCTAAGAGTTGGGATAGGAAGTATCCCTTTCCTGCTGATGTGGTAAAGTGTTGGTCATCCCCTCCCGAAGTGGATGCCCCGGTTCTAGGGTTATCTAATACCTCTGTCATGCACTCCCCTGACTCTACTACCCTGTGGGATGCTGAGGACCCGTGCATTGACCAGCTGGCGTCCCATGCCTTTGCATGTGTGGCGATGGCGCTGTGCCTGGTCTGTGCCTCTGCCATTACGGCTGTGGCTATCAGGACCCTGCTCAGAAGTATCCTTGATGGTGCCCCTGATGATTTGCCTTGTGAGTAGTTTAATGCACTCTGTAGTTGTGATGTTTTTGTGAATTTTGTCCTCTCTGCCTTGGATGACACCATCAGAATGTGTGGCAGAACCTCTGCCCTTGTTTGGCTGCGCCAGTGGGCTGCTGACAACGCTGCCAAGAAGGCCCTCACTGGTTTCCCCTTCAAAGGACTACGCCTGTTTGGGGACCGCCTGGACCTATTTGCTAAGGAAGCCAGGTTACCCCAGCGCAGGCGGCAGTCTCAGCCCTTTCGGGGTCAGGGCTCCTTTTTCTCCCCCTACTGTGGTGCTAGACAAGGGAGGGGGGCTTCCTTTACTGGGGCCCGAGGAGACTTTTGGGGTAGGGGCAGAGGACGGGGACACCCTGGCTCCTCCTGGGGCTCCAAGCTTAAGTCCTCTCCCAAGCCCCCTCAGGCATGATGGGGCGCCCTCACCCATCCGGGTGGGGGGACGGCTTCAGCACTTTGCTCACGTCTGGAGGCTTCATGTCTCAGACCGGTGGATTCAGGAGGTAGTGTCCTCCGGTTACAAGATAGTTTGCTGTCTGCCCCCCCCCAAGGTTCATCAGTTCCCGGATTCCTCAGGACCCTATGTCAGCTCAGGATCTAGTGCAGGCAGTGCAAAGCCTTCTGGAGCTGGGGGTCATCTGCAAGGTCCCTTTAAGAGAAAAGGGCAAGGGCTTCTATTCCAACCTCATCACAGTGCCCAAAAAAGATGGTCAGTCGGGCCCATCCTGGACTTAAAGATTCTCAACAAGTCCGTCAGGTGCAGGCGCTTTCGCATGGAAATTCTGCCATCAGTTCCCTGCGTCCAGGGGATTTCATGACGTCTGTGGACATCAAAGATGCTTACCTTCATATTCCTGTGTTTCCAGGTCATCAAAGGTTCCTCAGATTCGCTCTGGAGGATCAACATTACCAATTTGTGGCATTGCCCTTTGGTCTCACCTCAGCTCCCAGGGTGTTCACCAAGGAGCTGGAAGGAGTGATGTCTCTGCTCAGGTTTCAGGGCATCCGCGTGCTGCCCTATTTGGACGACATTCTCATCTCTACATCAGGCAGAGTTGGACACTCAGCTGGTGGTGTCCACCCTGGAGTAATTTGGTTGGGTGATCAACCACCCCAAGTCTTCTCTGTCCCCCTCCTTGGTGAATTCATTCCTGGGAATGAATCTGGATACAGTTCAGCAAGGATTTTTCTTCCTCAGCAGAAGGTGGACAGTCTGATTGCGCAGGTCCAGTTCCTGCTATCTTGTCATCATCCCTCCATCAGGCAGGGAATGCAGCTGGTGGGCCTGATGGTGGCGTGCTTCGAGGCGGTCCCTTATGCACAGTTCCACTTGAGGCCTCTGCAACTCCATCTCTTGTCAGTATGGGACAAGGACCCCGCATCCCTGGACCGGGTCTTTGCGCTTCCCCCCCCTGGTCAGGCGGTCCCTCTCGTGGTGGCTGGACTCCAGGAACCTGTTTGGGGGCAGATGCTTTCTGACCCCCTCCTGGGAGACGGTCACCACGGATGCCAGTCTGTCAGGTTGGGGGGGTTTCTGGAAGTCCCTGCAGTGCCGGGGGAGGTGGGACCCTCAGGAGGCCCACACACCTATCAACGTCTTGGAACTGCAGGCGATCAGATTAGTTCTGGTTCAGTTGACTCCTCACTTGAGGGGCCTACCTGTTCAGGTGCTCTCGGACAACCAGACGGCAGTTGCCTACATCAATCATCAGGGAGGGACCCGGAGCAAGGGGGCCCTCCAGGAAGTGTCTCTGATCCTGACCTGGGCGGAGGCCAATGTTCCCTGCATATCAGCGGTGTACATTCCGGGGGTGGAAAATCTGCTGGCTGACTCTGAGCAGGGAGACCTCTCGCCAGGGAGAATGGTCCCTCTGCAACAGGGTGTTCCAATCTTTGTGTCACCGTTGGGGCCAACCAGATCTGTTTGCGTCCCGTCACAATCACAAACTCCCGGCCTTTGTCTCCCTGTCCCAGGATCCTCTGGCCTTGACCACGGATGCTCTAGCAATGTCATGGCAGGATTTTCAATTCCTGTATGTTTTTCCTCCATTCCCCCTGCTGGGCAGGGTTCTGCGCAAGATTGCTCTGGAGGGGGTGCCAGCAATTCCGGTGGCCCCCAGGTGGCCAAGAAGAGTGTGGTTCGCAGACGTGGTGCAGCTGGCAGTAGATCAGTACGTTCGGCCCTTGGTACCAGACCTGCTCACTCAGGGTCCCTTACACCATCCCAATTTACAAACTCTGGCTTTGACGGCCTGGCTGCTGAAACCTCCATCTTGATGGAGAAGGGGCTGTCTACCTTGGTTGTTGATACCATAAGGGCTAGAAAGAAGTCTTCTTCTTCTATTTATTACAGGGTTTGGCGTGCCTACATTGACTGGTGTGAGTCTAAGTCTCTTCCCTGTCGTGTGTTCTCTATTCCCAGGATTTTGGAGTTCCTGCAGCATGGGTTGGAGATGGGGCTCCAACTCAGTACTTTGAAGGGTCAGGTTTCTGCCCTGGCTATTTTTTTCCAGAAGTCCTTTGCTCAGCACGCTCTGATCAGGACTTTTTTCCAGGGGGTTACCCATGTGCGTCCCCCACGTAAGCCTATGGTGCCTGTTTGGGATTTGAACTTGGTTTTGTCAGCCTTGCAGGGTGCTCCCTTTGAACCTGTGCAGGATGCTGCCCTGGCCATTCTTACTCTCAAAGTTGTCTTTTTGGTGGCTATCACCTCTGTTAGCCGTGTGTCTGAGTTGGCGGCGCTTTCCATTCAGCCCCCCTACTATGAGAGACACGAGGACAAGGTGGTGTTTCGCTTTAAGCCAGATTTTCTGCCTAAGGTAGTGTCTGCCTTTCATTTGAATCAGGACATTGTTCTTCCTTCATTGTTCCCTAATCCTAGTAATGCTAAGGAGAGGGTTTTGCATTCTTTGGATGTGGTTAGGTGTCTGAAGTACTATCTGGTGGCTACTGCACATTTCAGAAAAACTGATGCCCTTTTTGTGGTCCCTTCTGGTCCTAGGAAGGGTTTGGCTCCTGCCAAGTCTACTATCAGCAAATGGATCCATCAGGCTGTGATTCAGGCCTACTCTGCTAAGGGGAAGAATCTTCCCTTTCACCTTACTGCTCATTCTACTCGTGCTATTGGTGCCTCTTGGGCTTTTCAGCACCAGGCTTCTGTTGAACAAGTTTGCAAGGCCGCCATTTGGTCTTCTGTTCATACCTTTTCAAAGTTTTACAAGGTTGATGTTAGGGCCTCAGCTCATGCTGCTTTTGGCCGCAAGGTTCTGCAGGCGGCAGTGGTTTAAACTGTCTGCTGTTACCTTTGGGGATCCCACCCTACTTTATGGACACTGCTATTGGATGTCCCGAATGTAAGTATTCTATCTGGAGCAGGACGTACTGTATACTAAGAATAATACAATTCTGTGATTACTCACCTGTAGAATTGGTATTATGAATATACAGTACGTCCTGCTCCACCCCTCCCTTGGTTTTTGCAATATCTTGGATCCCCTGTATGGTGATTGTTATCATTGTTATAGTTGATAGTTTGGATTGTTTAATTCTCCCAGCTTCTCATTAACTGCTTTTCAATGCTGGGGATTGTGGGAGGTCCCTGGGTATTTGAGGTGCCGGGAGGAGCCTGTTTTCGATGTCTCTGCAGTCCAGCGCCATCTGGCGGAGTAGTACCCGAATGTAAGTGTTCTATCTGGAGCAGGACGTACTGTATACTCAATTCAACAGGTGAGTAATCGTAGAATTGTATTTTTTGGGGGGTAGGTCTTATTTTCTGGGAAACATGGTATGTGCTGTATGAAAGAGTGATGTCAACGTCTCTAGCATAGTTTGTTAATATGGGAAACTTTTTCCCTTGCACCTTCATGTGAAAATATAACCATCCTGTCAGCTAAAATCTCACTAAATGTACACACTTATGAGGAAGAAGGGATTTGTGGGTTCAAGCTGTATCCTTGAATAAAGCTGTGTGGTGGATTTGTGGTACACAAATTTCAGAAGTCAGGAGGCTGCAGCAGTTGCAGATAACCAGAAAATGTTGTTCCTGGTTACATTTTAGAATATTTAAATAAGAGTGCCCCTTAGGGGTGTAGTGATTCATTCATTCCACTTTGTGGTCATAAATTTATTCCAAATTGTAAATTTACAGTACAGGAGCTTTTTGGTATTTTTTTTTACATAAATTTACATAAATTGGATATCTGAGCAACAGCCGCCTACATAGAAGTATGCCCATCTGTGAACTTTACACCACAGGGCCTGCGTTATTCAAGAGAGCAATAATCATCACCAAGAAAATCCAGTTGGATCAGCAGGATCTGTCACAAGTGCTTGTAGATCACCTAATCCTAGCAATTAGTAACAATTGTCTGCTGGGGATCATTCTTTAAGAATTTAAAATGAAACTGGTTTAACACTACTTTCTTAATGATTACTTTTATATTAGAATTGGTGCCTAGTTTCTACATCCTAAGGTTTTTTTTTTTTATGGAGGTTTCAGGTTTTTTCTTTCCCCCACAGGAAAGGTTGCAATTAAAAAGGAAGATTTGTTTAGGTACAATGGCAAAGAACCTTGGTTCCCCCTACAGCCAATTGATTCCAACTCAGAAGTACAGGTAACCCACCTCCTTAAGTGACTCATTTTTAAATATTGTATTTTTTTGCCCTATAAGATGCATTCACCCATAAAAGGAAACCTAGGATGTGGAGGAGGAAAATAAGAAAAAATATATTCTGAACCAAATGTTGTGCTAAACCACCATTCCCCCAAGAACCAAATAGGCAAGGTGAAGAATGCCCCACTTACAGCCAGAGTGACATCCCCCCCCCCACACACACACACATTCCCCATGAACAGTGGGGCATCCTCCCCATTACATTCCCTATAGGCATTGTGGCATACTACCCATTCCATTCCCCATAGGCAGTGTGGCATACCCCCCATCCCATTCCCCATAGGCAGTGTGGCATTCCCCTCTTCCATTACCCATAGACAGTGTGGCATCCCCCCATCCCATTCACGATAGGCAGTGAGGCATCTCCCCTCCCATTACCCATAGGCAGTATGGCATCTCCCCATCCCATTACTCATAGGCAGTGTGGCATTCCCCCATCCCATTATTCATAGGCAGTGTGGCATTCCCCCCCATCCCATTTCCCATAGGCAGTGTGGCATTTCCCCCATCCCATTTCCCATAGGCAGTGTGGCATTCCCCCCAATCCCATTTCCCATAGGCAGTGTGGCATTCCTCCCCATCCCATTTCCCATAGGCAGTGTGGCATTCCTCCCCATCCCATTTCCCATAGGCAGTGTGGCATTCCTCCCCATCCCATTTCCCATAGGCAGTGTGGCATTCCCCCCATCCCATTACCCATAGGCAGTGTGGCATTCACCCCAATCCCATTCTCTGTAGGCAGTGTTGCATCCCCCCCCCCCCATCCCATTCCCTATAGGCAGTGGTGCATTCTTCCATTCCCAGAGCCAAAGAACCAACCCGAAACCAAAAAAGTAAACTTGCATATCCGGCGCTGCTGGCCAGGGTGCCACAGCCACGGGAGGCCAGAAGATGGAGGAGGGGCGAGCAGGCAGGGTAACGGATCCCTGCCCAATGTCCCTGCCCCGCTGCTTTTTCTCCGGTGCAAGCACACACACAGCAAACGCCCGTCTTCATGCAGCAGGTGGGCATGACCTGTGCTGAGCGTCAGCCACGCCCACCCGCTGCATGGAGCCAGGTGTTTGCTGTGTGCTTAGAAGAAAAGCTTGCCTTAAAGGAACACTATTGTGAAAAATGGCCCATTGATAAAAATCCATATAAATATGCTGGATGGCTGGAGGAGGGGTAATTTATTCACCCCACACAAAGAAAAATCCAACCAGGCTTGTTTTTCTTTCTTTTAATAGAAGGAAAAGGACATCTGGGGTGACAGGTTCTGTCACCCCTGATAGACTAAACCTGTCACCCCTGGGTTTTATTCCTACCCTGAGAGAATAAATCACAAGCTTGGCAAGAGTTTTATTCAGTTTTGGTGTATAAGTAACCCCTCCTCTCATTATCCGACATGTTTATATGGATTTTTAATATTACACAATTTCGAGATAGTGCTCCTTTAACCTTAAGACCAAATTCAAACAGCATGTCTCATGCACTACAAGAGGGCCAAACACTTTGGGCCACTGCTACGCAACTTTGAAATATAGGTGCCTTTATGTCTTGTTTTATACATTGGCCTTCTCTGAACACTATTTAGTTCAACTGATCCCACCCTTCAAGCAAAAGCTAAAAGTCAAGAATTGGGACATAGACAGTGGATTGATGAGACCAAAGAAAACGCAAAAGCTTGCTTTGATCTAACTGATTGAGGGGTTCCTACATTAGTTTCTGTGATAAAATGCATATTCAAGCAAAAGCAATGATGGCAAACCCTGGTTCCAAGACTAGATTCGGAAAATCTGTAGGTGTAAAGAGGAGGCCTACATAAAACAGACAACATACACCTTTACAAGAGGCTTGGCAACTCTCTATCCAATGAGATAAGTAAGTCAAAAAGATCCTAAACAAGCAAGCTGGAGAGGGATTTATTAAACCTTGATTTATGTACAGTTATACTTTTATCCAACCTAGGCTATAGCTGCCGGTGCGGTGTAAAGGCACATACCAGATCGCCTACTGTCAGTCCCGCGCGGCTCCCTTCGCTGCCGCCTCGACAACGCTGTGCAGAAGGGGACTACGTGGCACCCTGCCTCCTCATCACATGAACTATGGCACACCCCTCTCCATTCACTTTAATAGAGAGGGGTATGCCATAGTGCCTGTAATGCGTGGTCAGGGCAGGCCGTAGTCCTCTTCTGCACAGCACTTTAGAGTCGGAGGATGAAGTGGCACCCAGTGGGGGACTGATAGTGGGCGGTGTCTATGCACCACACCAGCAGCGATAGTCTGTACTGACTGAAAGGTGAGTAAGTATAGTGTGATGACTGTCCTCGTTGCCAAGTGGGAAGTGGGGGGGGGGGGGGGTCTTTTCTAACTAGAGAGAGGTTACGGTTTATTCATTCTGTCATCTTGCCAATGCTTTCAGGCATCACAAAAGCGAGGCACATTTTCCTTGATGATTGAATGATTCAGAAATGTAGATTTCAGTGTAATCGCTATGAAATATTTAGTTGTGTTGTGTAATCCAAATTAAAGTGGTCCAAGTTCCAGGATTTTGACTATCCTGGGTGCTGGTCCTTTCCCCTGGGGCACCCTGATCATGGGTGCCCCGCTGGATGATCCCCCCCCCCCCCCCAAGATCACCTAAGGCAACTTACCTCTTCCTACGGCGCATCTAAGAGCAGCTGCTCCGAGCGCGCTGACAGACGAATCCTCCACTTCCCTCTAACAGGGAGAGTGCCCATGCTGGCCATTCACAAATGCCTGGCGTGGGCATGCGCCCTGCTAGAGGGATGCTGCTGTGGCTCGCCCATGCGCTGTTGTACCGGGAATCCAGGTATGCGAGGGGGGGGGGGGGGGGGACCAATCGGGCCGGGAATCTTATAAATTCCTGGGCCGATCAGCCTGGGTTTTGGTCCACTTTAAAGGAACTTCACATTTGACTTTTTGGGATTGGTATATAGTTTGGTATACATTTTATAAAAATTTCTTATAAGTTATATTAGCTATCATCTTAAAACAAAGGTGTTTATGTGAATAAGCTTAGATACTTCAAGCCTGACTATTCTGTAAAATGTTTTTTTTATAAACCTGCAGCACTGGTCTATGAAGCTTTGAAATATTCTGCAAAAGAACCTATACACATTAATTTCATTGAGACCTACACCATACTGCCGTTTCTGCCATCATAATCGAAAAGCTACCTTTTTAATTGTACTCATTTTGGTTCAAACAGAGCTATATATAAAACATGCTTAACCCTTCTTTTTGTGATTTTTCTAGGGAAAAGTTCACCTGGAGCTGAAATTAAATGAGCTAATTACGGACAATGGATCTGTACAGCAGCTTATGGTACAGTAAGTATAACTGGACCTTGGCAGTGAATGGCATATACTAATTCTGTATCATGTTTAGTGGTCAGTGAATCAGACTCTGAAAAGCCACCAGGACACTTCCTTTTTTCCGTAACTTGCACAGAGAGGAAGCGTAGGCGGCTGCATAGACCTTTGAATAAATACAAATTACTGTTAACCTCTTGTCATCTGCCAAGCATTAAATGTCAAAAGATTACTGGATACAATCATATTGATTATAAGCTTTGTATAGTAGACCCACGTTGCCATTTTTTAAGTGACGCCAGCTCTGATATTTTTATAGTTTCTTTTAAGTAACTGCAAAGTGAATTTAGGTGTATTAGATCTGGTGGAGCCTAGTGTTACCCAGGAGACCCTGGATATGTTTTATGAAAAATGTCAAAATATGTAGTATTAGCAGTCATCCTTGGTCATTTTAGAATGTACTAGCTTTTGTAATAGCCTGGGTAGTATGGCATTCTTTGCGGTACATCTTCATTTTATATAGTTCTAGCATTGTCCACTGGGGGCTGGATGGGAGACGATGAGAAGCCACAGAGAGAACTTCAGGGGGCAGCTCATCGTCCCAAGATGATTGGGAGCAAGGGGGAGGCAAAGAAAGGGAGGAAATAATTGGACAATAAATGTAGGTTTTATGATATAAAACTAAAGTGAAACTCAGTGGTCTGTGTGGCCAGTGAGTCTGCTATACACAGTTGATTTATTCCAAGTATGTCACACACCCCGCTTCCAATATTAATGACATATGGGCTATGTCCAGTAGAGGGCGAACTTTTGCAGAGATGACTAGAAAAAAAGGAAGCCCCTCCCGGTCCATAAATACCTGGGACCTCCCACACATTCCCCGGACCGGATTAAATTTAAACCCCTATGCCTCCCAGCCTTGGCTGCAGGTCCGGATGAGGGTAGGCTGCACCCGAGCAGGTGTAATTTAGGAGCCATGCTCCCCCGTGAGACCCCATATCAAGGGGTAGGCGGTTTACCAGGTTGGTGACCCTGGTTTGGGATGCCCCGTCCCATTATCCCTTCACTTCTGGTTGGTATGGGATCCCCCCCTTTTTTCCGTGTCTCCCTGTTCCCCTTAGGCGGGGAGGGGGGGGGGGGTCGGGGCTGTCTGGTCCCGTTTTTTGTTTGTCTCTGTCTTGTTTACTTTATTAGTGTGTGTGTGTGTGCTTGTACTGCGGAGGCTGCCCCGGATGCGGCGTTGGCCGCTCGTGGGACGCCATTGCGGCGGGGAGAGCTTCTCCCCCTCTCTTCTGTTTGAGCAGGGGGCCGGGCGATCGGCGCGGCCGGCCCGTCCCCTGTCTATGGCGCCTATTGCGGCGCCCAGCTATTGCCTGGGATCCGCGTTGCTTGGGCTGATTGGGAAGGGGGCGGAGCCAGGCGCAGTGCGCGATCCGCGCTGGCCCGCCCTTCTTCCTCCTCCTGTCTTTCTGCCTCGGTGTGCCGTCGCCATTTCCTTGGCTGTGAGTGCCCTGCAGGGTTTTTCTTGCCTTTAATTATGCCTTGTAACCCGTTATAACATTGGGGGCTACTGTTTTAATGCATTGTTATCCATAAAGCATGCATTATGTGTGTGTGTGTGTGTGTGTGTGTGTGTGTGTGTATATATGTATATATATCACATTGGATATATATAATTTTTTTTATATAGCAAGTCTTATTAGCTTGTGTGTGATCTTTGTGTCTTTCAGGAGGACTCCCTGTTCCCATTAAAAAAGGGGGTTCTCCCAGTCCTAGTATCCCTTGCATAAATTGGGTTTTTACAAATCCTCCCACTAGTGGACTTAAGGGGCATCCCGGGTAGCTTAATAGTGTAATTCCCTTTGGTCATTGCGACTACCATAAAAATCACCATATGGAGGCTTCCCAGGATATCGGGCTCGGGCTCTTTTCGGGGCAATCCCGGCAGTGTGTGGGTTGTGGGGTATCCCTTGCGGGGGATAATGTACTGGTTTGCATACCATGTGCTCAGCAGGCCATAATGCGGCAGTCTGGGTCCCAGGCGTCTGGGTCAGTGCCACCGGTCTCATCACCTACTCCACCCCGCCTGATCCGAACCCCACGTGACACTGTCATTAGCGGGGAGTCGCAATCTGATGTATGTGCTAGATTGGCCAACATAGAGAAATTGATTTCTAGCTCTGCGGCCAGAATGGCCCCGGCTAAGAGGGGACATTTGTCACCGGCAGCGCCGGTTCTGGACTTTGGGGATTATGATTCCCTTGACTGGTCTGAGGGAGCATGGGGATGCCGTGGCTACCCCCACGTTTCTGGCCCATTTATTTGAGGTACTGGCTATTTCTCCGCCGGCGAAGTCCCCTCCGCAGAAGGGGGAATTTTTTGGGACCTCTAAGCCTCGATTGGAGTTCCCAAATCAGAAGCACTTTGACAATCTGATTCTTATAGAATGGGAAAGGCCTAGCCGGATTCCTGGTGTTCCTCAGGGATGGGATAGAAAGTTTCCCTTTCCGGTGGACGCGGTGAAGCGCTGGTCATCCCTTCCTGAAGTCTATGCGCCCGTTCTGGGATTGTCCAACACATCTGTTGTGCACTCTCCAGGCGCCACCACGCTAAAGGATGGTGAGGACCGATGTATTGATCAAATGGCATGTCATGCCTGCCAGCGTAGGTTCGGCCTTGCCGCCTGTTTGTGCTTCAGCGCTCATTGCTGTGGCCACCAGGTCTGTGATTAGGGGCCTGTTGAGTGGTTCCCAGCTTAACCCCGCCAGTGATGAATTGGCAGCGCTTACGCGGTGTGAATTGTTCATGACCTTTGTCTTATCTACCTTGGATGACACAATAGGTATGTGTAGCAGAACCTCGGCGTTGCTGGTGGCTATTCGCTGATCGGTCTGGCTGCGCCAGTGGGTGGCTGACATTGCGGCTAAGAAGTCACTTACAGGGCTACCCTTCTGGGGTATGCGGCTGTTTGGAGATAAATTGGATTCGGTAGCGAAAGGAGGAAAGCTACCACAACGCAAGAGGCAGCGTAGCTCCTTTCGGGGGGCAGGCTCCTTTTAATCCTTCCTTTCACGGTGCCAGAGCAGGCAGAGGAGCTGCCTGCTCTACTTTAAGAGGTGACTCTTGGGGCAGAGGCAGAGGACGCGCTCGTCCTGGACCTGCCTGGGGTTCCAAGCCCGCTGCCAAGCCAGCTCAGCAATGAGGGGGCGCCCTCACCCTTGCGGTTGGGGGGACGGCTGCGGCACTTCACCCAGGTCTGGGCCTGGGAGGTCACAGACAACTGGGCCTTGGAAGTGGTCTCTTCCGGGTACAAACTGGAGTTCGAGTACCGGCCTCCTCCTATATTCCTCAGATCTCGGGTCCTCTCGGACCCCCGGGCTGCGCAGGGGCTCCGGTTGGCAGTGCAAAATATTCTGGACATGGAAGTCATATGCCCGGTGCCTCTCTCTGGGGGAGGCCGGGGCTATTATTCCAACCTTTTCGCTGTGCCCAAAAAGGATGGATCCATAAGACCCATTCTGGATTTGAAGCTTCTCAACGGGTTCATCAGAACCAAGATGTTCCGCATGGAGACTTTGTGCTCAGCCATCAATTCTCTTCGTCAGGGGGACTTCATGACGTCCATAGACATCAAGAATGCTTACCTTCATGTGCCGATCTTCCCAGCACACCAGAGATTTCTTAGGTTGGTGGTGGGAGATCAGCATTTTCAGTTTGTGGCCCTCCCGTTCGGGCTGACCTCAGCACCTAGGGTGTTCACCAAGGTGCTGGCGGGTATAATGGCCCTTATCAGAGCCCAGGGCATTCGCATTGTGTAGTTTCTGGACGACCTTCTCTCTCTCAGATAGGCGCAGCTAAACACCAGGACGGTGGTGACTACGCTGGAGAGGTTTGGATGGGTGATCAACCACCCCAAGTCCTCTCTCTCCCCTTCAAGGGAGTTTTCATTTCTGGGCATGAATCTGGATACCATTCATACCAGGGTGTTCTTGCCTTTGTCAAGGGTGCAGATGGTTCTGGACCTGATCCGTCTTCTTTTGTCCAAACCCGCGGCCGTCTATCCGGCTAGGGATGAGGCTGGTGGGATTGATGGTGGCTTCGTTCAAGGCAGTTCCCTTCGCTCAGTTTCACATGAGATCGCTCCAGCTCCATCTGCCGTTGGCTTGGGACAGATACCTGCTGTCATTGGTTCAGTCGTTTCTGATGTCTTCTCTGGTTCGGCAGTCTCTTCAGTGGTGGTTGGAACCAAGGAATCTTCTGAGGGGCAGGTCTTTGCGGACCCCTTGTTGGGAGACGGTCACCACGGATGCCAGGCTGTCCGGCTGGGGGGGGGGGGGGGGTTCTGGAAGGAACATCAGTTCCAGGGGCTGTGGGGTCTTCGGGAGGCTCTGAGTCTTGCATGGGCAGAGAACAATGTCCCATGCATCTCAGCAGTGTACATTCCAGTAGTGGAAAACATGGAGGCGGACTCCCTAAGCAGGGGATCCTCTTGCCGAGGGGAATGGTCTCTCAACCATAAGGTATCCCGGTCCCTTTGTCTCAAGTGGGGGATTCCGGAGGTGGATCTCTTTGCCTCACGTCACAACCACAAGCTTCCTGCATTTGTGTCTCTGTCTCAGGATCCTCTGGCCCTGGCAGTGGACTCCATGTCTCTTGCCTGGAGGGATCTGGGGTTTCTGTACCTGTTTACCTCCTTCTCCACAGTAGGCAAGGTGCTGCGCATGCTGTCCCAGAGGGTGCACCAGCAATTCATGACATCTGGGTAATCTCCAGTAGAGGGCGAACTTCTGCAGAGATGAATATGCAAAAAAGAAAGCCCCTCCCGGTCCATATATACCTGGGAGCTCCCACCAATTCCCCAATTCTTTCTCTGCAGGGAAGGCGACAAGACAGAAGATGAAGACTTCTTTACTTACAGCTCGCGCCCGGCCATCTATTGTCCCTATTACTGCCAGGACCCTTTCTAAATTGCCCCTATATTGAGCCTCCCAGCTTAGGCTGAGGGTCCTGGTGAAGGTAGGAGCACCCTATGGGTGCAGAAGGAGCACTGCTCCACCGTGAGACCTCACTATGGGGTAGGCGGTTATCCAGGTTTCTTGGTGATCCTGGTGTGGGATGCCCCGTCCCTCTATGCTTATGGCCGGCTTCTGGCAGGGTTCCCCCCCTTCCGGGTCCCTTATTCCCCTCCAGGCCAGGGGGGGGGGTTGCCTGGCCTGGCCATTATTTTGTTTTTCCCAGCTTGTGTCCCTGTGTGTGTTGGTGTGTTTTACACTGTGCGTGTGAGTGTGACATACAGGGTGTGTTTTTTACTGGCATGTCAGGGCTGTGGCAGCTTCTCCCCCTCAGGCTGCGTTCGGGAAGGGGGCCTCGGCGTGGCCGCAGTAGCCCCGCCCCCTTCTTTGGCGTGATTTCTGTGCTCGTTTCTAGGGATCCGCGTTGCTGGGAGGGGGGCGTGGCCTCGGCAACCGCACATTCTGCGCTGGCCCGCCCTCCCCCTGCTCTCCCTCTTTCTGCATGAGGCTTCATGGGGGCCATCTTCTATCAGGATCTGTGTGGTAAGGGCCGGTGGGCCACTTCCTTAGCTTGTGCGTGGGGGCTCCTCTCTAGCGGGGGCCCCCACTGGCCGCGAGCATGTGTGTGTGTGTTCTTTCGCATGTCTGGCTGGGATACAGTGTGATATAAATATATTATAGTGACTGCAAGGTCAAATGCTGTGGAGGCTATTGCCATATTTACTCTGCACTGCACTTATGTTGCCTGTTTTGTGTGTTACAGATTGCCCTGTACATGTGCATATTAACGGGTTCCTCCTGGTCCTGGGGTCCCTAGTGTAAAATTGTCCACCCAAAAATCCTCCCACCGGGACTTTTAAGGGGCATCCCGGGTTGCTTATGCGTAAATTCCCTGCGGTCTTGCGACTGACCACAAAAATTCACCATATGGAGGCTCCGCAGGATACTGGGCTCGGGATCCCTCTGGGACAATCTGGGCCGTGTGTGGGGTATCCCTTACGGGGGAGAATGTGCTGATCTGTATACCATACGCACAAAAGGCCATAACGCGGCAGTCTGGTACCCTTCTGGGTCGGCTCCTCCCGCTTCATCGCCTTCCCCTCCCCACCTTATCCGTACCCCAAGTGACATTGGTACCAGTGGGGAGTCTTTCTGATGTTTGGGCTAGGTTGGCCAGCATCGAGAAATTTATTGCTAGCACTGTGGGCAAGAAGGCACAGGCTAAAAAGAGACATTTGTCGTCGGCCCAGCCCGTGTGGGATGTTGACGACGATTGCGCTGATTTGTCAGATTATTCCCCGTTAGAGGAGGGGGAATTGTATCAGGAAACAGAGGCTGACTATGTTCAGTCTGGGAATGCCAATGTCGGGCAGGCGCTGGGGGATGCCGTAGATACGGCCACTGTTTTGTCACATTTATTGGAGGTGTTGGATATTGAACCGCCTGAGGCGCCCCCTCTCAAGAAGGGGGAATTTTTTGGGGCCTGCAAGCCCCGTCTGGAATTCCCTACCCAGGGTCATTTTGATGCGCTGATCCTTAGAGAATGGGAGAGGCCCAGTCGGCTTCCTGGTGTCCCTCAGGGATGGGATAAGAAGTATCCCTTTCCGATGGAGGCAGTTAAGCGCTGGTCTTCTCCTCCCGAGGTCGACGCGCCAGTTTTAGGTTTGACCAACTCTTCTGTGCTGAACACCCCTGACACCACTTCCCTTAAGGATGGCGAGAATAAGCACCTTGATCAGATGGCGTGCCACGCATTTGCCAACGTGGGCTCGGCCCTGCAGCCTGTTAGTGCATCTGCCCTGGTGTCGCTTGCTACCAGGTCTCTTATCAGGGACTGGCTGAATAGCGCTCAGTTTGATCCAGCTGGCGCTGAGTTCGCTATCCTTAAGAAATGCAAGTTGTTCATGGATTTTGTCATGGCTGCGATGGAAGATTCTATTGTCGTGTGTAGTAGGACTTCAGCCTTACTGGTGGCTATGCGCAGATTGGTCTGGCTTCGCCAGTGGACAGCGGACGTTGGGGCCAAGAAGTCGCTCACAGCTCTTCCCTTCTTGGGTTTGCGGCTGTTTGGAGATAAATTGGATGCTGTTGACTCCTTCCTTTCGAGAGGCCAGAGCGGCTAGGGGTTTGGCCTTCTCGGGTGTCAGGGGCTCGTCCTGGAACAGAGGCAGACGTCGGGCTCGTACCGCGCCTGCCTGGGGTCCCAAGGCTGCCGTTAAACCGGCTCAGCAATGAAGGGGCGCCCTCACCCGCAAGGGTGGGGGGACGGCTGCGGCTCTTCTTCCAGGTCTGGGCCCGGGAGGTCACAGACAATTGGATCTTGGAAGTGGTCTCCTCCGGGTACAAACTGGAGTTCGAGTACTGGCCGCCCCCAAGATTCTTAAGGTCTCGGGTGCCCTCGGACCCTCAGGCTGCACAGGGGCTCCTGTTAGCAGCAAGAAACCTTCTGGACACGGAGAGTGGTCTCTCAACCCCGAGGTTTTTCTGGTTCTTTGCCGCAAGTGGGGGACTCCGGAGGTGGATCTCTTTGCCTCGAGGCACAATCACAAACTTCTGGCCTTTGTGTCTCTTTCTCAGGATCCTCTGTCTCTGGCAGTGGATGCCTTGTCACTGGCTTGGAAGGAGGGGTTTTCTGTACCTGTTTCCACCCGTCTCCATGCTGGGCAAGGTAGTTCGCAAACTGGTTCTAGAAGGGGCACCAGCGATTCTGGTGGCTCCAAGGTGGCCAAGAAGGGTTTGGTACGCAGATGTCGTAAGGATGGCCGTAGACCAGTACCGGCTTCCCTTGTTGCCGGACCTGCTATCTCAGGGTCATCTGTTTTACCCCAATTTACAAACGCTGGCTTTGACGGCTTGGCTGCTGAAACCTTCATATTGAAAGAGGAAGGTTTGTCTGAGGCTGTTGTTCAGACCCTGATTAGGGCTAGGAAGCGGTCCTCTTCTGGCATTTACTATAGGACTTGGAGGTCCTATATTGATTAGTGTGAGGCTAGGGCCTTGCCTTGCAGGGTTTTTCTATACCCAGGATTTTGCAGTTTCTTCAGCATAACCTGGATCTTGGGTTCCAGCTTAGTACTTTGAAAGGACAGGTTTCTGCTCTGTCGGTTTTCTTCCAGAGGTCTTTTGCTTTACATCCGCTGGTTAAGACCTTTTTCCAAGGGGTCGCGCATGTGCGACCCCCTCGGAAGGCTGTAGTTCCGGTTTGGGATTGGAATTTGGTTCTTTCGGCTCTTCAGGGTCCTCCTTTTGAGCCACTACAGGATATTGCTCTTTCGGTACTCACTCAGAAGGTTGCTTTCTTGGTGGCTATTACCTTTGTTCTGCATGTCTCTGAGTTGGTGGCCCTGTCGATTCAGGCCCCTTACTTTGAGAGACACCAGGATAAGGTGGTTTTTCGTTTTAAGCCGGATTTTCTTCCTAAGGTGGTGTCTGCTTTTCACCTCAATCAGGATATTTTTCTCCCTTCCTTGGCGGACACTGCTATTGGATGTCCCACATGTCATGAAGATCGAAGTGGAGTGTATGGCACACTTAGAATAATATCGTTTTGTGAGTACTCGCCTTTAAAACGGGTATTATAAGTGTGCCATACACTCCACTTCGCCCCACCCCTTTTGTTCAGGTATTCTGGGGCTTTTATATGGTGAACCATTGGTTTTGATTGCTAAGGTTATAATTGGTTCTTCCTGGTCCCCTTACTGCTTTTTTACACTGGGGAATTGGTGGGAGGTCCCAGGTATATATGGAGCGGGAGGGGCTTTCTTTTTTTGCATATTCATCTTTGCAGAAGCTCTACTGGAGTTTACCCACATGTCATGAAGATCGAAGTGGAGTGTATGGCACACTCATAATACCCGTTTTAAAGGTGAGTACTCACAAAACGGTATTTTGCGCAGGTGTGCGGGGCAACCATGCCTGCGGCCCTGCATATCTATTTCCACCCGTTTCCGGACCCTCTGTGCCTCCCAGCCTCGGCTGTCGGATCGGGTGAAGGTAGCGGAGCACTAGGGTCAAGTGCTCAAAGAGCGCTGCTCCAAGCCGCAGACCCTGTACCACAAAGGGTAGCCGGCCATAGGCTTTATGGTGAGCCTACTAGGGATGCGGAGTTCCTGTCCTAGCTGCTAAGGGGGTGAGTGTTTTGGGGAGTTTTTGGAATGTTTTCTGGGTCCCCCCCCCTTCACTGGCCCGGGCTTCGCCGCTGCTCCCTCTCTCCCCCCCCTTCCCTCCCCGGCGGGTGGTCGGTGGGGGGGTGTTAGTTGTGTGTGTTTTTATACTGTTTGTTTTTTTGTATTCTTTTGCTGCCTCCGCCGATTTGTACTGCACTCCGCGGCGGGCAGCGCTATATGTGTGAGGCGTTTTTTACTGTGTGAATGACGTCGGCGAGGTCACGTGAGCGCCGTTTTCGCGCTCTTCGGGGGGGGCTGGGCCAGCTGATAACGCGTATCGCGTCGTTCTCCCGCGGCCCACCCCTCAAGGTTCCTCTGCCGGCGCCATCTTGCTTTTGCTGCGCGTCTGGGGCCCTCTTCATCTCTGGGCTACGCCGCTGATTTCTGCCTGTGTCGTGTCCTCCCGTGGTCTGCCGGCTGGCGATCCTTGTCCTGCTTGGTCCGTGAGTCCCCTCTGGGCTATTTTGTTGTACTGGGGGCATGGGCTGCAGGATACTTATGTATTTTGCTTATTTCTTTCAGGCGGGACACCCGTGGGTTGTGGTTTCTCCCGGTCCTGCTCCTTACTCCCCGCTTCATCTCCTTTTACTATTCCAGAGGGCATCCCGGTTGGCTTTTATTAGCCATTACCCTGTGCTGGCATATTGCGCCTGTATTGATCACCATATGGAGGTTTCTGGGGATAACGTGCTCGGGGGTCCTTCGGGACAATCCTGGCTGTGTTCCTTTTGTGGGGTATCCCCTATCAATAATGATGTCACGGTGTGCGGGCCGTGCGCCCATGCTGTCCTTGCGCTTCAGTCTGGGCTGCCTGCTTCTCTCCCAAGCTCTGCGCCCCCTTCGGCATCGCCTACCCCCCCGCGCCTGCATTTAGCCCCCAGTGAGGGTGATTCTAGCAGGGGGTCACAGTCTGATCTGGCACTTTGTGTGGCCAGCATTGAAAGGCAGCTTGCTAGGTCTGTTCCACGTAAGGCCTCTAGCAAGTAGCACCTGGCTCCCACGCCTGCACTGTTTACTGAGATGCAGGAGAAAATAGATTTTTTTGATGACCGTTACTCCCTAGAGGAGCTGGGGATTTTCCCGGGCTCTGATTCCTCTGGGGATCAGCAGGTGGGCTGTGACAGTGACCCTGGGTCTGAGTCAGGATTCCTGGTTCCCTGTTAGTCTGTCTCACATTTTTGAGGTTTTGCACATTGCCCCCCCCCCCCCCCCCCCCCCCGAGGTGGCTAAGAGGAAATAGGACGAGTTTTTTCGTCCTGTTAAGCGGCGTCTGGAGTTCCCTGAGCAGAGTCATTTCACTAATATAGTGCTCAAGGAGTGGGAATGTCCTAGTAGATTGCCCGCGATGCCTAAGGGATTGGATAAGAAGTATCCCTTTCCTGCTGATTTGGTTAAGCGATGGTCGGGTCCCCCCGAGGTAGACGCGCCCGTTCTTGGTTTGTTCAAGACTTCAGTCATGCCTTCCCCTGACACTACTACCCTGCAGGACAGCGAGGACCGGCGTATGGATCAGCTGGCCTGCCATGCCTTTGCATTTGTGGGGGCTGGATGTTTTAGCCAAGGATGGTAGGCTGCCTCAGCCTTTTCGGGGGCCATCTGCTTCAGTTTCCTCCTTTCCCAGAGGAGGTCGAGGCCCCGTCTTTTCAGGTATCCGCAGGGGTTCTTGGGGCGTGGCAGATCTCGTGGCCGTCCTGGTCTCTCTTGGGACCCCAAGCCCAAACCTTCTCCCAAGCCCCCTCAGGCATGAGGAGGTGCCCTCACCTATCTGGGTCGGGGGACGGCTTCGGTTTTTTGCTCACGTCTGGAGGCTCCGCGTCTCAGACCGGTGGATTCAGTAGTTGGTGTCCTCCGGTTACAAGATTTTGCAGCCTGGCCGCCCCCCAGATTCATCAGATCCCGGATGTCTCACAACCCTCTGTCAGCTCAGGGGTTGCGCCTTGCGGTTCAACGTCTACTGGAGTCAGGGGTCATTTGCCTGGTGCCTTCCCAGGAACGGGGTCAGGGTTTGTAATCTGTTCACGGTCCCAAAAGAGGGCGGTTCCCTGAGGCCCTTCCTGGACTTGAAGGGTCTCAACAGGTTTGTCAGATTCAAGCACAGCACTTTCGCCTGGAGACCCTTCGCTCGGCTGTCAGTACCCTTCGCCCAGGCGATTTCATGACCTCCGTGGACATCAAGGATGCTTATCTTCATGTGCCAGTCTTTCCAGGTCATCAGAGATTTCTCAGGTTTGCTCTAGAGGATCAGCATTACCAGTTTGTGGCCTTACCGCTCGGTATTCACCAAGGTGCTGGTGGGCGTGATTGCTCTGCTGCGGCATCAGGGCATTCGCATCCTTCCTTACCTGGACAACATTCTGATTGCGGCTTAGTCTCTTCATCAGGCCGAAAAGGATACTCAGGTGGTGACCTCCACTCTCGAGTCCTTCGGCTGGGTGATCAACTTTCCCAAGTCTTCACTGTCTCCGTCCTTGGTGAGGTCCTTTCTGGGCATGACTCTGGATACTTCTCAGGTCAAGGTATTCCTGCCTCAGCTGAAAGTGGAGGGCCTTCAGAAGCAGGTCCGGGCTCTGCTCTTGTGTCCCCATCCCTCCATCCGGCAGGGGATGCAGTTAGTGGGCCTGATGGTGTCCTGCTTTGAGGCAGTCCCCTTTGCTCAGTTTCACATGAGGCCTCTTCAGTTGCACCTTCTGTCTGTTTGGAATCGGGACCCTGTTTGCCCGGATCAGGAACTTGTTCTGTCCCCCCTGGCCAGGCAGTCCCTCTCGTGGTGGCTGGACTCAAGGAACCTTCTAGTGGGCAGGACATTTCTGCCCCAGTGTTGGGAGACTGTCACCACAGATGCCAGTCTGACCGGTTGGGGGGGCTTTTGGAAGTCTCTGCAGTTCCAGGGTCAGTGGGGCCCCCAGGAGGCCCATGCTCCCATCAATGTCCTGGAACTGAGGGCGATCAGGTTGCTTCTGTCTTAGCTGACCACGCACCTTCGCGGTCGGGCTGTTCAGATCTGCTCTGACAACCAGACGGCGGTTGCCTACATCAATCATCAGGGAGGGACTCGGAGCAAGCGAACCCTCAAGGAAGTGTCCCTTGGGCGGAAGAGAATGTCCCTTGCATCTCGGCGGTCTACATTCCGGGGGTGGAAAACTAGGAGGCAGACTCCCTGAGCAGGGGGACATCTCGGCTGGGGGAATGGTCCCTCAGCAACAAGGTATTTCACTCCCTGTGTCCCCGCTGGTGTCAGCCGGATGTGGACCTGTTTGCGTCCCGCCACAATCACAAGCTTCCAAGATTTGTCTCCCTGTCGCAGGACCCTCTGGCCTTCGCCACGGATGCGCTAGCAATGCCTTGGACGGAGTTTCGGCTCCTCTGTGTTCCCTCCCTTTCCTCTGCTGGGCAGGGTGCTGCGCAAGATAGCCCAGGAAGGGGTACCAGCCATTTTGGTGGCCCCCTGTTGGCCAAGGAGGGTGTGGTTCGCAGACGTCGTGCAGTAGGCAGTAGATCAGTATGCCCTGCCCAAGGATCCAGATCTGCTCACTCAGGGACAACTGTGCCATCCCAATTTACAAACGCTGGCTTTAGCGGCTTGGCTGCTGAAACCTACATCTTGATGGATAAGGGGTTGCCTATGTTACCATGATTAGGGCTAGGAAGAAGTCCTCGTCCTTTATCTACTATAGGATTTGGCATGCTTTCATTGCCTGGTGTGAGTCTAGGTCTCTGCCTTGTAGGGTGTTTTCTATTCCCAGGATTCTAGATTTTTTGCAACATGCTTGGATTCGGGCCTTCAACTTAGTACCCCCAAGGGACAGGTGTCAGCCCTGGCAATCTTCTTCCAAAGATCTTTTGCCAATCACCGGTTGGTCAAGACTTTCTTTCAGGGAGTTGCTCATGTGCGTCCACCACGTAAGGCTATGCTACCTGTTTGGGATCTAAATCTGGTGTTGTCTGCTCTGCAGGGTCCTCCCTTTGAGCCTATCAGTGGGGCCGCTTTGCCCATTATGACTCTTAAGGTTGCCTTCCCGGTGGCCATTACTTCGGTCAGGCGAGTTTCTGAGCTGGCAGCTCTCTCCATCAAACCTCCTTATTCCAAGTATGTCTCACACCCTGCTTCGGAAATATTAATTACACGTGGGTTATGTCCAGTAGAGGGCGAACTTCTGCAGAGATGACTAGAAAAAAAGAAGCCCCTCCCGGTCCATTAATACCTGGGACCTCTCACACATTCCCCAGTCTTCGTCTCTGCAGATGGCGAGCAAGTCAGAAGATGGCTGTCTCCTTCCTTTGCAGGTAAGGGTTTACACCCGGCCAATTTATCCCTATTTCTGCCCGGACCTTGTTTTAAATAGATTACTATGCCTCCCAGCCTCGGCTGTAGGTCCGGGCGAGGGTAGCTTACACCTTAGTGGTGTACTAACTAGGAGCCATGCTCCTCCGTGAGACCCCCAACAAGGGGTAGGCGGATACCAGGTTCAGGATCCTGGTTTGGGATGCCCTGTCCGTTTGGTCCCTGCACTGCGTTAGGCAGCTTGGGTGCCCCCCTCCCCACCTGTTGATCCCTGTGCCTGGATCATGGGGGGGGGGGGCTGTCCCTCCCTTTTATTTCAGCTTGTCCTGGCTGGATATTTTTGATTGTATGTGTGTGAGTGAGTGTATGTGGGTGTTTCACATTGCCAGGCCGCATCTGGTGGACGGCGGCCTGGAGTCCAGGCCGGCTCCGTGGCGTGCTGGGAGCCCGGCCATTGTTCCTTCTCCTCACTCAGTTAGGAGAGGGGGCGGGGCTGGGAGCTCGCGCGCTGACGTACCCCGCCCCCCTCTCCTCGGCGCCCACGGAGGTTCCCAGCCAATGGCTAGGAACCGCGGTTCCTCTTCCTTACAGGAGGGGGCGGGGCCACGCGCAGCGCACGATCCACGCAGGCCCGCCCCTCTTCTTTCACTTGGCATTGCTGCTGCCGCTGGTGTGGTCCAGTCGCCATTTTGCTTGGTCCTAACTGTGAGTGCCCTGCGGGGCTTGTATGCTTATCCTTTTGTCTGATTGTACATAGGAATGTGTATGTACCCCGCCTTGTTGGCTGCATGTTTGGTTGTTATAGACCTTTTGGTGTATATATGTGTGTATGTATATATATATATATATATACATGTTTATACATACATTTAGAGATATATTTGTGTCTGTTAATGGCCCTTTTTGCTTATGGTACCCCCTTTTTATTATGTCTTCCAGGGGAATTGTCTTCCTTGTTAGTTAAAAGGGGTTCTCTCCCCGTCCTTAGGTCCCTCATTCAAAATTGGGGCTTTACAAATCATCCCACTAACGGACGTTAAGGGGCATCCCGGGTGGCTTACTAGCGTAATTCCCACTGGTCATTGCGACTGCCATAAAAAATCACCGTATGGAGGCTTCCCAGGATACCGGGCTCGGGATCCCTTCGGGGCAATCCCGGCAGTGTGTGGTTTGTGGGGTATCCCTTGCGGGGGATAATGTGCTCAGCAGGCCATTACGCGGCAGTCCGGGTCCCAGGCGTCTGGGTCAGCACCGCCGGCCTCATCACCTACACCTCCACGCCTGGCTTTGACCCCAAGTGATGTGATCATTAGCGGGGAGTCGCAATCTGATGTCTGTGCTAAAAAAAAAAAAAGATTGCTAGCTCTGTGGCCCGGAAGGCCCAGCTAAGCGAAGGCATTTGGCACCGGCTGTGCTGGGTTTTGATTATGAGGAATATAACTCCTTTGACTGGTCTGATTATTCCCCGCTTGAAGAAGGGGAATTGTTTTCAGACTCTGAAGGCTCTGATGATCAGCAGTTCTTTGATGCTGGGCAGGAGCGTGGGGATACTGTGGATACCCCCAGACTTCTGGCCCATATTCTTGAGGTTCTTGCTATTTCCCCTCCGCAGAAAGGGGGAATTTTTGGGGGCCACTAAAGCTCGCCTTGAGTTTCCTGATCAGAAGCATTTTGACAAATTGATTCTTAAGGAATGGGAAAGGCCCAGCCGGCTTCCCGGGGTCCCTCAGGGGTGGAATAGGAAGTATCCCTTTCTGGTGGACATGGTGAAGCGCTGGTCGTCACCCCCAGAAGTCGATGCTCCGATTCTGGGGTTGTCCAACACATCGGTTGTGCATTCACCAGACTCCACCACGCTGAAGGATGATGAGGACCGTCGTCTTGATCAAATGGCGTCACACGCTTTTGCCAGTGTGGGTTCGGCCCTGCGCCCCGTTTGTACTTCAGCTCTCACGGCCGTGGCTACCAGATCTGTAATTAGGGGCCTGTTGAATGGTCCCCATCTTAACCCTGCTAGTGATGAGTTTGCAGCGCTTACGAGGTGTGATTTGTTCATGACCTTTGTTTTATCAGCTTTGGGCGATACAATATGCATGTGTAGTAGAACCTCGGCTTTGCTTGTGGCTATACGCCGATCGGTTTGGTTGCGCCAATGGGCGGCTTATATGCCGGCTAAGAAGGCGCTCTCAGGGCTACCCTTCTTGGGTATGCGCCTGTTTGGAGATTAATTGGACTCGGTGGCGAAAGGAGGAAAGCTGCCACAACGCAAAACGCAACGCCGCTCCTTTCGGGGTGCAGGCTCCTTTAATCCTTCCTTTCGTGGCTCTCGAGCAAGCAGGGGAGTTGCTTACTCTGCGTTCAGAGGTGACTCCTGGGGTAGGGGCCGAGGATGTGCCCGCCCCGGAACTGCCTGGGGTGTCAAACCCAAGGCTGCTGCCAAGCTCTCTCAGCAATGAGGGGGCGCCCTCACCCTCGCGGGTGGGGGGACGGCTACGGCACTTCGCCCAGGTCTGGACCCGGGAGGTCACAGACAAATGGATCCTGGAAGTGGTCTCTTCCGGGTACAAGCTGGAGTTCGAGTTCCGGCCTTCTCCCAGATTCCTCAGGTCTCGGGTTCCTTCGGATCCCCGGGCCACGCAGGGGCTGTTGTTGGCAGTACAAAATCTTCTGGAGTTGGAAGTCATTTGCCCGGTGCCCTTCTCAGAGAGACGCCGGGGCTATTATCCAACCTTTTTACAGTGCCCAAAAAGGATGGTTCCATAAGACCCATTCTGGATTTAAAGATTCTCAACAGGTTCATCAGGACCAAGAAATTTTGCATGGAGTCTCTGCGCTCAGCCATCAATCCTCTTCGTCCAGGGGACTTTATGACGTCCATAGACATCAAGGACGCTTATCTTCATGTGCCGATCTTCCCAGGTCATCAGCGGTTTCTCAGGTTTGTGGTGGGAGATCAGCACTATCAGTTTGTGGCTCACCCGTTCGGGCTGCCCTCGGCACCAAGGGTATTCACCAAGGTTTTGGCGAGTATAATGGCTTTTCTCAGGGCCCAGGGCAGTCGCATTGTGCCGTATCTGGACGACCTTCTCATCACGGCATCCTCTCTCAGCCAGGCAGAGCTGGACACCAGGCCGGTGGTGACATCGCTGGAGATGTTTGGTTGGTTGATCAACTACCCCAAGTCTTCTCTCTCCCCGTCAAGGGAGGTTTCCTTTCTGGGCATGAATCTGGATACCATTCAGACCAGAGTGTTCCTGCCTCAGTCGAAGGTGCAGATGGTTCAAGATCTGATACTTCTTCTTCTGTCCAACCCTCGCCTGTCCGTCCGGCAAGGGATGAGGCTGGTGGGGTTGATGGTGGCCTCCTTCGAGGCAGTTCCCTTTGCTCAGTTTCACATGAGGCCTCTTCAATGTCATCTGTTAGCGGCTTGGCACGGATGCCCTCTGTCTTTGGATCAGTCATTTGTGATGTCTCCCCTGGTTCGGCGGTCTCTTTAGTGGTGGCTGGAACCGAGGAATCTTCTGAGGGGCAGATCTTTTCTGGCCCCTTGTTGGGAGAAGGTCACCACGGATGCCAGCCTGTCAGGCTGGGGGGGGTTTCTGGAAGGAACATCAGTTCCAGGGGCTGTGAGGTCCTCAAGAGGCTCACACCCCCATCAACGTCTTGGAGCTGAGGGCTATCCGGTTGGTGCTGTTGCACTTGACGCATCACCTCCAAGGCTTACCGGGTCAGGTTCGATCAGACTATCGGACAGCGGTTGCTTACATCAATCACCAAGGAGGGACTTGCAGCAGGAGTGCCCTCAGGGAAGTTTCTCTGATTCTGATTCTTGCATGGGTTGAGAGCAATGTTCCATGCATCTCGGCGGTGTACATTCCGGGTGTGGAGAACATGGAAGCGGACGCCCTCAGCAGGGGGTCCTCTCGTCGAGGGGAATGGTCTCTCAACAACAAGGTATTTCTTTCCATTTTGTCACAAGTGGGGGTTCCCGGAGGTGGATCTCTTTGCCTCCCGTCACAACCACAAGCTCCCAGTTTTTTTGTCTCAGGATCCTCTGGCTCTGGCAGTGGATGCCATGTCCCTTTCCTGGAGGGATCTGGGTCTCCTGTACATGTTTCCTCCCTTCTCCATGGTGGGCAGGGTGGTGCGCAAGCTGGTTAAAGAGGATGTGCCAGCAATTCTGTTGGCTCCAAGGAGGCCAAGACAGGTGTGGTTCACAGACGTTGTGCGGCTGGCGGTCAATCAGTTCAGGTTGCCCCTGTTTTCGGATCTGGTCACTCAGGGTCAGCTTTGTTACCCCAATTTACAAACGCTGGCTTTGACGGCATGGCTGCTGAAACCTCTATTCTAAAAGATGAAAGTTTGTCTGATGCCGTGATCCAGACACTTGTTAGGGCTAGGAAGAAGTCTTCCTCTAACATCTACTACAGGACTTGGCGGTCCTATGTTGATTGGTGCGAGGCTAGGGCCTCACCTTGTAGGGTGTTTTCGATTCCCAGGATTTTGGAGTTTCTTCAACACGGTTTGGACCTGGGTTTTCAGCTTAGTACCTCGAAAGGGCAGGTTTCCGCCCTGGCGGTTTTCTTTCAAAGGTCTTTTGCTCTCCACCCTTTGGTTAAGACTTTTTTCCAGGGGGTCACTCATGTGCCGCCCCCTCGAAAGCCTTTGTTGCCTGTTTGGGACTTGAATTTGGTTCTGTCGGCTCTCCAGGGGCCTCCTTTTGAGCCGATGCAGGATGTTGCACTTTCCTTTCTCACGCAAAAGGTTGCCTTTTTGGTGGCTATTACCTCTGTTCGATGTGTTTCTGAGTTGGCGGCTCTGCCTATTCAGGCCCCTTGCTTTGAAAGACATCAGGACAAGGTGGTCTTCCGTTTTAAGACAGATTTCCTACCTAAAGTGGTCGCTGCCTTCCATCTCAATCAGGATGTGGTTCTCCCTTCCTTGTGTCCTAAGCCTAGCAATGACAAGGAGAGGGTCTCTCTTTGGATGTTGTTCGTTGTGTGACGTACTATTTGGTGGCTACTTCTCCTTTCTGTAGGACGGACGCCTTGTTTGTGGTGCCCTCTGGGCCCAAGAAGGATTTGGCGCCCGTCAAGTCTACCATTAGTAAATGGATATGTCTGGCCATTGTTGGGGCCTATACTGCCAAGGGGAGGGATCCCCCTTTTCAGATCACTGCTCATTCTACTCGTGCTGTTGGGGCTTCCTGGGCTTTTCAGCACCAGGCTTCTGTTGAACAAGTTTGTACAGCTGCTACTTGGTCTTCTGTTCATACCTTTTCCAAGTTTTATAAGGTTGATGTGCGGGCCTCAGCGAATGCTGTTTTTGGCCGCAAAGTTCTGCAAGCTGCAGTGGTTTAATTTGTGCACTTTTGCCTGTTGGGATCCCCACCCTTTTTGGACACTGCTATTGGATGTCCCACGTGTAATGAATATTTCCGAAGCAGGGTGTGAGGCATACTTGGAATAATACCATTTTGTGATTACTCACCTGTAAAATGGGTATTATAAGTATTTCTCACACCTTGCTTGGATCCTCTATATGGTGATACTTTTTTCTCATAGATTTTATTTGCTCTTCCTGGTCCCCTTACTGCTTTCTTATACTGGGGAATGTGTGGGAGGTCCCAGGTATTTATGGACCGGGAGGGGCTTTTTTTTTCTAGTCATTTCTGCAGAAGTTCGCCCTCTACTGGACATAACCCACGTGTAATTAATATTTTCGAAGCAGGGTGTGAGACATACTTATAATACCCATTTTACAGGTGAGTAATCACAAAATGCTATTATTTTGAGCGGCATCAGGATAAGGTGGTGTTTCGGCTTAAGCCGGTTTTCTTGCCTAAGGTTGTGTCTGCTATTCATCTCAATCAGGACATTGTTTTGCCTTCTCTGTGTCCTAATCCTGCTAATTCCAAGGAGTGGACACTTCAATCTCTGGATGTTGTCAGGGTCCTGAAGTTTTATTTGGTTGCTACTGAGTCTTTCAGGAAATCTGACGCTCTTTTTGTTCTTCCTGCTGGACCTAGGAAGGGTCTGCCTCCAGCTAAATCCACTATCAGCAAGTGGATCCGTCAGGCGGTGGAGCAGGCCTATTCTGCTAAGGGGAAGGTTCCCCCTTTTCGGGTTACTGCTCATTCCACTCGTGCTATTGGTGCATCTTGCCTGGTATAAGCACACATCTATCCTAAGATAAAGAGTACATACAGTATACACATAAGGGCAGACTAGATGGACCGTATGTTCTCCTTCTGCCGTCAACCTTCTATGTTTCTATCTTGGGCCTTTCAGCACCAGGCTTCTGTTGAACAAGTTTGTAAGGCTGCAATTTTTTCTAAGTTTTACAAGGTTGATGTTAGGGCGCTGCTTTTGGTCGCAAAGTTCTTCAGGCGGCAGTGGTTTAAACTGCCCGCCGTTGTTCTTTGGGGATCCCACCCTACTTTACGGACACTGCTTTTGGACGTCCCAAGCGTAAAGAATTTGGTGAAACAGTACGTGCTGTATACCTGGAAAAATACAATTCTGTGAGTACTCACCTGTAGAATTGATTTTGTAGTATACAGCACGTCCTGTTTCACCCCTCCCTTGTTATCATTATTCTTGGTTAGCTCTGTATGATGATTTGTTCAGATGTTTGGTTGGGGTTTCCTTCATTATTATTTCCCTGGCTTCTTGTCTAACTGCTTTGTAACACTGGGAATTTGTGGGAGGTTCCTGTCCTTTTATAGGGCCGGGAGACGCCACAAGTCTCTTCTGCAGTCCAAAGAATTTGGTGGAACAGGACGTGCTGTATACTACAAAATTAATTCTACAGGTGAGTACTCTCAGAATTTTTGCCATGCATGGCACGGCCTGCTTCACCCCACCCTTGTTACGTTGTTCTTGGTTTCCTCTTTATGGTGATTGTTCCAAATTAGTTGGGGTTGTTATCTTTATTAGTTCCCGGTTCTTGTATCACTGTTTGTCAACTACTGGATAAGTCTATGGTGATTCCATTTCTATATGGTACCGGGCGGAGCCACAACTCTTCTGCAGTGCACTGCGCCACCTTGTGGCGGAATACCCAGATGTAATGACTTTGTGAAGCAGTCCGTGCCATGCATGGTGAGTACTCACAGAATTTTTTTTTTTCTTTTAAACATTTTCTCTATAACATGCGCAAGACAATATATGTATTAAAGTGGACCAAAAGCCAGGATTTTGACTATCCTGGGTTTTGGTCTTTATTCCCGGAACACCCCAATCCGGGATGCCCCATTGTGTGAAATACCCAAGGTCACCCAATCTAACTCACTTTTCCATGGTCCTACAGTGCATACGCGGCCTCTCGTCCAATCAGCGCGCGACCGAGCACGACGGCAGCCGTATCCCTCAAGCCTCATGGAGTGTGCTCGCACTGGCCATTCTAAAATGCCCAGGGTAGAGAGAGTCAAACGGCCCTGGAATCTTATAGAATAAGTCCCTATCGGGCCTGGGTTTTGGTCCACTTTAAAGTGCTAAAGCATTGTTGTATAAGAGGATAACATGTATAATATCAGTGACCTAGTTGCTATTCATGTGAACTAGCTTTCTGAACTTTGTTTTAATTTGATGGTCATTACTTGTAGAACAACTGTGCATACATTAAGCTCCAGTTTTGTCTTTCCACAGCATACTGGAATGTGAGGGCTTACCGCTTGTAAACAGTCAGAGCTGTGACCCATATGCTACTGTGTCTTTAGTTGGCCCATCTAGGTAAGTAGGTTTGTTGGTGCTTTAAAATTATTTTTGGTGCAGCGAGCCAGATCAATACTTCATTCTGTGTCCAATATTTGTTAGCACCTTTTGTACTTTTCCTTCCTCGCTCCCCTCTAGGCGTGCGCACCCCCACGCCGGGCATTCACAGAGGGCCGGCGCGGGGCGTGCACGCCTAGAGGGGCGCGAGGGAGGCGGCGGCGGAGGAGCCACGGACAAGCGGCTGTCAAATCCCTTGTCCGTCGGCGTGGGGAGAGGTGAGTTTTTAGGGTGATTGGGGGGGTTTCACACAGCGGGGCACCCCGATCGGGGGTGCCCCACCGAAGTGGACCAAGACCCAGGATAGTCAAAATCCTGGGTGTTGGTCCACTTTAAAAGAACAGTCCGCACCAAGTCATCTTCACTAGTTGTATTTGGTTGCTTTTTTTTGTACATACTGTACATTTGTTCTGCTAGTGTGCCTCTAGGACTAGGGAACTTATTGTCCATATCTGTACTCTCTTCAAGATATGTTTTTTATATTGCTTTTGATAACATTTGTTACTGGCAGACTAGATTCATATTCTCAACTTCTGTATATTGTTAATACACCATGTGCACAATGATTAAAGAGATTGCAGTGTCCATTCTAAGCTGTCTCTTTGCCTTGGGCACTGAACTAAAGGAGAATTTCTCTGCCTGATCCAGACCACAAATACAATCCCATGACATCTATCTAGTTCACAGTTTATCAACCTGTGGTATGTGGACCCCAGGGGGTACTCAGCAATGTTCAAGGGTGCACAAACATGGATGGTATTACAGATTTGGTATATTTAAGCCCCCTTAAGAAGTGCCACAAGGACAACTACCTACTCATTATTCTAAGTATACAGTACGTCCTGCTCCAGATATAATACTTACACTTGGGCTATCCTCCGCCAGAGGGCGCTGTGCACTGCAGACATGCAAAAACAGGCTCCTCCCGGCCCTTCATATACCCAGGGACCTCCCACAAATCCCCAGATTTCTCTGCAGTGCTGACTGCGAAGACATGAAGTATCACTCTATCGCAGGTGAGCGGGGCTATTACAGCCTGCGGCCCTGTTGGACTACCCCCACCCGTCCTATTTGTGATGTGCCTCCCAGCCTGGGCTACGCTGGTCGGGTGAAGGTAGGCAGCACCATGCGTGCTTAACGGAGCCATGCTCCACCGCAGTCCCCCACCATAGGGTAGGCGGTTTAGGCTGATGGTGAGCCTTTAGGGGATGCCCCTCCCGCTTAATTGTCCCACGCCCCGTGTAGCGGTGGACCCTGTGTAAAGGGTCGCCATCCTCCCTCGTTCCCCCCCCTAGCCCGGGGGGAAAGAAAGGGGGGGGGGGGTTTGTGAGTATGGCGGCCTTAGTGTACCCTATTACACGCTTATGGCCTCGGTGTCGTGTTTGACTGGGAATGGATGTCAGAGCCGCGCTGTGTACTTTTTACTCTTGGTAGCCGCCGCGCCCCTTCTATATGGCTGTACAGCACAGGCGGCGGTGGCTTTGTGGATGCTGCTGCGTCTTTTTCTTAATCTGTAGTGGCTCTGCTGCGGTAATCCACTCGATCATTCCTTCAGGCGTCACTGCCCTGTTCTTTTTTCTCTATTTGCATCGCGTTTTCTGAGCTTTGCGCTCTCCGGGGGTGGGGGGGGGAGGCGGGGCCCTGACTTGACGCACTCCGTGTCACGATTTGGCGCCCGCGTCACCTTCAGCTCTGTCCCTCCCTTCGAGGATCGTTTAGCACCATTCTTGTTCGCGCGCACGTGTTGAAGACCGTCCTCCCCCGCTGTCTGTAAGTGCCCTCGCGGGCGACCATATACTTTCCTTATACTTACCTGTATCTTACCTTTATTACACCTTGCGCATGGCTCTGACATTCCTGTCCCTCTTATGTCTTTCAGACCGTGAATTCCGGTGGCTTCTCCCGGCCCGGTGTATCTCCCGGTTGAGACTATTAAAATTACTCCCACTTCCCCGCGGGTTATTGGGGCATCCAGGGTAGCTTACAGCGTCAATCCCTACTGGCCTATTGTGCCGATACAATCACCATATGGAGGCGTCCCAGGATATTGTGAACGGGGTTCCTTCGGGACAAGCCCGGCTGTGTGTAGCTTGTGGGGTCTTACCTAGCAGCGGTGACCATGCACGGGTCTGTGTTCCTTGTGCACAGCAGGCTTTATCGGTTCTTCCTGCCTCTTCAGTGGCTGGGCCTGCACCTCGCCTCACTTCACCTACTCCCCCCAAGCCTGAGTCTAACCCCCAATACAAGCGGGGATTCTCATCCTGACATGGCTACTAGACTGGCCAGTGTTGAAAGATTGCTTGCTAGCTCGCTAGCGCACAAGGCCACCGCTAAGAGGCGGCATTTAACCCCTGAATCTGTTCCCTATGGAATCTGACTTGTTGCAGCCTTACGGCCAACCCCTCTCGGACGAAGGGGAGCTGTTCTCTGACTCGGGGTCATGACGAATCTGGTTCCGAGGACCACTGGTCCTCGGATGATATTGACAGATTGCTGGCTCAGATATTTTAAGTTTTGTCCATCTCTCCCCCTGTTGCGGCTCCCAGGCAAAGGGGTGAGCTTTTTCATACTGCTAAGGCTCGTCTTGAATTTCCAGAGCAAACCCATTTCAATAGCCTTGTGGTTAAGGAATGGGAACATCCCAGCAGACTGCCTGGGATTCCTAAGAGTGTGGATAGAAAGTATCCCTTCCCGGCTGACTTGGTTAAGTGCTGGTCATCGCCCCCCGAGCTCGATGCTCCTATTCTAGGGTTGTCTAACACCTCTATTATGTACTCCCCTGACACTACTACGCTACGGGACTCTGAGGACCGGCGTATTGATAAATTGGCATGCTATGCCTTTGCATTTGGGGGAGCGACCTTGCGCCCGGTTTGCGCCTTAGCCATTACGGCAGTAGCGCTCAGGGCCATGGTCAGGAATGCGCTCGATGGCACAGATGAGTTGCCCTCTGATACTGTCAATGCTCTGTCTAACTGGGATGTGTTCATAAACTTTATCCTGTCTGCATCGGACGATGCTATAAAGATGTGTGCCAGATCTTCTGCCTTGGCGGTAGCTATACGCCGCGCGGTTTGGTTGCGACAGTGGGCTGCTGACAATGCCGCTAAGAAAGCCCTTACTGGGCTTTCATTTAAGGGGCTACACCTGTTTTGAGACCGGCTAGACCTCTTCGCCAAAGGAGGCAAGTTACCCCAGCGCAGGCGGCAGATTTGGCCCTTTCGAGGCAAGGGCACCCTTTCAATCCCCTACCGTGGGGCTAAACAGGGAAAAGGGGTGTCCTTCGCTGGGTCCCGCGCAGATTCCTGGCACAGGAATAGAGGGCGCCGTCCCGGTTCCTCCTGGGGGCCCAAGCCCAAAGCCCCTCCCAAGACCCCTCAGGCATGAGGGGGCGCCCTCGCCCGTCAGGGTGGGGGGACGTCTGCAGCACTTCGAGCACGTCTGGCGGCGCCACGTCTCAGACCAGTGGATTCAGGAGGTAGTGTCCTCCGGCTACAAGATTTTGCTGTACGGCCCCCCACCAGATTCATTGGGTCCCGAATCCCTCAAGACCCTGCCTCAGCCCAGGTCTTGTTGCTGCCGTGCAGGGTCTCCTGGAGCTAGGGGTCATTTTCAAGGTCCCCTTTGGAGACAGGGGCACGGGGTTCTACTCCAACCTTTTCACAATACCCAAAAAAGATGGGTCAGTCAGGCCCATTCTGGATTTAAAAATCCTCAACAAATTTGTCAAGAACAGGCATTTCCGCATGGAAACTCTGCGCTCGGCCATTGGCTCCCTGCGCCCAGGGGACTTCATGACGTCAGTAGACATCAAGGACGCTTGCCTTCACATCCCGCTGTTTCCAGGACACCAAAGGTTTCTCAGATTTGCACTGAAGGATCTGCATTACCAATTTGTGGCCTTGCCATTCGGCCTTACGTCAGCTCCCAGGGTGTTCACCAAGGTGCTGACAGGGGTGATGTCCCTGATAAGGCTAAGGGGCATACGCGTGCTGCTCTACCTGGACGACATCCTCATCACCTCTCGGTCTCTGCGGCAGGCAGAGTTAGACACTCAACTGGTAGTGTCCACCCTGGAGTTCTTCGGCTGGGTGATCAATTACCCCAAGTCCTCTCTGTCCCCCTCCTCGGTGACTCAGTTCCTGGGAATGATTCTGGATACGGTTCAGTCACGGATATTCCTTCATCAACAGAAGGTGGAAGCTCTGACTGCGCAGGCCAGGTTCCTGCTCTCGTGCCCACAGCCCTCCATCAGGCAGGGAATGCAGCTGGTGGGCCTGATGGTGGCGAGCTTCGTTGCGGTGCCCTTTGCTCAGTTCTATTTGAGACCTCTACAGCTTCACCTTCTGTCAGTATGGGACAAGAACCCAGCTTCTTTGGACGGGGTCTGTGTGCTTCCCCCCTTGGTCAGGTGGTCCCTTGCGTGGTGGCTGGACCTCGGGAACTTGATAGGGGGCAGGTCTTTTCTGGCCCCTTCCTGGGAGACGGTCACAACAGATTCCAGTCTGTCAGGTTGGAGGGGATTCTGGAAGTCCCTGCGCTTCCAGGGGACGTGGGGTCCGCAGGAGGCCCATTTACCCATCAACATTCTGGAATTGTGGGCAGTCCGGTTGGTACTGGAGCGGTTGACCCAACACCTGAGGGGTCTGTCGGTCCAGGTGCGCTCAGACAACAGGACGGCGGTTGCCTACATCAACCATCAGGGAGGGACCCAGAGCAAAGGTGCCTCAGATTATGACATGGGCGAAGGCCAATCTACAATGCATCTCGGCTGTTTACATCCCGGGGGCGGAGTATCTGCTTGCAGATGCTCTGAGCAGGGGGACTTCCGGTCAGGGAGAGTGGTCCCTCTGCAACAGGGTATTCCAGTCCCTGTGTCACCGTTGGGGTCTACCGGATGTGGACTTGTTTTCGTCCCGTCACAACCACAAGCTCCCGGCCTTCGTATCCCTGTCTCAGGATCCTCTGGCCTTGGCCACGGATGCCCTGTCCATGTCATGGAAGGAGTTTTGGCTCCTGTATGTATTTCCACCATTCCCCCTGCAGAGCAGGGTTCTGCGCAAGGTTGCTCTGGAGGGGGTGCCTGTGATTCTGGTGGCCCCCCGGTGGCCAAGAAGAGTGTGGTTCGCAGACGTGGTTCAAATGGCAGTAGACCAGTACGATCTGCCAGGGGTGCCAGATCTGCTAACTCAGGGCTCCCTACGCCATCCCAATTTACAAACGCTGGCTTTGACGGCCTGGCTGCTGAAACCTCCATCTTAATGGAGAAGGGTTTGTCTGCCTCTGTGGTAGGTACTATGGTGCAGGCTAGGAAGAAGACTTCTGCTTCTATCTATTATAGAGTATGGCGTACCTACATTGACTGGGGTGAGTCTAGGTCTCTTCCCTGTAGGGAGTTCTCTGTTCCCAGGGTTCTGGAGTTCTTACAGCATGGTTTGGAGTTGGGTCTAAAACTCAGTACTCTGAAGGGTCAGGTTTCTGCCCTGTCCGTCTTCTTTCAGAAGACTTTTGCTCAGCATCATTTGGTTAAGACCTTCTTTCAGGGGGTCACTCATGCGCGTCCCCCTCACAAACCTGTGGTCCCAGTTTGGGATTTAAACTTTGTTTTATCTGCCTTGCAGGGTGCTCCCTTCAAGATGCTGCTCTGGCTGTTCTTACTCTCAAGGATGTCTTTTTGGTGGCCATAACTTCGGTTAGGCGTGTGTCTGAGCTGGCTGCTCTATCCATTCACTCTCCCTACTATGAGAGACACCAGGACAAGGTGGTGTTCCGCTTCAAGACGGATTTTCTGCCCAAGGTTGTGTCTGCTTTTCATTTGAATCAGGACATTGTTCTTCCTTCCTTGTGTCCCAATCCTAGTAATGACAAGGAAAGGGTTCTGCATTCTTTGGATGTGGTCAGGTGTTTGAAGTATTACCTGGTTGTCACTGCGGCTTTCAGGAAGACTGATGCTCTCTTTGTTGTGCCTTCTGGGCCTAGGAAGGGTTTGGCTCCTGCCAAGTCTACTATCAGCAAGTGGATCCGTCAGGCTGTGGTTCAAGCCTATTCTGCTAAGGGGAGGATTCCTCCTTTCCGTCTTACTGCTCATTCTACTCGTGCTATTGGGGCCTCCTGGGCCTTCCAGCACCAGGCTTCTGTGGAACAAATTTGCAAGGCCGCTACTTGGTCTTCTGTTCACACCTTTTCAAAGTTTTACAAGGTTGATGTTCGGGCCTCAGCTGATGCTGCGTTTGGCCGCAAGGTTTTGCAGGCGGTAGTAGTTTAAGCTACGTGCCGTTGCCTTTTTTGCTGGGGATCCCACCCTACTGTTATGGACACTGCTATTGGATGTCCCAAGTGTAAGTATTATATCTGGAGCAGGACGTACTGTATACTTAGAATAATACAATTCTGTGAAATACTCACCTGTAGAATTGGTATTATACGTATACAGTATGTCCTGCTCCACCCCACCCTGGTTTTTGCATTATTCTGGATCCCCTGTATGGTGATTGTTGTTGTTGTTGTTATCATTACCAGTTTTTTTGGTGGTTGGTTTCTCCCGGCTTCTGGTTCGCTGCTTTTCAATGCTGGGGATTTGTGGGAGGTCCCTAGGTATATGAAGGGCCGGGAGGAGCCTGTTTTTGCATGTCTGCAGTGCACAGCGCCCTCTGGCGGAGGATAGCCCAAGTGTAAGTATTATATCTGGAGCAGGACGTACTGTATACGTATAATACCAATTCTACAGGTGAGTATTTCACAGAATTGTATTTTTGCTACCTGAATATTTGATCGCCTCCTTGGGGGTACTTGGTTGTAACTGCTTGTCACTTGGGGGTACTTGGTGTAGAAAAGTTGAGAACCACTGGTCTAGTTGACACTCCATTGGTTGGGGCATGTTGATGGCTAAAATGGAGCTTTCAACACGTGTCAAAGCTTATCTCAATGTAATGCAATGCACACAGTGTGCTTGTATGAAACAGAAGACATGAATAAAATTAGGTAAAATTTTAAGCAGCACAAAACCCATAAACCAATCTCATGTGCCCCCTCCCCACCCGTGTATTACAAAAGTGCTGTGGGCGCTGCTGGAAAAGATACGTTTACCAGCAACCCCTGGAGGTTTCACACAGAGGAGTATCCCAATTTCAGTAGGCAGTAGGTTTGGGAGTTCACTTTGAGACCATTGAAGTGGAGCTCTGTACTAGTTACTGGCCCAGCCACAGGCCTATTTATCTGGTCCATCAAGGGTCGCTTATCTCTTTAGTAAATAAAACCATTTAAGATGTGTTTTCCAATTTTTCTTGACATTTCCACTTTGTCGTGTTCAGTGGTGGTTGGGTTTCAGGCCTCCTTATCTTGGTCATATATCGGAGCATTGAATTCCTTGTACTTCTGGACACAACATGGAGGATGCAGTTTTGGAATATGACGGCAATAGAGAATAGAGGCTTCCTAGCCACTTCAGTATGATTTCTCACAAATCTTTGGCAGTTGATTTGCATCTTTATTCTAAGTATACAGCACGTCCTTTGCAGAAGATATTCCTTACTCTTGGGTTATACATCAAGTAGATGGCGCTGGCTCCTCCCGGCCCCATATATAGCAGGGACCTCCCACAAATTCCCCAGTTCTTCTCTGCAGTCTGGGCTGCGATGACTAGAAGATGGCTCTCTCTCTACTCGCAGGTGAGTCTGTGGCCCTGTAGGACTATTCCCACCCGTTTCCTTTTACTGCCTCCCAGCTTAGGCTTCACTGGTTCGGGTGAAGAAAGGCAGCACCGCTGTCAGGTGCTAAGGAGCGCTGCTCGAACTGCAGTCCCCCACCAAAGGGTAGGCGGTATAGGCCCATGGTGAGCCTTATGGGATGCCCCTGTAGTGTATTGTGTTTGATCCCTTTTGAATTGATTGCACCGGTTTCTTTTGCTGCTGCCGCACGCATGTACTACGCGGTCAGCGGTGACATCGCCTCAGGCGCTGCTACGCCATCATTGGCTGGCCTTGTCAGGTGGGCGCGTTTTCGCACTCTTCAGAGGGGGGCGGGCCTTGCGGCTGATGCATTCTGCATCACTGTCTCCGCGGCCCGCCCCTCGAGCTATATGCGAGCACCATTTTAGCTCTCTGCTGCGTGTGTCTGGCATTTCCCTATCGCGGTCCGTAAGTGCCCCTGCGGGCTGATTTATTTTGTATTTCTCTGTATTGCATATTGCTTATGGGATCTTATGTCTTGCAGGCGGGTCAAACTTTGTGGTTTCTCCTGGTCCTATCCCCTCTATTTAGTGTTAACTCTTATTGGAGGGCTATTGTATTCCCTTACCTCCCACTTCCCTAGTGGGTTATTGGGGCATCCCGGGTTGCTATTATTAGCGTCAATCCCTATTGGCCTGTTGTGCCGTGATAATCACCATATGAAGGCCTTCTCAAGATAATGTGCTCGGGTTTCCTTCGGGACAAGCCTGGTTGTGTGTGGGGTATCCCCTGTCAGTGACGACCAGCAGGCGCTTGCGCTGCAGTCTGGGTTACCTGCGGCTGGGCCTAGTGCTGTGCCCCCTCTGGCTTCGCCTACCCCCCCACGCTTACACCTGACTCCCAGTGAGGTGCATACCAGTGGGGAGTCTCAACCTGATTTGGCTGCCTGGGTAGCCAGCATTGAAAGGCATATTGCCGAGTCTGGCCCGTGTAAGGCTCCTGCTAAGCGGCGGCATCTGGCACCCGGTGTTACTCTTTTTCCTGTGGAAGCTGAGGAGTTTTTTGATATTACTGGATATACCCCCCTGGAAGAGGGGGAATTCTCTGATTCAGAATAATCTGAGGATCAGCCTAGGGGTTATGCTGAGTCTGGGTCTGACCCATGAGCTTCAGATGATACTGACAGACTTTTGGCTCACATTTTTGCTCTGTATCTCTCCTGTTGCCGTGGCCCAGCTGCAGCAGGGGGAGCTGTTACATATTATTAAACCACGCTTGGAGTTTCCTGAACAAACTCAGTTTAATAATCTGGTGCTCAAAGAGTGGGAAGGGCCTAGCAGGCTTCCCGGGGTACCTAAGAGGTATCCCTTTCCCGCTGAGATGGTTAAACGTTGGTCATGTCCTCCCGAGGTAAATGCACCAGTTCTGGGGTTGTCTAACACATCCGTCGTGCATTCCCCTGACTCTACTACACTGAGGGATGGGGAGGATAGGCGCATTGATCAGCTGGCTTGCCATGCCTTTGCCTGTGTGGGGACCGCGCTTCGTCCGGTCTGTGCCTCTGCCATTACGGCTGTTGCTATTAAAAGCCTGCTCAGGGGTCTCTTAGACAGGGCTCCTGATGATGCAGGTAGTGAAGAGTATAGAGCTCTTCTGCGTTGTGAGGAATTTGTTGCATATGTTCTCTCTGCCTTTGATGATACCATTAGAATGTGTGGCAGGGCATCTGCCTTGTTGGTGGCGATACGCTGCTCGGTCTGGTGCGCCAGTGAGCAGCTGACAACGCTGATAAGAAGGCTCTCACTGGGTTACCCTTCAAGGGGCTGCTCCTCTTTAGGGAACATTTGGACTTGTTTGCTAAGGGAGGCAAGTTGCCTCAGCGTAGAAGGCAGCTCCGGTCCTTTCGGGGTACAGGTGCCTTTTCTCCTTCCTTCAGGGGCTCCAGAATTGGACGGGGAGCTTCCTTTGCTGGGGCCCGTGGAGATTTTTGTGGCAGGGGCAGAGGACGTGGCCACACTGGCCCCTCCTGGGGTCCCAAGCCTAAGTCCTCTCCCAAGGGAGGAAGGGGCGCCCTCACCCATCCGGGTGGGGGGACGGCTTCGGCTCTTGGCTCATAACTGGAGGCGTCATGTCTCAGACCGTAGATTCAGGAGGTAGTATCCTCCGGTTACAAGATAGAGTTTGCATCCTGGCCGCCCCCAAGATTCATCAAATCTCGGTTAGCTCAAAACCCCCTGTCAGCTCAGGGTCTGTCCCTGGCTGTCCAAGGACTTCTGGTACTAGGTGTCATCTGCCGGGTGCCCTTGAGGGAAAGGGGCAAAGGCTATTATTATCTTTTCATTGTTCCCAAAAAAGATGGGTCCATCAGACCTATCCTGGATTTGAAGCTCCTCAACAAATTTGTCAGATTCAGACACTTTCGCATGAAGACTCTGCGCTCAGCTGTGACTTTCCTACGCCCAGGGGACTTCATGACCTCTGTAGACATCAAGGATGCTTACCTTCACGTACCTATCTTTCCAGGTCATCAGAGTTTTCAGGTTCGCTCTGGAGGATGAGCACTACCAATTTGTGGCCTTGCCCTTCGGTCTCACCTCGGCTCCCAGGGTATTCACCAAGGTGCTGGCAGGAGTGATGGCTCTGCTGAGATCTCAGGGCATTCGCATTCTCAGGTCAAGATCTTTCTTCCTCAGCAGAAGGTGGAGAGTCTTCAAGAGAAAGCTCAGCTCCTTCTGTCTTGTCCTCATCCATCCATCCATCAGGCAGGGAATGCAGCTGGTGGGCCCGATGGTGTCCTGCTTCGAGGCGGTTCCATATGCTCAGTTTCACATGAGGCCTCTTCAGCTTCTCCTCTTGTCAGTATGGAATCAGGACCCTGTGTCCTTGGATCAGGGGTTTGTCCTGTCCCCTCTGGTCAGGCGGTCTCTATCGTGGTGGCTGGACTCAAGGAACCTGCTGGGGGGGCAGATCCTTTCTGGCCCCCTGCTGGGGGACTGTCACCACGGATGCCAGTCTGACATGTTGGGGGTGATTTTGAAAGTCCCTGAAATTCCAGGGTCAGTGGGGCCCTCAGGAGGCCCATGCCCCTATCAACATTCTGGAATTGAGGGCGATTAGGTTGGTTCTTGCCCACTTAACCCCACACTTGCGGGGTCGGGCTGTTCAGGTCCGCTCGGACAACCAGACGGCGATTGCCTACATCAATCATCAGGGAGGGACCCGGAGCAAGAGGGCCCTCAAGGAAGTGTCCCTGATACTGTCCTGGGTGGAGGAGAATGTTCCCTGCATCTCAGCTGTGTACATCCCGGGGGTGGAGAAGCTGGAGGCAGACTCTCTGAGCAGGGGGACCTCTCGTCTGAGAGAATGGTCCCTCAGCAGCAGGGTGTTTAGCTCCCTGTGCCACCGCTGGGGTCAGCCGGATGTGGATCTGTTTGCGTCCCGTCACAATCACAAGCTTCCAGTCTTTGTCTCTTTGTCCCAGGATCATCTGGCCTTGGCCACGGATGCACTAGCAATGTCTTGGAAGGGGTTTCAGCTTCTGTATGTGTTTCCCCCTTTTCCCCTGCTGGGCAGGGTACTGCGCAAGAAAGCTCGGGAAAGGGTTCCAACCATACTGGTGGCCCCATGTTGGCCAAGAAGAGTGTGGTTCGCAGACATAGTGCAGCTGGCAATAGATCATTACGCCCTGCCCTTGGTTCCAGATCTGCCACCCCAATTTACAAACGCTAGCTTTGACGGCCTGGCTGTTGAAACCTCCATCTTGATGGAAAAGGGGCTGCCTGCCTGGGTTGTAAATACCATGATCAGGGCTAGGAAAAGCTCCTCTTCTTCCATCTACTACAGGGTTTGACGTACTTACATTGACTGGTGTGAGTCTAACTCTCTTCCCTGTCGTGTATTTTCTATTCCTAGGATTCTGGAGTTTCTCGAACATGGTTTGGATCTGGGTCTTCAGCTCAATACTCTGAAAGGTCATGTTTCTGCCTTGGCTATTTTTTTTCCAAAGATCTTTGCTCAGCATCCCCTGGTCAAGACCTTTCAGCCTATGTTACCAGTCTGGGACTTGAACTTGTTCTTATCTGCCCTGCAGGGGGTTCCCTTCGAACCCTTGCAAGGAGCCCCTTTGTCCATTCTTACGCTTAAATTGGTCTTTTTGGTGGCCATCACTTCTGTGAGGCATGTTTCTGAGTTGATGGCGCTTTCCATCAAGGCTCCTTACTTTGAGAGACACCAGGACAAGGTGGTGTTTCGTTTTAAGCCAGATTTTCTGCCTAAAGTTGTTTCTGCCTTTCATCTCAATCAGGACATTAGGCTCGATTCAGAGAGACAAAAAAAACTTCCGTTTTAGTTCCGATCCATTTTTTGTTGGAAATGTTTCCGTTCTCGTATGAGCGTACGAGCGATTCTATGCATGCATTGAAAACCTTCTGTAAAGATTCCGTCCGTTCGTACGGCAGATTACGAATATTCCATCCAGACTTTTTCGTTTCATTTTCACATGTTGCAACGTAGGCTTTCGGTTTTGCCCTTTTCCCATCGTATCCTCCCAACGAATCCTTTACGTTTCCCGTTAGTTTCTGTTTCCCTTTTTCAATAAATAATCGTCCTGACGGAAATCCTTACGATCTTGCGCCTGCGCACTACAAACTTAACTCATTAAAGTGCTTGCCTACAAATTTGACACCTTCACTTCTACTACAATGTTTAGCTAAATCACTTAGCACTGTCCTCCATCTTCCCTTTTGGACCCTTAAAGCTCACCCAAACCACTTAGCGCTATCCTCCATCTTTCCTTTTGGACCCTTAAAGCTCACCCAAACCACTTCTCGGTTAGGTTCTTCCATTTTGGCCCCCTAAAACTTACCCAAATCACTTCTCGGTCATGTAAATATTCATCTTTAAATATTTCTGGGCCCATTAGTTTTGTGTTAATGTATTTTGTAAATGAAATGTTTTGTAACATTTTTTTTTATTCCATCATAAAATATAAAATTTTAAAAAATTTCGAAAATTTCAAATTTTTACAACTATAAAAATCAAAATACATAGCAATGGCAGGCCACTGAACATTATTCTTCATCTGTGGTCCCCAACGAGTCGCGCAGGTCCTGCATCTCGCCCACCAACTGAAGGACCCTGACACATAGTTGTGCCACTCTGGCACGTGTGGTCCCTGTTAAAAAAAAATGTAAAATATTGGTATAACCTTGTTGGGGTCATAATGCAGTGCCCCCCCCCCCCCCCCCCGTATGGTCCAAACACCTAAATCTGGACTTCAGAAGCCAGAGGGCCCTCGCCACGGGCCGGGTTTTGCATAGTGCCCGATTAGAGAACCCCTGGCCCGCATTCTGCAGGCAAAGAACGGGCATCAGGAGCAAGGGCGAGTGGCACATCTTGCAGTTCCTGCAACCAAATATAATATAATTACACAAAGCAAAGGTAACCAGCTAAAACAATAACTCCTACAACAAATTAAGATTCAAGTTCAACAATCCAAATATAATTCACAAAGGACATAAGTCTAAAAAAAAATATAGCAGTTATATGGATGTGTGGGAAAATAAAGGTTTACATGCTATGGACTAATTTAGGTCAGCATTAAAATACATCTAAAAGGCATACATGAAATGTATTAATTCAGGTATGCATTGCTATACAATTTATGGCCTCGGCCATGCTGGTACGTGCAATGCCTTGGTGCTAAAGGCGTGCAGACTCCTCCACATAGCCGCAAAACATGTTCAACAATAGCAATCCGAGCCCTCAAAGGTCCCGTAAGTGGATCGGAAATGAAACGGATTTATAGGGTGGTGATCCGTCGTAAATCAGCTCTCTGAATCAGACAGAAACCCATCCCAACAACGGAAGTTATCTGAACGAATGGAAAATTTCCGATTTTGTCTGGAAAATTATCCGAACTAACGGAAATGTTCCGATTTGCTTCCATTCATCGAAAGCACATTCCCGAACGTTCATACGAATGAAAAATGAACGAAAAAAAGCAAAAAAAATGACACACCCACCAAAACTTTCACAGACAGCTACGAAAGTCCGGACGAATGTGTCTCTGAATCAACCCTATTGTTTTGCCTTCTCTGTGTCCTAATCCTAGTAATTCTAAGGAGAGGGTTTTACACTCTCTGGATGTGGTCAGGACCCTGAAGTTCTATTTGGTGGCTACTGAATCCTGACTGACGCTCTCTTTGTGCTCCCGTCTGGACCTAAGAAGGGTCTGTCTCCAGCTAAGTCCACTATCAGCAAGTGGATCCGTCAGGCTGTGATACAGGCCTGCTCTGCTAAGGGGAAGGAGCCTCCCTTCCGCCTTACTGCTGATTCTACTCGTGCTATTGGTGCATCTTGGGCTTTTCAGGACCAAGCTTCTGTTGAACAAGTTTGCAAGGCCGCCACTTGGTCTTCTGTTCATACTTTTTCTAAGTTCTACAAGGTTGATGTTAGGGCCTCAGCTGATGCTGCTTTTGGCCGCAAAGTTCTGCAGATGGCAGAGGTTTAAACTGTCTGCTGTTATTTTTGGGGATCCCACCCTACCTTATGGACACTGCTATTGGATGTCCCAAGAGTAGGGAATATTTTCTGGAACAGGACGTGCTGTATACTTAGAATAATACAATTCTGTGATTACTCACCTGTAGAATTAGTATTATATGTATACAGCATGTCCTGTTCCACCCCAACCTTGTTATCATTATTCTTAGTTACCTCTTTATGGTGATTGTTTAATTTTTTATAATGGTTATAGTTCTCCCGGTTTCATTTAACTGCTTTTCAATACTGGGGAATTTGTGGGAGGTCTCTGGTATATATGGGGCCGGGAGGAGCCACTTTTCTGTCTCTGCCGTCCAGCGCCACCTACTGGATGTATAATCCAAGAGTAAGGAATATTCTGGAACAGAACGTGCTGTATACATATAACGCCATTTCTACAGGTGAGTAATCACAGATTTGTTTTTTTTTTTTCTTTTTCTCGACATATTTATTGGTCCTGCGATTATGCATTAAATTTTTTTTTTTGCCCGAGGAAAACAAGGTTCTTAATAATAATACACACCTTGATATGGGGTCTTGATCTTCTTTGGCGAAACCCTCCCTCATTACACATACTTCAGTCCAATTGCCTTTCACGTTTATATAGCTTGGAGTGTTCTCATATAGTCATATCATATAGTCAAAGTACTCACCTAATAATTTGATATATGGCTTAGCCCTGATCATTTTTGGAGCGTGATTCAAGTCGTGTCAAGACTGGACAGTCTAGTCTGCTGGTCATATGCCTGTAACTGTCCCCAGTCCCATCACCTCTGTCAGAACTAGGGGTGTGAATTGGCAAGAATCTGGCCATACGATATGTATCACGATACACATATGATGATACAATATATCTTGATTCTGTCTCGAAGATGATATATTGCGATTTTTTTTTATTTTTTATGGATATAGCTTTGGAAGACCTAATCTACACATGAATACAACATTCGCACGTGCATAACAACAACGTAGGATGACTCTTGCGGAGTCTCGTTGTTTCCCTGCTACAGGTGGGATAGAGCTGCAGAATAGCAGGCTCTTGTGTGGTGCGCTGCCAGCTAGTGGTGGGAAGTAAATGTTACTTATAAGTAGTTTATAAAAAATCGATTTGAACATATATTCTAAGTATACAGCACGTCCTGTTCCAGAATATTACACATGGGTAATACATCCACAAGATGGCGCTGGACTGCAGAAAACAGCTTGTGGCTCCTCCCGGCCCTATATAAGTCAGGGACCTCCCACAAATTCCCCAGTTTATTTCTGCAGTCTGCGCTGAGAAGATAGAAGACAGCTCTCTTGTGGCGCAGGTGAGCGGGGCATATTGCCTGCGGTTGCAGGACTATTCCCACCCGTTCCATCCCATTTACTGCCTCCCAGCCTCGGCTGATAAGGTTCGGATGAAGGTAGGCTATTGAAGCACTATGGTGCTGAGGAGCTAGGCTCCTACCGCAGTCCCTGCTCTAACAGGGTAGGCGGTTTAGGCTAATGGTGAGCCTTTTGGGATGCCCCTACTGCCTCATGAGTTTTGCCAGGTTTATCCGGTGCAGCTAAACCCTATTCCCATTTTCCCCCTCCACCCTCACTCCTAATATTAGTCCCTGGGCGTCGTTTCTCCCTGGAAATTCTGCCTTAATCCTCCCTCACTCTACCCTTGGGAGATCTCCGGGGGAGGGGGGGCGGGTTGTATAGTGGTTTAAAACGCGTTTGTCCTGCGCTCCGCGGCTGCCAGCCCCATTCACCTCGCTTCTCGCTTTTCGAGGGGGGGGGGGCTCTGTGGATGATGCATTTTACCTCATGTCTCCACGGCCCGCCCCTCGAGGTTGCGGACGCCATATTCTTAGTATACAGTACGTCCTGCTCCAGATAGACTTGGGTTATCCTCCACCAGATGGCGCTGCACTGCAGAGACATGCAAAACAGGCTCCTCCCGGCCCCTCAAATACCCGAGGACCTCCCACAAATCCCCAGATTTCTCTGCAGTGCTGACTGCAAAGACATGAAATTGTCACTCTGTCGCAGGTGAGCGGGGCTATTAAAGCCTGCGGCCCTGTTGGACTATTCCAACCCGTCCTTGATGGGATGTGCCTCCCAGCCTGGGCTGCGCTGGTCGGGTGAAGGTAGGCAGCACCATGTGTGCTTAAGGAGCGTTGCTCCACCGCAGTCCCCCACCAAAGGGTAGGCGGTATAGGCTGATGGTGAGCCTTATGGGATGCCCCTCCCGCATTATTGTCCCATGTCCCGATAGCAGTGGGCCCTGTACAAAGGGCCGCCATCCTCCCTCATTCTCCCAGTAGCCCTCGGGAGGAAGAGAAGGGGGGGGGGGGGGGTGTGGATGTCCGTGTACTGTGTTTACATGCTTATGGCCCTCTTTGTAATGTCTGCTTGGACTGGTATATGTGGTGTCAACCGCCGCGCTGACTTGTCTTTTTACACTGTTAAGGCTGCCGCAGCGCGCGCCTTTTCCTTCATTTGGATGTTCCGCGTCGGGCGGCGCCGTTACCTCAGACGCTTCTGCGTCCTCATTGGCTGCTTGTCTGTTGGACTTCGCGCTCTTCGGGGAGGCGGGGCCTGGCATGGCGTGCCTCGTGTCACGGCTCGCGCTGCCCCGCCCTTCGAGGTTCTCTGCGCCATATTGTCTGGTCGTGCGTGTGACGTTCTTACTTACCCCGGTCCGTAAGTGCCCTCGCGGGCGGCTTTATAATTCACTGTAGTGTGTTTCGGTTCTGACACCCCTCTTCTCATTGTGTCTTTCAGAGGGTACTACAGAATAGAAAAATATGCGGCTGGCACCAGTATCACAATAATATTATTAATGGTGGTGGTGCAATGCTCTGTTCTTAACCCAGTATAACCAGTGACTAAAGAATGGGGGATGCCCCACTATAGAAACCCCCAGAAAGTACTGAACAGAGTCTTATAACTGCACAACACTGAATAAAGTTAATATCTAATTTTATTAATGTCTAATTCTAAAAAATTCATTTTTTACATCAAAAACAGACTATTAAAAATCATATAGGACAGGCTAAAATCCATGCTGCCAAGAGGGGGCGCTAATCCACATTACTACCATACAAGATTACTATATAATTATAAACAACAGTGTATCAAAATCTATCCAATCTCTAAATAGTGCTATGTGCTTATACAACATACATCAATTACTAATAGAGGTAGGTGTAAAGAGAATTTCCAGCTGTTAATATATAACAGCCTAACACAAATCAAATAGTGCAAACAAGAACCATTACTTATCCATCAAGATGTGCAAACCGGCAGTATGCGTCCCCCCAAGAAAGAGTCTCCGCCAGCTCATGCGTTCCGAGACGTGGGTCTCTTTGTCAAGGCAGCGTGCTTTCAGAGGGTGAATCCATTGGCTTCTCCCGGCCCGGTGTAATTGATAGTGGGCCTTGTAAATTTACTCCCACTCCCTAGCAGGTCATTGGGGCATCTAGGGTTGCTTTATAGCATCAATCCCTACTGGCATATTGTGCCTAATATTCACCATATGGAGGCATCTAAGGATAATGTGACTGGGGTCCCTCTGGGACATGACCGGCGGTGTATGGCGTGTGGACAACCTCATGCTGATGCTGACAAGGCATGGGTCTGCATACCCTGTGCTGAGCAAGCGCTGGCTTTGCAATCTGGCCTGCCAGTGGCTACACCTCGTCTCACTTCACCTACTCCCCCAGGCGTAAATCTCACTCCTGCTGAGTCGCACACAAGTGGGGATTCTCAGCCTGAATTGTCTCCTAGACTGCCTACGGCTGAACAGATTATTGCGAGGTCTTTAGCACGTAAGTGCCCTGGTAAGAAGCGGCACCTGGCGCCTAATGTTACTGTTTTCCCTATGGGAACTGAGGAGTTTATGAATATGTGTGGCTATACCCCTTCTGATGAAGGAGAGCTCTTTTCTGACTCAGGCTCATCTGATGAGAGACCGGAGGGCCATGAAGACTCTGGCCCTGATCCCTGGGTCCAGGATGACACTGACAGATTATTGATCCAGATCTTTGAGGTTCTGTCTATCTCTCCCCCTGGTGAGGCTCCCAGGCAAAGAGGGGAGCGTTTCCATACAGCATCATCACACTTGGAATTTCTAGAGCAGGCACATTTCCATACCCTTGTGCTCAAGGACTGGGAGTGCCCCAGTAAACTTCCAGGGGTTCCAGGAGATTGGGATAGGAAGTATCCTTTTCCCCCTGACATGGTTAAATGTTGGACGTTCCCCCCTGAGGTGGATGTCCCGATCATAGGGCCATCTAACACCCCTTTCTTGCACCCCCCCGACTATACTACCCTTCGGGATGCTGAGGACCGGCGCATTGACCTGCTGGCCTCCCACGACTTTGCCATTACTGCTGTGGCCACTAGAACCCTCATCAGAAAAATGCTCGATCGTGCCCCTGATGATCTCCCTTGGGATGTATTTAATGCACTCCCCAATTGTGATGTGTTTGTAAAATTTATCCTATTAGCATTGGATGACACCATTAGAATGTGTGCAAGAACTTCTGCCCTTATGGTGGCTATACGTCGCTTGCTCTGGCTGCGACAGTGGGGTGCTGACAATGCTGCGAAGGAGGCCCTTACCGGGCTCCCCTTTAAAGGGCTGCGTCTGTTTGGGGCCTGCCTAGACCTGTTTGGTAGGAGAGGTAAGTTACCCCAGCGTAGACGGCTGTCTTGGGCCCTTCGGGACCAGGGCCCCCCTTCCACCCTTCCCCCCATGGTGTTAAACAGGAACCAGGGGCGTCCTTCGTGGGGGCTCGCGCAACTCCCTGTCCCAGGAGCAGAAGACAACACCCTTGCTCCTCTGGGGGGGGGCTATGCTCAAATCCTCTCCCAAGTCCCCTCAAGTGTGATGGGGCGCCCTCACCCGCGGGTGAGGGGACGGCTGCGGCACCTTGCTTAAGTCTGGAGGCACCACGCCTCAGACCGGTGGATTTAGGAGGTAGTGTCCTCCGGCTACAAGATGGTGTTTGTTGTGCTCCCCCCCTATGATTATGGGTACTCCGGGTCCCTGTTTCTGCTCAGGTGCTGGCTCAGGCCGTGCTGGGTCTGGGGGTCATTTGCAGATTTCCCTTAACAGACAGAGGCAAGGGACCCTACACCAACCCTTTCACAGCTCCCAAAACAGATGGGTCAGTCTGGTCCATTCTGGATTTACAGATCTTCAGCAAATTGTCAAGTACAGGCACTTTCCTCATGGGAACTCTGCGCTCGGCCATCTGCTCCCTGCGACCCGGGGGCTTCATGCCGTTTGTGGATATCAAAGATGCTTCACATCCTTGTGTTTTCAGGACACCAAGATTCCTTAGATCCACGTGGGAAGATCAACACTGCCAATTTGCCAATTTGTGGCCTTGCCATCTGGCCTCTCTTCAGCTCCCAGAGTACTCACCAAGGTGCTGGTGGGGGTGATGTCTCTGATGAGGCCAAGGGGCGTCCGCGTGCTGCCACTACCTGGACGTCCTCATCACTTCCCAGTTTCTACATCAGGCAAAGTTGGATACTCAGCTGGTGGTGTCCATTCTGGAGTCATTTGGATGGGTGATCAACCACCCCAAGTCCTCACTGTCCCCTTCCTTGGTAACTCCATTCCTAGGAATGAATCTGGATACAGTTCAGGCAAGGATATTCCTTCCTCAGCAGAAGGTGGACAATCTGTTTACACAGGTTCAGTTCCTTCTAACTGTCCCCGTCCCTTCACCAGGTAGGGGATGCAGCTGGTGGGCCTGATGGTGGCGTGCTTCGAAGCGGCCCCTTGTGTTCAGTCCCTCTTGGGGCTTCTGCAACTTTTCCTATTGTATGTATGGGACAAGGACCCAGCATCCCTGGACAGGGTCTGGGTGTCTTCCCCTCCGGTGAGGAGGTCCCTCTTGTAGTGGATGGACTCAAGGAACCTATTGGGGGGTGGAACCTTTTTGCTCCTTTCTGGGAGACAGTCACCACGGATGCCAGTCTATCAGATTGGGGGGGTTCTTCTGGAGGTCCCTGCAGTTCCAGGGGAGGTGGGGCCCTTAGTAGGCCCATTCACCTATCAATGTATTGAAGCTGTAAGCGATCAGGTTAGTTATGGTTCGTTTGACTACTCTATTCAGGGCCTGCCTGTTCAGGGGCGCACGGTCACTTTGATGGTCCTCCAGGAAGTGTCTCTGATTCTGATCTGGGGGGGGGGGGGGTCCACCTGCAACAGGGTTTTCCAATCTCTGTATCACCGTTGGGACCAACCTGATGTGGATCTGCTTGCGTTCCATCACAATCACAAGCTCCCGGTCTTTGTCTCCCTGTCCCAGGATCCTCTGACCATGCCCATGGATGCCTTAGTAATGTCATGGCAGGACTTTCAGTTCCTGTGTGTCTTTCTACATTCCCCCTGCTAGGCAGGGTTCTACGCTAGTTGCTCTGGAAGGGGTGCCAGTGGTTCTGATGGCCTCAGGTGGCCAAGAAGAGTGTGGTTAGCAGACGTGGTGCAGATGGCAGTAGATCAGTGCTTTCTGCCTGGAGCGCCAGATCTGCTCACTTAGGACCCCTTACGCCATCTCCATTACAAACTCTGGCCTTGACGGCCTGACTGCTGAATCCTCCATCTTGATGGAGAACGATTTGTCTACCTCGATGGTTGAGTCCATGGTGAAGGCTAGGTAGATGTCTTCTTCTTCCATCTGTTATAAGGTATGGCGTACCTACATTGACTGGTTGAGTCTTGGTCTCTTCCCTGTTGGATGTTCTCAGTTTCCAGGGTTCTGGAGCTTTACTGCATGGGTTGGAGTCGGTCTCTAACTCAGTACCTTGAAGGATCAGGTTTCTACCCTTTCTGACTTCTTTCAGAAGTCTTCTGTTCAGCATTCTTTGTTTAAGACTGCTTTTAGGGGATTGCTCAGGTGCGTTCCCCACGCCAACCTATGGTCCCTGTTTTTGGGATTTGGAATTGGTCTTGCCTGCCCTGCAGGGTGCTCCCTTTGAACCTGTGCAGGATGCTGCCTTGACCTTTCTTACGCTCAAGGTTGTGTTTCTGGTAGCTATCACTTCTGTCAGGCATGTGTCTGAGTTGGCGGTGCTGTCCATTCAGCCCCCCTACTTTGCGAGGCACTAGGACAAGGTGTTGTCTCGTTCAAACCTAATTTTCTGCATAAAGGTGGTGTCTGCCTTTCATTTGTGTCAGGATATTGTTCTTCCTTCTTTGTGCCCTAACCCTAGCTATGTTAAGGAGAGAGTTTTGCACTCTTTGGTTGTGGTTAGGTTTCTGAAGTACTATCTGGTGGCTTCTGCACCTTTCAGGAACACTGAAGAGCCCGGATAGCTCCGTCTGTAGAGCATCAGATCTTTAATCTGAGGGTTCAGGATTCAGGTCTCTGTTTGGGCGATGGAGTCCTCCAACATTTCTTTAGGACCCTTCTGGTCCTAGGAAGGGTTTGGCTCCTGCCAAGTCTTCTATCAGCAAGTGGATTCGTTAGGCTGTGATTCAGGCCTACTCTGCTAAGGGGAAGAATCCTCCCTTCGCCTTATTGCTCTTTCTATTCGTGCTATTGGTGCCTCTTGGGCCTTCCAGCACCAGGCCTTTGTTGAACAAGTTTGCAAGGCCGCTACTTGGTCCTTTTCAAAGTTTTACAAGGTTGATATTCAGGCCTCAGCTGTTGCTGTTTTTGGCCGCAAGGTTTTGCAGGCGGCAGTGGTTTAAACTGTCTGCTGTTACCTTTTTTATTGGGGATCCCACCCTGCTTTATGGACACTGCTATTGGATGTCCCAAGTGTAAGTAATCTATGTGGAGCAGGACGTACTGTATACTAAGAATAATACAATTCTGTGAAATACTCACCTGTAGAATTGGTATTATAAGTATACAGTACGTCCTGCTCCACCCCACCCTGTTGTTGCATCATTCTGGATCCCCTGTATGGTGATTGTCATCGTTGTTATGGTTACCAGTTTTTGGGTGGTTAAATTCTCCCGGTTTCTTGTTCACTGCTTTTCAATGCTGGGGATTTGTGGGAGGTCCCCGGGTATTTGAGGGGCCGGGAGGAGCCTGTTTTGCATGTCTCTGCAGTGCAGCGCCATCTGGCGGAGGATAACCCAAGTGTAAGTAATCTATCTGCAGCAGGACGTACTGTATACTTATAATACCAATTCTACAGGTGAGTTTTTCACAGAATTGTATTTTTGTCTTCTTGCTGTTTCTGCTGGCTCCTTGCGGTCTGTGAGTACCCCTGGTGGGGTGATTTTTGTCTTTATATTCTTAGTATACAGTACATCCTGCTCCAAATCTAATACTTACAGTTGGGATATACTCCGCCAGATGGCGCTGGACTGCAGCGACATCGAAAATAGGCTCCTCCCGGCCCCTCAAATACCCAGGGACCTCCCACAAATCCCCAGAATTTCTCTGCAGTCTGGCTGCGAAGGACGAGAAATTGGCTCTCTACTCGCAGGTGAGCGGGGTTATTAACCTGCGGCCCTGTAGGACTATTCCCACCCGTTCCACTAGTAATATGCCTCCCAGCCTTGGCTGCGCTGGTCGGGTGAAGGTAGGCAGCAACGCCGTTGGTGCTTAGGAGTGCTGCTCCGCCGCAATCCCCCACCAAAGGGTAGGCGGTTCAGGCTTATGGTGAGCCTCTATGGGATGCCCCTCCCGCACTATTGCCCCTGCCTATCGGTGGGCCCTATTTAAGTGGGCCGCCGTCCTCCCTCATCCTCCTTGTAGTCTTCGGGGGAAAAGAGGGGGGGGGTGTATGTGTATAGATATGTATGTTATGCAGTCTTTGCTTTCACTTTTCACATTTCTTTATTCTTGTGTCCAGCCGCTGCGCTGACTTGTCTGTATTGCTTTTAAATTTACTGCCGCGCGCTGACTTGGCTCCGCGCTTGGCGGCGGCATTACCTCAGCTGCTGGTGCGCCATCATTGGCTGTTGGCCTTCTGGCTTCGCGGTCTTCGGTGTGCGTGACCAGTCTTTGGCGCGTTCCGCGTCATCGTTATTACTGGCCCGCCCCTCGAGGTATACCGACGCCATCTTTTCTGACTTGGTTGGCCTATGCGCGACGGACTCCTACCTACCGCGGTCCGTAAGTGCCCTCGCGGGCGGCCTTATCTGCTTCACTTTTGTTACGATGTACTTAAGGTTTTGTCTGCTTATGTCTTTCAGGTGGGACAAGCCCTTCTTGGCTTCTCCCGGCACTGTTTTTAGTATATTACTTGTAGGCCTTGTACAAATTATACTCCCACGTCCCTAGCGGGTTATTGGGGCATCCAAGGTTGCTATATAGCGTCATTCCCTATCGGCGTATAGCGCCGCTATAATCGCCATATGGAGGCATCCCAGGATAATGTTACCGGGGTCCCTTTGGGACAAGACCGGCTGTGTGTAGCGTGTGGACAGCCTCATGCTGACGCTGACAAGGCGCGGGTCTGTGTACCCTGTGCTGAGCAGGTGCTTGCATTGCAATCTGGCCTGCCAGTGGCTGCACCTCGTTTTACTTCACCTACTCCCCCGAGCTTAAATCTCACTCCTGCTGAGTTGCATACAAGTGGGGATTCTCAGCCTGATGTGTCTTCTAGACTGGCTACTGTTGAACAGATTATTGCGAAGTCTTTAGCGCGTAAGGCACCTGCTAAGAAGCGGCGCTTGACGCCTAATGTTACTGTTTTCCCTATGGGAACTGAGGAGTTTATGAATCTGTGTGGCTATACCCCGTCTGATGAAGGGGAGCTCTTTTCTGATTCAGGCTCATCTGATGAGAGACCGAGGGGTCACGACGATTCTGGCTCTGACCCCTGGGTCCCGGATGACGCTGACAGATTATTGACCCAGATTTTTGAGGTTCTGTCTATCTCTCTTCCTGTTGAGGCTCCCAGGCAAAGAGGGGAGCTTTTCCATACAGCAAGATCACGTTTGGAATTTCCAGAGCAGGCGCATTTCCATAACCTTGTGCTCAAGGAATGGGAGCGCCCCAGTAAACTTCCTGGGGTTCCAAAGAGTTGGGATAGGAAGTATCCCTTTCCTGCTGAGGTGGTTAAATGTTGGTTCCCCCCCCCCCCCCGAGGTGGATGCCTAGGGCTATCTAACACCTCTGTCATGCATTCCCCTGATTCTACTACCCTGCGGGATGCCGAAGACCGGCGTATTGATCAGCTGGCATCCCACGCCTTTGCATGTGCGGGGACGGCGCTGCGCCCGGTCTGTGCCTCTGCCATTACTGCTGTGGCCACTAGAACCCTTATCAGAAATATGCTTGATAGTGCCCCTGATGATTTGCCTTGTGAGGTGTTTAATGCACTCCCCAGTTGTGATGTTTTTGTAAATTTTGTCCTATCAGCATTGGATGACACCATCAGAATGTGTGCCAGAACTTCTGCCCTTGTGGTGGCTATACGCCGCTCGGTTTGGCTGCGCCAGTGGGCTGCTGACAACGCTGCCAAGAAGGCCCTCACTGGTTTTCCCTTTAAAGGACTGCGTCTGTTTGGAGAGCGCCTCAACCTTTTTGCTAAGGGAGGCAGGTTACCCCAGCGCAGGCGGCAACCTCGGCCCTTTCGGGGTCAGGGTTCCTTCTCCTCCCCTTACCGTGGTGCAAGACAGGGAAGGGGGGTGTCCTTCCCTGGCCCGGGGAGATTTCTGCCAGGTCCCTTTAAGAGAAAAAGGCAAGGGCTTTTATTCCAACCTATTCACAGTACCCAAATAGGATGGTTCTGTCAGGCCCATCCTGGACTTAAAGATTCTCAACAAGTTTGTCAGGGACAGGCGCTTTCGCATGGAGACTCTGCGCTCTGCCATCAGTTCCCTGCGCCAAGGGGATTTCATGGCTTCTGTGGACATCAAAGATGCTCACCTTCATATTCCTGTGTTCCCAGGTCATCGAAGGTTCCTCAGGTTCGCTCCCTATCTGGACGACATCCTCATCACTTCCCAGTCTTTACATCAGGCAGAGTTGGATACTCAGCTGGTGGTGTCCACTCTGGAGTCATTTGGATGGGTGATCAACCACCCCAAGTCCTCACTGTCCCCTTCCTTGGTAACTCCATTCCTAGGAATGAATCTGGGTACAGTTCAGGCCAGCAGAAGGTGGACAGTCTGATTGCACAGGCTCAGTGCCTCCTAGCTTGTCCCCATCCCTCCATCAGGCAGGGGATGCAGCTGGTGGGCCTGATGGTGGCGTGCTTCGAAGCGGTCCCTTATGCTCAGTTCCACTTGAGGCCTCTGCAACTTCACCTATTGTCTGTATGGGACAAGGACCCAGCGTCCCTGGACAGGGTCTGTGTGCTCTCCCCCCTGGTCAGGAGTTCCCTCTTGTGGTGGATGGACTCAAGGAACCTGTTGGGGGGGCAGATCCTTTCCTGCCCCTTCCTGGGAGACGGTCACCACGGATGCCAGGCTGGGGGGGTTTCTGGAAGTCCCTGCGGTTCCAGGAGAGGTGGGGCCCTCAGGAGGCCCACACACCTATCAATGTCTTGGAGCTGCGAGCGATCAGGTTAGTTCTGGCTCGCTTGACTACTCCTCTTCAGGGCCTGCCTGTTCAGGTGCGCTCGGACAACCAGACGGCAGTTGCCTACATCAATCATCAGGGAGGGACCCGGAGCAAGGGGGCCCTCCAGGAAGCGTCTCTGATCCTGACTTGGGCAGAGGCCAATGTCCCCTGCATTTCAGCTGTGTACATCCCGGGGGTTGAAAATCACCTGGCGGACTCTCTGAGCAGGGGGACCTCTCGCCAGGGAGAATGGTCCCTATGCAGCAGGGTGTTTCAATCTCAGATGTGGATCTGTTTGTGTCCCGCCACAATCACAAGCTTCCAGCTTTTGTCTCTCTGTCCAGGTATCCTCTGGCCTTGACCTCGGATGCGCTAGCAATGTCATGGAAGGACTTTCAGTTCCTGTATGTCTTCCCCCCCCCCCCCCCCCCCAATTCCCCTGCGCAAGATTGCTCTGCAAGGGGTGCCAGCAATTCTGGTGGCCCCCAGGTGGCCAAGAAGAGTGTGGTTCGCAGACGTGGTACAGCTGGCAGTAGATCAGTACGCTCTGCCCTTGGTGCCAGATCTGATCACTCAGGGCTCACTACGCCATCCCAGTTTACAAACTCTGGCTTTGACGACTTGGCTGCTGAAACCTCCATCTTGATGAAGAAGGGGCTATCTTCCTTAGTTGTGGATACTTTGATTAAAGCTAGGAAGAAGTCTTCCTCTTCCATTTATTACAGGGTTTGGCGTGCCTATATTGACTGGTGTGAGTCTAAGTCTCTTCCCTGTCGTGTCTTCTCTATTCCCATGATTCTGGAGTTCCTGCAGCATGGGTTGGAGATGGGGCTCCAACTCAGTACTCTGAAGGGTCAGGTTTCTGCCCTGGCTATTTTTTTCCAGAAGTCCTTTGCTCAGCACCCTCTGATCAGGACTTTTTTCCAGGGGGTCACTCATGTGCGTCCCCCACGAAAAGGATGCAGCCTTGGCCATTCTTACGCTCAAGGTTGTGTTTCTGGTGGCTATCACTTTTGTCAGGCGTGTGTCTGAGTTGGCGGCGCTGTCCATTCAGCCCCCCTACTATGAGAGGCACCAGGACAAGGTGGTGTTTCGTTTCAAACCTGATTTTCTGACTAAGGTAGTGTCTGCCTTTCATTTGAGTCAGGATATTGTTCTTCCTTCTTTGTGCCCTAATCCTAGCAATGCTAAGGAGAGGGTTTTGCACTCTTTGGATGTGGTTAGGTGTCTGAAGTACTATCTGGTGGCTACTGCACCTTTCAGGAAAACTGATGCTCTTTTTGTGGTCCCTTCTGGTCCTAGGAAGGGTTTGGCTCCTGCCAAGTCTACTATAAGCAAGGGGATTAGTCAGGCTGTGATTCAGGCCTACTCTGCTAAGGGGAAGAATCCTCCCTTCCGCCTTACTGCTCATTCCACTCATTCTATTGGTGCCTCTTGGGCTTTTCAGCACCAGGCATCTGCTGAACAAGTTTGCAAGGCTGCTACTTGGTCTTCTGTTCATACCTTTTCAAAGTTTTACAAGGTTGATGTTAGGGCCTCAGCTGACGCTGTTTTTGGCCGAAAGGTTCTGCAGGCGGCAGGGGTTTAAACTGCCTGCTGCTGATTTTTCTTGGGGATCCCACCCTACTTTATGGACACTGCTATTGGATGTCCCAACTGTAAGTATTAGATTTGGAGCAGGACGTACTGTATACTAAGAATAATACAATTCTGTGATTACTCACCTGTAGAATTGGTATTATGAGTATACAGTACGTCCTGCTCCAACCCACCCTTGGTTTGCATTTTTTTGGATCCCCTGTATGGTGATTTTTGTCATTGTTATAGTTGATAGTTTGGATTGTTTAATGCGCCCGGCTTCTCCTTAACTGCTTTTCAATGCTGGGGATTTGTGGGAGGTCCCTGGGTATTTGAGGGGCCGGGAAGAGCCTATTTTCGATGTCTCTGCAGTCCAGCGCCATCTGGCGGAGGATATCCCAACTGTAAGTATTAGGTTTGGAGCAGGACGTACTGTATACTCATAATACCAATTCTACAGGTGAGTAATCACAGAATTTTATTTTTTCTTATGCCTTATTCTCATGGGAATGTTTGATTATGTCTTGCAGGCGGGTTAAAGCTTCGGTCCTGTGGTTTCTCCCGGCCTCACCCCCCCCCATTATCTCCCACTTCCCTAGCGGTTTATTGGGGCATCCCGGGTAGCTCTTTAGTGTTAACCCTTACTGGCCTACTGTGCCATTCAATTCCCCATATAGAGGCTTCTGGGGTTAATGGGCCTGGGGTTCCTTCTTGACAAGCCCGGCTATGTGTTGCGTGTGGGGTATCCCCAATCGGTGATGTCAGGGTATGTGTATCCTGCGCCCAGCAGGTACTTGCACTGCAGTTTGGGTTACCTGTTGCCCCCCCTAGGCTTACATCTGACCCCCTGCGAGGAGTACACTAGCGGGGAGTCTCAGCCTGACCTGGCTGCACGGGTTGGCAGCATTGAAAAACATATTGCTGGGTCTGCCTCGTGTAAGGCTTCTGCTAAGAAGCGACATTTATCTCCCGCTGTTTCCCTCTTTCCTTTGAAAGCTGAGGAAATTTTTGACACTACTGGTTATGCCCCCCTGGAGGAGGGGGAATTGTTCTCTGATTCAGAATCATCTGAGGAGCAGCCTAGGGTTTATGGCGGTACAGGGTCTCCCTTTGGGGAAGATCCTTGGTCCTCAGATGACACTGACAGGTTTTGGCTCATATTTTTGAAGTGCTCTTTATCTCCCCTCCTGCCGTGGCTCCGCAGCAGCAGGGTGAGCTTTTTCATACGGTTAAACCACGTTTGGAATTCCCGGAGCAGTCCCACTTTAATAATCTGGTGCTCAAAGAATGGGAGTGGCCTAGCAAGCAAGCAAGGGGGTGCCCAAGAGTTGGGACAAGAGGTATCCCTTTCCTGCTGATGTGATTAAGCGTTGGTCATGTCCTCCTGAGGTGGACGCGCCCGTTCTGGGGCTGTCCAATACATCTGTCATGCATTATCCTGACACTACTACCCTGAGGGATGGTGAGGACCGGCGCATGGACCAACTGGGTTGCCATGCTTTTGCCTGTGTGGGGACCGCGCTATACCCGGTTTGTGCCTCTGCCATTACAGCTATTGCTATTAAGGGTTTGCTTAAGAGTCTCCTAGAGGGGGCCTCTGATGACGTGGGAGGAGAAGAGTATAGATTTCTCCAGCTTTGCTATGAATTTGTTGCATATGTTCTGTCTGCCATGGATGATGCCATTAGAATGTGTGGTAGGACTTCTGCCCTGTTGGTGGCTATACGCCGCTCTGTCTGGCTACGTCAGTGGGTAGCTGATAATGCTGCTAAGAAGGCTCTCACTGGTTTCCCTTTCAAGGGCTTGCACCTCTTTGGTGAACGCTTGGATTTGTTTTCCAGGGGCGGTAGGTTACCTCAACGTAGGAGGCTGTCCCGGTCCTTTCGGGGATGGGTGCCTTTCTCCCTTCCTTCTGTGGTTCCAGAACTAGCGGAGGAGTCTCCTTTACTGGGACCCGCGGAGATCACTGGGGGAGGGACAGAGGACGTGGCCGTCCTGGCCTCTCCTAGGATCCCAAGCCAAAATCCTCACCCAAGCCTCGTCAGGCATGAAGGGGCGCCTTCACCCATCTGGGTTGGGGGACGGCTTCGACTCTTTGCTCACGTCTGGAGGCTTCACGTCTCAGACCGGTGGATTCAGGAGGTAGTGTCCTCCGGTTACAAGATAGAGTTTGCAGCCTGCCCCCCCAAGATTCATCAAATCCCGGATGGCTCAAACCCCCGTCAGCTCGGGGTCTCTACCTTGCTGTCCAAAACCTTCTGGAGTTGGGTCATCTGCCAGGTGCCTTTGAGGGAAGGGGGCAGAGGCTACTATTCCAATCTTTTCACTGTTCCCGAAAACGACGGGTCCATCAGACCTATCCTGGATTTAAAGTGCCTCAACAGATTTGTCAGATTCAAACACTTTTGCATGGAGACTCTGCGCCCGGCTGTCAATTCACTACGCCCAGGGGACTTCATGACCTCTGTAGACATCAAGGATGCTTGCCTTCATGTACCAATCTTTCCAGGTCATCAGAGATTCCTCAGGTTCGCTCTTGAGGATCAGCACTATCAATTTGTGGCCTTGCTCTTCGGTATCACCTCGGCTCCCAGGGTATTCACCAAGGTGCTGGCGGGCGTACTGGCTCTGCCGAGATCTCAGGGCATTCCATCCTTTCTTACTTAGACGACATTCTCATCATGTCTCAGTCCCTCCAGCAGGCCGAGCTGGATACTCGGCTGGTGGTGTCCACACTGGAGTCCTTCGGCTGGGTGATCAACCACCCCAAGTCCTTCTTGTCACCGTCAATGGTGAGGTCCTTTCTGGGTATGACTCTGGATACATCTCGGGTCAAGGTTTTTCTCCCTCAGCAGAAGGTGGAGAGTCTTCAAGCCCAAGCCAGGCTTCTTATGTCTTGCCCTCATCCTTCCATCCGGCAGGGGATGCAGCTGGTGGGCCTGATGGTGTCTTGCTTTGAGGCTGTTCCATACGCTCAGTTTCACATGAGACCTCTTCAACTTCACCTCTTGTCAGTTTGGGATCGGGACCCTCGGTCCCTGGATCAGGTGTTTGTTCTGTCCCCTCTGGCCAGACAGTCTCTCTCGTGGTGGCTGGACTCAAGAAACCTGTTGGTGGGCAGATCATTTCTGGCCCCGTGCTGGGAGACGGTCACCACAGATGCCAGTCTGACAGGTTGGGGGGGGCTTCTTGAAATCCCTGAAATTCCAGGGTCAGTGGGGCCCTCAGGAGGCCCACACCCCTATCAACATTCTGGAATTGAGGGCGATAAGGTTGGTTCTTGCCCAATTGACTCCACACCTTCGGGGTCGGGCCCTTCAGGTCCGCTCGGACAACAGATGGCGATTGCCTACATCAATCATCAGGGAGGGACCCGGAGCAAGAGGGCCCTCAAGGAAGTGTCCCTGATACTGTCTTGGGCGGGGGAGAATGTTCCCTGCATCTCAGCTGTGTACATCCCGGGGGGTGGAGAATCTGGAGGCAGACTCCCTCAGCAGGGGGACCTCTTGTCTGGGAGAATGGTCCCTCAGCAGCAGGGTGTTTCGCTCTCTGTACCACTGCTGGGGTCAGCCAGATGTGGATCTGTTTGCGTCCCGTCAAAATCACAAGCTTCCAGTCTTTGTCTCTCTGTCCCAGGACCCTCTGGCCTTTGCCATGGATGCACTAGCAATGTCTTGGAAGAGCTTTCAGCTTCTCTATGTGTTCCCTCCTTTTCCTCTGCTGGGCAAGGTGTTGCGCAAGATTGTTCAGGAAAAGGTGCCAACCATTCTGGTGGCCCACTGTTGGCCAAGAAGGGTGTTGTTCGCACAGTGCAGTTGGCGGTAGATCAGTTTGCTCTGCCAAGGATCCAGACCTGCTCACTCAGGGGCAGCTACGCCATCCCAATTTACAAACGCTGGCTTTAACGGCTTGGCTGCTGAAACCTCCATCTTGATGGAAAAGGGGCTGCCTGCCTCTGTTGTTAATACTATGATTCGGGCTAGGAAGAAGTCCTCGTCATCCATCTACTATAGGGTCTGGCATGCTTACATTGACTGGTGTGAGTCTAAGTCACTTCCCTGTCAGGTGTTTTCTGTCCCTAGGAGTCTAGAATTCCTGCAACATGGTTTGGATTTGGGTCTTCAACTTAGTACCCTCAAAGGTCATGTTTCTGCTTTGGCCATTTTCTTCCAGACATCATTTGCTCACCATCGTATGATTAAGACCTTCTTCCAGAGGGCTATTCATGTGCGTCCTCCACGTAAGCCTATGTTACCAGTCTGGGATTTGTACTTGGTCTTATCTGCCTTGCAGGGGTCTCCCTTTGAGCCTTTGCGTGAGGCCCCTTTGTCCATTTTGACTCTTAAGGTAGTCTTTTTGGTAGCTATCACTTCTGTTAGGCGTGTTTCTGAGTTGGCGGCGTTTTCTATCAAACCCCCTTACTTTGAAAGACACCAGGACAAGGTGGTGTTTCGTTTTAAGCCAGATTTTCTGCCTAAGGTTGTGTCTGCTTTTCATCTCAATCAGGTCATTGTTTTGCCTTCTCTATGCCCTAATCCTAGTAACCCTAAGGAGCGGGTGTTACACTCTCTGGATGTGGTCAGGACTCTGAAGTTCTATTTGGTGGCTACTGAATCCTTCAGGAAGACTGATGCTTTTTTTGTGCTTCCGTCTGGACCTAAGAAGGGTCTGGCTCCACTATCAGCAAGTGGATCCGTCAGGCTGTGGTACAGGCCTATTCTGCTAAGGGGAAGGAGCCTTCCTTCCGCCTTACTGCTCATTCTACTCGTGCTATTGGTGCCTCTTGGGCCTTTCAGCACCAAAACAAGTTTGCAAGACCGCTACTTGGTCTTCTGTTCATACTTTTTCTAAGTTTTACAAGGTTGATGTTAAGGCCTCAGCTGATGCTGCTTTTGGTCGCAAAGTTTTGCAGGCGGTAGTGGTTTAAACTGCCCGCTGTTACCTTTTGGGTATTCCACCCTACCTTACGGACACTGCTATTGGATGTCCCATGTGTAAGGAATATTCCCCTGGGAGACTATCCCTCTTGGTGTATAGGGGGGTTCGGGGGATCCGAGAGGCTACCGGTTGTATGAGGGTAGTGTGTAATATATGGGAAAGGGTGGCCAGGTTGAACAGAAATCCGGTTGAGGCCCAGTATTGGTCCCCCTTTGCTCCTCTCTGGAACAACCCCAAGCTCCCTGAGCTGCTTACTATGCAAGATCCGCAGTTCTGGGATGGAAGGGGCCTCCGGGCACTGGGCCAGGCTTACAGGGACGGAGTGCTTCTCTCGTTCGACCAGGTGAGGGAGACCTTTCGAATTTCCCATCGGGACTTCTTCCGCTACCTGCAACTCAGGCATGCTCTGCAGACCCAATTCCGTAGGGGTAGCCCGAATTTTTCGGTGTCCCGTGTGGAGAGTGTGGTGAGAGGGCCGGATTTGGGGAAACCTGTCTCCACAGTATACAAGTGCCTGATCGCTGGACTGGAGTCCCCCAGGGGGAAAATTGAAAGTAAGTGGCAAGCCCTAGACCAGACTTTAGACTGGGATGACTGGGAAGATATCTTAGATAACCTACACTCATCGGTCATAGAAGCCAGAGACAGATTTATCCAGACCAAATGGTTACATCAAGCCTACATCACGCCAACACGTCTACATAAGATGGGATTACTGGTTGGTGATCTTTGCCCCAGATGTGAGAAGGAGGCTGGTACATGGGAACATATGACCTGGTTCTGTGAGGTTCTGGTGGGATATTGGGGGGAGGTGATGGACCTGATTGGAGGGGTGGTGGGTATCCGGATTACTGCTTCAATTCCCTTGTGCCTTCTGGGAGTGGTCGAACCACTGTCGGTGACGAGGGCGTTGAAATCACTATTTAGGCTGCTACTCTTTTATGCCATGAAATGTGTTCTGCTTAATTGGAAACATCCGGCCAAACCCTCGGTACAGGCGTGGAAAGCTCTAGTTAACCAGAAACTTACGATGTACAAGCTGACATACACGGCCAGGGGGGTGCCTGATAAGTTTGAAAAGGTGTGGGGTCCCTGGCTGCAGAGTCAGGACACCGCTTCAGAAGGCGATTAACAGAGAGAACGGGTTAAATTGAGGGGGCAAGACTGCTCACCTATGGTAGATTGAGTCATTGAGCGAGTTAAAGTGAAATTGAGGAAACGGGAGAAACATCCTGGGAGAAACGGCTCTCTGTCCTACTCCTCCACCCCAGGGAATAGTCAACTAGATATCCAGGTCCAGAGTGTATGAATGTGTGAGTGAATGGTTGTCGTGTCTAAATATTCATTGAATTTGTGCTACTGAGAAGGGTGCCTGCGGCACCTCAATGTTATATGTAACTTGTCTCGGTGGTGTTGATGTTTGTTGAACTGCAAATAAAAAGAAACTTAAAAAAAAAAAAAAAAAAAGGAATATTCCCCTAGTCAGCTATAACAAAACTTCAGAGGAAGAACAGAAAGCTTGAGATTTGCCTGTGAGCCCTGATTGCAGCATCAGAAACACAAATGTAACACCCTTTTAGAGTGTTTTTCTGTGTTACATACACAAATTGGATGTGATTCACACATAGCAGTGTCAGGTCCTCTAAAGATTAATGGTTTGACCATAAATAATAAAATGAGAAACCGTTCCACAGGTGTTCAAAGAGAGTCTGCGCAGCTAAGATTTGTACCTGCTATGTATCCTAAAATGCATGCTTCTACTGGCAGTACTTATATGCCTATGCTGCATAGTAAATTAATCTTTGCCCACATATTTGTAGTATTGTAAAAGATGGGTTTTTTCTCTATATATGACTTTATCTAACTTTGTGTGCCCACCAAAAAGGGGGAAATGTTAAAGACCGTATAGTGTGAATTGCATTTGAATACCCAAAACAAAAAAAAGCATTTTATTTCTTGCCTGGATTTCTTTTCAGAAATGACCAAAAGAAAACAAAAGTAAAAAAGAAAACTAGTAATCCACAGTTCAATGAGAAGTTCTATTTTGAGGTAAGCCATGTTGTACTTCACAAACATAGAGAATATTAAAATACAGCTTAACGTCACTCCGTTCTTGCCCTGTCTATTCCAGTGCACTCACTAGCTGGCTTTGGTGTGCACCTCTTGTCGATGGGCATCAAAGGGTGCTTTCCCTTGGTCATCCACTGTTGATATAATTGTAGCAGTAAACTAAAGCGCATTGTTCGGGCACACGCACCAGTCCCCAGCCATTCAGATAGACGGTGACGGTTTCACACAGCCGAGCATCATTTTGCTACCTAGAATGTTTTTAGTAGTATTTTTGATGATACATTTCTCTCCTGCCCTTCCCTCTTTCCTTTTCCTCTGATCATAAAGATTGGAGCTTTATTACTCTTGCGTGACATAGCTACTTTTAGAAGAGAGGGATGAATGTACTTTTTTGTACAGTTCATCAGAGCTGGTTCTATTTATAGGCAGTGTTGGACTGGCTCAGAGGATCCACTGGTGGGCTGCAAGCACCGACGCAGGGCTACCATCAGGGCAGTACAAGAGATGCAAGGCCAAAAAATGTTTTATTTGCCATTTGGTCAAACATCAGGTTTTATATCATTACAATTTAATTGTGTTTTAGCTGAAGGATGGGCCCCAAAGGTAATCTTCTTTGGGGGCCCCAAAAATGACTTTCTCTGGTGGGCTCCAAGTACCCCAGTCCAACCCTGGCTTTCTCTTTACATGCATTGCATTTGCTCTTACAGGGCTATAATTGCTGGTGAATCGGGGCTTATACTGTATCTTCTGAAGATTTCTTGGTGTATGCTGCACTGCAATTAGTCATTTTCCCTAGATCTGGGCTTTTAAGGTTTTTTTTGTTTTTTTTTTTTTTTTTTTTTTTTTTGCTTTATGTTTATTCGTGATTATTATTATTAATTATGATTTCACATAACCCATATTTAGCATCGTGTTAAAAAAATGATTCTAGTTTTAAATAAGCCATTCCATTTTTAGGTGACAAGGTCAAGCAGTTACACTAAGAAGTCCCAGTTCCAAGTAGAGGAAGAAGACATTGAGAAACTTGAAGTGAGGTTTGTAGTTTAACTTAACTTCACTAGAATTCATAGCATATGTTGTTTGGAAGAACTTTACACAAGAACTTCACTGTATTGAGAGGATTTGCAGTAATAGGTATTGGTGTTCTAAAGTTATTACCAGTAATTATGTTATACCACACAAAGTGTGTGGTCTTTTCCCATTATACGTATTTAATGATCTACCCCTTTTTGGCAGCTCAGAGAGTTCAGCGAAACCATAATGTCAGATATGTAAACTGGAACGTAGTCATTTGCTAATTGAAGCAGCAAATGATGTCGTCATCATCAAAGTGAACATTTTGATGTGTGACTTATGCTTTTAAAATGTGTTTAGATTTTGACCCTAATCGCTTCCTTTTAATTGGTGATCAGGTGAAATGGTGCTCTGGGCAATGTGATAATGGCCATATGTAAGGGAATATATCTGGTTTTGGAGAGTCTTGGCATTTGTAATTTTGGAAGGTTAGATATTGCATTAAGAAACTCATATAATCTAAAACAGTGGTTTTCAACACTGGTCAAGGACCAGTAACAAGCCAAGTTTTTTTAGATCTCCACACAAATGTACAGTTGGAAGTAACTAGTGCAACAGCATTTATTTAGAGCTGGCTATATGGAGATCTAAAAAACATAACCTGTGGCCCATGAAGAGTCTAAAATAACATTTACCACTTCCCTCCCCACCAGCGAAGCCCAACGAACTAAATTAAACAAAGAGGTGGAAGTGGGTTTCTTCAGATATTTCTATTGGCGGCTGCTGCTGGGGTTGATGAATGACGGTTCTCCATCAGTGCTCTTCTGTGCTGTGATTGGTTAATGAGACTCTCAATCACCAGCCCTGTGCAGCTCAGCTGACACAAGGATAACAACTTCTAACGCAGGCTGTGGGAGCAGGACAAAAATCTTGCACCAGGTAAATGTGTTTATTTTCTGTTTTATACTACTAATTAGGTGGGGGACGTTTGTGCTTATACTGCCATTTTAACTTCCACATGTAAGGCAAGGATAAGTACAATTCATTGCTTTGAGGAAGCCCTAACATTTCTGTAGCTGAATGTTTAAAAAACTTGGTAAATTTAAGCACCATAGGTATTTCACAAGAATCCATTCATTATTATTTGTTGTTCCCCTTATATTGTATATTCTGTCTTTGTAGGCCAACACGGAATGGTAAGCAGTGACAGTAGCATGTATCTGAGATTCTTGTGTGCCTAATTCTTTACTAGTGGTCTCCTAGAGTAGACAGTGATCATCTCTGTAGCAATAAAGAGATTTTCCCTGGTAATTGCCTGCATATAAGCAGTTATTGCTAGCAGGTTAACTGCATGTGTTTTTAGAGCATAGCATTGACAGTAGATGTGTGCTTTTGTGTGTAGTGTTTTGTGCATTGATATGCAACTGATAAGTGCTGTTTGACTAGAGTGTAATTACCATTCAGCTTGTATATCTTAAAACTGCTTTGTACCCGGATCATAAAAGCTTGTCAGTCACAACACATCTATTGAGCAATCTCTCGTTCCAGTGGATGCGTGGGTGTCTGTCACAGGCAAGCTTTTTTTTTTTTTTTACACGCCAGTTTAACACAAGCAAAATACTACTAGATGGGAGGTATTACTTCCTTATTACTAAGGGTTGTGTGTGTATGTATTTTCTAGCTGCATAAAAATAGGGGTACATTATAGATGAACTTTCGTGATTAGATTTAGTTTTGACACATTTTTTTCAGCGAATTCAAATTCATTATGCTGATTCTTCTGTAAATATCAGTCTGTTTTTGACATGTTCCCTGGCTAGCTCCAGCTCCAGTACATTCAGCTTACACCCACTCCAATCTGTGTTGTTCTTTAATCTATTCTTCACAGCATTTTAAATATTTGATTTACCTATTATAGCATTTAAAAAAGGACACGGCAACATGGTCCTTTGAATCCTTGGAAGTGCATCAAGATCCACAAGTATACGAATCATTAGAACCGGACCCCTGCAGGATTTGATTTATTCTAAGTGTGCCATACACTCCACTTCCTTCTTCATGACATCTGGGTTATTCTCCAGTAGAGGGCGGACTTATGCAGAGATGAATATGCAAAAAAGAAAGCCCCTCCCGGTCCATATATACCTCGGACCTCCCACCAAATCCCCAGTTTTCTTCTCTGCAGAGAAGGCGACAAGACAGAAGATGGGGACTTCTTTGCTTACAGGTAAGCCGGGCCCGTGCCCGGCCTTCTAATTATCCCTATTACTGCCAGGACCCTTCTAAATTGCCCCATATTGAACCTCCCAGCTTAGGCTGCGGGTCCTGGTGAAGGTAGGAGCACCATATGGGTGCAGCAGGAGCATGCTCCATCGTGAGACCTCACTATGGGGTAGGCGGTTATCCAGGTTTTTTGGTGATCCTGGTGTGGGATGCCCCGTCCCGTTAGACTTATGGCCGGCTCCTGGCTGGATTCCCCCCTTCCGGGTCCCTGATTCCCCTCCAGGGGTGGGGGGGGGAGGGGGGCTGGCCTGTATTCCGTTTTGGCCTATATTTCATTTTACCCATACCTTGTCAGTGTGAGTGTTTTTACTTGTGTGTGTGAGTGCACACTGTTCGGGCCTCAATGCTTTACTTCAGCCTGGGGGAGCTTCTCCCCCTCAGGCTGCGTTTGGGAAGGGGGCGGGGCCAGGCTCTCGGTGCAGTAGCCACGCCCCCTTATTTGGCGCGATTACAGGCTCGTTGCTAGGGGTCCGCGTTGCTGGGAGGGGGGCGTGGCCTCGGGAAACGCGCGTTCTGCGCTGGCCCGCCCTCCCCCTTCTCTCCCTTCCTAGGCACGAGGCAGCGTGGGGCCATCTTTCAGGCAGATTGCACTCGGGGTGGTAAGGGCCTGATGGCCATTTTCTTCAGCTGGTGTGTGTGCGTGGGGGCCCCCACTGGTCTCAGTCCTTGGCTGTGTGTGAATATATATATATATATATATATATATATATATATATATATATATATATATTTATATATATATATATATTTATTATATTTTTTCATGTGTGGCTGTTAGATCATATATTGCATTTACACTGCTCTGCTCTTATGTGGCTTATTTTGTGTGTTACAGGCCCTGTATATGTGCATATTAGGGGGTCCCTCCTGGGGTCCCTAGATATAAAAATTGTCCACCCAAAAATCCTCCCACTGGGACTTTTAAGGGGCATCCCGGGTTGCTTATGCGTAATTCCCTACGGTCTTGCAACTGATCACAAAAATTCACCATATGGAGGCTCTGCAGGATACCGGGCTCGGGATCCCTCTGGGACAATCCAGGCCATGTGTGGGGTATCCCTTTCGGGGATACGTGCTGATTTGTATACCATGCGCACAAAAGGCCATAACGCGGCAGTCTGGTACCCAGCCTTCTGGGTCGGCTCCTCCCGCTTCATCGCCTTCCCCTCCCCACCTGATCCGTACCCCAAGTGACATTGGTACCAGTGGGGAGTCGCTTTCTCATGTTTGAGCTCGGTTGGCCAGCATAGAGAAAATGATTGCTAGCACGGTGGGCAAGAAGGCCCAGGCTAAAAAGAGACAGTTGTCGTCGGCCCAGCCTTTGTGGGATATTGACGACGAGTCCGCTAAATTGTCCGATTATTCCCCGTTAGAGGAGGGGGAATTATATCAGGATTCAGAGGCTGACTATGGTCAGCCTGGGGATTCCAATGTCGGGCAGGCGCCGGGAGATGCCGTTGATGCGGCCACTGTTTTGTCACATTTATTGGAGGTGTTGGATATTGGTCCACCTGAGGCGCCCCCTCTTAAGAAGGGGGATTTTTTTTGGGCTCACAAGCCCCGTTTGGAACTCCCTACCCAGGGGCATTTTGATGCGCTGATACTTAGAGAATGGGAGAGGCTCTCCCGGCTTCCTGGTGTGCCTCAGGGATGGGATAAGAAGTATTCTTTTCCGGTGGAGGCTGTCAAGCGCTGGTTTTCACCTCTCGAGGTCGACGTGCCAGTTTTAGGTTTGACCAACGCTTCTGTGCTGAACACCCCTGACGCCACCACCCTTAAGGATGGCGAGGATAAGCGCCTTGATCAGATGGCATGCCACGCATTTGCCAACGTGGGCTTGGCCCTGCGGCCTGTTAGTGCATCTGCCCTGGTGTCACTTGCTACCAGGTCCCTTATCAGGGACTGGCTGAATAACGCTCAGCTTGATCCAGATGTCGCGGAGTTTGCTATACTTAAGAAGTGTGAATTGTTTATGGATTTTGTCATGGCTGCGATGGAAGACTCCATTGTCGTGTGTAGTAGGTTGTCAGCCTTACTGGTGGCCATGCGCAGACTGGTCTAGCTCCGTCAGTGGACAGCGGACGTGGGAGCCAAGAAGTCGCTCACAGCTCTCCCCTTCTTGGGTGCGCGGCTGTTTGGAGATAAATTGGATGCTGTTGCTAAAGGAGGTAAGTTACCTCAGCGGAGGAAGCAGCGCCGTCCCTTTTGGGGGGGGCGGGCTCGTTCACTCCATCCTTTCGAGGGGCCAGAGCCTCTAGGGGTCTGGTCTTCTCAGGTGTCAGGGGCTCGTCCTGGAGGCAGAGGTCGGGCACGTCCCACAGCTGCCTGGGGTTCCAAGCCGGCCGTTAAACTGGCTCAGCAATGAAGGGGCGCCCTCACCCGCAAGGGTGGGGGGACTGCTGCGGCTCTTCTTCCAGGCCTGGGCCCGGGAGGTCACAGACAATTGGATCTTGGAAGTGGTCTCCTCCAGGTACAAACTGGAGTTCAAGTACTGGCCGCCCCCAAGATTCTTAAGGTCTCGGGTGCCCTCGGACCCTCAGGCTGCACAGGGGCTCCTGTTAGCAGTAAAAAACCTTCTGGACATGGGGGTCATATGCCCGCTGCCTCTGTTGGAAAAACTACTCCAACCTTTTCACGGTTCCCAAAAAGGAGGGTTCGGTGAGACACATTTTAGATCTCAAGGTTCTCAACAGGTTTCTCAGAGCCAAGAAGTTCCGCATGGAGACTCTGCGCTCGGCTATCAATTCCCTTCGCCAAGGGGATTTTATGACGTCCATAGACATCAAGGATGCGTATCTGCATGTTTCAATTTTTCAGGGCACATCAGAGATTTCTCCGGTTTGCGGTGGAGGATCAACATTATCAATTTGTAGCTCTTCCCGTCAGCACCGAGGGTCTTCACCAAGGTTTTGGCGGGCGTAATGGCTCTGCTCAGATCTCAGGGCATTCGCATTGTGCCTTATCTGGACAATCTGTTGATTTCAGCTTCTTCCCTTCAGCAGGCGGAACTGGACACCCACCAGGTGGTGTCGACCCTGGAAAGGTTCGGGTGGGTGATCAACCGCACCAAGTCTTCTCTCTCCCCGTCTCGAGTGGTTTCCTTTCTGGGCATGAATCTGGATACCATTCGGGCCAGAGTGTTTCTGCCCCAGGCCAAAGTGCAGGGGATTCAGGGCCTGATCCGTCTTCTCCTGGCCAGTCTTTGTCCCTCTATCCGACAGGGGATAAAACTGGTGGGTCTGATGGTGTCCTCCTTCGAGGCGGTGCCGTTTGCACAGTTTCATATGAGATCTCTTCAACTTCTCCTATTGACGTGTTGGGACAGCAGCCCACAGTCATTGGATCAACCTTTTAAGATGTCTCCCAGGGTTCGGCAGTCCTTTCGGTGGTGGCTGGACTCGAGCAATCTGGTGATGGGCAGATCCTTTCTGGTCCCTTGTTGGGAGACGCTTACCACGGATGCCAGCCTGTCTGGCTGGGGAGGTTATTGGAAGAGTCATCAGTTCAGCGGGGTGTGGGGTCCCCAGGAGGCTCACACCCCTATCAATGTATCGGAGCTCAGAGCCATTCGACTGGTTCTGGCTCGGCTGACCACACAGTTGTGGGGTCTTCCGGTTCAGGTGCGATCGGACAACCGAACGGCGGTGGCTTACATCAATCACCAAGGAGGGACTCGCAGCAGGAGTGCCCTCAGGGAAGTCTCTCTGATCCTGCACTGGGTGGAGAGCAATGTTCCTTGCCTTTCGGCGGTCTACATTCTGGGAGTGGAGAATACGGAGGCGGATTCCCTGAGCAGGGGATCCTCTCGCCACGGAGAGTGGTCTCTCAACCCTAGAGGTTTTTCTGGATCTTTGCCGCAGGTGGGGGACTCCGGAGGTGGATCTCTTTGCCTCGAGGCACAATCACAAACTTCCGGCCTTTGTGTCTCTTTCTTAGGATCCCCTGGCTTTGGCAGTGGATGCCTTGTCACTGGCTTGGAAGGACCTGGGCTTTCTGTACCTGTTTCCACCTGTCTCCATGCTGAGCAAGGTAGTTTGCAAACTGGTTCTAGAAGGGGCACCAGCGATTCTGGTGGCTCCAAGGTGGCCAAGAAGAGTTTGGTACGCAGACGTTGTAAGGATGGCCGTGGACCAGTACCGGCTTCCCTTGTTGCCGGACCTGCTATCTCAGGGTCATCTATTTTACCCCAATTTAGAAACGCTGGCTTTGACGGCTTGGCTGCTGAAACCTTCATCTTGAAAGAGGAAGGTTTGTCTGAGGCTGTTGTTCAGACCCTGATTAGGGCTAGGAAGCGGTCCTCTTCTGGAATTTACTATAGGACTTGGAGGTCCTACATTGATTGGTGTGAGGCTAGAACTTTGCCTTGCAGGGTTTTTTCTATACCCAGGATTTTGGAGTTTCTTCAGCATAATCTGGATCTTGGGTTCCAGCTTAGTACTTTGAAAGGACAGGTTTCTGCTCTGTCGGTTTTCTTCCAGCGGCCTTTTGCTTTACACCCGCTGGTTAAGACTTTTTTCCAAGGGGTCATGCATGTGCGGCCCCCTCGGGAGGCTGTAGTCCCTGTTTGGGATTTGAATTTGGTTCTTTCGGCTCTGCAGGGTCCTCCTTTTGAGCCGTTACAGGATATTGCTCTTTCCGTTCTCACTCAGAAAGTTGCTTTCTTGGTGGCTATTACCTCTGTCCGGCGTGTCTCTGAGTTGGCGGCCCTGTCGATTCAGGCCCCTTATTTTGAGAGATACCAGGATAAGGTGGTTTTTCGTTTTAAGCCGGATTTCCTTCCTAAGGTGGTGTCTGCCTTCCACCTCAATCAGGACATTGTTCTCCCTTCCTTGTGTCCTAAGCCTAGCAATGACAAGGAGAGGGTTCTGCACAATTTGGATGATGTTCGCTGTGTGAAGTACTATTTGGTGATTACTTCTTCCTTCCGCAAGGCGGACTCTTTTTTCGTGGTGCCCTGCGGGCCCAGGAAAGGTTTGGCTCCTGCTAAAGCTACGATTAGCAAATGGATTCGTCAGGCCATTGTTGGGGCCTATTCTGCTAAGGGGAGGACTCCCCCTTTTAGGGTTACTGCGCACTCTACTTGTGCTGTTGGTGCATCCTGGGCTTTTCAGCACCAGGCTTCTGTTGAGCAGGTTTGTAAGGCTGCTACTTGGTCTTCCGTTCATACCTTTTCCAAGTTTTACAAGGTTGATGTGCGGGCTTCAGCGGATGCTGTTTTTGGCCGCAAGGTTCTGCAAGCTGCAGTGGTTTGAGTTGGTACATTCTTTACTGTTTCTGGTTCCCATCCATGACGGACACTGCTATTGGATGTCCCAGATGTCATGAAGAAGGAAGTGGAGTGTATGGCACACTTAGAATAATACCGTTTTGTGAGTACTCCCCTTTAAAACGGGTATTATGAGTGTGCCATACATTCCACTTCACCCCACCCTAGTTTGTTTCAGGTATTCTGGAGCTTTATATGGTGAACCATTGGTTTTGATTGTTACGGTTATATTTGGTTCTTCCTGGTCCAGTTACTGCTTTTGTACACTGGGGAATTGGTGGGAGGTCCCAGGTATATATGGACCGGGGGGGGGGGGGCTTTCTTTTTTGCATATTCATCTCTGCAGAAGTTCGCCCAGATGTCATGAAGAAGGAAGTGGAGTGTATGGCACACTCATAATACCCGTTTTTAAAGGTGAGTACTCACAAAACGGTATTTTTTACGGTACTAAGTATCCTAAAGTACAGCCCTCATTGTTGCAAGTGCTTAATACTGCTTGCAGAATCGGGCCTGTTACCTGGTGTGCAGATATGTTGATTGTTTTGCTGGAACTGTGGAGGGCTGAACAACTGTGTATTATCCAGTCCCTCTGATAAGCAGCATTTAAAGCCTGTTTAATGAAGAAAAGGCATATCCCCCAACATACTGCAATAAACTGATTTTAAAGTAGGTACACTAAACTCCACGTTTGAGCGATAACAAAAATCCCATTTTGACGGCTACAAGGAGAAGCCAGCTCCCCTCTAGATGGAAACCTCCTTAGATGGCAGGTCCCAGACTGCCTCCAAGCTCTCTTTCTTGCCCTTTGGCCTTGCCACCTTTCCATGAGGGCAGTGGCAACTGTCTTGGTGCTTTTGCTATATATTTTTGACTTTGAGGGGTTGTTATTTCTGGTAAGCCACAGGCTAGAGAGGCAATCCCATGCTAGTCCTATTTAGTTGGTCAGTAGAAGTACGCAGACAGATGATGGTCTTGGTGGGCACCAGAACCCTATTCCTTTTGGGATTGGAGCTCAACATTGAGATAGCCAAGGTGTTCTTGGTGGAACAGAGCTGAGCTGGAGGTAGGTGGAGTATAGAACACAAACCTGGGAATTTTCGTATTCTAAGTATGCAGCACGTCCTGCTCCAGATAATGATTCATAACAGATGAGATTACCTCCACCAGAGGGCGCTTGACTTCAGAGATGGCAAAAAGAGGCCTCTTCCAGTCCATATATACCCGGGACCTCCCACAAATTCCCCAGTTTCTTCTCTGCAGTCGGCTGTGAAGGTAAGAAGATGGCTTCTCTTATCGCAGGTGAGCGTGGCTTAACAGCCCGCGGCCCTGTAGGACTATATCCACCCATTCCACTTATTACTTATGCCTCCCAGCTTTGGCTGCGCTGGTGACGGTAGGCAGCACCTATCACAGGTGCTGTTCTTTGCGGAGCCTGGCTCCGACCGCAATCCCCCACCAAAGGGTAGGCGGTGCAGGTTATGGTGAACCTGATTTGCCCTTCTCGGAGGGGGCGTGGCTTGCTCTGTTGGCGCGTTCCGCGTTGGACCCTCCTGCGGCCCGCCCCTTGAGGTTCCTCCAGCTCCATTTTGGTCCTCTCCTGGTGTGATTGCTGGCTTCCCACCGCGGTCCGTGAGTGCCCCTGCAGGCTTGGCTCTTATTCATTTCTCATTTCTGTGTGTTTATGGGGTGACACTATCATGTCTTTCAGGCGGGATAACTGTTTTTACGAGGTTTCTCCCGGTCCTGTCCCCTCTATTAGTTATAATAACTTTATAAGAGGCCTACACTGTTTAATCCTCCCACTTCCCTGGTGGACATTTGGGGCATCCCGGGTTGCTATGTCCTCACCCACTCCCCCTCGCTTGATTATGACTCCCAGTGAACTAAATACTAGTGGGGAGTCTCAGCCTGACGTGTCTTCCGGGTTGGCTAACATTGAGAGGCTGATTGCTAGCTCTGCGGACCGTAAGGCCCCGGCTAAAAGGCGGCATGTGGCGCCGGGTGCATCTGCCTTTCCTGTGGAGACTGAGAATTTCCTTGATTTGTCTGATTATACCCCACTTGAGTAGGGGGAATTATTCTCGGATTCAGAGTTATCTGATGATCAGCATTTCAGTGATGCTGACTATGGCTCTGATCATTGGGATGCTGATGACACCAATAGACTGTTAACTCAGATTTTTGATGTGCTTTCTATGTTCCTTCCTGCTGCGGCTCCCAAGCTACAGGGGGAACTTTTCAGTACTGCTAAACCACGTCTGGAATTTCCAGAACAGGCTCATTTCAATAATCTTGTTCTCAAAGAATGGGAGCTTCCCGGCCGGCTTCCCGGAATCCCTAAGGGCTGGGACAAAAGGTACCCTTTTCCCACTGATGTGGTTAAATATTGGTCAACCCCCCCAGAAGTGGATGCACCAGTATTGGGGTTGTCCAACACATCTGTGGTCCATTCCCCTGATTCCACTACCCTCAAGGATAGTGAGGATCGGTGCATTGACCCGCTGGCCTCCCATGCCTTTGCCTGTGTGGGGTCTGCCTTGTGCCCTGTCTGTGCTTCTGCTATTACTGCTGTTGCTGTTAGGACTCTCCTCAAGGGTCTGTTGGAAGGCGCCCCTGATGATACTTCTAGTGCAGAGTTCAGGGCCTTGTTACAGTGTGAAATATTCATTGCATATGTCCTTTCTGCCTTACATGACACCATTAGGATGTGTAGTAGAACCTCTGCCTTGGTGGTTGCTATACGCCGCTCTGTTTGGCTGCGTCAGTGGGCAGCTGATAACACTGCTAAGAAGGCCCTCACGGGGCTCCCCTTTAAGGGGCTGCGCCTATTTGGTGATCGCTTGGACCTGTTTGCCAAGGGTGGTAAGTTGCCTCAGCGTAAGAAGCAGTTGCGTCTCCGCAGTGTACATTCCGGGGGTGGAGAATCTGGAGGCGGACTCTCTGAGCAGGGGGACCTCTCGCCTGGGGGAATGGTCTCTCAGCAGCGAGGTCTTCCTGTCCTTATGTCACCATTGGGAAGTACCGGAAGTGGATCTGTTTGCGTCCCGCCACAATCACAAGCTCCCAGTCTTTGTCTCTCTGTCCAAGGATCCCCTGGCCCTTGCGGTGGATGCTCTGACTCTATCCTGGCAGGGGTTCCGTCTCCTGTATCTTTTTCCTCCATTCCCCCTGCTGGGCAGGGTTCTGCGCAAGCTGGCTCAGTAAAGGGTACCAGCAATCCTAGTGGCCCCCCCGGTGGCCAAGACAGGTGTGGTTTGCGGATATTGTTCAGCTGGCGGTAGATCAGTACGCTCCGGACCTTCTCACTCAAGGGCGGCTATGCCATCCCAATTTACAAACGCTGGCTTTGACAGCCTGGCTGCTTAAACCTCCATCTTAAGGGATGAGGGGCTTTCTGAGTCTGTGGTTAACACTCTAATCAGGGCTAGGAAGAAATCCTCTTCTACCATCTACTATAGGATCTGGGTCCTTCCATGTCGGGTGTTTTCCATCCCTAGGATTCTGGAGTTCCTTCAGCATGGTTTGAATCTGGGACTTCAGCTCAGCATGCTCAAGGGTCACGTTTCTGCCTTGGCTGTTTTCTTCCAGAGATCTTTCGCTCAACATCCTCTGGTCAAGACTTTCTTCCAGGGGGTTGCTCATGTGTGTCCCCCTCGTAAACCTCTGTTGCCAGTTTGGGACTTGAACTTGGTTTTGTCTGCCCTTCAGGGCCCTCCTTTTGAGCCTGTGCATGGGGCTGCTCTGTCTATTTTTACTCTTAAAGTTGCCTTTTTGGTGGCTATCACCTCGGTCAGGCGTGTTTCGGAGTTGGCGGCCCTTTCTATTCAGGCCCCCTACTTTGAGAGACACCAGGACAAGGTGGTTTTCAGATTTAAACCTGATTTCTTGCCTAAGGTTGTCTCTGCCTTCCATCTCAATCAGGACATTGTGCTTCCTTCCTTGTGCCCTAATCCTGGTAATTCCAAGAAGAGGGCCTTACATTCCCTGGATGAGGTCAGGAATTTGAAGTTGTACTTGGTGGCTACTGCACCTTTTAGAAAAACTGATGCCTTGTTTGTGGTTCCTTCGGGTCCCAAGAAGGGCCTGGCACCTGCTAAGTCTACTATTAGCAAATGGATTCGTCAGGCTATTTTTAGGGCCTATTCTGCTAGGGGAAAGGATCCTCTTTTCCGTGTTACTGCTTATTCTACACGTGCTGTTGGGGCCTTCCAGCACCAGGCTTCTGTTGAACAAGTTTGTAAGGCTGCTACTTGGTCTTCTGTTCATACCTTTTCCAAGTTTTACAAGGTTGATGTTAGGGCCTCAGCGGATGCTGTTTTTGGCCGCAAGATTCTGCAGGCGGCAGTGGTGTGAACTGCGCGTTGTTGCTTTTGGGATCCCACCCTGTTTACGGACACTGCTATTGGATGTCCCATCTGTTATGAATCATAATCTGGAGCAGGACGTGCAGCATACTTAGAATAATACAATTCTGTGATTACTCACCTTGTAGAATTGGTATTATAAGTATGCAGCACGTCCTGCTCCACCCCACCCTGTTTGCATTATCTTGGATCCTCTGTATGGTGATTGTTATCCTTGTTAACATTGTTAATTTTCATTGGCTTCTCCTGGTTCTCCTTACTGCTTTTCTTTACTGGGGAATTTGTGGGAGGTCCCGGGTATATATGGACCTGGAGGGGCCTCTTTTTGCCATCTCTGCAGTCAAGCGCCCTCTGGTGAAGGTAATCCCATCTGTTATGAATCATTATCTGGAGCAGGACGTGCTGCATACTTATAATACCAATTCTACAAGGTGAGTAATCACAGAATTGTATTTTTCCTCAGTGCTCTGGAGCTTAGGGCGATCTTCCTGTCCCTCTCACAATGAACAAGAGCTACATCAACTAGTGTGTGGTAGTGGGGGGGGGGACCACAACAAGGTTGCCATGACACATGCGACATGGATCCTTTAAATGGCAGAGAGCCATATGTTTCAGACACAGTGGATTTAGATCGATTTGCCTCTTAACCCAATGGAATGTAGGACACCCTTGTGGCACAATCCAATGGATCCACTGTGGACAGGCACTGACACAGTTTTTGTGTCAGCTGGTATACTTCTTTCCCCTGTTGCACTGGGACCTCGGTGAATTGAAGCAGAAGGCAGTCAAGGTCTTTTTGATCACCCCAAATGGCCATGAAGAGCCAGAGATGGTCAGCATGGCAATAGACAAGCCACTGCTTCCTCTGCAATGGGATCCTTTGTTGCACAAGCCTTTGTGCTATATACAAAAGATGCTTAAGATCTAAAATGCACCTCCCATTCTCAAGAACAAACTTTTTAAATTCAAGAAGAATCCCCAAAACTCGAAAGATTTTCCATTATGAATATGATTTCCAGGTCACTGTCTTGATGGACATTTCAAGGCAAAAAGGGAGGTTGAAGTAGGAGTTAGCATTAAAAAATGCATTCTAAAAACTGGATAGTGGAGTAAATGCAAACCATTTCATGTGTCACAATATGAATTACACCACCCTCACTTTTGAGTATTATATTTGCTTTTGACGCTGTGTAACCTTGCTAATCGAGTTTCCTTTTTTTCTTTATTGCATGGCATGGCCCGCTTTGGTATTCATAACAGTTGGGTTATTCCGCCACAAGGTGGCGCAGTGGTACTGCAGAAAAGCTGTGGCTTGTCCCGGCTCCCTAAAAAAATGGGCTTAACCATAAGAGTTCCCCCAGTGTTCTCTCTGCAGTGGACTGCGAAGTTAGCAGATGGCACTCTCTTGCGCAGGTGAGCAGGGCAACCAAGCCTGCGTCCCTGCAAGTCTATTTCCATCCGTTTCTGGACCCTCACTGCCTCCCAGCCTTGGCTAACAGATCCGGTGAAGGTATAAGAGCACTAGGGTCAAGTGCTCCTGGAGCGCTGCTCTAAGCCGCAGACCCTGCAACACAAAGGTTAGCTGGCCATAGGCTTTATGGTGAGCCTAATAGGGATGCAGAGTTTCTGTCCTAGTTTCTGAGGGGGTAAGTAGTTTGGGGACTGTGTCCTCTCTTTTTCCTTTGGGCCCCCTCCCTCCCTTGACCATGGCTGGTCATGGCCATGGCTCGCCTCTGCTTCTCTCCCCCCCCCCCCCCAACTTGGTTTCGGGTGGTGGTGTCGGTGAGTAGTCATATCTGTGGTGTTTTTAAGTTTTTGCTGTGTTTTCTGGTGTTTTTAGCTGCTGCGCCGCTTTGTACTGCGTTCCGCTGCCTGGGGGTGCTTTAACCTGAGGTAATTTTGCTTTGTCATGGCGCCGGCCGGGTCACGTGAGTGCTGTTTTTCGCGCTCTTCGGAGGAGGCGGGGCCGGGTGATGACACGTATCGCGAGCTTGGTGACTGTCACCCCCTTGAGATGGGGGAGCTCTCTCGGGACTCTGACTCCTCTGGGAACCAGCAGGAGGGTTGCGATAGTGACCCTGGGTTTGCGTCCTGAGAGGAATCATGGTACCCTGAGGACACTGATAATCTGCTGTCACATATTTTTGAAATTTTGCACATTGCTCCCCTTGAGGTAGCTAAAAAAAAGCAGGGGGAGCTTTTTCGCCCTGGTAAACAGCGTCTAGAGTTCCCTGAGCAGGAACATTTTACCACCTTGGTGCTTAAAGAATGGGAACATCCTAACAAGTTGCCTGTGGTGCCCAAGGGTTTGGATAAAAGGTATTTCCCATTGATTTTGTTAAGAGGTGGTCATTTCCCCCTGCAGTGGACGCTCCCGTGCTAGGCTTGTTCAATACTTCGGTCATGCCTTCCCCTGGCACTACCATTCTGAGGAATGGAGAGGACCGGCGCATGGATCAAGTGGCCTGCCATGCTTTTACCTGTGTGGGGGCTGGCTTGCGCCCTGTATGTGCTGCCGCCATTACTGCTATTGCCCCTAAGAAACTGCTTAAGCGTCTCATTGATGGCACAACCGCCGGTAGTGTGGGGGAGGAATATAGGACTCTTACTTTGCACTGATTTTGTGGCCTTTATCCTTACTGCTATGGATGATGCTGTGCGGCTGTGTGGAAGGACCCCTGCGCTCTTGGTGGCTATGCGCCGCTCTGTCTGGTTGCCCAGTGGGCAGCTGACACTGCGGCTAAGAAAGCTCTCACTGGCCTCCCCTTCGTGGGGCTGCGGCTGTTTGGAGAACGTCTTGATGTTCTAGCCAAGGATGGAAGGCTGCCTCAGCGTAGGAGGCAGTCTCGGCCCTTTCGGGGGTCCTCTGCCCCCCTCCCTTCCTTTCGTATTCCCAGAGGGGGGCCGTAGCTCCCTCCTCTCCAGTGGTCGCAGAGCTTCTTGGGGCCATGGCAGAACCCATGGTTGTCCCGGTCTCTCCTGGACTCCCACGTCCAAAGCCTCTCCCAAGCTCCCTCAGGCATCCGGGTGGGGGGACGGCTTCGGCTCTTTGCTCACGTCTGGATGCTTCACGTCTAAGACCGGTGGATTCAGGGGGTAGTGTCCTCCGGTTACAAGATAGTTTGCAGCCTGCCCCCCCCCCCAAGATTCATCAGATCCCGGATGTCTTTAAACCCCCTGTCCGCTCAGGGGTTGCTTCTGGCGGTTCATTGCCTGTTTGAGTCCGGAGTCATTTGTTTGGTGCCTCATCAAGAAAGAGGTCAGGGGTACTATTCCAATTTTTTCACGGTCCCCAAAAAGGACGGCTTTCTGAGGCCCATTCTGGATCTGAAGGGCCTCAACAAATTTGTCAGATTCAAGCACTTTCGCATGGAGACACTGCGCTCTGCTGTCAGTACCCTTCGCCCAGGCGACTTCATGACCACTGTGGACATCAAGGATGCTTATCTTCATGTGTCTATCTTCTCAGGTCATCACAGATTTCTAAGGTTCGAGCTGCAGGGTCAGCATTACCAGTTCGTGGCTCTACCCTTCGGTATCACCTCGGCACCTTGGGTGTTCACCAAGGTGCTGGCGGGAGTGATGGCTCTGCTAAGGAACCAGGGCATCCGCATCATTCCTTACCTGGACGACATCCTGATTGTGGCCGAGTCCTTTCCTCAGGCCGAGCGGGACACTCAAATGTTGACATACACTCTGGAGTCTTTCAGCTGGGTGATCAATTTTCCCAAATCTTCTCTGTCCCCGTCATTGGCGAGGACCTTTCTGGGCATGACGCTGGATACCTCTCAGGTCAAGGTGTTCCTTCCTCAGCGGAAGGTGGAAGGTCTTCAGCTGCAGGCTCGGGCTCTGCTGTTGTGTCCTCATCCCTCCATCCGTCAGGGGATGCAGTTGGTGGGCCTGATGGTGTCCTGCTTCGAGACAGTCCCCTTTGCTCATTTTCACATGAGACCTCTCCAGTTGCACCAGTTTTGGATCGGGACCCTGTGTCCCTGGATTAGGAATTTGTTCTGTCTCCCCTGGCCGGACAGTCTCTCTCGTGGTGGCTGGACTCAAGGAACCTTCTGGGGGGCAGGTCCTTCCTGCCCCCGTGCTGGCAAACGGTCACCACGGATGCCAGCCTGACTGGCTGGGGAGGCTTCTGGAGGTCCCTGAGGTTCCAGGGTCGGTGGGGCCCACAAGAGGCCCATGCTTCCATCAACGTCCTGGAACTGAGGGTGATCAAGTTGGTTCTTTCTCGCCTATCCGCTCACCTTCGGGGCCGGGCTGTTCAGATTCGCTCAGACAACCAGACGGCGGTTGCCTACATCAACCATCAGGGAGGGACTCCGAGCAAGCGAGCCTTCAAGAAAGTGTTCCGGATTCTGTCTTGGAAGGAACAGCATGTTCCCTGCATCTCAGCGGTCTACATCCCAGGGGTGGAGAACCAGGTGGTGGACTCCCTGAGCAGGGGGACGTCTCATCTGGAAGAGTGGTCTCTCAACAACCAGGTGTTTCTCTCCCTCTGTCACCGCTGGGGTCAGCCGGACTTGGACCTGTTTGCGTCCCGTCACAATCACAAACTTCCCAGATTTGTATCTCTGTCTCAGGATCCTCTGGCCTTCGCCACGGATGCCTTGACAATACCTTGGACGGAGTTTCAGCTTCTCGATGTGTTCCCTCATGCGCAAGATAGCCCAGGAGCGTGTACCAGCCATACTAGTGGCCCCTTGTTAAGCAAGAAGAGTTTGGTTCGCAGATGTCGTGCGGTTGGCAGTAGACTGGCACGTCTTGCCCAAGGATCCAGATCTTCTCACCCAGGGGCAGCTACGCCATCCCAATTTACAAACTTTGGCTTTAACGGCTTGGCTGCTGAAATCTCCATATTAATGGAAAAGGGGTTGCCTGCTTCTGTTGTTGATACCATGATTCGGGCTAGGAAGAAGTCCTCGTCCTTTATCTACTACAGGCTCTGGCATGCTTACATTGCCTGGTGTGAGTCCATGTCTCTTCCCTGTCTGGTGTTTTCTATTTCCAGGATTCTGGAATTCTTGCAACATGGTTTGGATCAGGGCCTTCAACTTAGTACCCTAAAAGGCCATGTTTCAGCTCTGGCAGTTTTTTTCCAAAGATCTTTTGCCAATCACCGGTTGGTTAAAACCTTTTGTTTCAGGGTGTTTCTCATGTGCATCCACCCCGTAAGCCTTTGCTACCAGTCTGGGATTTGAATCTGGTGTTGTCTGCCCTGCAAGGGCCTCCCTTTTAGCCTAACCCTGATGCTACCTTGTCTATTCTGACCCTTAAGGTAGCCTTTCTGGTGGCTATCATTCTGTAAGGCGAGTTTCTGAACTAGCGGCACTTTCCATCAAACCTCCTTATTTTGAAAGGCATCAGGATAAGGTGGTGTTTCGGCTCAAGCCGGACTTCCTGCCTAAGGTTGTGTCTGCCTTTCATCTTAACCAGGACATTGTCTTGCCTTCATTGTGTCCTAATCCTGCTAATTCCAAGGAGCGGACTCTGCATTCCCTAGATGTGGTCAGGGCTCTGAAGTTTTATTTGGTAGCCATTGAGCCTTTCAGGAAGTCTGATGCTCTTTTTGTTCTCACTTCTGGACCTATAGAGAGTTTGCCTGTGGCTAAATCCACTATCAGCAAGTGGATCCGTCAGGCGGTGGTTCAAGCCTATTCTGCTAAGGGAAAGGAACCTCCCTTTAGGATTACTGCTCATTCTACTCGTGCTATTGGTGCCTCTTGGGCTTTTCAGCACCAAGCTTCTGTTGAACAAGTTTGCAAGGCCGTTACTTGGTCTTCTGTTCATACTTTTTCTAAGTTTTACAAGGTTGATGTTAAGGCCGCAGCGGATGCTGCTTTTGTCCGCAAGGTGCTTCAGGCGGTAGTGACTTGAACTACTGGCCGTTACTCTTTGGGGATCCCTCCCTACTCTGAACACTGCTTTTGGATGTCCCAACTGTTATAAATACAGAAGCGGGCCGTGCCATGCAATAAAGAAAAAAGCAATTCTGTACTCACCTGTAGAATTGTTTTTGTTCTTGCATGGCACGGCCCGCTTCGCCCCACCCTTGTTATCGTTGTTCTTGGTTGCCTCTTTATGGTGATTGTTCCAAGTCAGTTGGGGTCTTTTACCTTTTTTCACATTTTTTTACGTATTCTCTCCTGGCTTCTTGTCTCACTGCTTGTGTACGCTGGGGAACTCTATGGTTAAGCCCGTTTTTATAGGGAGCTGGGACAAGCCACAGCACTGCGCCACCTTGTGGCGGAATAACCCAACTGTTATGAATACCGAAGCGGGCCGTGCCATGCAAGAACAGAAAACAATTCTACAGGTGAGTACTCAGAGTTGCTTTTTTTCTTTGCACATATTAGACTTCAAATGGTCTTCCTGATGAATAAAAAAAAGCCAGGGATTCTTTGCTTGTTTTGTTAAATTTTCTTTAGAATGACACTGTCATTTACTTTATATACCACAATCCTAGAGCTTTGACTTACATTTACTATGTTTATTCTTAGTATACAGTACGTCCTGCTCCAGATAGAATACTTACATTCGGGTGCTACTCCGCCAGATGGCGCTCGACTGCAGAGACATCGAAAATAGGCTCCTCCTGGCCCCTCAAATACCCAGGGACCTCCCACAATCCCCCAGATTTTCTCTGCAGTCTGGACTGCGAAGGACAAGAATATGTCTCTCTTGTCTCGCAGGTGAGCGGGGCTATTAGCCTGCGGCCCTGTAGGACTATTCCCACCCGTTACATTAATTAATGTGCCTCCCAGCCGTGGCTGCGCTGGTCGGGTGATGGTAGGCAGCACCGCTGTCCGGTGATTAGGAGCGCTACTGCACCGTAATCCCCCACCAAAAGGTAGGCGGTACAGGCATATGGTGAGCCTCTATGGGATGCCCCTCCCGCACTATTGCCCCTTGCCCCTGTCTATCGGCGGGTCCTATGTTAAGCGGCCGCTGTCCTCCCTCATTCTCCCTGTAGCATTCGGAGGAAAAGGGGTGTGTGTGTGTGTGTATGTATGCATATACGTGTATAGGCTTATGCTTTATTACATTATGCTTTGTGTCAGCCGCCGCGCTGACTTGTATTACTTTTATTAATACTTAAAATTGCCGCCGCTCGGGTTTTTTTTCCCAGTGTTCCGCGCTTGACGGCGGCGTTACCTCAGGTGCCGGTGCGCCGTCATTGGTTGCTTGTCACGTGTTGGATTCGCGCTCATCGGGGGGGGCGGGGCCTGTCTCTGGCGCGTTCCGCTTCATTGCTCGTGAAGCGGGCCCGCCCCTCGAGGTATACCGACGCCATTTTGTCTGCTTGTTCGGCTTCTGCGTGACGGGCTTCTACCTACCGCGGTCCGTAAGTGCCCTCGCGGGCGGCTTTATTTCCGTTTTTTAAATTATCGTTTGCTTACGGCTACCTTTGATTATGTCTTTCAGACGGGCAAACCCATTGGCTTCTCCCGGCCCTCTATTAGTTGGTTAACTTGTGAGGCCTAGTATAATTACTCCCACTTCCCTAGCGGGTTATTGGGGCATCCCGGGTTGCTGTATAGCGTTAATCCCTATCGGCCTATTGTGCCGCTATAATCACCATATGGAGGCATCTCAGCCCGGCTGTGTGTAGCTTGTGGGTTGCCCCCTATTAGCGCTGACAATGCGCGGGTCTGTGTACCTTGCACCGAGCAGGTGCTTGCGCTGCAATCCGGCCTTCCAGTGGCTGGGCCTGCACCTCGTTTCACTTCACCTACTCCCCCAAGCTTAAATCTCATTCCCACTGAGTTGCATGCAAGTGGGGATTCTCAGCCTGATCAGTCTTCTAGACTGGCTAGTGTTGAGAAGTTAATTGCTAATACCTTGGCGCGTAAGGCCCCTGCAAAAAAGCGGCACTTAACGCCTGATGTCACTCTTTTCCCTATGGAAACTGATGAGTTTTTGCACCTATACCCCTTCAGACGAAGGGGAGCTGTTCTCCGACTCAGGGTCATCTGATGAGAGGCCCAGGGGACATGACGATTCTGGCTCTGACCCCTGGGCCCCGGATGATACTGATAGATTGTTGGCCCAGATTTTTGAGGTTCTGTCCATTTCTCCCCCTGCTGCGGCTCCCAGACAAAGGGGGAACTTTTTCATACTGCTAAGTCACGCTTGGAATTCCCTGAGCAAGCACATTTCAATAACCTTGTGCTCAAGGAATGGGAACGTCCCAGTAGACTTTCCGGTGTACCTAAGAGTTGGGATAGGAAGTATCCCTTTCCTGCTGATGTGGTAAAGTGTTGGTCATCCCCTCCCGAAGTGGATGCCCCGGTCCTAGGGTTATCTAACACCTCTGTCATGCACTCCCCTGACTCTACTACCCTGTGGGATGCTGAGGACCAGCGCATTGACCAGTTGGCGTCCCATGCCTTTGCATGTGTGGGGACGGCGCTGCGCCCGGTCTGTGCTTTGGCCATTACGGCTGTGGCTATTAGGACCCTGCTCAGAAGTATCCTTGATAGTGCCCCTGATGATTTGCCTTGTTAGGTGTTTAATGCACTCTCTAGTTGTGATGTTTTTGTGAATTTTGTCCTCGCTGCCTTGGATGACACCATTAGAATGTGTGCCAGAACATCTGCCTTTGTGGTGGCTATACGCCGCTCGGTTTGGCTGCGCCAGTGGGCTGCTGACAACGCTGCCAAGAAGGCCCTCACTGATTTTCCCTTCAAAGGACTACGCCTGTTTGGGGACCGCCTGGACCTTTTTGCTAAGGGAGGCAGGTTACCCCAGCGCAGGCGGCAGTCTCTGCCCTTTCGGGGTCAGGGCTCCTTTTCCTCCCCCTACTGTGGTGCTAGACAAGGGAGGGGGGTTTACTGAGGCCCGGGGAGACTTCTGGGGTAGGGGCAAAGGACGTGGACATCCTGGCTCCTCCTGGGGCCCCAAGCTTAAATCCTCTCCCAAGCCCCCTCAGGCATGATGGGGTGCCCTCACCCATCCGGGTGGGGGGACGGTTTCAGCATTTTGCTCACGTCTGGAGGCTTCATGTCTCAGACCGGTGGATTCATGAGGTAGTGTCCTCCGGATAGAGTTTGCTGCCTGCCGCCCCCAAGATTCATCAGATCCTGGAATCCTCAGGACCCTGTGTCAGCTCAGGATCTAGTGCAGGCAGTGCAAAGCCTCCTGGAGCTGGGGGTCATCTGCAAGGTCCCTTTAAGAGAAAAAGGCAAGGGCTTCTATTCCAACCTCTTCACAGTGCCCAAAAAAGATGGGTCAGTCAGGCCCATCCTGGACTTGAAGATCCTCAACAAATTTGTCAGGAGCAGGCGCTTTTGCATGGAAACTCTGCGCTCTGCCATCAGTTCCCTGCGCCCAGGGGATTTCATGACCTCTGTAGACATCAAAGATGCTTACCTTCATATTCCTGTATTTCCAGGTCATCAAAGGTTTCTCAGGTTCGCTCTAGAGGATCGACACTACCAATTTGCGGCATTGCCCTTTGGTCTCACTTTAGCTCCCAGGGTGTTCACCAAGGTGCTGGCAGGAGTGATGTATCTGCTCAGGTTTCAGGGAATCCGCGTGCTGCCTTATCTGGATGACATTCTCATCACCTCCCAGTCTCTACATCAGGCAGAATTGGATACTCAGCTGGTGGTGTACACCCTGGAGTCATTTGGATGGGTGATCAACCACCCCAAGTCCCCTCTGTCCCCCTCCTTGGTGACACCATTCCTGGGAATGAATCTGGATACTGTTCAGGCAAGGATTTTTCTTCTCAACAGATGGTGGACAGTCTGATTGCGCAGGTCCAGTTCCTGCTATCTTGTCATCATCCCTCCATCAGGCAGGGAATGCAGCTGGTGGGCCTGATGGTGGCGTGCTTCAAGGCGGTCCCTTATGCTCAGTTCCACTTGAGGCCTCTGCAACTCCACCTCTTGTCAGGCGGTCCCTCTCATGGTGGCTGGACTCCAGGAACCTGCTGGGGGGCAGATCCTTTCTGACCCCCTCCTGGGAGACTGTCACCACGGATGCCAGTCTGTCAGGTTGGGGGGGTTCCTGGAACTCCCTGAGGTTCCAGAGCAGGTGGGGCCCTCAGGAGGGTTAGTTAGCCAGGTTAGTTCGGGCTCAGTTGACTCCTCGCCTTTGGGGCCTGCCTGTTCAGGTGCGCTCGGACAACCAGACGGCAGTTGCCTACATCAATCATCAAGGATGGACCCGGAGCAAAAGGGCCCTCCAGGAAGTGTCTCTGATCCTGACCTGGGCGGAGGCCAATGTTCCCTGCATATCAGCTGTGTACATCCCGAGGGTGGAAAATCTCCTGGCAGATGCTCTGAGCAGGGGGACTTCTCGCCATTGACTGGTGTGAGTAAGTCTATTCCCTGTCGTGTGTTCTCTATTCCCAGGATTCTGGAGTTCCTGCAGTATGGGTTGGAGATGGGGCTCCAACTCAGTAATCTGAAGGGTCAGGTTTTCTTCCAGAAGTCCTTTGCTCAGCATTCTCTGATCAGGACTTTTTTCCAGGGGGTTACTCATGTGCATCCCCCATGTAAGCCTATGGTGTCTGTTTGGGATTTGAACTAGGTTTTGTCAGCCTTGCAGGGTGCTCCCTTTGAACCTGTGCAGGATGCTGCCCTGGCCATTCTTACTCTCAAAGTTGTCTTTTTGGTGGCTATCACCTCTGTTAGGCGTGTGTCTGAGTTGGCGGCGCTTTCCATTCAGCCCCCCTACTATGAGAGACACCAGGACAAGGTGGTGTTCGCTTCAAGCCAGATTTTCTGCCTAAGGTAGTGTCTACCTTTCATTTCAATCAGGACATTGTTCTTCCTTCATTGTGTCCTAATCCTAGTAATGCTAAGGAGAGGGTTTTGCATTCTTTGGATGTGGTTAGGTGTCTGAAGTACTATCTGGTGGCTACTGCACCTTTCAGGAAAACTGATGCTCTTTTTGTGGTCCCTTCTGGTCCTAGGAAGGGTTTACCTCCTGCCAAGTCTACTATCAGCAAATGGATTCGTCAGGCTGTGATTCAGGCCTACTCTGCTAAGGGGAAGAATCCTCCCTTCCGCCTTACTGCTCATTCTACTTGTGCTATTGGTGCCTCTTGGGCTTTTCAGCACCAGGCTTCTGTTGAACAAGTTTGCAAGGCCGCTACTTGGTCTTCTGTTCATACCTTTTCAAAGTTTTACAAGGTTGATGTTAGGGCCTCAGCTCATGCTGCTTTTGTCCGCAAGGTTCTGCAGGCGGCAGTGGTTTAAACTGTCTGCTGTTACCTTTGGGGATCCCACCCTACTTTATGGACACTGCTATTGGATGTCCCGAATGTAATTGATCTATCTGGAGCAGGACGTACTGTATACTAAGAATAATACAATTCTGTGATTACTCACCTGTAGAATTGGTATTATGAGTATACAGTACATCCTGCTCCACCCAACCCTTGGTTTTTGCATTATCTTGGATCCCCTGTAGGGTGATTGTTATCATTGTTATAGTTACCAGTTTGGGTTTTTTTTTTAATTCTCCCGGCTTCCCGTTAACTGCTTTTCAATGCTGGGGATTGTGGGAGGTCCCTGGGTATTTGAGGGTCCGGGAGGAGCCTATTTTCGATGTCTCTGCAGTCCAGCGCCATCTAGCGGAGTAGTACCCGAATGTAAGTATTCTATCTGGAGCAGGACGTACTATATACTCATAATGCCAATTCTACAGGTGAGTAATCACAGAATTGTATTTTTCTAAAGGGTGGATCTGTGGAACAACGGCAATCTTGCCCAAGATGTGTTTCTGGGAGAAATTAGAATTTCGTTGAGCGTTCTGAAGAATGATCCCACTCGCAGTGCATGGTATGTGTTGTATTTTAACACTGAAATGTACAGCACACTTCATTATTGGCCTGTGACTCGGCTTTGGAGTCTTTATAATTCAAAGACCTTTGTGGAAAGGCTGTGTTTATAGATGTCATGGGGAAATATATACTGTATTTTTCGAAATATAGACTCACCTGACCATAAGACGCACATAGGGTTTAGCCGGCAGCGTGACAGAACCACCCCCTCCCAAAAGCCCAATAATATTAGTTGTGCAGCCCCCCCCCCCCCCTAAAATCATCCCATAACAGGTAGTGTGCAGACTCCCTCTCCCCAGGACTCCATAATAGGCAGCATGCAAAATACCCCCCCCCCCTTAGAACACCATAACAGGCAGTGTGCAGAATCGCCCCCCCAGGAACTCCATAAAGGGCAGCGTGCAGAACCCCCCCTCCCCATCAGCCTATAACAGGCAGAGTACAGATTCCCACATCCCAAAACAGGCAGTGTGCAGATGTGCAGAATCCCCCCCCCCCCCAAGAACCCTGTAATAGGCAGCATGCAGAACCCCCCCTCCCAATCACCTTATAACATGAAGTGTGCAGACCCCCCCCCCCCAATACTGAATCACACTATAACAAGTAATGTGAAGAATCCCCCCCCCCCCCATCAACCCATAACGGGCAATGGGCAGATTTTCAGCCCCCCCCCCCCCCCAATAAGTAGTGTGCAGAATGCCCCCCCTTCTCCCCAAAACAGGCAGTGTACAGCATACCCCTCAATTGCCCCATAACAGGCAGCATGCAGACCCCCCCTTAACCTATAACAGGCAATGTGCAGAACCCCCCATCACCTTTTAATGGGCATTGTACAAAACCCCGCCCCCAAAGTCGTCCCATGACATACAGTGTGCAGAATCCCTCCCCCCTTTCACCCTATTACAGGCGTCTTAGGATCATCTAAGACGCACCTCTAACCGAGTCTAGGCAAGTCCTGACGAGCGGTCCTCAGGGCTCTTAAATGAGCCACAGCACTCAACCCTGTTAGCTTGCAGGCCAGCCTATAGTCTGTCTCTAAACTTGGTTAAAAACAGAGGACTTTTGTATCCTAATTGCCCTGCTAACGTGCACCTCCCAGGTTAGTTATAAAATGGTCTGAGCGGCTGCCACCCCCCCTTTGTTTCTTTTGAATGTGTGCAAGCACATGGTGTGTGGGGTCTAGGCTGTATTGCAAGATCTTTGACCCTTCCACCCCATGGCTTGCACTTGAGAGGTTTAGGGCAACCTCAGGTAAGCCTGCTCCCAATTTATCTATTGCACTGTATGTCCCAAATGGGCTCTCAGAGATTAGAGTTAGGACTGCACCCCACAGAGGCACTTTGGCGTAGTGGTGCAGCTTAAGCATACTTCTGCAGATGTGTGTGAGTGACCGAGTCCTCTGTTTTTAACCAAGTTTAGAGACAGATTATAGGCTGACCTGCAAGCTAACAGGGTTGAGTGCTGTGGCTCCTTTAAGACTTTTGTATCCTAATTGCCCTGCTAACGTGCACCTCCCAGGTTAGTTATAAAATGGTCTGAGCGGCTGCCACCCCCCTTTTTCTGCTGTTGAAATTAGGAATTACAGTTTCCATTGCTGAAAGTTTTCTTAAACGTGTGATATAAGGTGTCACAAAGCAAATATCCCCAAAAACAAACCATCTAGATGCAATGCTGGGGGATCGTAACCCACTGACGGGTGCTACAACTCAATACTATAACTCTCACAAGAGACCCTCTGGTGTACAATGGAAGATGGGGTGGGGGACAAAAATGGATTTCTTCTTATCCCTAATTTACAGTATTTAGAGCAATTTAGAGCATGACATTGTTAAAGCCCCCATCCTCTTATCTGGAAATGAAACCCTGAAGTGATAGCATTATTCCTGGATGTCCCCATATAGATAATTTTTGATCTAGCCACCTCGAATAGTATTTGTGCAAAATGCCAACGTCCGGAGGTGGATCTATTCCACTGTCTTTGGCAATGCCCTCATATCAAATGATCCTACCATCGCTACATATATCGTCCACATAAAGATCTTACTGAGAGAGCAAAGTTCTGGCATTGTAACGCTTTAGCCAATATTGTACCTGAATATTTGCATAGTTCTGCTAGGCACAACTATGAAGCACCCCAAACAAGCTTTTCTTTTTTGCTAAAATATTAGAGGTGCATCAACGCACCTCTATCAAGCAGAAGTGCTTGATAAAGCAGGCCTTATGTACTTTAAATCCTGACTGGATGCCCATGCATGATATGCCCCTTATCAATGGCCTACATTGGGCAGCAATATTTACCCTTTGGGCCCCCTTAGCCACATAATGACCAATGTTCCAAGAGGCACATTACAAAATACATTTCATGTATTTTGACCCTTTTGTTTCCTTGTATCAAGCTCAGTTGATGGAAATAAATGCCCCCATGTTCTCCACTGGTTGCAAATTCTCACTGTTTTGTACACTACTTTTTCCTGGACATTCAAATACATAGTAACATAGTATGTAAGGCTGAATAAAGACTTTAGTCCATCCAGTTCAGCCTGTTTATCTCCTTCCAGTGGTCTAGTAGCCATAGCTGGAAATGTTATTACATGCCAGGAAGGCATCAAGGCCACTTTTGAACGTTTTTACTGTATCCATCATTACTACCTCCTCTGGCAGCGAGTTCCATAGTCTCACTGCTCTTACAGAGAAGAATCCCCTCCTATGTCGGTGGAGAAAGCACCTTTCCTCTAACCTTAGTGGATGCCCCCGGGTTATGGTTACACTCCGGGGTATAAATAGATTGTGGGACAGATCTTTGTATTGACCCCGAATATATTTTTACATAGTTATTCGATCACCCCTCAATCGTCTTTTTTCTAGACTTAATAAACCTAACTTGAACAATCTTTCCGGGTACTCTAGCCCCCGCACTCCTTTTATTAACTTTGTTGCCCTTCTTTGAACGTGCTCCAGTTCTGATATGTCCTTCTTAAGCACAGGTGCCCAGAACTGTACACAGTATTCCATATGGGGTCTGACCAGTGACTTGTACAGGGGTAAAATGATGCTCTGGTCATGAGCACCTATGCCCCTCCTGATGCACCCCATGATCCTATTTGCCTTGGCAGCAGCTGCCTGGCATTGATTACTACAGTTGAGCTTATTGTCAACTAAAACCCCTAGGTCCTTTTCCATTGTTGTTTTACCAAGTGTTTCTTTATTTAGTGTGTAATCATGACACAGATTACTCCTTCCCATGTGCATAACCTTACATTTATCTGTGTTAAACTTCATTTGCCATTTAACTGCCCATGCTTCCAATTTATCTAAATCTGTTTGTAGCTGCCTGTTGTCCTCCTTTTGTTTTAATTACTTTACTCAGCTTAGTATCATCTGCAAAGATTGATACTTTACTGTTTAATCCATACCCAATGTCATTTATATATATATTGAAGAGAATTGGTCCCAGAACTGACCCTTGTGGTACTCCACTAGTAACAGTGACCCAATCTGAGTGTGTACCATTGATAACCACCCTCTGCTTCCGATCATTAAGCCAATTTCCCACCCATCTGCACACGTTTTCCCCCAGTCCAAGCATTCTCATCTTTTGTACCAGCCTTTTATGTGGCACAGTATCAAATGCTTTAGAAAAGTCAAGATATATGATATCCAATGACTCCCCCCTGATCCAATCTTGAACTTACCTCCTCATAAAAGCTGATTAGGTTTGTCTGACAGGAGCGATTCCTCATAAATCCATGCTGATATGGAGTAATAAGGTCATTTTCCCCAAGGTGCTCCAGGATAGTATCCCTTAAGAAACCTTCAAACAGCTTGCCCACCACAGATGTTAAGCTTACCGGTCTGTAGTTCCCAGGTTCCCCCCTAGATCCCTTTTTGAATATTGGTACCACATTTGCCAAGCGCCAATCCCTCGGAACAGACCCTGTAGTTATGGAATCCACAAATATTAGAAATAACGGCTTGTCTATTACTGTACATAACTCCCTTAAAACACGAGGATGTATGTCATCTGGTCCAGGGGATTTATCGATTTTTATCTGCTTGAGACGGTGCTGGACTTCTTCCTTGGTTAGACCAGTGACATTAAATGGAGGGTTTTGGTTATTCCCCTGCATTTCACTCGGCATGTCAAATTCTTTTGTGAATATAGAAGCAAAGAAGTTGTTAAGCAAATTTGCTTTCTCCTCATTTCCCTCTATAGGGGTCCCCTCCTTGCTTTTCAGGGGGCCCACACCCTCAGGTTTGTACCTTTTACGGTTTATGTAGCTAAAGAATAATTTGGGGTTAGTTTTACTCTCTTTCGTGACCAGTCTTTCTGTCTCCAGCTTAGCTGCCCTTATCTGTTGTTTACATTGTTCATTTTCTTCTTTGTAGTTTTTTAACGCTTCCGCTGTCCCTTCCTGCTTTAAAAGTTTAAATGCCTTTTTTTTGTTGTTTATTGCCCCCTTAACCTTTTTATTTAGCCACATTGGTTTACATGTGTGTCTAATCGTTTTATTCCTGTAAGGTATATATCAGTCACAATGAAAATTAAGTATTCCTTTGAAAGTATCCCATTTAGCGTCCATGCTTTTGTTTTTAAAGTGGACCAACACCCAGGATTTTGACTATCCTGGGTCTTGGTCCACTTCGGTGGGGCACCCCCGATCGGGGTGCCCCGCTGTGTGAAACCCCCCCGAACCCCCCGAACTCACCTCTGTCCGCGGCGACGGACAAGCCGCGGACAAGCGGCTCCTCCGCCGCCGCCTCCCGCGCGTCCCTGTTGACGCGCACGTGCCCGCGCCGGCCATTCACAGACGGCCGGCGCGGGCGCGCGCACATCTAGAGGGGCGCGAGGGAGGCGGCCGGCCGCCGCCGAAACTAAGGTAAGGAGTTTGGGGGGGTTTCACCCCGCGGGACATCCCGATCTCGGATGTCCCGCGGGGAGGGAGGTGATCGGTCCGGGAATCTTATAGATTCCCGGGCCGATCACCGGTGGGTGTTGGTCCACTTTAAGGACATTTTCCCAGTCAATGCAGTGTAGGGCATCTCTAAGTTGGTCAAACTTTGCCTTTTTGAAGTCCCGTGTTTTTGTGGCTCTTTGATAAGGCACCCTAGTGACTGCTAAGTGGAAATGAATGATATTATGATCACTGCTTCCAAGGTGTCCCCCAACCTGTACCTTTATTACTTTGTCTGGTACATTGGTTAGTATTAGGTCCAATATGGCTTTCCCCCTTGTTGGAGTTTGTACTTGTTGGGAAAGGTAGCCATCTTTTGTTTTAGATAAAAAACTATTACTTTTATGCGAAACACATGTTTCAGCATCCCAGTCTATAGCTGGGTAGTTAAAGTCCCCCATAATCACTACCTCATTTAGTTTAGCGGCTATATCTATTTGCCTTAGCATCATATTTTCTATGGATTCGGATATATCTGGAGGTTTATAGCAAACCCCCATCAGTATTTAATTTTTGTTTCTCCCTCCATGTATTTCTACCCATACCGACTCCACATGGTCATTCCCCTCACATATATCCTCCCGCAGAGCAGGCTGTAGAGAGGATTTTACAATTAAGCAGACTCCACCCCCTTTGCGTTTGTTACGGTCCCTCCTAAACACACAGTATCCCTGTAAATTTACTGCCCAGTCATAGCTTTCATCCAGCCAGGTCTCTGTTACCGCCACTATGTCATATTGCTCTTCTGTTATTATCAGTTCTAGTTCATCCATTTTATTAGTCAAGCTTCTAGCATTTGTAAGCATGCATTTCAAATGCTTATGACAATTTTGATAATTTTGTATATTGTCCTTATTCCTGCTAGATGTGCTAACCCCTCCCCCCTCTCCACCCCCAGTTTCATGTCTACACCCACTGTCACTTTCTTTCCTAACTTCCCCTTTGTAACTGCTTTTACCCTCCCCCCAATGCTTAGTTTAAACACCCCTCTAACCTTTTAGCCATATAGCTTAAAAATCTGCTTGGGCTGTTTCCCTCTCGTTTTAATGTTTATCATATAGAAAACAGATTTGATACCCATGGTTGTGTTTTTTTTTTTTTTTTGTATACAGGTATCTGCTTCAACCAAAAGGCAGTGGAAGCAAATCCTCAAAATATGATGACCTGGGTTCCCTAAGACTGAGTATTTGCTATACAGAGGACAATGTGCTGTCCTCAGAATACTACACACCTCTAAGAACCCTGCTGGTGAAATCGCCAGATGCTCAGGTACGCTGTGCATGAAAACTATGGTGTGAAATAAAGTGTTCACTCCACAAACAGAGGGTGCTTCCATATTATTGTTGGTATACAGTATGTCCTGCTCCAAATCTAATACTTACACGTGGGATATACTCTGCCAGACATCGAAAATAGGCTCCTCCCGGCCCCTCAAACACCCGGGGACCTCCCACAAATTCCCCAGAATTTCTCTGCAGTCTGGCTGCGAAGGATGAGAAATTGGCTCTCTACTCGCAGGTGAGTGGGGTTATTAACCTGCGGCCCTGTAGGACTATTCCCACCCGTTCCACTATTAATATGCCTCCCAGCCTTGGCTGTACTGGTCGGGTGAAAGTAGGCAGCACCGCTGTTAGGTGCTTAGGAGCGCTGCTCCACCACAATCCCCCACCAAAGGGTAGGCGGTTCAGGCTTATGGTGAGCCTCTATGGATGCCCCTCCTGCACTATTGCCCCTTGCCCCGGTCTATCGGTGGGCCCTATTTAACCCTTTGAGTGCCAGCCTACCTAGATTTTTTGTCACACTCTGTTGCCATACGACTTTTCACGTTTTTGCGCTACACGTGTGCAACCTTGATTTTTTAAGGGATTTCCATGAAAATTATATATTGTTTTTTTCAGCAGAGTCTGGGCTTCAACATGAAATGTCTTGTTTGGCCTTTTTTTAGTGTATTCTCAATACTTTTGGGTGAAATATGTGCAAAAAAATGAAAAAAAACTATTTTTTTTTGTAATAAAAAATGTAAGTTTGTTAATAAAATATTATTGCGTGTGAAAGCCCTATTTCTCCCGGTTACAATGGTACCACATATGTATAGGTATACCCCCTTTCCTGAAACAGCAGTTTAGGAGATTCCAGATAGGATACAACTATGCAATATGATTGCATAGTTGTAAGGGGTTAATAAAAAAAAAAATGACATAGGGTCCCCCCTCCTGGGGGGGGGGACCTCATTTCTTTTTTGGAATTCTAAGGGTTAAAAACCCTTAAAATCCCCCCCAAAAAATGACATAGGGTCCCCCGCACCCAGCATTACCGACCCGGACCAGCTATGGGGGCTTGTAGAACAGGGCGCAGGGGCCAGCGTTGGTGGCCTCTGGCCCTGCAGGCTACTAGCCCACATAGCCACGTGGCCCGGGCCCTTCTGCCCCCCCCTGGCCATTGGGGAGGCAGGTAATGTTGGGCTAGGGGTTTTGGCAAGCCACCCGCTTGCCATAGGTGACTTGCCATACCCAGAGCCTTGTGAACTGGTATAAGGGGTCTTATGGACCCCTTACCAGTTCACAAAGGGTTAAGTAAAAAAGAAAAAAAAAGACACCAGACAAATATTTTTTATTCTTTTTTTGACTTATACTTACCTCCCATTCAGTGTCCCACACTGCTGCAGATGACAGTTGTCGGTAGTGATCGGAGCAGGGAGGGTGGGAGGCAGGGAGGTCAGAGCCTCTCTGCCTCCCACCCTCCCTGCTCTGATCACTACCGACAACTGTCAGATCGCTGCCCGGGTGCCGGTAACCCGAGGAGCGGGATGGCGTCATCAAGTGGGCGGAGCTAGGGGTGGGGTTAGGGGCAGGGCCAGCGCCGGCCGAAGAGGATGGTGAGGGCCCGTTTCTGGGCCCTCACAAGCAGCGTGGAAAGCCCGGGGGGGGGGGGGGGATCGGAGCCCCCCCTGGTGAAGAGAAGTCCCAGGGAGAGCCATCGCGCTGCGAGGTGAGTAAATGTCATTTACTTTTTTTTTTTTTTTTTCAGATGTCGGTGCCGGCGGGGGGGGGGGGGGGGGGGGGCTATTCCGGGCCCCCTCCTGAAGATCAGAGGCCTGGGCGGCGGAAATCTAATAGCGGATTCTTGTACAGAATCGCTGGCCCTTTCAAATGAGGGGTAAGGTAAGTCTGTATGTTTTTTACTTTTTGTTTTATGGGCCTCTAAAGTCAGCTACGTGACTCTCACGTAGCTGGCACTTAAAGTGGACCAACACCCACGGGTGATCGGCCCGGGAAGCTATAAGATTCCCGGGCCGATCACCCCCCACCCCGTGGGACATCCGAGATCGGGATGTCCCGCGGGGTGAAACCCCCCCCAAACACCCCAACTCACCTACCTTATCTTCGGCGGCGGCCGGCCGCCGCCGCCTCCCTCGCGCCCCTGTAGGCGTGCGCGCCTCCGCGCCGGCCGTCTGCGAATGGCCGGCGCGGGGGCGCGCGCGTCAAAAGTGACGCGAGGGAGGCGGCGGCGGCCGCCGCCGCTTACACGTTCCAGATCTTCCCTTGTACGTCGGCGCTGGGAGCGGGGAGAGGTGAGTTTTTCGGGGGGTTAGGGGGGGTTTCACACAGCGGGGCACCCCGATCGGGGGTGCCCCACCGAAGTGGACCAAGACCCAGGATAGTCAAAATCCTGGGTGTTGGTCCACTTTAACGGTTGGAGAGGCAGCTACGTGAGAGTCACGTAGCTGGCACTAGAAGGGTTAAGTGGCCGCCGTCCTCCCTCATCCTCCTCATAGTCTTCGGGGGAAAAGAGGGGGGGTGTGTGTATGTGTATAGATATGTAAGTCTGTGCTTTCACCTTTCACATGTCTTTATTCTTATGTCAGCCGCCGCGCTGACTTGTCTGTATTGCTCCTAAATTTACCGCTGCCGCGCGCTGGTTTGGTTCCGCGCTTGGCGGCTGCATTTCCTCAGGCGCTGGTGCGCCATCATTGGCTGTTGGCCTTCCGGCTTCGCGCTCTTCGGGGGGGGGGGGGCGGGGCCCATCTTTGGCGCCTTCCGCGTCATCGCTGTTACTGGCCCGCCCCTCGAGGTATACCAACGCCATCTTTTCTGACTTGGTTGGCCTATGCGCGACGGACTACCTACCGCGGTCCGTATGTGCCCTCGTGGGTGGCTTTATCTGCTTCACTTTTGTTACAGATGTACTTAAGGTCTTGTCTGCTTATGTCTTTCAGGCGGGGCGAACCCTGCTTGGCTTCTCCCGGCCCTGTTTTTAGTATATTACTTGTAGGCCTTGTAAAAATTATACTCCCACGTCCCTAGCGGGTTATTGGGGCATCCAGGGTTGCTATATAGCGCTATTCCCTATCGGCGTATTGCGCCGCTAAAATCACCATATGGAGGCATCTCAGGATAATGTTACCGGGGTCTCTGTGGGACAAGACCGGCTGTGTGTAGCGTGTGGGCAGCCTCATGCTGACGCTGACAAGGCACGGGTCTGTGTACCCTGTGCTGAGCAGGTGCTTGCATTGCAATCTGGCCTGCCAGTGGCTGCACCTCGTTTCACTTCACCTACTCCCCAAGCTTAAATCTCACTCCTGTTGAGTTGCATACTAGTGGGGATTCTCAGCCTGATGTGTCTTCTAGACTGGCTACTGTTGAACAGATTATTGCGAAGTCTTTAGCGCGTAAGGCCCCTGCTAAGAAGCCGCACTTAACGCCTAATGTTACTGTTTTCCCTATGGGAACTGAGGAGTTTATGAATCTGTGTGGCTATACCCCGTCTGATGAAGGGGAGCTCTTTTCTGATTCAGGCTCATCTGATGAGAGACCAAGGGGTCATGACGATTCTGGCTCTGACCCCTGGGCCCCGGATGACACTGACAGATTATTGACCCAGATTTTTGAGGTTCTATCTATCTCTCTCCCTGTTGAGGCTCCCAGGCAAAGAGGGGAGCTTTTACATACAGCAAAATCATGTTTGGAATTTCCAGAGCAGGCACATTTCCATAACCTTGTGCTCAAGGAATGGGAGCGCCCCAGTAAACTTCCCGGGGTTCCAAAGAGTTGGGATAGGAAGTATCCCTTTCCTGCTGAGGTGGTTAAATGTTGGTCATCCCCCCCCCCCCCCCCGAGGTGGATGCCCCGATCCTAGGGCTATCTAACATCTCTGTCATGCATTCCCCTGATTCTACTACCCTGCGGGATGCTGGGGACCGGCGCATTGACCAGCTGGCCTCCCACGCCTTTGCATGTGCGGGGACGGCACTGCGCCCGGTCTGTGCCCGGTTTGTGCCTCTGCTATTACTGCTGTGGCCACTAGAACCCTGATCAGAAATATGCTTGACAGTGCCCCTGATGATTTGCCTTGTGAGGTGTTTAATGCACTCTCCAGTTGTGATGTTTTTGTAAATTTTGTCCTATCAGCATTGGATGACACCATCAGAATGTGTGCCTGAACTTCTGCCCTCGTGGTGGCTATACGCCGCTCGGTTTGGCTTCGCCAGTGGGCTGCTGACAATGCTGCCAAGAAGGCCCTCACTGGGACTGCGTCTGTTTGGAGACCGCCTGGACCTTTTTGCTAAGGGAGGCAGGTTACCCCAGCGCAGGCGGCAACCTCGGCCCTTTCGGGGGTCAGGGTTCCTTCTCCTCCCCTTACCGTGGTGCAAGACAGGGACGGGGGTATCTTTCCCTGGGCCCGGGGAGATTTATGGTAGAGGCAGAGAACGTGGACGTCCTGGCTCCTCCTGGAGTCCCAAAGCTAAATCCTCTCCCAAGCCCCCTCAGGCATGATGGGGCGCCCTCACCCATCCGGGTGGGGGGACGGCTGCAGCACTTCGCTCAGGTCTGGAGGCTTCATGTCTCAGACCGGTGGATTCAGGAGGTAGTGTCCTCCGGTTACAAGTTGAGTTTGCTGCCGATCCCCCTCCAAGATTCATCAGATCCCGGATTCCTCAGGAACCTGTGTCAGCTCAGGAGCTAGTGCAAGCAGTGCAAGGCCTCCTGGAGCTGGGGGTCATCTGCCAGGTCCCTTTAAGAGAAAAAGGCAAGGGCTTTTATTCCAACCTATTCACAGTACCCAAAAAGGATGGTTCTGTCAGGCCCATCCTGGGCAACAAGTTTGTCAGGGACAGGCGCTTTCGCATGGAGACTCTGCGCTCTGCCATCAGTTCCCTGCGCCAAGGGGATTTCATGACTTCTGTGGACATCAAAGATGCTTACCTTCATATTCCTGTGTTCCCAGGTCCTCAAACGTTCCTCAGGTTCACTCTGATGGATCAACATTACCAATTTGTGACCTTGCCCTTCGGCCTCACTTGAGCACCCAGGGTGTTCACCAAGGTGCTGGCTGGCGTGATGTCTCTACTCAGATGTCAGGGCGTCCGCGTGCTTCCCTATCTGGACGACATCCTCATCACTTCCCAGTCTCTACATCAGGCAGAGTTGGATACTCAGCTGGTGGTGTCCACTCTGGAGTCATTTGGATGGGTGATCAACTACCCCAAATCCTCACTGTCCCCTTCCTTGGTAACTCCATTCCTAGGAATGAATCTGGATACAGTTCAGGCAAGGATCTTCCTTCCTCAGCAGAAGGTGGACAATCTGATTGCACAGGCTCAGTCCCTCCTAGCTTGTCCCCATCCCTCCATCAGGCAGGGGATGCAGCTGGTGGGCCTGATGGTGGCGTGCCTCGAAGCGGTCCCTTATGCTCAGTTCCACTTGAGGCCTCTGCAACTTCACCTATTGTCAGTATGGGACAAGGACCCAGCGTCCCTGGATGGGGTCTGTGATTCCTTCTGGTCCTAGGAAGGGTTTACCTCCTGCCAAGTCTACTATCAGCAAGTGGATTCGTCAGGCTGTGATTCAGGCCTACTCTGCTAAGGGGAAGAATCCTCCCTTCCGCCTTACTGCTCATTCCACTAGTGCTATTGGTGCCTCTTGGGCTTTTCAGCACCAGGCTTCTGTTGAACAAGTTTGCAAGGCCGCTACTTGGTCTTCTGTTCATACCTTTTCAAAGTTTTACAAGGTTGATGTTAGGGCCTCAGCTGATGCTGTTTTTGGCCGCAAGGTTCTGCAGGCGGCAGTGGTTTAAACTGCCTGCTGCTAATTTTTTCTTGGGGATCCCACCCTACTTTTTGGACACTGCTATTTGATGTCCCACGTGTAAGTATTAGATTTGGAGCAGGACGTACTGTATACTAAGAATAATACAATTCTGTGATTACTCACCTGTAGAATTGGTATTATGAGTGTACAGTACGTCCTGCTCCAACCCACCCTTGGCTTGCATTTTTCTTGGATCCCCTGTATGGTGATTGTTATCACTGTTATAATTGATAGTTTGGATGGTTTAATGCTCCCGGCTTCTCCTTAAACTGCTTTTCAATGCTGGGGAATTTGTGGGAGGTCCCTGGGTGTTTGAGGGGCTGGGAGGAGCCTATTTTCGATGTCTCTGCAGTCCAGCCCCATCTGGCGGAGTATATCCCACGTGTAAGTATTAGATTTGGAGCAGGACATACTGTATTCTCATAATACCAATTCTACAGGTGAGTAATCACAGAATTGTCTTATTCCGTTTGTGAATTATGTGGAAGGGTTTTATTATTCGAGGGCCCATTTTATGAGGCATCTCTGAAACAAGGGTGGTGAGGGCATTACAAATGTCGTTATCTTTTCCAGTACACTACAAGCAGCACTTCTGTCCCAGTCCTACAGTATAAAACTTAAGGGGTCCCGACTCTTTACTGCAATGCAGGGGGGCGTGCCAGACCTCCACTTGTTCCTTCCATTGAATCCATTGAAATGAATGTGGGTGTGATTAGTTCACTAAGAGTCATTTGTTGCCATTCACTTTTGCAGAGCTTATGAGAAAGCGTTCGGTTTAAAACACGACTGTTATTCCAGACGCAACCCCCTCCCTTGTGCACTGTGCACAGTTGACATGGGCACAGCCAAGGACCATAACACACACAATGAATTCAGAGGACCAACCACTTGTTAGGCCAGCTCCGTTGTCTAAAAGACTCCATGGCCGGCCAGTTTAGTAACCTCTGGGGATCCCGATTTTCAATCGCATTTCTGGTGCTCCCACATGGCCGCAGCCACATCCTCGGTCTTCTTGTTGCTGAGGTGGGCTCCAGTGCCCAACCATTCAGATATGCTGAGGTAAGAGCACGCCACAACCGCAGGGAGAACAGTGATGCAGCCGCTTACCTTATCCTTAGGCCTGGATGTCTCCAGAACAACACTGTTTGCTGTGCATAAATATGCACGACATACAACGTTGATTGGGCAAGACCCAGCTCATGCACCATGGGACTGTAGGGAAGGTACAACTCGGTGGTTTCAATAGTCACAATCCTGAGTCACAGTAGATAGTCGTAATCCTGAGTTTTGGCCCACTTTATAGTGAACCTATCACCGATTAGCTGAATTAATCCCTGAGGCATCCTGATTAAGGATGCCCCGCTGTGTGAAATGCTGCTGATCACACACCATACCTCACCTTTCCGGCGTTCCAGCAAACAAAAACAAAAACACACCCGCTGCACTGCCGCTAAAAAAAATCTCTATTAGGTGCCACTTAAGCAACCACTGGGTGAAGCCAGCTGGCAACACGAGTTACAAATCTGCAAAAAGGGGAGATTCATGAATTCTCCCAAATTGCCACAAAAAATAGGCTGCACATCTAAACTTAAATTAATAACAGGTGTAATCATAACACTCACATAGAACATACACCACAAGGCGATAATACAGGCTGGACATGTGCAGCAGCACCTACATCACCGATCTAAAAAACTGTATTCAGAATATATATATACCCCCAGCAATTAAAACAAAATACCAAAGTATACCAAAACAATAAATAAGGAAAAGTGCATAAATAACAAATTATTACAATCCTACAAAAATTACAGTATTATTACAATACTATCAAAAAAGCTGGAAGAGAACAGGAAGAGTATAGAAAACACTAGGGGTATTAGGCAAGCATATCACCCGATCAGTACACCCAGAGCACCCACACGCTTCGTGATGTTCGCAGGCTGCATCCCTGGCCTCCCTGCGACAGGCAGCTCTCCCTCGCCCAGTCGTTTATATAGGCTGGGGGCAGGGGCACTGCAGGGCAGACAGGGATGCGCCTGCTCCCACTTCCCTTTGCCAGGCTCTGTGTGCAAACATTAATATGCATGGTTTACGGCGCTGATTGGACGAGAGCCTGCACATGGACCGTGGGACACGATGGAAAGGTGAGTTCTGAGGGTGATCTGGGGGGGTTCACACACCGAGGCGTCCAAAGTCGTGATGCCCCATGGACTAGGGCCTATCACCAGGATAGTAAAAATCCTGGTGATAGGTCCACTTTCTCATCTAAATATCTCAGCTAGTAGCTACCCTTCACATTTTTTCAGGGCAATTGCTGATAGTCGGAAAGCTTTTATAGACTTTTGTTGAACTTACAATGCCCAGACAGATGCACCTTAGAAATGCTGGGCTCTGTGGGCCCTGTAGTTCAACAGATGTCTGTAAAAGTGTGTGGAGGGTTAAAGCGATCCCACACTTTTTCCTTTTGCCAAAACTGCCGCTGCCCATGACACCAGCAACAGCAGATACGCTGATTTGGTGGTGGAGTGGTTTTAAAGTGGACCAAAACGCACGCCGATCAGCCCCGGAATCTCACACAGTGTTGATATTCATGCCTTGAAGTCGCCTGTTTAGATGCCATAGCTGTATTCATGATACAATTAAATTTTAGCGACTTTGAACATTGGTCTTCAGTCTTTGTTTCATTTTCTTTTTAATTAAAGCCTATCACTGCCTCAGCTGCCTTTATTTTGGGAGAAGTGTGCCGAGATAAAAATGATGCTGTCCTTCCTCTGGTTCGACTGCTCCTTCACCATCAGAAACTAGTGCCATTTGTGTCAGCGATCGCACAGCTAGACCTGAATGACACACAGTATGTATTCTATATTTCTAAAATATGTAAAAAACATGAGTTCCAGTAAGTATCTTTGGGTATTTATTCTGCTAACCCTTCTTTGATAGAGAGGCTAACACTATATTCCGAGGAAACTCACTTGCTACCCGATGTATGAATGAAACAATGAAGATCATTGGTAACCATTATCTAAAGGTGACTCTGAAGAGTGTAATAGATGAGGTAGGACACTCCTGTGTTTTAGGTCTTGGCGTGACATGTGAATAATGAAATATCAATATTTCTGCTTTAATATTATTCAAAGGAGTTTTTACCACTTAATACATTTGCATAAATGTCCAGATTTTCCTAGAAAAAGCATATTGACTCCATTAGGGGCCACGCCGCGGGACCCCCTGGGATCAGGTAAGATTACATGCACCTGCGGGTTTCACACTGTGCGGCATCTGGTGGGGGCTGTATCTGATGTAGTTGCTGTTTCTCTTTCACACAGTCACACATGCTAACTATTCATTACACTTGGGTATATCCTGGAGCCAGTAGATGTTTGCTGGAGAATATACAAAGCTGAAACCCTCCCCTGTCGGCTCCTCCTCAGGAAAGATATCACCTTCCCATGGGGAGGCCTCCATTTGACAGGTACCTTAGCCAGCCAGAAGGGCGGTTTTGAAGCCCCGGATCCCTGGCAAAATGTAAGACTCTTAGTGGAACCCTATTCAGACCCTGTAAGCCCCCCCAGTAAAACAAAAAGTGCTGCGACATGTAGCCCAGCACCCCTTCTTCTGCCACAGTCTCTTATTAGGTAGTGGCATAAGGACTATACAAGAGCGGGGCAGGATAGCATACTTTTTGTGCAGTGTACTCTGACTGTGCCGAAGGCTGTGGAAGAAGTTTTCTTGTTGGGGGGAGCTTCTCGACTACAGGACCGCAAGGCTCCATTAGATTCACACCAAGAAAATGGCTGCGGAGAGTCTCCCGCACGATCCACGCTCTTCCCTCTTAGTGCCTTGCCACGACTCCCAGTGGTGGTGGTGGCTGCTAACTGTGGGCATGGCGGGTGGTGGCATGCTGCTAATGGTGGGCCGCATGCCGGTGGTGCTGCACCCTTGGTCCTGGCCACACCACCCTCCCTCCTGCCTAGATGCTGCTATACTGCGGCCCGCCCCTTGCTGGAGCGTGAATGGAGTTTTCCATTCATGTACATGAAATGAAATGTGTGAGTCATAGGCTGCCTGGCTGAAGCTAAGCAGCCTAAGTCAGGGCCAGTTGGTGAAAGAGGGACCCCTTAGGGCCACCCTACCAAATAGGGTTAGGCGCAGGTGTAGTACTGGACCGTATCTGTTGGCTATATGGGCCCAGGCAGGTAAGGTGAGGCCCGATGTAAAAAAAAGCCACCAGATGCTTTCCCACATATAACGCAGCAGGAATGTGGTGTTGTTTCAGCCCTTACACTCAGGGGGACACCCGGAAATATATTCAGGGTCTGAAGCTGAGCTGCCCAGCCACTTGTCAGAACAAAAGTGTCTCTCCTGATCGGCTATTGGTATGAGCTCTGTGAGGCAGGGTGACACACTGGTAATGGTGATTGAGAAATGGAGAACTGACTCAAGACCTCCATCGGGGATTATCCCCCTTCAGTAGTTCCAGGCTCAGACGGCACAAGTCACTCTCACTCCAAGTGAATCCGGGATTCAGAGGCTGCAAGAGTCCTCAGTAATCGCTGACTAATTATTGTGCTTTATCTACAGCTCCAGCCACTCCATATCGCAGGCCTTAATATGAGTGTAATCTGCCAGGAGCGTGTCCCTCATTGTGTCCCTCAGCCTTATCTGTAAACGTTGTTCAAGCTTGAAAGCACAGGGTAAGTAGCGCACTTCTGCAGCAGATGCTGTGTGTGTGGCAGAAGAGATTCAGGGGTACCAAAACACCTCAGCAACCTCCATCACTGATGTGCTCCCCTCTTTTCTCCACAGCCTGATCGTTATCCCCTGCAAAGAGGAGCATGTGCTCGATGGGATGCCAGGCTACTGCCATTGGTTGAGCATCTAAATGGCCAGGCCCGGGACCCATTAGGGTCCCAGCCCTGTGGACTACCCCCCACATGGCTCTGCGGGGTGTCTAGGGTGGAGAGGAAGCACACTTTGATAGCATAGCCAACAGGTGGTCATTCCACGGTGTCTGAATGTCCAGGCACAGATACAGCCTACACCTTCTTCCTACAACTGCTTTTACTTAATTCCAGGTCAGCAAGTCCAGTGGGTTTCCTATGGATGATGCCGAATCGTATGGGGATGCTTGTATTTCTCGATTTCTCTTCCTCACAGTTGGAGCCAAAGCACTTCCTATTACAGGAGGCAAGCATAGGTCTTCAGGTGCCATAGGGGCTCAGTCTTGACGTTAAAGGTAGTACTAACTTGTGGCCCCTTAGGTTATAGTCTAGGGCGATGTGTCATGGGGCCAGTTGTGTACCCAAGGAGGACCTTTACGTCAGCTTTTCAGCCTCCGTTGGTGCTGCAGCATAGTTTTGCACCATGCAGACCCTAGGATGCTTAGCTCTCTCCCAAAGAAACTGGGGTTTTTACTAGAGAGACGATTTTTAACTGCTGTGGCAAAAACCTTCAAAAAATGACAGCAGGAAAGGAATGGTGTGACCACCGACGCTAGCCTGCCACGCAAGGTCACAGGGAGCCCGAAACTTTCTGTCTGGGGCTTTGCCCTCTACTTACTGGACCTTAGGATACTTATGCCATGTCTTTGTGGTGTACCATCAGCATACATGGGAGGGTCTCAGTTTAGTCCTTGTTCCACTGGGGCTCCCCAGGATTCTCAGTTTGCAGAATTAAATCTCTTGACTCACCCAGGGTGACACTGTGACACTACTTCATTTTCGAGCCTTCGGGAGTACCATCAGGGCCTTAAGATGCTCTTGTTCCTCATCCGAGGCCTGGGCCCCCAGATTCTGAAATGGCCCCATTCTCTTTTTGGGTTACATTCTGGTCGTCCTTTTTGGTTACACTTCATCTCACCGGCAAGCCTAGCTGACACCTTTATCTTTGGAGGTCTTGGTGGTTAAACAGAGGGTATCACGATTCATATATTGTGCCTGCTGCCTATGCCTTTGGGTTGGGCCTTTTACTAACGTGGGTGGAGGATATTCATGGGGGACGTCATGTAATACATAAACACCAGGAAGTTCTAACCTTGGTCTAGTGGCTTCTGAACATAGGGTCGGTCTCGGGAGACCTTGCCTTTCTAGGAGGGGAATCGTCTTGAATGCTGACTTCAAAAGTGGGCAGGCATAAGGGGCACAACTGACCAATGGCAATACATTCTTTGTTCCTCAACCTTCCTGTGTGCAACCACTAAGAAGCTTACTCTTCACTGTCTCCAAAGTGTAAGCATTCTTAGTATACAGTACGTCCTGCTCCAGATAGATTAATTACACTCGGGTATTACTCCGCCAGATGGCGCTGGACTGCAGACACATCGAAAGTAGGCTCCTCCTGGCCCTTCAAATACCCAGGGACCTCCCACAATCCCCAGATCTGGACTGCGAAGGACAAGAAGATGGCTCTCTCTTCTCGCAGGTGAGCGGGGCTATTAGCCTGCGGCCCTGTAGCACTATTCCCACCCGTTCCTTTATTAACCCTTTCGCTGCCAGCCTACCTGGAGTTTTTGTCACCCTTGGTGCCAGACCATTTTGCACTATTTTGTGCTCCCCATGTTCAAATGTGATTTTTGAAGGGATTTCCCAGGAAAATGATATATTGTTTTTTTCAGCAGAGTCTGGGCTTTAACATGAAATGTCTTGTTTGTAATTTTTTGGGTGTATTCTCAATACTTTTGGGGGAAATATGTGCAAAAAAATAAAAAAAACTATTTTTTTGCAATTTGTAGTGTTTTTTGTAATAAAAAATGTAAGTTTGTCAATAAAATCTTATTGCATGTGAAACCCCAAATAATCCCGCTCACAGCGTTACCACATATGTATAGATAGACACCCTTTCCTGCCCAGGAGACTCCCCCAAACTGAAACAGCGATTTAGGAGATTTTCAGATAAAATACAACTATGCACCGCGCTAAGCGCACCTTGCTGTCTTTCCAGAAAAAGAACCCTTTACATTAGAAATACCCCCACAAACTATATATTCTCTGGAAGTATACACCTCAGGCTTTCTAGGTGTACCAGGTTTGTTGACATGGGCGCAATTTTCTGGAAGTAATCCCTCAATCAATTCTTTGGTTGCACAGAGTTTCCCTAAAAAAGAATAAAAAAGAAGAATCAAAGCCACATTTTCCTAAAAAAAAACTATATGCAAACAGAAAAAAACAAGTAAAATCTGAAAAAGTAACATCCCCCGAGCAGAACAATACCCAACATGCATAGGTACTGTCAAGGGAAGAGTTGCCAAACACCCCAAAGTAAAGCGTGCGCATAACGGTAATTTTACTTAAAAATTTCAGCTCTGCAGACAAAGTGCGCACCTTGCGATTTTTCAACCAAAACAACCCTTTAAATTTAGAATATCCCCATAAACCATATATTCCCTGAAAGTACACATGTTAAGCTTTCTAAGAGTACTGAGCTTGTTGTAGTGGGCTTATCTTTCTGGAAGTAATCCATTGAAGAATTCTTAGGTTGCACAGGGTTTCCCTAAAAACAATTATAAAAAAAGAAGAATAAAGACCATGTTTTCCTAAAATATCAATATGCAAACAAGAAAAAACAAGCTAAATCTGAAAGCGCAAGGTCCCCCGAGCAGAACAATACCCAACATGCATAGTTACTATTAACCCTTTTAATTGTCAGCCTACTTGAAGTTTTGTCACCCTCTGTTGACAGGTCATTTTTCTCTATTTTGCGGCATGATTAACCGTGATTTTTGCTGGAATTTCCAGAAAAATTATATACATTACATATACATTTTTTGCAGCAGAGTTTAGGCTTTAGCATGAAATGTCTTGTTTGTAATTTTTCTACTGTTTTTTGAATATTTCTGCTTAAAAAAACAAAAAATATATATATTTATTTTTTAGAATTGTCTCCTTTATTTTAAATAAAACCTTTTTTTTTTTTTTAATGAAAACCATTTTGCATGTGATAGCCCCATTTCTCGGTACCACATATGCTTAACAGCAAGAAGGCGGCGCCCGTCGGGAGAGGAGGGGGAGAGCCCTTTCAGGCTCTCCCCTGAAGCTGAAGAGGCTGGGGGGGGGGGCGATCGGAGGCCCCCCCAGTGAAGAGGAGACCCGGAGGGAGGCAGCGCGATTGCAGGTAAGTAAATGTCATTTTTTTTTTTTACAGTTAGCAGCTGCCAAACGGGGGGGGGGGGGGGCTATTCCAGGGGCTCTCCTGGAGCCATCCGACCCCCCACGGGGGATCGGATGGCACCAAATTAAAGAGGAGACCCAGCCGGATCCACCGAGGGGTCAGGTGAGTATTTTTGATTTTTATTTTTTTTACTAGCAGGGGGGAAAGTCAAGCACGTAGATTCTACGTGCTTGGCACTTAAGTTAAGTTAAGTTGAGTGGTCTGGCAACAAAGGGTGACAAAATCTCAAGGTAGGCTGGCACTTAACCCTTTCAGTGCCAAGCACGTAGATTCTACGTGCTCGCTTCCACTCAACGTAAGTGCCAGCCTACCTTGAGATTTTGTCACCCTTTGTTGCCAGACCATTTTGCACTGTTTTGTGCTCCCCATGTTCAACTATGATATTCTAAGTATGTCACACACCCCGCTTCAAGATATCCATAACATGTGGGTAATACCGACCTGAAGGGGCGTTCCTGCAGAGATGATAGCAAAAAAGAAAGCCCCTCCCTGATCCATAAATACCTGGGACCTCCCACTCATCACCCAGTTTTCCATCTCTGCAGACGGCGAGCAAGTCAGAAGATGATGGCTCCTCCTTGCACAGGGGGATTTCAGGTAGCCGGGATGATTCCTGGTCCGCTTTTCATTTATTTCCGTTTGGACCTTTTTTCCCCAGAACTCTATATGCCTCCCAGCCTCGGCTGAGGGTCCAGGCGAGGGTATATCGGCACCTTAGGTGCTCAGGAGCTATGCTCCACCGTGAGACCCTATATGAGAGGGTAGGCGGTTACTCCGGGTTGGTGACCCCGGTTTGGGATGCCCTGTCCCTTACTTAACATACAATGGCCCTCCCAGGATCCCCTTCCATAGGTGGGGTTGGGGAGTGTGGGTCCCTTCTTAATTTATCCTTTTCACAGGACAGCATACTTTGAGTGTGTGAGTGTAGTGTCTCTTTAACTGTATTCACCGCCGCAGCCGTTTTAGAGGGCCTGTGCGGTGCTGGCCTGATTTCTTCCCCCCCATCTTCCCTTCACTTTTATTAATGGCGGAGGTATTCACCTCACGCCATGTTGCTGTGCTTCAGGGGGGGGGGGGGGCGGGTCCGGACCGTCGGCGGGGCCGGGACTTGTCCCTCCCGTTTTCACATGTGTTTGTGTGTGTGTGAGACGTGTTTTTAACTGGCCGGGCCGGCGACCGCTCTTTGCTACTGTGGCGCCGGCCGGCTCTGGGCGCCATTATCCTCTGAGGTGATTCACCTCACGCTGACTGGGGGGGGCGGGGTCGGTGTGACGGCGCGTCACCGCTCCCCGCCCCCATCCTTCGCTGGCGCCACTGCGGAGCTCTGTGGAGAGGAGAAGGGGGGCGTTGCCCGGCCTCACGCGCGTCCCGCACTGGCCACGCCCCCTTCTCCCTTTCTGGCTGCAGCTCTGGTGTTGATGAGGAGCGTCTGGATGTAATCCCTCACGGTCGCCATTGCGGTCTATCGGTTTTGTAAGTGGCCTCTGGCCATTCTTCTTTTCTCACTGTATGGTTGATTTGTGTCTTCATTAGCCTTATCAGTCCTTCTGTTCTGTCTTTCAGATGGTGGTTCAGGAGGTTCGCCAGTAGCATTTAGGGGGTCCCTCCTGATCCTTATCACTGGGTTAATTTTTTGCCATAAATCCTCCCACTCGGGACATTAAAGGGGCATCCCGGGTTGTCTAACGGCGTAATTCCCTGGGTCATAGCGACTATTCATATAAAAAGTTCACCTTATGGAGGCATCCCCAGATACTGGGCTCGGGGCCCCTTCGGGGCATCCCCAAAAGTGTATGTTATGTGGGGTATCCATTTCTGGGGACGATGTACTTCTGTGTATACCATGTGCACAGCAGACCATCACGTGGCAGTCCGAACCACAGGCGTCTGGGTCAGCACCGCCGGTCGCTTCATCTCCACCTCCCGCCTTGACACGCGCCCCGTGTGACGTCGTCATGGGCAGGGAGCTGCAATCTGAGATGTGCGCCAGATTGGCTAACCTTGAAAAAATTATCTCTGGCTCGGTCGCCCGTAAGGCTCCGACTAAGAGAAAGCATTTGTCGCCGGCTCCGCTGGTGGAGGACCAGGAGGATGTTAATAATCTGGATTGGTCTGATTATTCCCAGCTAGAGGAAGGGGAAGTTTATGAGGATTCTGATTTTTCGGACGATGAGCAGTCCTTTGGCGCTGATGCCGAGCTGGGTGACTTGGGGAGATCCTCTGATACTCCCCACGCTCTGGCTCTGATGTTAGAGGTATTGAATATTTCCCCTCCTGAGGAGGTGTCACAGCAGAAGGGTGAATTGTTTGAGGAATCCAAGCCGCGCTTGGAATGCCCTACACAAAGGCATTTTGACAAAATTATTGCCAAGGAATGGGACAGGCCGGCTCGGCTCCCTGGCATCCCACAGGGATGGGATAGGAAATATCCCTTCCCTTCGGAGGCGGTTAAGCGCTGGGCATCTCCCCCCGAGGTGGATGTGCCGGTTTTGGGGTTGTCCAATTCCTCGGTTTTAAATAGACCTGATTGTTCCATTCTCAAGGATGGAGAGGATAAACGTATTGACCAGATGGCTTGTCATGGTTTTGCTAGCGTTGGGTCAGCCATGTCAGCCTGTTTGCGCATCGGCACTAATGGTGTTGGACCTGTTGACCTCTTCCGGGCTGCGTCCTGGTAGTGCTGAGTTCCTTAGCCTTAAACGGTGTGAGTTGTTTTTATCTTTTGTGTTGACAGCCTTGGATGACACTTTGATGATGTGTGGTAGAACGTCGGCGCTGCTGGTCACTATTCGGCGCTCGGTGTGGCTGCGCCAGTGGGCGGCAGATTTTATGTCCAAGAAGTCACTAACGGCTCTACCCTTTGTTGGATTACGGCTTTTTGGAGAGACATTGGACTCTGTTACCAAGGGTGGTAGGTTACCTCAACGCAAGAAACAACGCCGCCCCTTTCGGGGGGCCCCTTCCTTTACCCCCTCCTTTCGTGGGGCCAGATCTGGCAGGGGATTTGCATTCCCCTCTTCCAGAGGAGATTCTGGGAGTAGGGGCAGAGGACGTGCCCTTGCGGGTGGGGGGACGGCTGCGACTCTTTTCCCAGGTTTGGGATCAAGAGGTCTCGGACCGATGGATCCGGGAAGTGGTGTCTTCCGGTTACAAGCTGGAGTTCGAGCTCCGCCCCCCTTCCAGATTTTTCAGGTCTCGGATGCCTTCAGAACCTCTAGCGGTGCAGGGGCTTCTGTTGGCAGTGCAGAACCTTCTGGACATGGCTGTCATTTGCCCAGTGCCTCCTTCGGATCAGGGCAGGGGTTTTTATTCCAATCTGTTCACGGTACCCAAGAAGGACGGATCGGTCCGACCCATCTTGGATCTGAAGTTTCTCAACAGGTTCATCCGGCCACGGAAATTCCGCATGTAAACGCTACGTTCGGCCATTCACTCTCTTCGTCAGGGAGACTTTCTGACGTCCATAGACATCAAGGATGCTTATCTACACGTTCCAATTTTTCCAGCACACCAGAGGTTTCTCAGGTTCGTGGTGGAGGATCGGCATTTTCAGTTTGTAGCACTCCCTTTCGGCCTCACCTCGGCCCCTCGGGTGTTCACCAAGGTGCTAGCGGGGGTGATGGCTCTGCTAAGGGTTCAGGGTATCCGCATTGTGCCCTATTTGGACGATCTTCTGATCATGGCCTCTTCTTTCAACCAAGCGGAGTTGGACACCAGAATGGTGGTGTCCACCCTGGAGAGGTTCGGTTGGGTGGTCAACCACCCCAAGTCTTCTCTCTCTCCGTCCAGAGTAGTGACCTTTCTGGGAATGTCTCTGGACACTTCGCAGGCCAGGGTATTTCTGCCCCAGGCCAAGATTCTTTTGATTCAGGAATTAGCTCGGATTCTCTTGTCGGCCCCTCGTCCAGCCATCCGGCTAGGGATGAGGCTGGTGGGGTTAATGGTGGCCTCATTCGAGGCAGTTCCCTTTGCGCAGTTTCATACAAGGACGCTTCAGCTTCATCTGTTGAAGGTTTGGGACAAGTCTCCTCTATCGTTGGATCAGTCCTTCCTGATGACTCCCCGATTTCGTCGATCCCTGCAATGGTGGCTGGGGTCGGTCAATCTGTCGAAGGGCAGATCTTTTCTGGTCCCGTGTTGGGAAACAGTCACCACGGATGCCAGTCTGTCAGGTTGGGGGGGTGATTGGAAGGACCTCCAGTTTCAGGGTCTGTGGGGCCCGCAGGAGGCTCACGAGCCCATCAATGTTCTGGAGTTGAGAGCCATCAGGTTGGTTCTGTTTCGCTTGACTCATCAGTTGAGAGGCCTGCCAGTTCAGGTCCGGTCGGACAACAGGACGGCGGTTGCTTACATCAATCACCAAGGGGGGACTCGCAGCAGGAGTGCCCTCAGGGAAGTGTCTTTGATTCTGGACTGGGCGAAGAGTCACGTCCCGTGTATCTCAGCAGTCTACATTCCGGGAGTGGAGAACACGGAGGCGGACTTGCTGAGCAGAGCCTCCTCTCGTCAGGGGGAGTGGTCTCTCAGTCCCACGGTGTTTCGTTCGATATGTCTCAGGTGGGGGTTCCCAGCGGTGGACCTCTTTGCCTCTCGTCACAATCACAAGCTTCCAGTCTTTGTGTCTCTCTCGCAGGATCCTCTGGCTCTGGCAGTGGATGCCATGTCTCTGAACTGGAGGGATCTGGGGTTTCTTTACCTGTTCCCTCCGTTTCCAATGGTAGCCAGAGTGGTGCGCAAGCTGACTCTGGAGGGCGCGTCGGCGATTCTAGTGGCACCAAGGTGGCCAAGGCAGGTTTGGTTCGCAGACCTGGTAAGACTGGCAGAGGATCAGTTCGTTCTGCCTCTTCTGCCGGACCTGCTCACCCAGGGTCGGCTGCGCTATCCCAATTTACCTGCTTTGACGGCTGGCTTTGACGGCGTGGCTGCTGAAACCGCCATCTTGAAGGAAGAAGGTCTTTCTGACGCGGTGGTTCAGACTCTTATTAGTGCCAGGAAGCGCTCTTCCTCTACTATTTACTATAGGACTTGGAGGTCCTATATTGACTGGTGTGAAAGTAGGTCTTTCTCTTGTCGGGAGTTTTCCATTTCCAGAATCCTGGAGTTTCTTCAACATGGTCTGGATTTGGGGCTTCAACTTAGTACCTTGAAGGGGCAGGTTTCTGCCCTGGCAGTGTTCTTTCAAAGGTCCTTTGCTCTTCATCCCTTAGTCAAGACCTTTTTCCAAGGGGTTACGCATGTTCGGCCTCCTAGGAAGCCCTTTGTTCCAGTTTGGGATTTGAACCTGGTTCTTTCTGCTCTTCAGGGTCCCCCGTTTGAGCCCTTGAATGGGATTGCTTTGTCTTCACTTACCCAAAAGGTGGCCTTTTTGGTGGCCATCACTTCTGTTAGGCGTGTTTCTGAGTTGGCAGCTTTATCCATTAAAGCTCCGTACTTCGAAAGGCACCAGGACAAGGTTGTCTTTCGTTTCAAGCCGGATTTTCTTCCTAAGGTGGTCTCTGCCTTTCATCTGAATCAGGACATTGTTCTGCCTTCTCTATGACCTAATCCCAGCAATGACAAGGAAAGGGCGCTACATTCCTTGGATGTGGTTCGTGTTGTGAAATATTATCTGGTGGTTACGTCTTCCTTTCGTAAGACTGATGCTTTTTTTGTGGTGCCCTTTGGACCTAGGAAAGGTTTGGCTCCCGCCAAATCTTCCATTAGTAAATGGATTCGTCAGGCCATCATTGGGGCCTATTTTGCCAAGGGGAGGAGTCCCCCTTTTCGTGTCACTGCTCATTCTACTCGTGCGGTTGGAGCGTCCTGGGCTTTCGAGCACCAGGCCTCTGTTGAGCAAATTTGTAAGGCCGCTACTTGGTCCTCTGTTCACACTTTTTCCAAGTTTTACAAGGGTGATGTTCGGGCCTCAGCGGATGCTGTTTTTGGCCGCAAAGTTCTGCAAGCTGTTGTGGTTTAAGTTGTGCATTGTTGCCTTGTTTTGGATCCCCGCCCTTTATGGACACTGCTATTGGATGTCCCACATGTTATGGATATCTTGAAGCGGGGTGTGTGACATACTTAGAATAATACCATTTTGTGAAATACTCACCTGTAAAATGGGTATTATAAGTATGTCACACACCCCGCTTCACCCGCCCTTCTTGTTTTGGGGATCCTTTATATTGTGAACTTTGCATTGTTTTGATTTATATTTGCCTCTTCCTGGTCCCTTACCTTACTGCTTCTATATACTGGGTGATGAGTGGGAGGTCCCAGGTATTTATGGATCAGGGAGGGGCTTTCTTTTTTGCTATCATCTCTGCAGGAACCCCCCTTCAGGTCGGTATTACCCACATGTTATGGATATCTTGAAGCGGGGTGTGTGACATACTTATAATACCCATTTTACAGGTGAGTATTTCACAAAATGGTATTTTTTGAAGGGATTTCCCAGGAATATATTGTTTTTTTCAGCAGAGCCTGGGCTTTAACATGAAATGTCTTGTTTGTCATTTTCTAAGTGTATTCTCAATATTTTGGGGTGAAAATTGTGCAAAAAAATTAAAAAAAAACTATTTTTTACAATTTGTAGTGTTTTTTTGTAATAAAAAATGTAAGTTTGTCAATAAAATCTTATTTTGTGTGAAACCCCAATTTCTCCCGGTTACAGCGGTACCACATATGTATAGGTAGACACCCTTTCCAGCCCAGGAGACTCCCCCAAACTGAAACAGCGCTTTAGGAGATTTTCAGATAAAATACAACTATGCTATGCAATATGCGCACCTTGCAGTTTTTCAAGAAAAACAACCCTTTACATTTGAAATACCCCCAACAAACTATATATTCCCTAGAAGTATACACCTCAGGCTTTCTAGGCGTACCAGGCTTGTTGACATAGAAGCAGTTTTCTGGAAGTAATCCCTGAATGTATTCTTTGGTTACACATGGTTTTCCTAAAAATTAATAAAAAAGCAGAATCAAAACCACATTTTCCTGAAAAAAAACTCTACGCAAACCTGAAAAAAACTGAAAATCTGAAAAAGCAACATCCCCCAAACAGAACAATATCCAGGATGCATAGGTTCTGTCAAGGAGAGAGTTGCCAAACACCCCAAAGTAAAGCATGCGCATAACGGTAATTTTACTTAAAAATTTCAGCTCTGCAGACAAAGTGCGCACCTTGTGCTTTTTCTACCAAAACAACCCTTTACATTTGGAATATCCCCAATAAACCATATATTCCCTGAAAGTACACATGTTAAGCTTTCTAAGTGTACCCAGCTTGTTGTAGTGGGCTCATCTTTCTGGAAGTAATATCTCGAAGAATTCTTAGGTTGCACAGGGTTTCACAAAAAAATTTATAAAATAGCAGAATAAAAAACACCTTTTCCTAAAATATCAATATGCAAATAAGAAAAAACAAGCTAAATCTGAAAGCGCAAGGTCCCCCGAGCAGAACAATACCCAACATGCATAGGTACCTGTAACCTTTTAACTGCCAGCCTACTTGAGATTTTGTCACCCTCTGCTGACAGGATATTTTTCACCATTTTGCGTGATGTTTAACTGTGATTTTTGTGGCAGAGTTTAGGCTTTAACATGAAATGTCTTGTTCGTATTTTTTCTACTTTTTAATATATTTTTAAGTAAATAAGTAAAAAAAAATAAAAAAATATATATTTTTTTAAATTGTCTCCTTTATTTTAACAAAAACATTTATTTTATTAAAGAAAACCATATTGCATGTGAAAGCCCCATTTCTCCCGATTACAATGATACCACATATGTATCGGTAGCCCCCGTTCCTGTCCAGGTGATCCCCTAAACTTAGAAGAGCACTTTATAACATTTACAAATGAAATACAACTACTATCCACATAGTAAAGGGTTAAATAAAAAAAATGCACTGATCCTTAGGGAATGGGAGAAACCTAGTCGGCTTCCGGGTGTTCCTCAGGGATGGATAAGAAGTATCCTTTCCCGGTGGAAGCGGTTAAGCGCTGGGCTTCTCCTCCCGAGGTCGATGCGCTAGTTTTGGGGTTGACCAGCTCCTTCGTGCTTCACCCCCCAGACGCCACTTCCCTAAAGGATGGTGAGGATAGGCGCCTTGATCAGATGGCATGCCATGCCTTTGCCAGTGTTGGCTCGGCCTTGCGGCCTGTTTGTGCATCTGCGCTAGTGTCGGTGGCTGCTAGGTCTCTGATTAGGGACTGGTTAAATGACGCTCACCTTGATCCGGCCAGCGCTGAGTTCACTACGCTTAAAAGATTTGAATTGTTCATGGATTTTGTCTTGGCTGCTATGGAAGACACTATTGTTATGTGTAGTAGGACTTCAGCCTTATTGGTGGTCATGCGCCGATCGGTATGACTCCGTCAGTGGACGGCGGACTTTGCGGCCAAGAAATCGCTCACAGCTCTTCCCTTCTTGGGTACGCGGCTGTTTGGAGATAAGTTGGATGCTGTGGCAAAGGGAGGTAAGTTACCTCAGCGGAAGAAACAGCGCCGTCCCCTTCGGGGGGCAGGCTCTTTCAATCCTTCCTTTTGAGGTGCCAGAGCTGGCAGAGGTTTGGCCTTCTCGGGTGTCAGAGGCTCTTCCTGGAACAGGGGCAGAGGTCGGGCTCGTCCCACTTCTGCCTGGGGTTCCAAGCCCAAGCCTGCGGGTAAACCAGCTCAGCAATGAAGGGGCGCCCTCACCCGAATGGGTGGGGGGACGGCTGTGGCTCTTCTTTCAGGTCTGGGCCCGGGAGGTCACAGACAATTGGATCTTGGAAGTGGTCTCCTCCGGGTACAAACTGGAGTTCGAGTACTGGCCTACTGATTTTAAAGCCTCGGGTGCCCTTGGACCCTCAGGCTGCACAGGGGCTCCTGTTTGCAGTGAAAAACCTTCTGGACATGGGAGTTGTATGCCCGGTGCCTCCGTCGGAGAGATGCAGGGGTTTCTACTCCAATCTTTTCACAGCCCCCAAAAAAGAAGGTTCTGTAAGACCCATTCTGGACCTCAAGGTCCTCAACAGATTCAACAGAACCAAGAAGTTCCGCATGGAGACTCTGCGCTCGGCCATCAATTCCCTTCGTCAAGGGGATTTCATGACATCCATAGACATCAAGGATGCGGTGGATGATCAACATTTTCAGTTTGTAGCCCTTCCCTTCGGGTTGACCTATTCAGAGCTTAGGGAATTCGCATTGTGCCATATCTGGACGACCTATTGATTTCAGCTTCTTCCCTCCATCAGGCGGAGCTGGACACCCACCAGGTGGTGTCGACCCTGGAGAGGTTCGGGTGGGTGATCAATCGCCCCAAGTCCTCTCTCTCGCCATCACGGGTGATTTCATTCCTGGGCATGAATCTGGATACCATTCAGGCCAGAGTGTTTCTACCCCAGACCAAGGTGCAGGGGATTCAGGATCTGATCCACCTTCTTCTGGCCAATCCTTGCCCCTCTATGCGACAGGGGATGAAACTGGTGGAATTGATGATGGCCTCCTTAGAGGCAGTCCCATTTGTGCAGTGAGATCTCTTCAACTTCATCTATTGACGCATTGGGACAGGTGTCCGCTGTCATTGGATCAACCGTTCAGGATGTCACCCAGGGTTCGGCAGTCCCTAAGTGGTGGCTGGAGTCGAGCAACCTGTTGAGGGGAAGGTCCTTTCTGGTTCCTCGCTGGCAGACAGTTACCACGGATGCCAGCCTGTCGGGCTGGGGAGGTTTCTGGAAAAGTCATCAGTTCAGCGGGATGTGGGGTCCTCAGGAGGCTCACAACCCCATCAATGTCTTAGAGCTCAGAGCCATCCGGCTTGTCCTGTCACGGCTGACATCGCACTTACAGGGTCTTCTGGTTCAGATTCGATCAGACAATCGGACGGCGGTAGCCTACATCAATCACCAAGTAGGGACTCGCAACAGGAGTGCCCTCAGGGAAGTCTCTCTGATCCTGCATTGGGCGGAGAGCAATGTTCCTTGCATTTCGGCAATCTACATTCTGGGAGTGGAGAACACGGAGGCGGACTCCCTGAGCAGGGGGTCCTCCCGCCAAGGAGGGTGGTCTCTCAACCCCGGGGTTTTTCGGTCTCTTTGTCGCAAGTGGGGTTTGATGGCTTGGCTGCTGAAACCTTCATTCTGAAGGAGGAAGGTTTGTCTGAGGCTGTTGTTCAGACCTTGATTAGAGCTAGGAAGCGGTCCTCTTCTGGCATTTACTATAGGACTTGGCGGTCCTATATCCTTGCCTTGCAGGGTGTTTTCGATCTCTAGGATTTTGGAGTTTCTTCAGCACGGTTTGGATCTTGGGTTCCAGCTTAGTACCTTGAAAGGGCAGGTCTCTGCTCTGTCTGTTTTCTTCCAAAGATCTTTTGCCTTACACCCGCTGGTTAAGACTTTTTTCCAGGGGGTCACTCATGTTCGACCCCCTCGAAAGGCTATGGTTCCTGTTTGGGATTTGAATTTGGTTCTTTCTTTTGGCTCTCCAGGGTCCTCCTTTTGAGCCATTACAGGATATTGCTCTTTCTGTTTTCGCTCAAAGGGTTGCCTTCTTGGTGGCTGTTACCTCTGTTCGGCGTGTCTCTGAGTTGGCGGCTCTGTCGATTCAGGTCCCTTACTTTGAAAGACACCAGGACAAGGTGGTCTTTCACTTTAAGCCAGATTTCCTTCCTAAGGTGGTTTCTGCTTTCCATCTCAATCAGGATATTGTTCTCCCTTCCTTGTGTCCTAAGCCTAGCAATGACAAGGAGAGGGTTTTGCACAATTTGGATGTGGTTTGCTGTGTTAAGTACTATTTGGTGACTACGTCTTCCTTCCGCAAGACGGATGCCTTTTTCGTGGTGCCCTGCGGGCCCAGGAAAGGTTTGGCGCCCGCCAAGTCTACCATTAGCAAATGGATTTGTCAGGCCATTGTTGGGGCCTATTCTGCTAAGGGGAGGACTCCCACTTTTAGGGTCACTGCGCATTCTACTCGTGCTGTTGGTGCGTCCTGGGCTTTTCAGCACCAGGCTTCTGTTGAACAAGTTTGTAAGGCTGCTACTTGGTCTTCCCTTCATACTTTTTCCAAGTTTTACAAGGTTGATGTGCGGGCTTCAGCGGATGCCGTTTTTGGCCGCAAGGTTCTGCAAGCTGCAGTGGTTTAAGTTGGTGCATTCTTTACTGTTTATGGTTCCCACCCATGACGAACACTGCTATTGGATGTCCCAAATGTCATGAAGAGTTGAAGCGGAGTGTATGTCACACTTGGAATAATACCGTTTTGTGAGTACTCACCTTAAAACGGATATTATAAGTGTGACATACACTCCGCTTCACCCACCCTTTTTGGTATTCCGGATCCTTTATATGGTGAACCATTGTTTCTTGGTTGTTAGTATTGTTATATTTGGTTCTTCTGGTCCCCTTACTGCTGTCTTACACTGGGGAATTGGTGGGAGGTCCCAGGTATTTATGGACTGGGAGGAGCTCCTTTTTTGCATTCATCTCTGCAGAAGTTCGCCCTCTATTGGAGAATAACCCAAATGTCATGAAGAGTTGAAGCGGAGTGTATATCTCACTTATAATATCTGTTTTAAAGGTGAGTACTCACAAAACTGTATTTTTCAGTGCAATGTTATAACAGTGCAAGCAGATAGAAGTCTATGGCAATGCATGTATAATGTAGCGTACTTGCGTTGTGTTGCGTTGACATAGACTTTGTCCTCTTCATATAATTGTCCTTTTAAAAAACGTGATGAAATGTGGTTAAAATAAGGTGTGGTTCAGTTAAAGCACACTAAAACTCAGGAATTTTACTTTCCTGGGTTTTTCTTCCTTTCCCTGGGGGCATCCCGAATTGGCATGCCCTGCTGTGTGAACCCCCCCCCAGAATGCCAAGTACAACTCGTCCCTTCCTGGTTCCTACAGTGTATGCCGGGGCACACAGCCAATCAGAGCTGTTTGCTGTGTTTACATCCTTAGGCAAACTGCTCTCATTGACTTCAATGGGGGCACGGCCTGCTGCATTCTCGTTGGCGCGTGCGCTCCTGCCCCAGCCCATATGAATGGGCACATGAGAGCCCGAATGACATAGTCACGGCGAACTGCTCTTGTTGGACAAGAGCCCATCCCTGCACCATTGGACAGGGTAAAGGTAAGCTATTACCAGCAACCTGGGGGGTTTCACACAGTGGAGCAGCCTGATTCGACCCTGGCGGAAAGTTAGCGATCAGCCTTGAGATCTGGTTGGTTCCATGCCAGAGCCTGGTGGGTTTTGTTCCACTTTAAAGGAGGGAGGATTTGTACCTAAAACTTTCACTACAGCTAAATCACAGCTTAATTTAATGTGCTCTTCAACTTTTTTTAATCTTTAAACTGGACCAACAGCCTGGCACAGTTAGAAAAGAAAGGTAGCGGCCATTTGGAGCTTCCTCTCCCAGCATTTCAGCCATGCTGCTGCCTAGATTCAACTAACGTAATGGACCATGCACAGTAACAGGAAACTTAGCAGCACTTCCTATTTGCAGGTGGCCTGCAAATACATGAGCCGCCATTTTGTTTCTAACATTTGCTACAGTTAGAAGAAAGGTAAATTAATTTTTATGCAGCACTCTATATTGCCCTGGGGAGGGAAGTATATGAGCATGTGTTGGTCCACTTTTTAGTTTCACAGTCAGTGGAACTTTTTACTGTCCTGAAGTAAATGTTTTAGGTTAGTTATCATTAACCTGCACTTTTATGCAGTTATAAACGCCTGTACATTACGCCGTATTTCCAGAAGGTGATTCATCCGATGAATTGAGACTTTTGGAACCCACGTTCATTTAGTTACATTTCTAGCTATGTGAAAACTCTGTTAAATAAAATACAAAAAAACAGAGGTCAACTAGAAAGAGGTAATGTGAAAAGATAGTTTAGAAAGCACGGATGCATGAAAATATCCTTGCTCTTGGGATTTTAAAGAGGTCTGTAAGCTACGTAAAAAGGAGACACTTAATAAATAAAGATAATTGTATGTGCTGTAAGCTTTCCTATTTATCTCTCCTTTCAGGCAATGTAAATGTCTAATCTGGACTTTTCATTTTAGATATGTGATTCCCCCAAACCCTGTGAAATAGACCCTAATCGCTTGAAAGAAGGAGACAATGTTGACATTCACAAGGTGAGTTACTGGCCGAGGGTTTACTTTACTATGTGTAATTTCACCTAGCTTTCTGGAAGGAAAGCACATCAACTCCAAAATCCAGTCATTTTGTTTGTGCTTTTTTTTTTTTTTTTTTTTTTAGTATTTGTTAAAGTGGACCAACACCCAGGATTTTGACTATCCTGGGTCTTGGTCCACTTTGGCGGGGCACCCCCGATTGGGGTGCCCTGCTGTGTGAAACCCCCCCGATCACCCGGAAAACTCACCTCTCCCCGCTCCCAGCGCCGACGGACAAGGCATTTGACAGGAGCGGACAAGCGGCTCCTCCGCCGCCGCCTGCCGCGCGTCAGTCTTGTTTGGGGGGGTTTCACCCCGCGGGACATCCCGATCTCGGATGTCCCGCGGGGAGGGAGGTGATCACGGGAGGGTGTTGGTCCACTTTAAACAGAGACATGTCAGTTGATGGATGAGTGTGCTGTGGGCCATGCTCGCGCCCGATGCCAATGGAGGAGGTCCTCCGGCCATTCCCATCTTCCAGGATACAAAATATGGAGTTGGGGACCTGGAGAACACATTAACCCTGGCTGTAGAGGTGAAGAAGGCTGTCGGGTAGGCCAGCCGATAGCCGAGGAGCAGCAGCAACAGTAGCAATGCCTCACGAGAAGCCGGTGAGAAGTATTTCCACAATTATTATTAGATTTAATTGTCATTTGCTAGTTCACAGTGGGTGTTAACTTAACATGATATTATTTCTCCTTCTTTCAGCCTGGCATTTCTTAAGTTATTACATAAGGAAAAAGATAAAGAAAAAGAGATAGGCCCCAAAATTAAGGGCCAGGATTGTAAACTTGCTAAGTTTTGTATAAACTGTCAGGCTATCCTTCTGGAATCCTGGAATACACTCTTTTGTCAAAACTGTAATGACAATAAATGGGGGGGGGGGGGTGAGGCATCTTCCTTTTTATTAGAAACTGTCGGTTCCATGAAGATGGATATGGCCTCAAACCTTTGAAATTTGCAAGGTGGCTCTGTTAGGCAGGACAGCCCCCCCAGTAGCCGGGTTTCCTCCCACACAAAGTTTTCCCTTAAACCGGACCTTCACCATGATTTATTGAAACGCCCAAACCCTTAAACGATTCCCCAGCATCTACAATTAATATATTTTACGTTTTTAGTCACTTATTATTCTTTCCCCCACTGGGCTGCAACTCTGTTCAGGACTTTAGGGTACAGGCACTGCCATCTTGACTCAGAAGCATCACACTTACTAAGGAGAGGAGAGTGGGATAAAGTACAGGGGGCGGGTTATAGCTGTGCTTTGCTCAGACAGAGCAGAGCTGGGGTCAGGAAAAGGTCAGCAATCCCAGAATGCAGAGCAGCACAGGGAGAAGGCACTTCCTGTTTGCAGGCTGCCTGATGGCCCATGGGCCATCATCTTGGATGTTTGAAGGCTCATAACATGCAGTAGATGTAGGTAGGATGATTTTTAATGTGAGCAATCTGTATGTACAGGGAGTGGGAAACATATAAGATAGACTCTTATTCAGAGTGAAGGACCGCTTTAACATATTCTCAAGCAGCCCCTATGGTACCACCGGCTACTCGCGCACCACCACAGCTTGCTCCCTCTCACCCTCCCCCCTGCTACCAGTCAGAGTCAGGGAACCGAGCAGAGTAAAGGTATAGTCTCCTCAAACAAGGATTCACTAAATTAGTGTTTTGGAGGAAAAGGGTTTCAGGAAGATGGAACCCCCAAAGGTCCAAAGGATAAGATGTCGGAGGAAACTGACGCTCTTCTATTTGATATTTATGACACTATGAAAATTCCTAGCGATAAAGAGACTATCAGCTAAAGATACGATTTATCATAAACTCATGGGTAGAAAGGAAAAATATTTTCCTATTCACTCTTTCTTGTCTAATTTAATTAAAACGAATGTCCGTTTCCTGAGAGAAAGCTTTTTCCCTCAAACTCCATTAAGCGTAAATTCCCATTCGAAGAGACCGCCTGTGTCTCCTGGTCCAAATATCCAAAATTGGATGCCTCCCTGGCACAGGTCTCCAGATCTTCGGACCTGAGTTTTGAAGATTCCAGTACACTAAGAGACCCTATGGACATACACAGACTTGGGATGCGGTCTCTTTTACCTTCAATCCAATCCTGGCATTGGATTGTTTTGCCAGAAATCTTGGAGTCTGGCTTCAGAACTTAAAGGGATAAATAGATAACAATACACGCCCATTTGGAGACCCTCCCCTGTATGTTTCGGGCCATTTCCTTTCTAGAAGACGCCCCCGCCAAGGTGGTTAGAGTCATGGCCAGGACTTCAGCCAGATAAGCTATTCGGTTAAAAACCTGGCAGGGGGGCCTTGCCTCCAAAGCCCGATTGTGGAGAATTCCCTTTGAAATGAATCTTGTGTTCGGTACAGAAATAGAGGCAACGCTCACCTGGTCCTCGAGCCTCAGGTTGGCGGAAGGTTTACCTTCTTTTTGGTTGCATGGCAGTCCATAACTTCGAATACTTTTGTGTTGAGAGTGGTGTCTTAGGGGTACCAACTGGAACTCCTTTCCAGACCCCCACCGAGGTTACAGATCGCGAGGTTGCCACAAGACCCCCAGCAAGATGGTGGCTTTTCCCCAAGTTATCCAATAGTTACTTCACAAAGAAGTAATATAGACAGTTCCCTATGACATTCAGGGCATAAGGTATTATTCTAATAGGCATATTTCTGGTTCAAAACAATATTTATGTGTCTTTACTTATGTCTTTCAGGTGGGACAACTGTGGGTTGTGGTTTCTCCTGGTACTACCCCTTACCATCTCTCATCTTCTACTGGCTTCTGGGGGCATCCCGTGGGGGGCATCCCGGGTGGCTCTTGTTAGCCTTTACCCTGTGCTGGCCTGTTGCGCCTGTCTTAATCACCCACCATATGGAGGCTTCTGGGGATAGCGTGCTTGGGGGTCCTTCGGGGCAATCCCGGCTGTGTTCCATGTGTGGGGTATCCCCTGTGAGTGACAGTGTCAGGGTGTGCGTGCCGTGCGCCCAAAGTGTCCTTGCTCTTCAGGCTGGGCTGCCCGCTTCGCTTCCCAGCTCTGCGCCCCCTTCGGCATCGCCTACCCCCCCCCCCCCGCACCTGCATTTAGCCCCCTAGTGAGGGGGATACTAGCGGGGGGTCACAGCCTGATCTGGCCCTGCGTGTGGCCAGTATTGAAAGGCAGCTTGCCAGGCCTGTTCCACGTAAGGCCTCTGGCAAGAAGCGGCACCTAGCTCCCGTGACGTCCCTCTTTCCTGAGGAAGATGAGGGATCTGATACTATTCTTAGTATACAGTGCGTCCTGCTCCAGATAGATTACTTACACGTGGGTTATCCTCCGCCAGATGGCGCTGCACTGCAGAGACATGTAAAAACAGGCTCCTCCCGGCCCCTCAAATAACCGAGGACCTCCCACAAATCCCCAGATTTCTCTGCAGTGCTTACTGCGAAGACATGAAATTATCATTCTCTCGCAGGTGAGCGGGGCTATTAGCCTGTGGCCCTATTAAACTATTCCCACCCGTTCCTCGTGTGATGTGCCTCCCAGCCTGGGCTGCGCTGGTCGGGTGAAGGTAGGCAGCACCATGTGTGCTTAAGGAGCCCTGCTCCACCGCAATCTCCCACCAAAGGGTATGCGGTATAGGCTGATGGTGTGCCTTTATGGGATGCCCCTCCCGCATTATTGTCCCATGCCCCGTGTAGCGGTGGGTCCTGTACAGAGGGCCACCATCCTCCCTCATTCTCCCTGTAGCCTTCTGAAGGGAAAGAAGGGGGGGGGGGTGAGCGTGTATCGTGGTTCGTGCGTTTTTGACTAATAGATGTGGTGTCAGCCCGCCCTTTGGATGTTCCGCACCGGGCGGCGGCGTTGCCTCAGACGCTTCTGCGTTCTCGTTGGCTGCTTGTCTGTGCGCTTCGCGCGGTTTGGGGGGGGCGGGGCCTGGCTTGGGGCGCCCTGCGTCACGGCTCGCTCTGGTCCGCCCTTCGAGGTACTCTTGGCGCCATTTTGTCAGGTCGCGCGCGCGTGTGACGTTTTACTTACCACGGTCCGTAAGTGCCCTCGCGGGCGGCTTTATACTCATTGTAGTGTGTTTGGTTCTGACACCCCTTCTTCCCATTGTGTCTTTCAGACGGGTGAATCCATTGGCTTCTCCCGGCCCGGTGTAATTGATAGTTGGGCCTTGTATAATTACTCCCACTTCCCTAGCGGGCCATTGGGGCATCCAGGGTTGCTTTATAGCGTCAATCCCTACTGGCATATTGTGCCTAATAATCACCACATGGAGGCATCCCAGGATAGTGTTACCGGGGTCCCTTTGGGACAAGACCGGCTGTGTGTAGCGTGTGGGCAGCCTCATGCTGACGCTGACAAGGCACGGGTCTGTGTACCCTGTGTTGAGCAGGTGCTTGCATTGCAATCTGGCCTGTCAGTGGCTGCACCTCGTTTCACTTCTCCTACTCTCCCCAGCTTAAATCTCACTCCTGTTGAGTTGCATAGTTGTGGGGATTCTCAACCTGATGTGTCTTCTAGACTGCCTACTGTTGAACAGATTATTGCGAGGTCCTTAGCGCGTAAGGGCCCTGGTAAGAAGCGGCACTTGACGCCTAATGTTACTGTTTTCCCTATGGGAACTGAGGAGTTTATGAATCTGTGTGGCTATACCCCATCTGATGAAGGAGAGCTCCTTTCTGATTCAGGCTCATCTGATGAGAGACCAAGGGGTCATGACTATTCTGGCTCTGACCCCTGGGCCCCGAATGACACTGACAGATTATTGACCCAGATCTTTGAGGTTCTGTCTATCTCTCTCCCTGGTGAGGCTCCCAGGCAAAAAGGGGAGCTTTTCCATACAGCTAAATCACGTTTGGAATTTCCAGAACAGGCACATTTCCATACCCTTGTGCTCAAGGAATGTGAGCGCCCCAGTAAACTTCCCGGGGTTCCAAGGAGTTGGGATAGGAAGTATCCCTTTCCTGCTGAGGTGGTTAAATGTTGGTCATCCCCCCCCCCCTCGTGGTGGATGCCCCTATCTAACACCTCTGTCATGCATTCCCCTGATTCTACTACCCTGCGGGATGCTGAGGACCGGCGCATTGACCAGCTGGCCTCCAACGCCTCTGCATGTGCGGGGACGGTGCTGCGCCCGGTCTGTGCCTCTGCTATTACTGCTGTGGCCACTAGAACCCTTATCATAAATATGCTTGATAGTGCCCCTGATGATCTCCCATTGTGAGGTGTTTAATGCACTCTCCAGTTGTGATGTTTTTGCATTGGATGACACCATCAGAATGTGTGCCAGAACTTCTGCCCTCGTGGTGGCTATACACCGCTCGGTTTGGCTGCGCCAGTGGACTGCTGACAATGCTGCAAAGAAGGCCCTCACTGGGCTTCCATTTAAGGGGCTACGCCTGTTTGGGGACCGTCTAGACCTTTTTGCTAAGGGAGGTAAGTTACCCCAGCACAGTCGGCAGTCTCGGCCCTTTCGGCGCCAGGGCTCCCTTTCACTCCCCTACCGTGGTGCTAAACAAGGAAAAGGGGTGTCCTTCGCGGGGGCTCGTACAGATTCCTGGCACAGGAGCAGAGGATGACGTCCTGGCTCCTCCTGGGGGGCTAAGCCTAAATCCTCTCCCAAGCCCCCTCAGGCATGATGGGGCGCCCTCGCCGTCAGGGTGGGGGGACGGCTGCAGCACTTTGCTCAAGTCTGGAGGCATCACGTCTCATACCGGTGGATTCAGGAGGTAGTGTCCTCTGGTTACAAGATAGAGTTTGCTGTGCGGCCTCCCCCAAGATTCATCAGGTACCGGATCCCCCAGGACCCTGTCTCAGCTCAGGTGTTGGCGCAGGCCGTGCAAGGCCTTCTGGGTCTGGGGGTCATTTACAGATTCCCCTTAAGAGAAAGAGGCAAGGGGTTCTACTCCAACCTCTTCACAGTTCCCAAAAAAGATGGGTCAGTCAGGCCCCTTCTGGATTTAAAGATCTTCAACAAATTTGTCAAGAACAGGCGTTTTTGCATGGAAACTCTGCGCTCGGCCATCAGCTCCCTGCGCCCAGGGGATTTCATGACGTCTGTGGACATCAAAGACGCTTACCTTCACATCCCTGTGTTTTCAGGACACCAAGGTTCCTCAGATTCGCGTTGGAAGATCAACATTACCAATTTGTGGCCTTGCCATTTGGCCTCACTTCAGCTCCCAGAGTGTTCACCAAGGTGCTGGCGGGGGGTGATGTCTCTGATGAGGTCAAGGGGCATCCGCGTGCTGCCCTACCTGGACGACATACTCATCACCTCTCGGTCTCTACAGCAGGCAGAGTTGGACACTCAGCTGGTGGTGGCCACCCTGGAGTCCTTCGGCTGGGTGATCAATCACCCCAAGTCTTCTCTTTCCCCTTCCTCGGTGACCCCGTTCCTGGAAATGATTCTGGATACGGTTCAGTCAAGGACAGTCCTTCCTCAACAGAAGGTGGAAGCTCTAACTGCGCAGGTGAGGTTCCTGCTGTCGTGTCTCCATCCCTCCCTCAGGCAGGGAATGCAGTTGGTGGGCCTGATGGTGGCGTGCTTCGAGGCGGTGCCTTTTGCTCAGTTCCATTTGAGGCCTCTACTACTTCACCTTCTGTCAGTTTGGAACAAGGACCCAACGTCCTTGGACGAGGTCTGTGTGCTCTCCCCCCTTGGTCAGGCGGTCCCTTTCGTGCTGGCTGGACTCCAGGAACTTGCTGGCCCCCTCCTGGGAGACGGTCACCACGGATGCCAGTCTGTCAGGATGGGGGGGATTCTGGAATTCACTGCGGTTCCAGGGAAGGTGGGGGCCTCGGGAGGCCCACTTACCTCTCAACATTTTGGAACTACGGGCGATCAGATTGGTTCTGGATCAGTTGGCCGACCACCTGCGGGTCTGTCTGTGCAGGTGCGCTCGGACAACAGGACGGCGGTTGCATACATCAGCCATCAGGGAGGGACCCGGAGCAGGGGGGCCCTCCAGGAGGTGTCGCGGATTCTGACATGGGCAGAAGCCATTGTTCAATGCATTTCGGCTGTGTACATCCCGGGGGCAGAGAATCTACTAGCAGACTCTTTGAGCAGGGGGACCTCTCGTCAGGGAGAGTGGTCCCTCTGCAACAGGGTATTCCAGTCCCTGTGTCACCGTTGGGGTCTACCAGATGTGGATCTGTTTGCGTCCCGTCACAATCACAAGCTCCCGGCCCTTGTCTCCCTGTCTCAGGATCCTCTGGCCTTGACCACGTATGCTTTGTTCATGTCATGGCAGGAATTTCGGGTCCTGTATGTCTTCCTCCATTCCCCCCGCTGGGCAGGGTTCTGCGCAAGATTGCTCTGGAAGGGGTGCCAGCAATTCTGGTGGCCCCCAGGTGGCCAAGAAGAGTGTGGTTCGCAGACGTGGTGCAGATGGCAGTAGACCTGTACGTTCTGCCAGGGGTGCCAGATCTGCTCACTCAGGGCCCCTTACGCCATCCCAATTTACAAACTCTGGCTTTGCGGCCTAGCTGCTGAAACCTCCATCTTGATGGAGAAAGGCTTGTCCGCCTCGGGGGTTGATACCATGGTGAAGGCTAGGAAGAAAACTTCTTCTTCCATCTATTACAGGGTATGGCGTACCTACATTGACTGGTGTGAGTCTAAGTCTCTCCCCTGTCGGGTGTTTTCAGTTCCCAGGGTTCTGGAGTTCTTACAGCATGGGTTGGAGTCGGGACTCCAACTCAGTACTCTGAAGGGTCAGGTTTTCTGCCCTGTCTGTTTTTTCTTTCAGTAGTCTTTTGCTCAGCATTCTTTGGTTAAGACCTTTTTCCAGGGGGTTACTCATGTGCGTCCCCCACGTAAACCTATGGCCCCTGTTTGGGATTTGAACTTGGTTTTGTCTGCCTTGCAGGGTGCTTACTTTGAACCTATACCAGATGCTGCTCTGGCTGTGCTTACCCTCAAGGTTGTCTTTCTGGTGGCCATTACTTCGGTCAGGCGTGTGTCTGAGTTGGCGGCTCTGTCTATTCAGCCCCCATACTATGAGGGACACCAGGACAAGGTGGTGTTCCACTTTAGGCCAGACTTTCTGCCTAAGGTGGCGTCTGCTTGTCATTTAAATCAAGATATTGTTCTTCCTTCATTGTGCCCTAATCCTAGCAACGCTAAGGAAAGGGTTCTGTATTCCTTGGATGTGGTCAGGTGTCTGAAGTATTACCTGGTAGTCACTGCGTCCTTCAGGAAAACTGATGCTCTTTTTGTGGTCCATTTGGGCCCAGGAAGGGTTTGGCTCCTGCCAAGTCTATTAGCAAATGGATTCGCCAGGCTGTGAGTCAGGCCTATTCTGCTAAGGGGAAGAGTCCTCCCTTCCGCCTTACTGCTCATTTTACTCATGCTATTGGTGCCACTTGGCCTTCCAGCACCAGGCTACTGTTGAACAAGTTTGCATGGCCGCTACTTGGTCTTCTGTTCATACCTTTTCAACGTTTTACAAGGTTGATGTTAGGGCCTCAGCTGATGCTGTTTTTGGGCACAAGGTTTTGCAGGCGGCAGTGGTTTAAACTGTCTGCTGTTACCCTTTTTGTTGGGGATCCCACCCTACTTTATGGACACTGCTATTGGATGTCCCAAGTGTAAGTAATCTATCTGGAGCAGGACGTACTGTATACTAAGAATAATACAATTCTGTGAAGTACTCGCCTGTAGAATTGGTATTATGACTATACAGTACGTCCTGCTCCACCCCACCCTTGGTTTTGCATTATTCTGGATCCCCTGGATGGTGATTGTTATCATTGTTATAGTTACTAGTTTGGGTGGTTAAATTCTCCTGGCTTCTCGTTCACTGCTTTTCAATGCCGGGGATTTGTGGGAGGTCCCCGGGTATTTGAGGGGCCGGGGGGGAGCCTGTTTTTACATGTCTCTGCAGTGCAGCGCCATCTGGCGGAGGATAACCCAAGTGTAAGTCATCTTTCTGGAGCAGGACGTACTGTATACTCATAATACCAATTCTACAGGTGAGTACTTCACAGAATTGTATTTTTGTTGGCCTTTACCCCCTAGAGGAGGGGGAACTCTTTCAGGACTCTGACTCCTCTGGGGACCAGCAGGAGGGTTACGGCAGTGACCCTGGGTCTGCGTCTGGGAAGGACTCATGGTTCCCTGAGGACACTGATAGCCTGTTAGCTCACATATTCTAAGCGTACAGTACGTCCTGCTCCAATATAATACTTACACGTGGGTAATCCTCCGCCAGAGGGCGCTGTTCACTGCAGACATGCAAAAACAGGCTCCTCCCGGCCCTTCATATACCCAGGGACCTCCCACAAATCCCCAGATTTCTCTGCAGTGCTGACTGCGAAGACATGAAGTATCAACTCTCTCTCAGGTGAGCGGGGCTATTACAGCCTGCGGGACTATTTCCACCCGTCCTCTTCGATAAAGATGTGCCTCCCAGCCTGGGCTGCGCTGGTCGGGTGAAGGTAGGCAGCACCTCGTATGCTCACGGAGCTATGCTCCACCGCAATCCCCCACCATAGGGTAGGCGGTTTAGGCCGATGGTGAGCCTCTATTAGATGCCCCTCCCGCATTGTTGCCCATGCCCCTCATAGCGATGTACCCTGGGTGCAGGTCCGCTTCCCCCTCACTTCCTCCTGTAGCTCGGGGGCAAAGAAAGGGGGGGGGGTATGTGTGTGGCGGTCCTAGCGTAATGTTATCACGTTTATGGCTGTTGACCTTTTATTTAAACTTGGGTGTCGGTGCCGCGCTCCTTGCTCTGCATAAACCTTGTCTGGTTGCGCGCGTGTTTGTCAGTTCATTACATAAGTGTGCAGCCCGGGCGGCAGCATCATTCTCTAGTGTGAGAGCAATCTCCTTAATTACACTCTGTATGTGTGTCCTATCCACTACTGTCTTTGACGTTGCGCTGGTTAGAGCTTCGCGCTCTTTGGGGGAGGCGGGGACTTGGCATGACGCGCCACGCGTCACGGCCAGATCAGGCCCGCCCCTCGAGGTTCGCTTGGCGCCATTTTGACGGTCTTCGCGCGTGTGGGTGCGATCCACCTCCTCCCTTGGTCATGTAAGTGCCCTCCCGGGCGGTTTTTGTTCCTGTGATTTTTTTATTACGGCTGCACATGGCACTGACACCCCCCCCTCTTATCCCCTTTTATGTCTTTCAGACGTCAAGATTTCGGTGGCTTCTCCCGGCCTGACATATATTATAGCGGGTTCACATAAAAAATTCTCCCACATTCCTAGCGGGTCTTGGGGCATCCAGGGTTGCCTATTGCGTAAATCCCTGCGGGCATACTGCTCAGATAATCACCATATGGAGGCATCTCAGAATTATGTACCCGGCGTCCCTCTGGGACATGACCGGCTGTGTACAGTGTGTGGTCAGCCCCATGCTGACGCTGACAGAGCACGCGTCTGCGGACTGTGTGCTGAACAGGCATTGACCCTGCAATCAGGTTTGCCAGTGGCTGCACCTCTCTTCAATACACCTGTCTCCCCGGACCTAAATCTCACTCCTGATGAGTCTCACTCGAGCGGGGATGACCAGCAAGTCGTGCAGCACTGGCTGCCTACGGCTGAAGTGGTCCCTGACTCCTCCTGGTTCTCCGGTTACTAATGATACTGATGAATCTGCTGCTATGCAGGACGTTGACCCTTCTGATGAAGGTGAGCTATTCTCCGATTCGGGCTCCTCGGATGAGATGCCCTGGAGCCGTGATGATTCTGGGTCCGGTTCTTGGGGCCTGTGTGACACAGATGAACTACTTATTAAGATCTTTGAGGTTTTGTCTTATTTCCCCTCCTGGAGAGGTTCCCAAGCCTAAGAAAGAAAGTTTCCACACAGCGCCGCCGCGCTTGGAATTCCTGGAACAGGAGCATTTCCAGAATCTTATATCCCAAGAATGGGAATCGCCTTGTAAACTTAAAGGGGTCCCAGGGGTCTGGGATGGGAAGTACCCTTTCCCTCCTGATGTGGTTAATTTTTGGTCAGCACCTCCTGTGGTGGATGCACCGATTATAGTGGTTACTAACCCCACCTTCATGACTGCTCCTTATTACCGTACCCTTCGGGATTCTGAGGACCGGCGCATTGACGGATTGGCTTCCCACGCCTTTTCGTGTGCAGGGACGGCTCTTCGCCCGGTCTGCGCTGCGGCCATCACTGCGGTGGCCGCCAGGACTCTCATTAGAAAACTACTTGATCACCGACCTGAGGACCTCCCCTGGGAGGTATTTAATGCGCTCTCAGACTGTGATGTGTTTGTGAGGTTTATCCTCTCAGCGCTGGATGACACCATTAAGATGTGTGCTAGAACCTCTGCCCTTGTGGTAGCTATTCACCTCCTGGTCTGGCTGCGACAGTGGGGTGCTGACGATGATAAAAAAAAGGCTCTCACTGGCCTTCCTTTCACAGGATGGCGTATATTTGGGTCCCGTTTGGACCTTTTTGGAAAAAAGGGTAAGGCACCCCTACGCAGAAGGCCGTCTTGGCCTCCTCGGGGCAGGGACACCCCTCCCCCTCCATACGTTAGTGTCAAACGCGAACCTGAGGTGTGCTTCCAACTTTTCGGAGTGGATTTCCACCACGGGGTGGGCAGGCAACGCCCTGGGCCTTCTGGCAGGGCTAAGTCCAAATCTGCCAAGACTTCCCAAGCATGAAGGGACGCCCTCGCCCTTCTAAGCGAGGGGACTGCCACAGCACCTGGCTCCTATCTGGGAGCGTATCTTCTCCTTCTGGTGGTTCCAGGAGGTAGTTCCCCTGGACACAGGATAGAATTTGCTGGGCGGTCCCTCTCTGAGGTTGGCAGGGTGCTTCTAGCCCCTGTTTTTTCCCCTCAGGAGTTGGTGCAGGCCGTACTCGGGTCTGGGCTTACTTGCAGGTTGCCCTTAACAGAATGGGGCGATGGCCTCTATGTTAACCTTTCTCTTTCTCTCAAATTGATGAGGTGGTCTGGGCCATACTGGCCTATGGTAGGCTTGGCAATTCTACACTCACAGGTAGCCCCTGTATGATATCTCTGTCTTGGGACACAGGCGCCCCGTGCAAGGGGGGCTTCCGGCCTCCTGTGGAGTTCTAGATCCTTTTAGTTCCCCCTGTGTCTTCTGGACACCAAGACCTTTACTAGTCAGTGTTGAAGGACCAACCCTGCGGGGCCTTATTTTTGGCCTCTCTTCTGCTCCCAAGCTACTCGCCAAGGTGTGGATGGGGGTTATGTCTCTGACATGCCGGTGGGGCGTCTGCACTAGGACCTACCAGATCGTCCTTCCGTACTTCCCAATCTCTACGTCAGGCCGCGTAGGTTAGTCGGCCGGCGGTGTCCCCTGGAAGTTACTGGATGGGTGCTCAGTCACCTCAATCCCTCATGGTCCCTTATCCGCTATCTCCATTCCTTGGATTCAGTTCAGGCTTGAGCCTTCTTCCTTGGCAACAAGTGGACTCCTGGTTACGGGGGCTCTGTCCCTCTTCGCTGACATCTTAATTTCACCAGGCAGGATTGCAGCTGGTGGGCCCGTGGTGGCGTATCAGATGATGTCCCTTATATACAGAGCCTTGGGCTCTTCGGCACAGTAGGTTATTGATATTAGATGGGGTTCCAGCACCCCGGGAGCTAGGTCTGTGCTCATTCCCCTTTGGTACGGTGGTTCCTCTTGAGCTGGTTATATTCAAGGACCCTGTCAGGGGGCACCCCCTTCTTTGCTTGCATCTTCCTGTGAATGGTCACCTTGGGTACCAAGTCTCACAGGTTGGCGGGGGGGGGGGGGGAAATTTCTTCCAAAACCCCCCGTGGTTCCTAGGTAGAGTCCCTTAGAGGGTCCATCTTACCTACTGGCTTTTTAAAACATTGAGCCTTTAGTTGACTCTATACTGCTGGACTTCTCCTCTTCAGGACCTGTCTATTATTGGTCTGGAGCTTGAAGCAGGATGATTCTCCTGGAAGGTTCCTGATCTGATCTGGGTGGGGGTCTACGTCCCCTGCTCCTCAGTGGTATTCGCTCCAATGGATGTCCTTCAGTGGCAGGTTGTGCTATCCTGTTGTCCCTCTGAGAGCCAACTAGGGTGGCTCTGTTGGGCCTCGCTAATATCACAGGGGATCTGCCCTTGTTTTCACTGCCCCAGAATATTCTGACTCTGGTCATGGGGGCTTAGAAATATATGTATAGACTTTCTATTTTATATGTCTTCTCTTCATTCACCCTGCTATGTGGGGTTCTGCGCACGGTCGTGCTGATAAAGAGACCCGTGAGATTGATGGCCCCTGGGTGGCCTAGTGAACTGTGGTTCGCAGATGCTTCTGCTGAGGTCAGCGGACCTGTACGCTCTCTCAGGAATGCGGTTCTGCCTTTGTCAGGTTCCTTCTTATGTCGTTCCAATCTACAGACTCTAGTCTGAGGGCTTGACAGCTGATTCATTCACCCCTTTGGAGACGGGTTTATCTTCTGGGTGACTTGGTCTATGGGGGGCTAGGAGCAAGCTTCTTTGGCTTCTTCTTCCTCCGTCTATTGTGGGTTATGGTGTACCCATATTGATTGGCGTGAGTCTTGGTCTCTCCCCTGTTGGACGTTCTTGGTTCCCAGGGTTCTAGAGTTGTTACAGCATAGGCTGGGGTTGGCTCCCCATCTAGGTACTCTGAAGGTTCAGGTTCTGTCCTGTCTGCCTTCCTGTAGAAGTCTGGTTCGGTCTTCCTTGTTAGGAGTTCTCTTGGGGATTGCTCAGGGGCATCTCCCAAGTAGTTCTATGGTCCCTGTTGGGATCAATTTTCATTCTGTTTGCCCTGCGGATTGTTCCCTTGGGACTTATTCTGGATGCTGTCTGAGCTGTTTTGTAGTTCAAGTCGCCCCTCCGGGGGCTGTTGCTTCAGTCAGACGTGCGCCTGAGAAGGTGGCTGATTCCTTAGCCCTCGTTCATTATATATGTATATATACACATCATGATGTGGTGGTATTCCGCCTTACGCCGGACCCTTTTGTCCAAGGTGGTGTTTTCTGATCATTCTTTAAGTCCCTTTAGTCTGCCTATGGGCCTTATTCTTAGTAATGCTGAAGTAAGGGGTCTACATTCCCTCAACAGGTCTTGACGTTTTCCTGGCTGTTTCTTGTCCCTTAGGGGGACTGATGCCCTTTGTGGTCTGCGGGCGCCTCCATATGTATGCGCCTGGTCTCGTTTGCTTCCAGGGCCTATGCGCCCTTTGGACTGATCTTATTTGGATGGTTTGCCTTCCTTTTCCTGAGTAAAGGTTTCGGCTTCTTGCTGATCCTTGTTAGTGAAGGGGTCAGTATCCCCGCCTGTCTTGCGGGTGACCAGTTTCAATTCCCCGTTGGGGAGAGTTCTAAGTTTAACCGAGGCTTCTGTTGCCCTTGGGCTGGTTAGGCCGTTACACTGGCCTATTCCTTTAAGGAGCAAGAATCTCCCTCTCTTTTTATTCTGTTCCATTGGTGTTTGGGTACCTTTGGCCCTTCAGCACTAGGTTTTCTGTTGAATAAGTTGCTAGACTGCTGCTTGTGTCTGTTCATACCTCTTCAAGGGTTTTGTTATGAGATTGACGTTAGAGCCTTTGCTCATGTCGTACTTGGTAGCAAAGGTTTGCAGGTGACAGCGCCTTTACTGTCTGCTGTGCATTTTTTGTTGGGGATCCCACCTTACTTTCTGGACACTGCTATTGGATGTCCCACGTGTAAGTATTATATTGGAGCAGGACGTACTGCATGCTTAGAATAATACAATTCTGTGAAATACTCACCTGTAGAATTGGTTTTACATTTTCTGGATCCCCTGTATGGTGATTGTTATCATTACTATTGTTACCAGTTTGGTGGTTGGTTTCTCCCGGCTTCTTTTCTCACTGCTTTTCAATACTGGGGATTTGTGGGAGGGAGGAGCCTGTTTTTGCATGTCTGCAGTGAACAGCGCCCTCTGGCGGAGGATTACCCACGTGTAAGAATTATATTGGAGCAGGACGTACTGTATGCGTATAATACCAATTCTACAGGTGAGTATTTCACAGAATTGTATTTTTTGAAATCTTGCACATTTTCCCCCCTGAGGGGGCTAAGAGGAAGCAGAGTGAGCTCTTTCGTCCTGATAAACAGCGCCTGGCGTTCCCTGAGCAGAGTCATTTCACTAATATGGTGCACGTCTGGAGGCTACGCGTCTCAGACCAGTGGATTCAGGAGGTGGTGTCCTCTGGTTACAAGATAGTTTGCAGCCTGGCCGCCCCCAAGATTCCTCAGATCCCGGATGTCTCAAAACCCTCTGTCAGCTCAGGGTTTGCGCCTTGCAGTTCAATGCCTGTTGGAATCAGGAGTCATTTGCCTGGTGCCTTCCCAAGAACGGGGTTGAGGGTTCTACTCCAACGGGTCCCTGAGGCCCATCCTGGACTTGAAAGGTCTCAACAAGTTTGTCAGGTTCAAGCATTTTCGCATGGAGACTCTACGCTCGGCAGTCAGTACTCTGCACCCGGGCGACTTCATGACCTCTGTGGACATCAAGGATGCCTACCTTCACGTGCCAATCTTTCCGGGTCATCAGAGATTTCTCAGGTTCGCTCTAGAGGATCAGCATTACCAGTTTGTGGCTTACCATTCGGTATCACCTCGGCCCCTCGTGTGTTCACCAAGGTGCTGCGGGCGTGATGGCTCTGCTGCGGAATCAGGGCATTCGCATCCTCCCTTACCTGGACGACCTTCTGATTGCAGCTCCGTCTCTTCATCAGGCCGAGAAGGATACTCTGGTGGTGACCTCCACTCTCGAGTCCTTCAGCTGGGTTATCAACTACCCCAAGTCTTCACTGTCTCCGTCTTTGGTGAGGTCCTTTCTGGGCATGACTCTGGATACCTCTCAGGTCAAGGTATTCCTGCCTCAGCAGAAGGTGGAGGGCCTTCAGAAGCAGGCACGGGCTCTGCTCTCGTGTCCCCATCCCTCCATCCGGCAAGGGATGCAGTTAGTGGGCCTGATGGTGTCCTGTTTCGAGGCGGTCCCCTTTGCTCAGTTTCACATGAGACCTCTTCAGTTGCACCTCTTGTCAGTTTGGGATCGGGACCCTGTGTCCCTGGATCAGGCGTTTGCTCTGTCCACCCTGGCCAGACAGTCCCTCCCGTGGTGGCTGGACTCAGGGAACCTTCTTGTGGGCAGGACTTTTCTGCCCCCATGCTGGGAGACTGTCACCACAGATGCCAGTCTGACCGGTTGGGGGGGCTTTTGGAAGTCTCTGAAGTTCCAGGGTCGGTGGGGCCCCCAGGAGGCCCATGCTCCCATCAATGTCCTGGAGCTGAGGGCGATCAGGTTGGTTCTGTCTCAGCTGACCACACACCTTCGGGGTCGGGCTGTTCAGATCCGCTCGGACAACCAGACGGCGGTTGCCTACATAAATCATCAGGGGGGGACTCGGAGCAAGCCTGCCCTCAAGGAAGTGTCTCTGATACTGTCTTGGGCTGAAGAGAATGTCCCCTGCATCTTACATTCCGGGGGTGGAGAACCAGAAGGCAGACTCCCTGAGCAGGGGGACGTCTCGGCTGGGGGAATGGTCCCTCAGCAACAAGATTTTTCACTCCTTGTGTCGCCGCTGGGGGTCAGCCGGATGTGGACCTGTTTGCGTCCCGCCACAATCACAAGCGTCCCAGATTTGTCTCCCTGTCACAGGACCCTCTGGCCTTCGCCACAGATGCGCTAGCAATTCCTTGGACGGAGTTTCGGCTCCTCTATGTGTTTCCTCCATTAGGGCTAGGAAGAAATCCTCGTCCTTTATCTACTACAGGATCTGGCATGCTTACATTGCCTGGTGTCAGTCCAAGTATCTTCCTTGTCGGGTGTTTTCTATCCCCAGGATTCTGGAATTTTAGCAAAGATCCTTTGCTAATCACAGGTTGGTTAAGACTTTTTTCCAGGGAGTTACTCATGTGTGTCCGCCACGTAAACCTATGCTACCAGTTTGGGACCTGAATCTGGTGTTGTCTGCTCTGCAGGGTCCTCCCTTTGAGACTATACGTGGGGCTGCTTTGCCCATTCTGACTCTTAAGGTGGCCTTTTTGATGGCCATTACTTCTGTCAGGCGAGTCTCTGAGCTGGCGGCGCTTTCCATCAAACCTCCTTATTTTGAGCGGCATAAGGATAAGGTGGTGCTTCGGCTTAACCCGAATTTCTTGCCTAAGGTTGTGTCTGCTTTTCATCTCAACCAGGACATAGTTTGGCCTTCTTTGTGTCCTAACCCTGCTAATTCCAAGGAGCGGACCCTTCACTCTTTGTTATGTTGTCAGGGCTCTGAAGTTTTATTTGGTTGCTACGGAGTCTTTCAGGAAATCTGACACTCTTTTTGTTCTTCCTGCTGGACCTAGGAAGGGTTTGCCTCCGGCTAAATCCACTATCAGCAAGTGGATCCATCAGGCGGTGGAGCAGGCCTACTCTGCCAGGGGGAAGGTTCTGCTCATTCCACTCGTGCTATTGGTGCGTCTTGGGCCTTTCAGCAGCAGGCTTTTGTTGAACAAGTTTGTAAGGCCGCAACTTGGTCTTCTGTTCATACTTTTTCCAAATTTTCCAAGGTTGATATTAAGTCCTCAGCTGATGCTGCTTTTGGCCGCAAGTTACTTCAGGCGGTGCTGGTTTAAATTGCTTGCTGTTACTCTTTGGGGATCCCACCCTACTTTATGAACACTGCTTTTGGAAGTCCCAGATGTAATGACTTCATGAAGCAGGCCGTGCCATGCAATGGGAAAAAGACAATTCTGTGAGTACTCACCTGTAGAATTGCTTTTACCATGCATGGCATGGCCTGCTTCACCCCACCCTTGTTGTCGTTATTCTTGGTTGCCTCTTTATGGTGATTGTTCCAAGTTAGTTGGGGTTCTGATCCCTGTTCCCCTGGTAATTCCGTTTTTATATGGTACCGGCAGGAGCCACAACTCTTCTGCAGTACACTGCGCCACCTTGTGGCGGAATAACCCAGATGTAATGACTTCATGAAGCAGGCCGTGTCATGCATGGTAAAAGCAATTCTACAGGTGAGTACTCACAGAATTGTCTTTTTTCAAGTGTACAGCACGGCCTGTTTCATTTCAATCATTACTTCTGGGTATTCCGCCACAAGGTGGCGCAGTTGACTGCAGAAGACTTGTGGCTCCTCCTGGCCCTATAAAAGCCAGGAATCACCCATAGACCCCCCAGTGTTTCTCTGCAGTCATGACTGCGAAGACCAGAAGATGGCTCTCCAAGCCTGCGGCCCTGTAAGCCTATTCCCATCCGTTTCTGGACCCTCTTGCCTCCCAACCTTGGCTGCTCGGATCGGGTGACGGTAGGGGAACACCTGGGGTCGGGTGTTCGGTGAGCTCTGCTCCAGGCCGCAGACCCTGTACCGAAGGGTAGCCGGCCATAGGCATTTGGTGAGCCTATAGGGGGATGGGAGATACCACTGCTGCCTTTGTGTCCCCGGGTTCTGGGGTGAGTTGTTTGTTTTTGGGGGTTGTGTTTTACTTGTTCCCGGGCTCCTCTCTTATTCTTGGTGTGACACACACCCCGCTTAACTTCTTGAATATTCATCCATTATTGGGTTAATCCACCGCAGGTGACGTAGTGCAGAGAGGAAGTCTTGTAACGAGCCCCCTTCCGGCCTATATATACCTGGTACCTCCCCTCAATCACCAGTATTTTTTCTCTCTGCTTGCTGACAAGTCAGAAGATGGAAGTCTCCTGCTTACAGGTAGGCCGGGGTATTCTTACCCCGCCACCCCCCTTTTGGTCTATTTCTGCCCGGTTTGAGTTTGTATACCTTTATGGTGAAATGGAAGCCTCCCAGCCTTGGCTGCTCACCGGGCAAATGGTAGATGGCACTTTAAGTGCCTAGGAGCTTATCTCCTACCGCTCGACCTCATGCGTGGGGCAATGCGGCTAACCGGCATGGTGATCCGGAAATGGGATGCCCCTGTTCTGAGGGTCCCCGTAGCCCCTTACTCTCCCGTTACGGTCCCTTCTCCCTTCACTATGGGGGGGGGGGGGGGTGTGAGGGTGTGCTTTTAGTATGTGTGTTTCACTTATATCACTGCATGTTAACATATATGTCATGTTTATACATTCACTGTAGCATGTGTATATTTTGGGTCTGCTTTAAGGGCAGGCTGCGCTGGGTAAAGGCTGGCCACTTCACTGGCAGTTTGTTGCTTTGTGGCCCCCTACCCCCTCCCCCCTCTCCCCTCTCCTCGCCTGGCATTCATTTAGCATTATACAGCACCATGCGGTTTTTTCCCTCCCCCCTCCGCCGCCTGGGCGCACGTGCTGTGGCCCAGCTGTATGTGTTTCCAGCTGATCGGCGTGGGGGGGGGCGGGTCCCGCTGACACGGCGCCGACGTCATGCGGCGTCATACGGCGTCTGCCGCGGGCCCAGCGTCCTTGCTTCCTTCAAAACACAGGAAGTCACGTGGGCGCACGGCCGCACTTTGTCTTCATGTCTGCTCATGACTGCTGGCTGCAGGTTACCGGCTGATTGCTGTCCAGGTAAGCGGCCCCTCCCGTTGGGGCCGTTAAATGGGGGAATACTTTTTAAACAATACAGTGAGCAGTCACTGTTATTAAGGGGGCGTCATTTAAGGGCACTTGGTGCCATACTTATATGTTATAAACATGTGAAGGATCTGATGGTTGTTTCTTTGCCTTGCAGATCCTGGGATCCCTGCTTTATGTGGCCCTCCGGCTCTATGTGCCTGGCTAATTATTGGGATTGCTTTGAATGTTTATATACATAGACTATATATAAATATATATATATAGTTTCTATTAAAGGGGACCTAAACTAAAAAAAAAAAAAAATTTATATAAAAATCCTCCCTTCCGGGACATTACTAAATAAAGGGGGCATCCCGGGTCGGCTTATGCCTTAAAAGTCCCATTATTGCGAATACCATAAATCACCATATGGAGGCTTCCGTAGATTCCGGAAACGGTTCTGCTGTGCCGTTTGGGGGGTTGTGGGGTTCCACTCCCAGCTGATGATATCTTTATTTGCATCCCTTGTGCAAAACAGACTATTGCGCGCCAGTCCGTTGCTTCGGCTGCGGGGCCATCGCATCCTTCATCATCTCCTACCTCTCCCTCCCTATTCCGGACCCCGCATGACACTGTCAAAAGTGGGGATTCACATTCCGAGGCGGCAGCACAGCCCTGCCCCCGGAAAATGATGCCCGTTAAAGCAGCCTTGAAGACCGCTGCAAAACGAAGGCACCTGACTCCGGTACCTTCGGCTCCACAGGACCAGTTTTGTGAACCTGTGGAATGGTCCGATGGATCTCCTGACGAGGATGAACTCCCGTCGGAGTCAGATGAGCCGACAGGTCAGCGTGTGGCTGATGAGATCGGCGATTGGTCAGAGGGGATTGTTTTTGACACCCCCTCCATTCTGGCTCAAATGTTTAAAATTTTGAGTTTAGATACGCCTGAGGCGGCCGCCCCGCCAAAGGGTCAGTTATTTAAAGAGCCTCAGCCGAGTTTGGTTTTTCCCAGACAGCACCACTTTGAGAGGGTGGTTCTTAAGGAATGGGAACATCCCACACGGTTATCTGGAATTCCTTCCAGTTGGGAAAAGCGTTATCCTTTTCCACCAGAATTGGTGAAGCTTTGGTCTGTCCCTCCGGACGTCGATACCCCTGTACTAGGACTCTCCAGCTCGGCTATGGTACAATCTGCTGAGACCACTGTCCCCAAAGATGGGGAAGATCGTAGGATTGACCAATACGCTCGACATGGTTTTATCTATTCCGGGTCAGCATTGCGCCCGGTATGTGCTTCAGCCCTTCTTCTATTGGCAATTAAGTCCCTAATTCAGGGGCTATATGAGGATCTTGATCCCGCTTGCAAACAGTTCACTGCACTTAAGCAGTGTGAATCTTTTGTGGCTTATGTCCTGGCCGCTCAGGACGATGCGCTGACTATGAGTAGCAAGGCGGCAGCTATGCTGGTGGCTATTCGCAGGTCAGTATGGCTACGTCAGTGGTCAGCAGACACTGCTTCCAAAAAGGTACTCACAGCTCTCCCCTTTTTGGGGTTGCGTCTGTTTGGGGAGAAAATTGATTCAGTTGCAAAAGGTGGTAAGATGCCACAACGCAAAAGGCCTCGTGGTCCCTTCAGGGGGACAAGTTCCGGTAGGTCTTCCTTTCAAAGGTTCAGAGCGGGCAAAGGTACGTCCTTTCCCGCTACCAGTGGCGCAGGTTGGACTCGGGGGAGGGGCCGTGGCCGGCCCACTCAGTCCTGGGGCACCAAGCCCAAACCTGCTGATAAGCTCACTCAGCAATGAGGGGCTGCCCTCACCCGTGCGGGTGGGGGGACTATTGCGACACTTCTACCATTGGAACCATGTGGTTCTAGGCAGATGGATCCAGGAGGTAGTGTCGCCAGGTCACAACCTGGAATTCGAGTCTCACCCTCCCTCACGGTCCATTCAGGGGTCGGTTCATCCCGGCCTGAACTCTCATCAAGACGGAGTGTGTCTTTCTTTTGCCCTAATTCACACAAGAACGCTTCAGCTATTTCTGCTAGCGTGTTGGGACCAGCAACCTCTGTTGTTGGATCAGTCCTTCCAGTTGTCCTCCCGTGTACGGCAGTCCCTCCTGTGGTGATTGGTCTCGACCAATCTTGTATAGGGCAGGTCTTTCCTGACCCCCCCTTGGAAAGGTGTCACCACGGACACCAGTCTGTCGGGATGGGACAGATTCTGGAAGGAGCTGCGGTTTCAGGGGCAGTGGAGGCCCCACTTACCCATCAGTATTCTGAATCCGAGAACCCTTTGTCAGGTGTTTGCTCTGCTGACTCAGTACGTTCTGGGCCTTCGGGTCCAGATGTGTTCAGACAATCGATCAGCGGTTGCTTACGTCGGTCTTCAGGGAAGGACGCGCAGTCTGAGTACTCTCAGAGAAATGTCCCTGATCCGGACATGGGCAGTGTTCCATGTTCCCTGTCTCTCTGCGGTTTACATTCCAGAGGTGATGGAACAGGTAGCGGACCGGTTGAGCAAGTGCTCTCCCCGTCTGGAAGAATAAGCTCTCCATCCTCGGGTGGTTCACTTATTGTGTCTCCAATGGGAGACTCCGTAGGTGGACCTGTTGGCCCCTCATCACTATCACAGGCTCCCGAGCTTCGTGTCACTCTCCCGGGATCCTCTGGCTCGGACAGTGGACGTCAGGTCCCTGAACTGAGGAGCTCTGGGATTTCTATACCTGTTTCCTCCGTGGCCCTTGCTGGGCAGAGTTCTTCAGAAGTTGGCTCTGGAAAGGGTGTACGCCGTTCTCATGGCCCCAAAGTGGCCAAGACGAATAAGGTTCGCAGACATCGTTTGGCTGGCAGTGGACCAGTTCGTTCTGCCTCTTCGGCCCGATCTGCTCACTCAGGGTCAATTGTGTTACCCCAATTTACCAGCGCTGGGTTTGATGGCCTGGCTGCTGAAACCTCCATCCTGAAGGAGGAGGGTCTTTCTGATTCAGTCATTAAGACTCTGATCAGTGCCCGGAAGAAGTCTTCTTCCATCACCTACTATAGGACTTGGAAAGCCTATATCACTTGGTGTGAGATAAGATCTTTTCCTTGTAGGGTCCTTTCGGTCCCCAGGATTCTGGAGTTTTTACAATCAGGGCTGGACTCTGGTCTCCAGCTAAGTATGTTGAAAGGGCAGGTCTCTGCCTTATCTGTCTTTTTTCAGAAGCGTGTTGCGCTTAAACCTTTAGTTAAAACTTTTTTCCAGGGGGTTACGCATGTGCGGCCTCCCAGGAAACCATTACTCCCTGTTTGGGATTTGAATTTGGTTCTTTCGGCTCTTCAGGCTCCTCCTTTTGAGCCTTTGCAAGATATTGCTTTGTCTACCCTGACTCTACTACCCTGGTAGCGATCACTTCTGTCCGGTGTGTCTCAGAATTGGCGGCCTTAACTATCCAGGCGCCTTACTTCGAGAGGCATCAGGATAAAGTGGTCTTTCGGTTCAAGCCAGACTTTCTTCTTAAGGTTGTTTCTGCCTTTCATTTGAACCAAGATATTGTTCTTCCCTCCTTGTGTCCTAATCCTAAGAATAACAAAGAGAGGGTTTTGCATTGTTTGGATGTAGTACGCTGTGTTAAGTACTACTTGATTATCACGTCTCCTTTCCGTAGGACGGATTCCTTTTTTGTTGTGCCCCATGGGCCTAAGAAGGGTTTGGCACCAGCCAAATCTGCCATTAGCAAGTGGATACATCAGGCCGTTACTGCGGCCTATTCTGCTAAGGGAAGAATTCCCCCTTTTCGTATTACTGCTCATTCCACTCGCGCTGTTGGGGCGTCTTGGGCATTTCAGCACCAAGCTTCTGTTGAACAGGTTTTTAAGGCCGCCACCTGGTCTTCTGTTCACACTTTTCTAAGTTTTACAAAGTTGATGTGCGGGCCTCAGCGGATGCTGTTTTTGGCCGCAAAGTTCTGCAGACTGCAGTCATTTAAGTTATACTTCACCTGGCCTTGAGATGCCCTTCCCTTGTGGACACTGCTTTTGGATGTCCCAATAATGGATGAATATTCAAGAAGTGAAGCCGGGTGTGTGGCACACCAAGAATAATACCATTTTGTGAGTACTCACCTGAAAAATGGATATTGTTGGTGTGCCACACACCCCGCTTCACACCCGCCCTTTTTCGGTATTACCGAAGCATTTATATGGTGAAGCCCTTTTTTATTTATATCAAAATTGATTTTGGAGGTTATCGGTGGAATACTGGTACCTTGTCTTTCTGCTTTTTAAATATACTGGTGATTGAGGGGAGGTACCAGGTATATATAGGCCGGAAGGGGGCTCGTTACAAGACTTCCTCTCTGCACTACGTCACCTGCGGTGGATTAACCCAATAATGGATGAATATTCAAGAAGTGAAGCGGGGTGTGTGGCACACCAACAATATCCATTTTTCAGGTGAGTACTCACAAAATGGTATTTTCCCTTCTGTCCTCATTTTTTCATATTCCCCCCCCCCCCTGTTCCCCTGGTCGCTGCCGTCGTTCCCGCCGCCGTCCCTCCCCTCCTCTTCCCCTTCCCCCTCTAACCGGCCGTTGTCGGGGGGGGGGGATGTGGCAGTCTGGTGACGGCCTGCACGTGTCTGCCGGCCTCATTTCCCACCGCTGTGCTCCATGGCGGGAGGCGCTGCGGGGGTTGTCCCCCCTCTCATAGCGCCGGGCGCCGTTCTCAAGCTGTGAGGGCGGCTTCGATGGGGGCAGCACCGCGGGATGACGCGTATCGCGTCCTCTTCCCGCGGCCCGCCCCTCAAGGTTTTTCTTCTTCTTCGGCGGCGCCATCTTGCTGCTTGTACGGTGAGCTGGCTGCGGGTCCCTAACCATGCTGTCTGCATCTGCCGGTGTGACTGCCTGCATCTCCTGCGCGCATGGCGATCACCTTAGCAGCTGGTCCGTGAGTCTTTCTGCGGGGGTTTACTAATTTTTTGGTGCATGTGCTGTGGGATGCTCATGGTGTTTTTATGTTTATGTGTTACAGACGGGATTGCAGTATTGTGGTTTCTCTTGGTCCAATAACCCCCTCCTTCCCTGTCCCCTCTCCGCTGGGCATCCCGGGTGGCTTTCTTAGCCTTTACTCTGTGTTGGCCTATTGTGCCTTGTTCATAATCACCATATGGAGGCTTCTGGGGATAGCGAGCTTGGGGGCCCCTCGGGGCAGGCTCGGCTGTGTCATGTGCGGGGCATCCCCTTTGAGTGGTGGCGGCGCGGTCTGTGTCCCGTGCACCCCCCCAGCAAGGGGGAAGCTAGCAGGGGGTCACAATCAGATCTGGCGCTGCGTGTGGCCAGCATTGAGCGACAGATGGCCCGACCGGCGGCGGACAAGGCCTCTAGCAAAAGGTGACATCTAGACACCGAATTGTCCCTCTTTGCCGATGAGGACGAGGGCCTTGACCTGTACGGCGGCCGTGACTCTCCGGAGGAGGGGGGAGTTGTTCCGTGACTCGGACTCCTCTGGGGACCGCCTGGGCGAGTACGATAGTGATTTAGGGTCCTCCTTGGATGAGGATACCTGGCTCCCGGATGATATCGACGTCGGCTCCTACCGGCTGTTTTTGATACATTACACATCGCATCTCCTAAGGTGGCAAAGAAAAAGCAAGGCGAGCTCTTCCGCCCCGGCAAGCAACGCCTGGAGTTCCCGGAACAGGGCCATTTTTCTAATATGGTCCTCAAGGAGTGGGAACGCCCTAACAGGTTACCTTCGGTGCTGAAGGGGTTGGATAGAAGGTATACCTTCTCGGCCGTTTTGGTTAGGCGCTGGTCGTGCCCACCTGAGGTGCGCTGGTCGCACCCCCGTCCTGGGGCTATCCAACACTTTGGTCATGCCGTCCCCCGACACTACCACCTTGCGTGATAGCGCGGACCGGCGCATGGATCAGCTGGCATGTCATGCCTTCACCTTTGTAGGGGCCGGTTTGCGTCCGGTCTGTGCCGCGGCTATTGTGGCCATTGCTATTAAAAGGAAGGTCAAGCGCCTTGCCTAGGCCGCCCGATCTCGCAAGATCATGGAGGATTATAAGGACCTTTTGCTTTGCTCTGACTTTGTTGCCTTTGTGCTGTCCGGCTTGGCGGTAGGGCCTCGGCCCTGCTGGTTGCTATGCGTTGGTCCATCTGGTTGCGTCAGTGGGCGGCTGACACCGCCGCTAAGAAGTCTCTCACTGGGCTCCCTTTCACTGGTCTTCATCTCTTGACGCTCTGACCAAGGATGGTGGGCTTCCCCAGCGTAGAAAGCAGGCTCGGCCCTTTCGGGGATCCTCTTCCTTTCGCCCTTCAAGGGGAGGTCGTGGATCCTCATCACTATCACAGGCTCCCGAGCTTCGTGTCACTCTCCCGGGATCCTCTGGCTCTGACAGTGGACGTCAGGTCCCTGAACTGAGGAGCTCTGGGATTTCTATACCTGTTTCCTCCGTGGCCCTTGCTGGGCAGAGTTCTTCAGAAGTTGGCTCTGGAAAGGGTGTACGCCGTTCTCATGGCCCCAAAGTGGCCAAGACGAATAAGGTTCGCAGACATCGTTTGGCTGGCAGTGGACCAGTTCGTTCTGCCTCTTCGGCCCGATCTGCTCACTCAGGGTCAATTGTGTTACCCCAATTTACCAGCGCTGGGTTTGATGGCCTGGCTGCTGAAACCTCCATCCTGAAGGAGGAGGGTCTTTCTGATTCAGTCATTAAGACTCTGATCAGTGCCCGGAAGAAGTCTTCTTCCATCACCTACTATAGGACTTGGAAAGCCTATATCACTTGGTGTGAGATAAGATCTTTTCCTTGTAGGGTCCTTTCGGTCCCCAGGATTCTGGAGTTTTTACAATCAGGGCTGGACTCTGGTCTCCAGCTAAGTACGTTGAAAGGGCAGGTCTCTGCCTTATCTGTCTTTTTTCAGAAGCGTGTTGCGCTTAAACCTTTAGTTAAAACTTTTTTCCAGGGGGTTACGCATGTGCGGCCTCCCAGGAAACCATTACTCCCTGTTTGGGATTTGAATTTGGTTCTTTCGGCTCTTCAGGCTCCTCCTTTTGAGCCTTTGCAAGATATTGCTTTGTCTACCCTGACTCTACTACCCTGGTAGCGATCACTTCTGTCCGGTGTGTCTCAGAATTGTCGGCCTTAACTATCCAGGCGCCTTACTTCGAGAGGCATCAGGATAAAGTGGTCTTTCGGTTCAAGCCAGACTTTCTTCCTAAGGTTGTTTCTGCCTTTCATTTGAACCAAGATATTGTTCTTCCCTCCTTGTGTCCTAATCCTAAGAATAACAAAGAGAGGGTTTTGCATTGTTTGGATGTAGTACGCTGTGTTAAGTACTACTTGATTATCACGTCTCCTTTCCGTAGGACGGATTCCTTTTTTGTTGTGCCCCATGGGCCTAAGAAGGGTTTGGCACCAGCCAAATCTGCCATTAGCAAGTGGATACATCAGGCCGTTACTGCGGCCTATTCTGCTAAGGGAAGAATTCCCCCTTTTCGTATTACTGCTCATTCCACTCGCGCTGTTGGGGCGTCTTGGGCATTTCAGCACCAAGCTTCTGTTGAACAGGTTTGTAAGGTCGCCACCTGGTCTTCTGTTCACACTTTTCTAAGTTTTACAAAGTTGATGTGCGGGCCTCAGCGGATGCTGTTTTTGGCCGCAAAGTTCTGCAGACTGCAGTCATTTAAGTTATACTTCACCTGGCCTTGAGATGCCCTTCCCTTGTGGACACTGCTTTTGGATGTCCCAATAATGGATGAATATTCAAGAAGTGAAGCGGGGTGTGTGGCACACCAAGAATAATACCATTTTGTGAGTACTCACCTGAAAAATGGATATTGTTGGTGTGCCACACACCCCGCTTCACACCCGCCCTTTTTCGGTATTACCGAAGCATTTATATGGTGAAGCCCTTTTTTATTTATATCAAAATTGATTTTGGAGGTTATCGGTGGAATACTGGTACCTTGTCTTTCTGCTTTTTAAATATACTGGTGATTGAGGGGAGGTACCAGGTATATATAGGCCGGAAGGGGGCTCGTTACAAGACTTCCTCTCTGCACTACGTCACCTGCGGTGGATTAACCCAATAATGGATGAATATTCAAGAAGTGAAGCGGGGTGTGTGGCACACCAACAATATCCATTTTTCAGGTGAGTACTCACAAAATGGTATTTTCCCTTCTGTCCTCATTTTTTCATATTCCCCCCCCCCCCCCCTGTTCCCCTGGTCGCTGCCGTCGTTCCCGCCGCCGTCCCTCCCCTCCTCTTCCCCTTCCCCCTCTAACCGGCCGTTGTCGGGGGGGGGGGGGGGGATGTGGCAGTCTGGTGACGGCCTGCACGTGTCTGCCGGCCTCATTTCCCACCGCTGTGCTCCATGGCGGGAGGCGCTGCGGGGGTTGTCCCCCCTCTCATAGCGCCGGGCGCCGTTCTCAAGCTGTGAGGGCGGCTTCGATGGGGGCAGCACCGCGGGATGACGCGTATCGCGTCCTCTTCCCGCGGCCCGCCCCTCAAGGTTTTTCTTCTTCTTCGGCGGCGCCATCTTGCTGCTTGTACGGTGAGCTGGCTGCGGGTCCCTAACCATGCTGTCTGCATCTGCCGGTGTGACTGCCTGCATCTCCTGCGCGCATGGCGATCACCTTAGCAGCTGGTCCGTGAGTCTTTCTACGGGGGTTTACTAATTTTTTGGTGCATGTGCTGTGGGATGCTCATGGTGTTTTTATGTTTATGTGTTACAGACGGGATTGCAGTATTGTGGTTTCTCTTGGTCCAATAACCCCCTCCTCCCCCTGTCCCCTCTCCGCTGGGCATCCCGGGTGGCTTTCTTAGCCTTTACTCTGTGTTGGCCTATTGTGCCTTGTTCATAATCACCATATGGAGGCTTCTGGGGATAGCGAGCTTGGGGGCCCCTTGGGGCAGGCTCGGCTGTGTCATGTGCGGGGCATCCCCTTTGAGTGGTGGCGGCGCGGTCTGTGTCCCGTGCACCCCCCCAGCAAGGGGGAAGCTAGCAGGGGGTCACAATCAGATCTGGCGCTGCGTGTGGCCAGCATTGAGCGACAGATGGCCCGACCGGCGGCGGACAAGGCCTCTAGCAAAAGGTGACATCTAGACACCGAATTGTCCCTCTTTGCCGATGAGGACGAGGGCCTTGACCTGTACGGCGGCCGTGACTCCCCGGAGGAGGGGGGAGTTGTTCCGTGACTCGGACTCCTCTGGGGACCGCCTGGGCGAGTACGATAGTGATTTAGGGTCCTCCTTGGATGAGGATACCTGGCTCCCGGATGATATCGACGTCGGCTCCTATCGGCTGTTTTTGATACATTACACATCGCATCTCCTAAGGTGGCAAAGAAGAAGCAAGGCGAGCTCTTCCGCCCCGGCAAGCAACGCCTGGAGTTCCCGGAACAGGGCCATTTTTCTAATATGGTCCTCAAGGAGTGGGAACGCCCTAACAGGTTACCTTCGGTGCTCAAGGGGTTGGATAGAAGGTATACCTTCTCGGCCGTTTTGGTTAGGCGCTGGTCATGCCCACCTGAGGTGCGCTGGTCGCACCCCCGTCCTGGGGCTATCCAACACTTTGGTCATGCCGTCCCCCGACACTACCACCTTGCGTAATAGCGCGGACCGGCGCATGGATCAGCTGGCATGTCATGCCTTCACCTTTGTAGGGGCCGGTTTGCATCCGGTCTGTGCCGCGGCTATTGTGGCCATTGCTATTAAAAGGAAGGTCAAGCGTCTTGCCTAGGCCGCCCGATCTCGCAAGATCATGGAGGATTATAAGGACCTTTTGCTTTGCTCTGACTTTGTTGCCTTTGTGCTGTCCGGCTTGGCGTTAGGGCCTCGGCCCTGCTGGTTGCTTTGCGTTGGTCCATCTGGTTGCGTCAGTGGGCGGCTGACACCGCCGCTAAGAAGTCTCTCACTGGGCTCCCTTTCACTGGTCTTCATCTCTTGACGCTCTGACCAAGGATGGTGGGCTTCTCCAGCGTAGAAAGCAGGCTCGGCCCTTTCTGGGATCCTCTTCCTTTCGCCCTTCAAGGGGAGGTCGTGGATCCTCCTTTTCAGTTAGTCGCGGAGACTCTTGGGGTCGAGGCAGATCCCGCGGTTGCCCTGGTCTCTCCTGGGGAACCAAGTCCAAACCCCCTACCAAGGCCCCTCCTCAGGCATGAGGAGGCGCCCTCACCCGACCGGGTGGGGGGACTGCTTTGGCTTTTTGCTCACATCTGGACACTGCACGTCTCAGATTCAGGAGGTGGTTTCCTCTGGATACAAGATAGAGTTTGCAACCTGGCCGCCCCCAAGATTCCTCCGGTCCCAGATATCTCTAAACACTGTGTCGGCTCAGGGACTGCGTTTGGCCATGCAACGTCTTCTGGCGTCCGGAGTCATTTGTCAGGTACCTCTTCAGGAACAGAGTGGGAGGTACTACTCCAACCTGTTCACGGTACCCAAGAAGGACGGCTCCCTGAGGCCCATCCTGAACTTAAAGGGTCTCAACAAATTTGTCAGGTTCAAGCACTTTCGCATGGAGACCTTACGCTCAGCCGTAAGTACCCTTCGGCCGGGCGATTTCATGACCACGGTGGACATCAAGGATGCCTACCTTCACGTTCCGATCTTCCCAGGTCACCAGAGGTTTCTGAGGTTCGCTCTGGGGGATCAACACTACCAGTTTGTGGCCTTGTCTTTCGGTATCGCCTCGGCTCCTCGGGTTTTCACCAAGGTGCTGGCCAGTGTTATGGCTTTCCTGAGGAACCAGGGCATCTGCATTCTCCCTTACCTGGACGACATTCTGATTGCTGCTCAGTCTCTTCATCAGGTCGAGATGGATACTCAGGGGTGATCAGCTATCCCAAATCTTCACTATCTCCGTCTTTGGCGAGGTCTTTCCTGGGCATGACTCTGGATACTTCTCGGGTCAAGGTTTTTCTCCCTCAGCAGAAGGTGGAGGGCCTTCAGTTGCAGGTGCGGGCCCTGTTGTCGTGTCCTCACCCCTCCATCCGTCTGGGGATGCAGTTGGTGGGGCTGATGGTGTCCTGCTTCAAGGCGGTTCCCTTTGCTCAGTTCCACATGAGACCTCTTCAGTTACATCTCTTGTCTGTTTGGGATCGGACTCAGGAGTCCATGGATCAGGAGTTTGCTCTGTCCCCTCTGGTCAGGCAGTCCCTCTCGTAGTGGTTGGGCTCGAGGAATCTTCTAGTGGGCAGGTCTTTTCTGCCTCTGCGATGGGAGATTGTCACCATGGACGCCAGTCTGACCGGCTGGGTGGGAGTTTGGCAGTCACTGAAGTTCCAGGGTCAGTGGGGTCCCCAGGAGGCCCACGCGCCCTTCAACATCCTAGAGCTGAGGGCGATCAGGTTGGTGCTCTCCCAGTTGACTCCTCACCTTCGGGGTCGTGCCATACAAGTCCGCTCAGACAATCAGATGACGGTGGCCTATATCAATCATCAGGGAGGGACCTGAAGCAAGCGAGCCCTCAAGGAAGTGTCTCTGATCTTATCATGGGTGGAGGTGAATGTTCCCTGCCTCTCGGCGGTTTACATTCTGGGGGTGGAGAACCAGGAGGCGGACTCCCTGAGCAGGGGGACGTCTCGTCTGGGGAATGGTCTCTCAGCAACAAGGTATTTCACACTCTGTGCCGCCGCTGGGGTCAGCCGGATGTGGACCTGTTTGCGTCCCGTCACAATCACAAGCTTCCAAGATTTGTCTCCCTGTCAAAGGATCCCCTGGCCTTCGCCACGGACGCGCTTGCGATTCCCTGGACAGAGTTTCGACTCCTTTATGTATTCCCTCCCTTTCCTCTGCTGGGTCGTGTGCTACGCAAGATAGCCCAGGAGGGGGTACCGGACATTCTAGTGGCCCCCCGCTGGCCGAGGAGGATATGGTTCGCGGACGTCGTCCAGATGGCGGTGGATCGGTACGTTTTGCCCGATGATCCAGAGCTTCTCACTCAGGGGCAGCTGCTCCATCCCAATTTACAAACGCTGGCTTTAACGGCTTGCCTCCATCTTGATGGGCAAGGGTTTGCCAGCCTCCGTTGTTGATACCTTGATTCAGGCTCGGAAGAAATCTTCGTCCACTATTTACTACAGGGTCTGGCATGCTTATATTGCTTGGTGTGAGTCCAAGTCTCTGTCTTGTCGTGAATTTTCCGTTCCCAGGATTCTGGAGTTTTTGCAGCATGGTCAGGATTCGGGTCAACAATTTAATACCCTCAAGCGACAGGTTTCGGCTCTGGCAATCTATTTTCAAAGATCTTTTGCCAATCATAGGCTTGTCAAGACTTTTTTCCAGGGAGTTACTCATGTGCGTCCGCTGCGTAAGCCTCTGTTACCGTTTTGGGATTTAAACTTGGTGCTTTCTGCTCTATAGGGTCCTCCCTTCGAGCCTCTGTGTAAGGCTGCTCTGTCCATTCTGACTCTTAAGGTAGTCTTTTTGGTCACTACTTACTTCTGTGCATCAAGTATCTGAGCTGGAGGCGCTTTCCATGAAACCTCCTTATTTTGAGCGGCATCAGGATAAGGTGGTGTTTCGTCTTAACTCAGAATTTTTGCCCAAGGTTGTTTCTGCCTTTCATCTCAATGAGGGCATTGTCTTACCTTCCTATTGCCCTGCCCCTGCTGATTCCAAGGGACAGAACCTTCATTCTCTGGATGTGGTCAGGGCGCTCAAGTATTATCTGGTTGCTACTGAGCCCTTTAGGAAGTCTGACTCTCTTTTTGTTCTTCTACCTAGGAAGGGTTTGCCTCCAGCCAATTCCACTATCAGCAAGTGGATTAGACAGGCAGTGGTGCGAGCTTATTCTGCCAAAGGGAAGGAACCTCCCTTCCGCGTTACTGCTCACTCTACTAGGGCTATTGGTGCCTCTTGGGCCTTTCAGCACCAGGCTTCTGTTGAACAAGTTTGTAAGGCCGCTACGTGGTCTTCTGTTCATACCTTTTCTAAGTTTTACAAGGTTGATGTTAGGGCCTCAGCTGATGCTGTTTTTCCTATTGCATGGCACGGCCTGCTTCAAGAAGTCCTTACGTATGGGATATTCCGCCACATGGTGGCGCAGTGTACTGCAGAAGAGTTGTGGCTCCTCCCGGCACCATGTAAAAACAGGATCACCAATAGACCTCCCCAGTTTTTCCTCTGCAGTGATACTGCAAAGATAGAAGATGGCTCTCTATGTTGCGCAGGTGAGTGGGGCAACCAAGCCTGCGGCCCTGCAAGTCTATTTCCACCCGCTTGCGAACCCTCTGTGCCTCCCTGCCTCGGCTGACTGATCGGGTGAGGGTAGAGGAGCACTAGGGTCAGGTCCTCAAGGAGCGCTGCTCCAAGCTGCAGACCCTGTACCACAAAGGGTAGCCGGCCATAGGCTTTATGGTGTGCCTAATGAGGGATGCGGAGTTCCTGTCCTAGCTTGTGTGTGTGTTCTGGTTATACCCCTTGTTTTGCCATGTTTGGTTTCTGGGGTCTCCCCCCACCCTGGCCCGGCTCCTGCCGCTGCCTGCTCGCTCTCCTCTCCCCCCCCCCCTCCCTGGCATGTGTTCCGGGGGGGGGGGGGCGGTTTGGCCTCCCTCGAGGTGTTTTTTAATTGGAATTGTGTTTAACGTTGTTTTCGCAGTTGTCGGCGCTTTGTACTTCGCTCCGTGGCGGGCGGCACTATGGCGGTGAGGCGTTTTTTGAGTGTGATGGCGCAGGTGCGGTCACGTGAGCGCCGCTTTCACGCTCTTTAGGGGGGGTGGGGCCAGGGGATGACGCGTATCGCGTCGTCCCACCGCGGCCCGCCCCTCGAGGTTCTTCTGCCGGCGCCATTTTGAGCCTGCTGCGCATCTGGGGCCCCTCGTCCTTCCTGAGCTGCGGCGGTCATCGTTTACTGTGTTGCTTCCTCCCGTGGTCTGGCGGCTTGGTGATGCTTCGGTCTCCTTGGTCCTTGAGTACCCTTTGTGGGTTTTGTTTCCTTGGGGCATGGGCTGCGGGATGCTTATGTGCTTTTTACTTATGTCTTTCAGGCGGGACAACTGTGGGTTGTTGTTTCTCCCGGTTCTGCTCCTTACCCCCCCATCTCCCCTTTACTGGCTCTTCTGGGGGCATCCCTTGGGGGGCATCCCAGGTGGCTTTTTATTAGCCCTTACCCTGTGCTGGCCTATTGCGCCTGTGTTAATCACCATATGGAGGCTTCTGGGAAAAGTATGCTTGGGGGTCCTTCGGGCCAATCCCGGCTGTGTGCCATGTGCGGGGCATCCCCTTTGAGTGATGGTGCCGTTGTGTGTGTGTGCCGTGTGCCCAAGGTATCATTGCGGCCCAGGCTGTGCTGAGCACTTCCCTTCCCAGTTCTGCGCTCCCTTCGGCATCGCCTACCCCCCCACGCCTGCATTTAGCCCCCAGTGAGGGGGATACTAGCAGGGGTCCCGGTCTGATCTGGCACTTCGTGTGGCCAGCATTGAAAGGCAGCTTGCCAGGCCTGTTCCAGGTAAGAAGCAGCACCTGGCTCCCACGCCCTCCCGCTTTGCTGAGGAGGATGAGGGAATTGATGCCCTTGGTGGCCGTTACTCCCTAGAGGAGGGGGAGCTTTTCCAGGACTCTTTTTTTTTTTTTTTTTTTTTTTCCCCATTCAGTATAAATCTTAATTTAATTGCTCGATTAGCTTTAAGATCCCTTATGAGGTACATCATTATGGGAAGAAGACAAGCTAAAGAGCAGATTTATCTTAAGTGTACACTCATTCCCTTCCCTTTTTTTTTGCATTATGGGAACAAAGCATGCGAAAGAGAAGAGAGAGAGAGAGAAAATAGAGAGAAAGCATGTGGAAGAAAAGAAAGGAAAGCAAGAAAGGAGAAAGAAAAGGATAGAGTAGAGAAAAAAAAAAAAGGCAAATGATAAGAAGATCACTCCCCCCTCCCATAATGTCAGCTAAACTATTGGTTGTCGGGAAGGTAGGTAAGCAAAAGCTAATTTGTATCTAGCCAATAAAGGCTTTATGTAGTCTCACGTATTTAAGAAGGCCTCGAGAAGGGCTTGATATTTCCTTGTAATGTTTCCAGGCTTTAAGTGTAGAAGTTCAGTTTCTAATGTATTTTTTCATCCTATGCTTCCATATTGTGAATTTTGGAGGATTTGTGTTACCCCAGCAGCTACAAATATAGTGTCTTGTGCCTGTAGTTATCAAGTGTATTAAGGCCACATTTGTGGGTTCTTGGGTTGTCCATTGAGGTTCTAACAGGATTTTATCTTTAGTATGCATCATGCTGATCCCTCCTTTTATATTGGTAAAGTTAACTACTTCTTCCCATAGGTTTTTAGTATATTTACAGTCCCACCACAGGTGACTCATTGTTGCAGGGTGTTCTTTGCACCACCAACATTGAAAGGTGGAAATCTTTTTATTATAGTCCGTTGTTAAGTAGTAGCGTGTTATGTACTTAAAGTTAAAGATTCTGAGTGGTGTTGATCGTATATTCAAGTTGCCCTTATAGATTTGTTGACAGTCTGTCTCTCCTAGGGTTTTACCTAAATCCTGATTCCATTTTTTTTTTGTATGAATCTGGTTTATTATTTTTATTGTTGTTGTACTCCAGTAGTAGCTTGTAGTAGAAGGATAATTTTTTCGGCGTAGCATCTGATAGGAAAAATATTTATTCTTAGTATACAGTACGTCCTGCTCCAAATCTAATACTTACAGTTGGGATATACTCCGCCAGATGGCGCTGGACTGCAGAGACATCGAAAATAGGCTCCTCCCGGCCCCTCAAATACCCGGGGACCTCCCACAAATCCCCAGAATTTCTCTGCAGTCTGGCTGCGAAGGACGAGAAATGGCCCTCTACTCGCAGGTGAGCGGGGCTATTAGCCCGCGGCCCTGTAGGACTATTCCCACCCGTTCCACTAGTAATATGCCTCCCAGCCTTGGCTGCGCTGGTCGGGTGAAGGTAGGCAGCACCGCTGTTAGGTGCTTAGGAGTGCTGCTCCACCGCAATCCCCCACCAAAGGGTAGGCGGTTCAGGCTTATGGTGAGCCTATATGGGATGCCCCTCCAGCACTAGTGCCCCCTTGCCCCTGCCCATCGGTGGGCCCTGTTTAAGTGGCCGCTGTCCTCCCTCATCCTCCTTGTAGTCTTCGGGGGAAAAGAGGGGGGGGGGGGGTGTAAATATGTATGCTATGCATTCTGTGTTTTACACCTTTTTTTCCATTCTGTTAGTCTTGTGTCAGCCGCCACGCTGGCTTGTCTTTACTGTCTTTTTATAATTGCCGCAGCACGCTTACTTGGTTCCGCACTTGGCGGCGGCATTACCTCAGGCGCTGGTGCGCCATCATTGGCTGCTTGCACGTTCTTGGCTTCGTGCTCGTCTATGGCGCGCTCCGCGTCATCGCTGATACCGGCCCGCCCCTCGAGGTATACCGACGCCATCTTTATCCTGCTTGGTTGGCCCATGCGCGACGGACCCCTACCTATCGCGGTCCGTAAGTGCCCTCATGGGGGGCTTTATATCTTTCACTTTTGTTACTGTGTGCTTACAGGTCTTGTCTGCTTATGTCTTTCGGGCGGGGCAAACCCTTTTGGCTTCTCCCGGCCCTGTATTAGTATATACTTGTAGGCCTTGTAAAAGTAATACTCCCACGTCCCTAGTGGGTTATTGGGGCATCCGGGGTTGCTATATAGCGTTATTCCCTATCGGCGTATAGCGCTGCTATAATCACCATATGGAGGCATCCCAGGATAATGTGGCCGGGGTCCCTTCAGGTCAAGACCGGCTGTGTGTAGCGTGTGGGCAGCCTCATGCTGACGCTGATAAGGCGCAGGTCTGTGTACCCTGTGCTGAGCAGGTGCTTGCATTGCAATCTGGCCTGCCAGTGGCTGCACCTCGTTTCACTTCGCCTACTCCCCCAAGCTTAAACCTCACTCCTGCTGAGTTGCATACTAGTGGGGATTCTCAGCCTGATGTGTCTTCTAGACTGGCTACTGTTGAGCAGTTGATTGCTAAGTCCTTAGCGCGTAAGGCCCCTGCTAAGAAGCGGCACTTGACGCCTAATGTCACTGTTTTCCCTATGGGAACTGAGGAGTTTTGGAATCTTTGTGGCTATACCCCGTCTGATGAAGCGGAGCTCTTTTCTGATTCAGGCTCATCTGAGGAGAGACCAAGGGGTCATGACGATTCTGGCCTGTTTGGGGACCTCCTGGACCTTTTTGCTAAGGGAGGCAGGTTACCCCAGCGCAGGCGTCTATCTCGGCCCTTTCAGGGTCAGAGTTCCTTCTCCTCCCCTTACTGTGGTGCAAGACAGGTAAGGGGGGTTTCCTTTCCCTGGGGCCCGGGGAGATTTCTGGGGTAGAGGCAGAGGGCGTGGACGTCCTGGCTCCTCCTGGGGTCCCAAAGCAAAATCCTCTCCCAAGCCCCCTCAGGCATGATGGGGCGCCCTTACCCATCCGGGTGGGGGGACGGCTGCAGCACTTCGCTCACGTCTGGAGGCTTCATGTGGATTCAGGAGGTAGTGTTCTCCGGTTACAAGTTAGAGTTTGCTGCCGATCCCCCTCCAAGATTCATCAGATCCCGGATTCCTCAGGACCCTGGAGCTGGGGGTCATCTGCCAGGTCCCCTTAAGTGAAAAAGGCAAGGGCTTTTATTCCAACCTATTTACAGTGCCCAAAAAAGATGGTTCAGTCAGGCCCATCCTGGACTTGAAGATCCTCAACAAGTTTGTCAGGGGCAGGCGCTTTCTCATGGAAACTCTGCGCTCTGCCATCAGTCCCCTGCGCCAAGGGGATTTCATGACTTCTGTGGACATCAAAGATGCTTATCTTCATATTCCTATGTTCCCAGGTCATCAAAGGTTCCTCAGGTTCGCTCTGATGGATCAACACTACCAGTTTGTGGCCTTGCCCTTCGACCTCACTTCAGCTCCCAGGGTGTTCACCAAGGTGCCGGCTGGCGTGATGTCTCTGCTCAGATGTCAGGGCTTCCGCATGCTTCTCTATCTGGATGACATTCTCATCACTTCCCAGTCTCTACATCAGGCAGAGTTGGATATTCAGCTGGTGGTGTCCACTCTGGAATCATTTGGATGGGTGATCAACCACCCCAAATCCTCACTGTCCCCTTCCTTGGTAACTCCATTCCTAGGAATGAATCTGGATACAGTTCAGGCAAGGATCTTCCTTCCTCAACAGAAGGTGGATAGTCTTGATTGCACAGGCTCAGTCCCTCCTAGCTTGTCCCCATCTCTCCATCAGGCAGGGGATGCAGCTGGTGGGCCTGATGGTGGCATGCTTCGAAGCGGTCCCTTATGCTCGGTTCCACTTGAGGCCCCTGCAACTTCACCTATTGTCAGTATGGGACAAGGACCCAGCGTCCCTGGACAGGGTCTGTGTGCTCTCCCCCCTGGTCAGGAGGTCCCTCTTGTGGTGGATGGACTCAAGGAACCTGTTGGAGGGCAGATCCTTTCTTGCCCCTTCCTGGGAGACGGTCACCATGGATGCCAGTCTGTCAGGTTGGGGAGGTTTCTGGAAGTCCCTGCGGTACCAGGGGAGGTGGGGCCCTCAGGAGGCCCACACACCTATCAATGTCTTGGAACTGCGGGCGATCAGGCTAGTTCTGGCTCAGTTGACTACTCACCTTCGGGGCCTGCCTGTTCAGGTGCGCTCGGACAACCAGACGGCAGTCGCCTACATCAATCATCAGGGAGGGACCCGGAGCAAGGGGGCCCTCCAGGAAGCGTCTCTGATCCTGACTTGGGCGGAGACCAATATCCCCTGCATATCAGCTGTGTACATCCCGGGGGTGGAAAATCACCTGGCGGACTCTCTGAGCGGGGGGACCTCTCCCTATGCAGAAGGGTGTTTCAATCTCTGTGTCTCCGCTGGGGCCAACCAGATGTGGATCTGTTTGCGTCCCTCCACAATCACAAGCTCCCAGCCTTTGTCTCTCTGTCCCAGGATCCTCTGGCCTTGACCTCGGATGCGCTAGCAATGTCATGGCAGGACTTTCAGTTCCTGTATGTCTTCCCTCTAATCCCCCTGCTGGGCAGGGTTCTGCGCAAGATTTCCCCTGGAAAGGGTGCCAGCAATTCTGGTGGCCCCCAGGTGGCCAAGAAGAGTGTAGTTCGCAGACGTGGTACAGCTGGCGGTAGATCAGTACACTCTGGCTTTGACGGCTTGGCTTCCGAAACCTCCATCTCGTATAGGTTGTGGATACTTTGATTAAAGCTAGGAAGAAGTCTTCCTCTTCCATTTATTAGAGGGTTTGGCGTGCCTACATTGACTGGTGTGAGTCTAAGTCTCTTCCCTGTCGTGTTTTCTCTATTCTCAGGATTCTGGAGTTCCTGCAGCATGGGATGGAGATGGGGCTCCAACTCAGTACTCTGAAGGGTCAGGTTTCTGCCCTGGCTATTTTCTTCCAGAAGTCCTTTGCTCAGTACCCTCTGATCAGGACTTTTTTCCAGGGGGTCACTCATGTGTGCCCCCCACGTAAGCCTATGGTGTCTGTTTGGGATCTGAACTTGGTTCTGTCAGCCTTGCAGGGTGCTTCCTTTGAACCTGTGCAGGATGCTGCCTTGGTCATTCTTACGCTCAAGGTTGTATTTCTGGTGGCTATCACTTCTGTCAGGCGTGTGTCTGAGTTGGCGGCGCTTTCCATTCAGCCCCCCTACTATGAGAGACACCAGGACAAGATGGTGTTTCGTTTCAAACCTGACTTTCTGCCTAAGGTAGTGTCTGCCTTTCATTTGAATCAGGACTTCCTTCTTTGTGCCCTTAATCCTAGCAATGCTAAGGAGAGAATTTTGCACTCTTTGGATGTGCTTATGTGTCTGAAGTACTATCTGGTGGCTACTGCACCTTTCAGGAAAACTGATGCTCTTTTTGTGGTCCCTTCTGGTCCTAGGAAGGGTTTGGCTCCTGCCAAGTCTACTATCTGCAAGTGGATTTGTCAGGCTGTGATTCAGGCCTACTCTGCTAAGGGGAAGAATCCTCCCTTCTGCCTTACTGCTCATTCCGCTCGTGCTATTGGTGCCTCTTGGGCTTTTCAGCACCAGGCTTAGGTTGAACAAGTTTGTAAGGCCGCTACTTGGTCTTCTGTTCATATCTTTTCAAAGTTTTACAAGGTTGATGTTAGGGCCTCAGCTGATTCTGCTTTTGGCCGCAAGGTTCTGCAGGCGGCAGTGGTTTAAACTGTCTGCTGCTGATTTTTCTTGGGGATCCCACCCTACTTTATGGACACTGCCATTGGATGTCCCAAGTGTAAGTATTAGATTTGGAGCAGGACGTACTGTATACTAAGAATAATACAATTCTGTGATTACTCACCTGTAGAATTGGTATTTTGAGTATACAGTACGTCCTGTTCCAACCCACCCTTGGTTGCATTATCTTGGATCCCCTGTATGGTGATTGTTATCCTTGTTATAGTTGATAGTTTGAATTGTTTAATTCTCCCGGCTTCTCTTTAACTGCTTTTCAATGCTGGGGATTTGTGGGAGGTCCTCGGGTATTTGAGGGGCCGAGAGGAGCCTATTTTCGATGTCTCTGCAGTCCAGCGCCATCTGGCAGAGTATATCCCAACTGTAAGTATTAGATTTGGAGCAGGACGTACTGTTTACTCATAATACCAATTCTACAGGTGAGTAATCACAGAATTGTATTTTTGGAACCTTGTTAATGAGGTTAGTGGATTTGGCTGAGAGAATGTGTTAAGTATGTTACGGGATTTAATCAATTTTAAAAGGAGATTCATATCTGTTTCTATTTTTTCCTTAGGATTCAGCATATTTAGCTCAATTTCTCTGGTCCAGATGTCTTGGATCCTAATGTATTTCCTGTCGAAAGCCTGAGTTATATTGTTTTTTACTAGTGTTTTGTTCTTGTCTAGGGCGATCAAACGTTGCGGGTACGGAGATTTTTCTGAGTTTGTGATTAATTTTTTAAGCGTATTGATTGTTGATAATGTAATGGGGTGAGTTAGGTGTCTAGTTACTTCATTCAGTTTTTAAGTTTAGGGAAAAAACATTATCAATATTAATTGGACCTAGTTCCATCTGTGCCCAATGTCCTTTGTCCAGCATGTGGTTCCATTTAAATATTCTTTGCAAGTGTGCAGAGTAGTAATATATTCGATAGCCTGGTGCCCCAAGGCCTCCTTGCTCTAGTAGGCGACTTAGATACCTGTATTGGACCCTATGTCTCTTGCCTCGCCATATGAATAGTGTGGTGATTCTAGAGAGTTCACTAAATAAAATTTCTGGAATTTTTATTGGTAAGGCTTGGGAGAGGAAAATTATTTTTGGAAGAAATTACATTTTAACCAGGGATATCCTTCCCATTATATTTAAAGGGATTTTATTCCACTTCTTGGTATTTTCCCTAAGCCAGTTGAGTAGTGGGATATAGTTTTAGTTCAAGGAGAGTTCCAGGGTTGCCCGAGATTTCAATTCCTAGATATTTAATAAAGTTTTTTTCAATTTTAAGAATGACCGTCTGTTTGAATTCTTTAACCCTTTCGCTGCCAGCCTACCTGCAGCATTTGCCACTCCCTGTTGCCAGACGATGTTTCACCATTTTGCGCTACACATATTCAACTGTCATTTTTGAAGGGATTTCCAGGGATTTCCCAGGAAAATTATATATTGTTTTTTTCAACAGAGTCTGGGCTTTAACATGAAATGTCTTGTTTGTATTTTTTAGGTGTATTCTCAATTTTTTTGGGTGAAATGTGTGAAAAAAAACAAAAAAAAAACATTTTTTTACAATTTGTAGAGTTTTTTTGTAATAAAAAATGTAAGTTTGTCAATAAAATCTTATTGCGTGAGAAACCCCAATTTCTCCCGGTTACAGCGATACCACATATGTATAGGTAGACACCCTTTCCTGCCCAGAAGCCTTTTATAGCTGCTGGATGACAAATGGTTAATTAAAAAAAAAAATGACATAGGGTCCCCCTTCCCGGGGAGGGGGACCCCATTTTTTTTTGGATTTTGAAGGGTTAAAAACCCTTCAAAATCCAAAAAAAAAAATGACGTGGGGTCCCCCTTACCCAAAGTAACCAGCCCGGGACCAGCTATGGGGGCTTGTAGGCACAGAGTGGGGGGGCCAGCTTTGGTGGCCCCCCCACCCTGCAGCCTACGAGCCCACATAGCCTATGTGGGCCCGGGCTCTTCTGCCCCCCCCTGGCCTTTGGGGAGGCAGGTAATGGGGGTGCGGGGGTTAATGGCAAGCCACCCGCTAGGGCAGGTGACTTGCCACCCCCCCAGCCTTGTGAACTGGTATAAGGGGTCTCATGGACCCCTTACCAGCTCACAAAGGGTTAATGTGAAAAAAAAACACCACACAATAATAAAAAGTATTTTATTAGAAAAAAAAAAATTTTTTTTTACTGTACTTACCTTCGATTGCAAGCTCTTGTCCCTCGCCGCTCAGCTGACAGATGCCGGTGATCGGCATCCAGAGAAGGAGAAGGCAGGAGATCAGAGGATCTCCTGCCACCTCCTTCCAGGGCACCGATCACCGGCATCTGAGAAGCTGAGAAGGCTGAAGCCTGAGATCGGGGCCGGGATGACTTCATAAGCCCCGCCCCCAAGGGGGCGGGGCTTAGAGGCATGATGGCGGCTCTCTCCTGAAGATCGGTAAGTCCTGGGGGGGGATCGGAGGCCCCCCAGGTGAAGAGGAGGGACAGCGGGAGCCAGCGCACACACAGGTAAGTGAATGTCATTTTTATTTTTTTATTTTTTTACAGTTAGAAGCTGCTGCTGCAGAAGCGGGGGGGGGGGGGGCGGCCTATTCCGGGGGCTCTCCTGGAGCCATCCGACCCCCCACGGGGGATCGGATGGCACCAAATTAAAGAGGAGACCCGGCCGGATCCAACAAGGGGTCAGGTGAGTATTTGTTGTTTTTACTTTTTAAACTACAAGTGAGGAAAGTCAAGCACGTAACACCTACGTGCTTGGCACTTAAGGCCCAGCCAAGCCAGCACGTAGGTGTTACGTGCTTGGCAACAAAAGGGTTAAGGTCCGTATGAGTTAGATTGAAAGGCAGTATTATTGATTTCTCCATATTTAACTTAAAGTTTGAATACATACCGAAGAGTCTAATTATTTGTAAGCATCTTAGAAGGGATTCATTTGGATTCTCGAGTATCAATAAAATATCATTGGCATACGCTAGTAGTTTGGGGCTGTGTTTTCCTTCTCCAATTCCTTTGATCAAAGGGTCATTGTTAATTTTACTTATTAGGGCCTCTAGGTGGAGGTTAAATTTTGGGCCCAGCCCAATCCGTTTTAAAACTGCTGCTAAAAAGCCCCAGGAGTCTCGATCAAAGGCTTTTTCTGCATCTAGTGCAACAACAATCGCCTTTGTTAGAGAGTCTAATATTGTTATAGAGTCTGCAAAATGTTCTGATATATGCCCCTATTTGGTATAAATCTCGCCTGATTAGGGGAGATGACATATGGTAAAATGTTATCAAACCTTTTACTGATTACCATTGTAATCAGCATTATTTAATGATATAGGTCTATAGTGTGTACAATTGAGTTTTTGTCCAGCTTGGGGATTAGTCTTATTGTTGCCTTATTCATACACTGACTTAAAGGTTGAGTGTTATCTATTGAATTGAATAGGTTAACTAAATGCGGTATAAGTTCTGCAGCAAACGATTTATAGTACTCTGCTGGAAATCCATTACTACCTGCCGATTTCCCCACTTTCAATTTTTCTATTGCTGTCATGATTTCCTTAGTCTCAAATGATTTTTCCAGGCTTTCTATAAGATTCTTGGGTATATCTGAAATTTTCATATCCGCTAGGAAAGAGTCATAGTTATCTATTTTGTGTTCCGGTACGGTATATATATCTTGGTAAAATTTACAGAATGTATCTTTAATTTCCTCGAGTGTACATTTCTCATGCCCCCCTTCGTCTTGTATCTTTTCTATGAAGTTTACTGCCCTTCTGTCTGAGATCATATTTGCAAGGCTTTTTCCATTTTTATTTAGCGCGTTTTTTTCCTTAATTCTTTCCTGTCTCTTTTCTCTTGGGCTTAGTGTCTCTTTAAGTGCTTGCCTAGTTTTACATAGCTCTTCATAGATTTTTTCAGACTTGTGGTGTTTATGTGATTTCTCTAACTTGTCAATGGATTCCATTAAGTTCCTTATTTTTTGCTGGGTCTCCCTCTTATTTTTGACTGTTAAGGCAATAAGGGAGCCTCTGATGTAGCTTTTATGGGTCTCCCATATTGTCCCAGTTGTGACATCCTTGGTATTATTTATATCAAAAAATTATTATAAATCATGTTTTATTTTACTTTTATAGTCGTTATTCTCTAGGAGCGCACTATTCATTTTCCATCCCTGAGATGTCCGAGGCAGATTTCCCCACTCTAGATTCAAAGTGATGGGGGCGTGGTCGGAAAAGGTTATGTTCTCTATCACAGTCTACCACCATCGACAGATTTTGTTGTCTGATAAAGAAGTAGTCTAATCGTGAATATGAATTTTGGGCCCCATTGTAGCATGTAAAGTCTTTTTCTGATGGGTGGAATATACGCCATGCATCCACGATATTGAGTGTTATAAAGTGCTCCCAAGTGTAATGGTTGGAAATTAGGTCTGAGTCCCTTCTCTTTACTCCAGTTGTGTCTATTATTGGATCATAAATCATGTTAAAATCTCCGGCCCAGATTAGGAGACCCCTTTTTATTTGGTCAATTTTTTTTGATGTCCTTGCAATGTATTTTGCCTGTCCTTGATTGGGCGCATAGGGGTTTACCAATGTACATAATTGGCCCCATATTTTAGCTATAATAACTGTCGTTCTTGCTTGTTGATCTAGGTGCGGGTCAAGTATTTCATATTGGCAATTCTTTTTAATAAGAATGGCTACCCCTCGGGCCTTCTTTTCTCGGAACGGGTTGGAAATCAGAAATCCAAATTCCTTAAACGCATTGTATGGTTCTTTATTTGTTTTAAAATGCAATTCTTGCAAAAAAGAGATATCTTTCTGCAGTCTCCTTAATTCTTTCACTATACTCTTCCTTTTTTGAGGGCAGGTTGCACCTCTCACATTAAATGTGCACAATTTTATCCTTCTGTTTCGCATACTTATTATTGACAAATGAGTTGACCCATCTTAAATGCCTTGGTAGTTTTTCTATTTTATTTGTGTTCTTTTCCATTCTAAATTCTTCACTTCTGCCTTTCATTCTTCTTTTCCATTTTCCCAAAGCTCCGCTACCTCTCCCTTCTCCTCCCACCTTCTTATTCACCCTCTTTTCACCTATCCTCACATTGTGTAATTTTAACCCAACCAATGGAGAGCCTCCCTCCTCTCCATCTTCTATACGCCCTGGGCTCGACTACCAGAGGAAAAGATTTGCCTCTGGATTTTCCTTATCCCCTTTCTCGACTGGGGACCTTTATTAGCCCGAGCCACTTCTACCACCCGCCACCGCGCTAATCCATTTTATTTATTTAAGATTTATTTATTTATTTTTTTTCCTTCCCCCTGAATTAAGTTTTCTAGTTCATTGTTTTTCTAGTTCTATTTGGATCGGTAAAGTGTTATTTTTTTGCCCATTCTTCTATCAATAAATTCTCCGGGAGGTCAGCTTCTTCCTTAATCAATTCCCATTCAGGAATTGATAGAGGTGCTATTGATAAAGCCTTCAGTAAGGGTTCAAGTGGATCGCCATCTTTGAGGAGGTAAGCTCTCCCTGAGTTAGAAATGGATAGTTTAAGTGGGCCAGTCCATTTAAATTTTAGGTGATTTGCTTCTAGTAGTGATAATAGTGGCTTCAACAAGAAGCGCCGATATCGGGTCCATTTTGAAAGGTCCTGAAGGATTTGGATACTAGTTGAGCCTACTTGAAATTACCTTATCTTTCTCGCCAGAAAAAGAATTTCCTCTTTTTCCCTGAAGTCGGAAAAGTGACACAGCACATCTTGTGTCAGACCACCTGGTGTATGTCTTTTTGTGCCATCCCGATGGCATCTGTCTATTATTGGTTTCATGTCTTTTTTAGTTAGAGTCTTAATAGTTTCATGTATGAAAGGCTGTAGTTCCTCATATTTTAACTCGGCCGGGATCCCTCTAAATCTAAGGTTGTTTCTTCGTGATCTGTTTTCCAAATCATCAGATTTCATTTCAATTTCTTTTAACTTTTTGTTAATATTATCCATTGCCTGATTTTTATGCTTCCTTTCTTTAGCAAGTACTAGTACGTCCGCTTCTAACAGGTCTATTCGCTCTGTAATTGTGTGTATGGCAAATTTAAATTCTGTTAGTTCCACTGCAATCGTTTCTTTGACTACTGTTGTTATTTCTGTGGATATTGCTTGTTTAAAGTCCAGAAACATATCGGACCTAACATTCTTTAGATCTATTAGATCCTTTTCTTTTACTGTTTCTGCTACTTGTCTAGAGGTTGTGACTTTTAGCTCAGTTATCATATCCATAACTGTGGATTTAAATTGCGTTTGTTACAGTCTCTGGCATGGTTTGTCTGTTACTGTCTATCTGCGTGTATTTTTTCTCCGCACTCTCTAAGTTGGGCTGCAAGGTTCCTTTGCTTTCGAATAGCTCTTTTTGGATGTAGTTTATATGGGCCTTGCTTATTTGTTGATAATATTTTGATATATCTGTTGGTGTGGGAGTGCCATGTCCAGGTCGTATTGGACTGGCTTTTGATACTGGGGTTGTTGGTTGTTCGTAAAGGTGCAGTTGTGTGAGTTTGGTTACACAATTACCTTAGGAGCGTGTTGCCAACCTGGAATTGTAAATTGGAAGTGTTGTTTGCTTGCGTGCATTTTTTTTTTGTTCAGATGCCATGGCTGTTAATGTAGAGTTGGTTTTATATATATTTTTTTGGCCCTTTGTCACCCTCTCCTTGACCCTGTCCTTCCTCCGCACTCCTCCTTCCTTTTTTTTTTTTAATTATATATATATATATATTTTTTTTTTTTTTTTTTTTTTTAATTTATTTTTTTAAATGTTCTTTAGCTTTCTTTAGTGCAATGCCTCTTTAAAGTTTTAATAGTCTGTCCCATGAAATGCTGCCCTGTCAGTACAGTGGTACCTTGTGTTGCGCTCCTCCAGTTCCTGGTAGGAGCGGCAAGCCCACAAGGAGTTTCCCTGACAGCTTGCAGCCTTTGATCTGGACGATTTGTTGGCATTTTCGCTCTAGCCCTCCAGGGCTGAAGGGGGAGCTGTGGCTGTTCTCAATGCCGACTTCTTGCTAACACTGAGACTAGGCAGCCTGGTTTCTGCTTGCCAGTGAAGGAGAGCTCAGTCTCACCAAAGATGCAGCATCCGGAGCCTGCAGCCGTCGTTTTTCAAGCTGGACAGCAGGGTCCCCGGCGATCACAAATATATGATGATCACAGAGAAGTGGGACCGGTTCTCCTGGAACTTTGCCGCCTGTATTGCCCTGCTGCTTTTGCGGGCTGTGGCTGCTGTGCCTGATGGTAGATGATGGCGAGGGAAGGCAGGAGCCCCCCCTGAGGTGGCTAAGAGGAAGCAGGGTGAGCTGTTTCGTCCTGATAAACAACGTCTGGAGTTCCCTGAGCAGGGCCACTTCTCTAATATGGTGCTCAAGGAGTGGGAACGTCCTAATAGATTGCCCGCAGTGCCCAAAGGGTTGTGTAAGAGGTATCCCTTTCCTGCTGACCTGGTCAAGCGATGGTCGTGTCCCCCTGAGGTGAATGCTCCCATTCTAGGGCTGTCCCAACCTCTCAGTCATGCCTTCCCCTGACACTACTACACTGCAGGACAGCGCGGACCGGCGTATGGATCAGCTGGCCTGCCATGCTTTTACATTTGTGGGGGCTGGGCTGCGTCCGGTCTGCGCCGCTGCCATTACAGCTATTGCCCTTAAGAAAAAGCTCAAGCGTCTCATGGCTGGTAGGAGGAGGGAGGATTATAGGGCCCTATTGCTTTGCTCTGATTTTGTTGCCTTTGTCCTTACTGCAATGGGTGATGCGGTCCGGCTGGGTGGTAGGGCCTCTGCCCTCTTGGTGGCTATGCGCCGCTCTGTTTGGTTGCGTCAGTGGGCAGCTGACACTGCAGCTAAGAAGGCTCTCACTGGGCTCCCTTTTGCAGGACTAAGGCTCTTTGGGGAGCTTCTGGATGTTCTAGCCAAGGATGGTAGGTTACCTCAGAGTAGGAAGCAGACTCGGCCCTTTCGGGGGCTCTCCGCTTCCTTCCCCTCTTTTCGTGCTTCCAGAGGAGGTCGTGGCTCCCTCTTCTTGGGTAGCCGCAGAGATTCTTGGGGCCGTGGCAGATCCTGTGGTCGTCCCAGTCTCTCCTGGGGTTCCAAGCCCAAACCTCCTCCTAAGGCCCCTCAGGCATTAGGGGTCGCCCTCACCCATCCGGGTGGGGGGACGGCTTCGGCTCTTTGCTCACGTCTGGAGGCTCCGCATCTCAGACCGGTGAATTCAGGAGGTGGTGTCCTCCGGTTACAAGATAGTTTGCAGCCTGGCCGCCCCCAAGATTCCTCAGATCCCGGATGTCTCAAAACCCTCTGTCAGCTCAGGGTTTGCGCCTTGCAGTTCAACGCCTGTTGGAGTCAGGAGTCATTTGCCTGGTGCCTCCCCAAGAACAGGGTCAGGGTTACTATTCCAATCTTTTCACGGTCCCCAAAAAGGACGGGTCTTGAGGCCCATCCTGGACCTGAAGGGTCTCAACAAGTTTTTCAGGTTCAAGCACTTTCACATGGAGACGCTATGCTCGGCTGTCAGTCGCCCGGGCGACTTCATGACCACTGTGGACATCAAGCATGCCTATCTTCATGTGCCAATCTTTCCAGGTCATCAGAGATTCCTGAGGTCCGCTCTAGAGGATCAGCATTACCAGTTTGTGGCTTTACCGTTCGGTATCACCTCGGCACCTCGGGTGTTCACCAAGGTGCTGGCGGGCATTGCAGAACCAGGGCATTCGCATCCTCCCTTACCTGGACGACATTGTGACTGCAGCTCAGTCTCTTCATCAGGCCGAGAAGGATACTCAGGTGGTGACTCAGGTGGTGACATCCACTCTCGAGTCCTTCGGCTGGGTGATCAACTTTCCGAAGTCTTCACTGTCTCCGTCTTTGGTGAGGTCTTTCTGGGCATGACTCTGGATAACTCTCAGGTCAAGGTATTCCTGCCTCAGCAGAAAGTGGAGGGCCTTCAGGAGCAGGCGCGGGCTCTGCTCTTGTGTCCTCATCCCTTCATCCTGCAGGGGATGCAGTTAGTGGGCCTGATGGTGTCCTGCTTCGAGGCGGTCCCCTTTGCTCAGTTTCACATGAGACCTCTTCAGTTGCACCTCTTGTCAGTTTGGAATCGGGACCCTGTGTCCCTGGATCAGGATTTTGCTCCTCTGTCCCCCTGGCCAGACAGTCCCTCTCGTGGTGGCTGGACTCAAGGAACCTTCTAGTGGGCAGGACCTTTCTGCCTCCGTGCTGGGAAACTGTCACCACAGATGCCAGTCTGGCCGGTTGGGGGGGGGGGGGGCTTTTGGAAGTCTCTGAAGTTCCAGGGTCGGTGGGGCCCCCAGGAGGCCCATGCTCCCATCAATGTCCTGGAACTGAGGGCGATCAGGTTGGTTCTTTCTCCGCTGACCACACACCTTCGGGGTCGGGCTGTTCAGATCCACTCGGACAACCAGACGGCGGTTGCCTACATCAATCATCAGGGAGGGACTCGGAGCAAGCGAGCCCTCAAGGAAGTGTCCCTGATACTGTCTTGGGTGGAAGAGAATGTCCCTTGCATCTCGGCGGTCTACATTCCGGGGGTGGAGAACCAGGAGGCAGACTCCCTGAGCAGGGGGACGTCTCGGCTGGGGGAATGGTCCCTCAGCAACAAGGTATTTCACTCCGTGTCACCGCTGGGGTCAGCTGGATGTGGACCTGTTTGCATCCCGCCACAATCACAAGATTCCAAGATATTCTAAGTGTGCCTTACACTCCACTTCGGTCTTCATGACATCTGGGTACTCTCCAGTAGAGGGCGAACTTCTGCAGAGATGAATATGCAAAAAGAAAGCCCCTCCCGGTCCATATATACCTGGGACCTCCCACCAATTCCCCAGTTCCTTCTCTGCAGGGAAGGCGACAAGACAGAAGATGAAGACTTCTTTACTTACAGGTAAGCCCGGCCTTCTGTTATCCCTATTACTTCCAGGACCCTTCTAAATATATTGAGCCTCCCAGCTTAGGCTGCGGGTTCTGGTGAAGGTAGGAGCACCCTAAGGGTGCAGCAGGAGCACTGCTCCACCGTGAGACCTCACTATGGGGTAGGCGGTTATCCAGGTTTCTTAGTGATCCTGGTGTGGGATGCCCCATCCCGTTAGGCTTATGGCCGGCTCCTGGCAGGATTCCCCCCTTTTGGGTCCCTTATTCCCCTCCAGGACGGGGGGGGGTTGCCTGGCCTGGCCTTGCCGATATTTCGTTTTCCCCAGCCCTTGTCCCTGTGTGTTGAGTGTTTTACTGTGTGTGTGTGTGTGTGTGTGTGTGTGAGTGTTTGCTGCCTTACTGGCTGCGTTCGGGAAGGGGTGTGCTCGTTTTCTAGGGGTCCGCGTTGCTGGGAGGGGGGCGTGGCCTCGGCAAACGCGCGTTCTGCGCTGGCCCGCCCTCCCCCTGCTCTCCCTCCTCAGGCACGGGGCTGCGTGGGGGCCATCTTCTCTGGCAGGCCGCATAGCAATCTGTGTGGTAAGGGTCCGATGGCCATCTCCTTGTGTGTGTGTGTGGGGGCCCCTATTTAGCGGGGTCCCCACTGGTCTCAAACATGTGTGTGGGCCTTAATTGCACTGTCTGGCTAGGATGTGGTATATAAATATATATATGTACCTCTATATTTACATTTTGTGTGGCTGCAAGATCAAATGCTGTGGTTTTTTACATGTAAGGTTATGGCCATTTTTACACAGCTCTGCACTTATGTTGCTTGTTTTGTGTGTTACAGGTTGCCCTGTATATGTGCATGTTAAGGGGTCCCTCCTGGTCCTGGGATCGCTAGTGAAAAATTGTCCACCTAAAATGCTCCCACTGGGACCTTTAAGGGGCATCCCGGGTTTCTTATGCGTAATTTCCTGCGGTCTTGCGACTGACCACAAAAATTCACCATATGGAGGCTCCGCAGGATACTGGACTCTGGATCCCTTTGGGACAATCCGGGCCATGTGTGGGGTGCGGGGTATCCCTTACGGGAGAGAATGTGCTGATCTGTATACCATGCGCACAAAAGGCCATAACGCGGCAGTCTGGTACCCAGCCTTCTGGGTCGGCTCCTCCCGCTTCATCGCCTTCCCCTCCCCACCTTATCCGTACCCCAAGTGACATTGGTACCAGTGGGGAGTCTCTTTCTCATGTTTGGGCTAGGTTGGCCAGCATCGAGAAAATTATTGCTAGCTCGGTGGGCAAGAAGGCCCAGGCTAAAAAATTGTCGTCGGCCCAGCTATTGTGGGATATTGACGACGAGTCCACTGATTTGTCCGATTATTCCCCGTTAGAGGAGGGGGAATTGTATCAGGATTCAGAGGCTGACTATGTTCAGTCTGGGAATTCCAATGTCGGGCAGGCACTGGGGGATGCCGTAGATACGGCCACTGTTTTGTCACATTTATTGGAGGTGTTGGATATTGAACCGCCTGCGGCGCCCCCTCTTGAGAAGGGGGAATTTTTTGGGGTCTGCAAGCCCCGTCTGGAATTCCCTACCCAGGGTCATTTTGATGCGCTGATCCTTAAAAAATGGGAGAGGCCCAGTCGGCTTCCTGTTGTGCCTCAGGGATGGGATAAGAAATATCCTTTTCCGGGGGAGGCGGTTAAGCGCTGGTCTTCTCCTCCCGACGTCGACGCTCCTGTTTTAGGTTTCACCAACTCTTCTGTGCTGAACACCCCTGACGCCACCTCCCTTAAGCATGGCGAGGATAAGCGCCTTCATCAGATGGCGTGCCACGCATTTGCCAACCTGGGCTCGGCCCTGTGGCCTGTTAGTGCATCTGCCCTGGTGTCGCTTGCTACCAGGTCTCTTATCAGGGACTGGCTGAATAACGCTCAGTTTGATCCAGCTGGCGCTGAGTTCGCTATCCCTAAGAAGTGCAAATTGTTCATGGATTTTGTCATGGCTGTGATGGAAGACTCTATTGTCGTGTGTAGTAGGACGTCAGCCTTACAGGTGGCTATGCGCAGATTGGTCTGGCTCCGCCAGTGGACAGCGGACGTTGGAGCCAAGAAGTCGCTCACAGCTCTTCCCTTCTTAGGTTCGCGGCTGTTTGGAGATAAATTGGATGCTGTTGCTAAAGGAGGTAAGTTACCTCAGCGGAGGAAACAGCGCCACCCCTTTGGGTGGGGCGGGCTCGTTCACTCCTTCCTTTCAAGGGGCCAGAGTGACTAGGGGTTTGGCCTTCTCAGGTGTCAGGGGCTCGTCCTGGAACAGGGACAGAGGTCGGGCACGTCCCGCGGCTGCCTGGGGTTCCAAGCCCAAGCCTGCCGTTAAACCGGCTCAGCAATGAAGGGGCGCCCTCCCCCGCAAGGGTGGGGGGACGGCTGCAGCTCTTCTTCCAGGTCTGGGCCCGGGAGGTCACAGACAATTGGATCTTGGAAGTGGTCTCCTCCGGGTACAAACTGGAGTTCGAGTTCTGGCCGCCCCCAAGATTCTTAAGATCTCGGGTGCCCTCGGACCCTCAGGCTGCACAGGGGCTCCTGTTAGCAGTAAAAAACCTTCTGGACATGGGGGTTATATGCCCGGTGCCTCTGTCAGAGAGAGGCAGGGGTTTCTACTCCAACCTTTTCACGGTTCCCAAAAAGGAGGGTTCGGTGAGACCCATTCTAGATCTCAACAGATTTCTCAGAGCCAAAAAGTTCCGCATGGAGACTCTGCGCTCGGCTATCAATTCCCTTCGCCAAGTGGATTTTATGACATCCATAGACATCAAGGAATGCGTATCTGCATGTTCTGATTTTTCAGGCACATCAGAGATTCCTCCGATTTGCGGTGGAGGATCAACATCAGTTTGTAGCTCTTCCCTTCGGTCTGACCTCGGCAGCGAGGGTCTTCACCAAGGTTTTGGTAGGCATAATGGCTCTGCTCAGATCTCAGGGCATTCGCATTGTGCCTTATCTGGACGATCTGTTGATATCAGCTTCTTCCCTACATCAGGCGGAGCTGGACACCCACCAGGTGGTGTCGACCCTGGAGAGGTTCGGGTGGGTGATCAACCGCACCAAGTCTTCTCTCTCCCCGTCTCGTGTGATTTCATTTCTGGGCATGAATCTGGATACCAGTCGGGCCAGAGTGCTTCTGCCCCAGACCAAGGTGCAGGGGATTCAGGGCCTGATCCGTCTTCTTTTGGCCAGTCCTTGTCCCTCTATCCGACAGGGGATGAAACTGGTGGGTTTGATGGTATCCTCCTTCGAGGCGGTGCCGTTTGCAGTTTCACATGAGATCTCTTCAACTTCATCTATTGACGTATTGGGACAGGTGCCCACAGTCATTGGATCAACCTTTCAGGATGTCTCCCAGGGTTCGGCAGTCCTTTCGGTGGTGGCTGGACTCGAGCAATCTGGTGAAGGGCCGATCCTTTCTGGTCCCTTGTTGGGAGACGGTTACCACGAATGCCAGCCTGTCGGGCTGGGGAGGCTATTGGAAGAGTCATTAGTTCAGCGGGGTGTGGGGTCCCCAGGAGGCTCACACCCCCATCAATGTATTGGAGCTCAGAGCCATTCGACTGGTTCTGGCTCGGCTGACCCCACATTTACGGGGTCTTCCGGTTCAGGTTCGTTCGGACAACCGAACGACAGTAGCTTACATAAATCACCAAGGAGGGACTCGCAGCAGGAGTGCCCTCAGGGAAGTGTCTCTGATCCTGCTCTGGGCGGAGAGCAATGTTCCTTGCCTTTCAGCAGTCTACATTCCGGGAGTGGAGAACACAGAGGCGGATTCCCTGAGCAGGGGATCCTCTCGCCACGGAGAGTGGTCTCTCAACCCCGAGGTTTTTCTGGATCTTTGCCACAAGTGGGGGACTCCGGACGTGGATCTCTTTGCCTCGAGGCACAATCACAAACTTCCAGCCTTTGTGTCTCTTTCTCAGGATCCCCTGTCTCTGGCAGTGGATGCCTTGTCACTGGCTTGGAAGGACCTGGGTTTTCTGTACCTGTTTCCACCTGTCTCCATGCTGGGCAAGGTAGTTCGCAAACTGGTTCTAGAAGGGGCACCAGCGATTCTGGTGGCTCCAAGGTGGCCAAGAAGGGTTTGGTACGCAAACGTTGTAAGGACGGCCGTAGACCAGTACCGGCTTCCCTTGCTGCCGGACCTGCTATCTCAGGGTCATCTACTTTACCCCAATTTACAAACGCTGGCTTTGACGGCTTGACTGCTGAAACCTTCATCTTGAAAGAGGAAGGTTTGTCTGAGGCTGTTGTTCAGACCCTGATTAGGGCTAGGAAGCGGTCCTCTTCTGGCATTTACTATAGGACTTGGAGGTCCTATATTGATTGGTGTGAGGCTAGGGCCTTGCCTTGCAGGGTTTTTTCTATACCCAGGATTTTGGAGTTTGGAGTTGGTTCCAGCTTGTGCGACCCCCTCAGAAGGCTGTAGTTCCTGTTTGGGATTTGAATTTGGTTCTTTCGGCTCTGCAGGGTCCTCCTTTTGAGCCGTTACAGGATATTGCTCTTTCGGTTCTCACTCAGAAGATTGCTTTCTTGGTGGCTATTACCTCTGTTCGGCGTGTCTCTGAGTTGGTGGCCCTGTCGATTCAGGCCCCTTACTTTGAGAGACACCAGGATAAGGTGGTTTTTCGTTTTTAACCGGATTTCCTTCTTAAGGTGGTGTCTGCTTTCCACCTCAATCAGGACATTGTTCTCCCTTCCTTGTGTCCTAAGCCTAACAATGACAAGGAGAGGGTTCTGCACAATTTGGATGTTGTTCGCTGTGTGAAGTACTATTTGGTGGCTACTTCTTCCTTCCGCAAGACGGATGCTTTTTTCGTGGTGCCCTGTGGGCCCAGGAAAGGTTTGGTGCCTGCCAAGTCTACCATTAGCAAATGGATTCGTCAGGCCATTGTTGGGGCCTGTTCTGCTAAGGGGAGACCTCCCCCTTTTAGGGTCACTGCGCATTCTACTTGTGCTGTTGGAGCGTCCTGGGCTTTTCACCACCAGGCTTCTGTTGAACAAGTTTGTAAGGCTGCTACTTGGTCTTCCGTTCATACTTTTTCCAAGTTTTACAAGGTTGAAGTGCGGGCTTCAGCGGATGCTGTTTTTGTCCGTAAGGTTCTGCAAGCTGCAGTGGTTTGAGTTGGTACATTCTTTACTGTTTCTGATTCCCACCCATGACGGACACTGCTATTGGATGTCCCACATGTCATGAAGATCGAAGTGGAGTGTATGGCACACTTAGAATAATACCGTTTTGTGAGTACTCACCTTTAAAACGGGTATTATAAGTGTGCCATACACTCCACTTCGCCCCACTCCTTTTTTTTCAGGTATTCTGTGGCTTTTATATGGTGAACCTTTGGTTTTGATTGTTAAGGTTATAATTGGTTCTTCCTGGTCCCTTTACTGCTTTTATACACTGGGGAATTGGTGGGAGGTCCCAGGTATATATGGACCGGGAGGGGCTTTCTTTTTTGCATATTCATCTCTGCAGAAGTTCGCCCTCTTCTGGAGATTACCCAGATGTCATGAAGACCGAAGTGGAGTGTATGGCACACTTATAATACCCGTTTTAAAGGTGAGTACTCACAAAACGGTATTTTGTCTCCCTGCCACAGGATCCTCTGCCCTTCGCCACGGATGCACTAGCGATTCCTTGGACGGAGTTTTGGCTCCTCTGTGTTCCCTCCCTTTCCTCTGCTGGGCAGGGTGCTGCGCAAGATAGCCCAGGAAGGGGTACCAGCCATTCTGGTGGCCCCATGTTGGCCAAGGAGGGTGTGGTTCGCAGACGTCGTGCAGTTGACAGTAGATCGGTACATTTTGCCCAAGGATCCAGATCCTCACTCAGGGACAGCTGCGCCATCCCAATTTACAAACGCTGGCTTTGACGGCTTGGCTGCTGAAACCTCCATCTTGATGGATAAGGGGTTGCCGGCCTCTGTTGTTGATACTATGATTCGGGCTAGGAAGAAGTCCTCATCCTTTATCTACTACAGGGTCTGGCATGCTTACATTGCCTGGTGTAAGTCCAAGTCTCTTCCTTGTCGGATGTTTTCTATCCCCAGGATTCTGGAATTTTTACAACATGGTTTGGAATCGGGCTTTCAGCTTAGTACCTTCAAGGGACAGGTGTCAGCTCTGGCAATTTTTTTCCAAAGATCCTTTGCCAATCACCGGCTGGACTTTTTTCCAGGGAGTTACTTATGTGCGTCCACCACGTAAACCTATGCTACCGGTTTGGTCCTTGAATCTGGTGTTGTCTGCTCTACAGGGTCCTCCCTTTGAGCCTATCCGTGGGGCAGCGTTACCCATTCTGACTCTTAAGGTGGCCTTTTTGGTGGCCACCACGTAAACCTATGCTACCGGTTTGGTCCTTGAATCTGGTGTTGTCTGCTCTACAGGGTCCTCCCTTTGAGCCTATCCGTGGGGCAGCGTTACCCATTCTGACTCTTAAGGTGGCCATTTTGGTGGCTATCACTTCAGTCAGGCGAGTCTCTGAGCTGGCGGCGCTTTCTATTAAACCTCCTTATTTTGAGCAGCATCAGGATAAGGTGGTGTTTAGCCTTAAGCCGGATTTCTTGCCCAAGGTTGTGTCTGCTTTTCATCTCAATCAAGACATTGTCTTACCTTCCTTGTGTCCTAACCCTGCTAATTCCAAGGAACGGACCCTGCATTCTCTGGATGTTGTCAGGGCTCTGAAATTTTCCTTGGTTGCTACTGAGTCTTTCAGGAAATCTGATGCTCTTTTTGTTCTTCCTGCGGGACCTAGGAAGGGCTTGCCTCCGGCTAAATCTACTATCAGCAAGTGGATTCGCCAGGCGGTGGTTCATGTCTATTCTGCTAAAGGGAAGTTTCCTCCTTTACGGATTACTGCTCATTCCATTCGTGCTATTGGTGCTTCTTGGGCTTTTCAGCACCAAGCTTCTGTTGAATAAGTTTGTAAGGCCGTGACTTGGTCTTCTGTTCATACCTTTTCCAAGTTTTACAAGGTTGATGTTCAGGCCTCAGCTGATGCTGCTTTTGGCCGCAAGGTACTTCAGGCGGTAGTGGTTTGAACTGCCTGCTGCTACTTTTTGGGTATCCCACCCTACCTTACGGACACTGCTATTGGATGTCCCATACGTAAGGACTTCTTCAAGCAGGACGTGCCATGCAATAGGAAAAATACAATTCTGTGAGTACTCACCTGTAGAATTGTTTTTACTATGCATGGCACAGCCTGCTTCACCCCACCCTTGTTATCGTTATTCTTGGTTGCCGCTTTATTCTACAGGTGAGTACTCACAGAATTGTATTTTTGGCCGCAAGGTGCTTCAGGCGGTAGTGGCTTGAACTGCCTGCCTTTACTTATTGGGGATCCCACCCTACTTTAAGGACACTGCTATTGGTTGTCCCAGAAGTAATGATTGAAATGAAACTGGCCATGCTGTACACTTGAAAAAATACAATTCTGTGATTACTCACCTGTAGAATTGATTTTACTGTGTACAGAATGGCCTGTTTCATCCCTCCCTTGTTATCGTTGCCCTTGGTTGCCTCTTTATGATGATTTGTTTAAAAGTTATCTTTTCGAGGCTGTGTATTTTTTTTATCATGGTTTATCTCCCGGCTTCTTGCATAACTGCTTTTAAACACTGGGGGTCTATGGGTGATTCCTGTCTTTTTATAAGGCCGGGAGGAGCCACAAGTCTTCTGCAGTCAACTGCGCCACCTTGTGGCGGAATACCCAGAAGTAATGATTGAAATGAAACAGGCCGTGCTGTACACAATAAAATCAATTCTACAGGTGAGTAATCACAGAATTGTATTATCTCTATCTATATATATATATATATATATATATATATATATATATATATATATATATATATATATATATATATATAATATATTATTCTCATGGTTTACATGGTCAGTTGAAGATGCTGTATAGTCCTAGCCTTGTGAATGCTGTATAGTCATAGCTCTTGTTTTGTTCTCTATTTTGCAGGACAATCTCCGATTTTATGTAGACAAGGTTTTCTCATGTATAGTCAAATCCAGTATGAGCTGCCCTACTGTGATGTGTGACCTGTTTTCCTCCCTGCGGCACATGGCTGTCCGACATTTTCCCAGTAAGAACCCACTTTTTAACTATATTTTTTCTGTTTTATTTGACTTATAACTTAAACCAGATCCTGATTGCCGGTGCCTGCTTGACTTTAATGTGCAATTAAATTGAAGCGCTGTGATTCTGGGTATCCGCATGCCTCCGACCTTGGTGGCCAATCGCAGCAGTCGATTTTAACAGGGGTTAATGCGCAGGGGGGCACTTGGGAAATGAACAGAGCGGGTGGGGCCAGTTGTTGTGATTTATGTCAGGAGGCAGCGAGACTAACATGGGCCGTGGCTGTGAGTGAGGCTGGTGCAGTCTGGATCCCTATCAAAATTGGCGCTATGCTGGTATAAGTGATTGTTTACGCGGGCTTGAGCACATTTCTTTGGTTTTGCCTCTTACACTATCCTCTGAGTAGATACTACCCAGTGATCCATGTATGTGCCCTGCAGCTTCCAAATGCCTAAAATAAATCATCTGTTTGAGGAAGGGGTGTGCACCCATTAATTGTTGATCTTTTAGGATCCAAAGTAATTAGCTTCTAGGAGGGGAACATATTTATTCTCTAAAGATGTCCCAATTTCAAGACCTGATTTTGGAAAAGAGAAGCTTTCCTAGAACGGAATGTATTCACAGAGCGCCCAGCACAAGGAGTAATAGACTCCTTGCAGTGTGCGGAGCTATGCATACAATCTCTTTATGTCTTGGAGCCATCCAAGGCACTCAGCTGCTGAGTGTGCAGTGCCAAGGATTAGCTTTAAGTTCACACAGCCAGATACCTTCCACTAGTGGACACGTTTCGAGCTTTTGGCTCTCATCAGCACTAGTTTGGAAGTATTTGGCTGAATGGGGGGGTAATACTAGGTGAGCGGCAAAACAGAGTTGCAAGACACAATGTGGACAGACCCATGTTATGTTTAATATAGGGGAGCTAAAGGGACCAAAAGACCCTCTTTTCAAAGGTATAGGAAAAAAAGGTGCTTTATTAGAACGGAAAGTATACACACAGCATCCAGCAGAAGGAGTATTAGAATTTCTCATCTCACACTCACACCTTGCAGTGGGCAGAGCAATGCAAATCATCTTTATACCTGATTTTGATATCTGTTCTTATTCCTTTGCAGGTGACCCCCATGTAAAGTATTCAGCGGTCAGCAGCTTTGTATTTCTTCGATTCTTTGCTGTGGCTGTTGTCTCCCCTCATATCTTCCACTTGAGGTCCCACCACACAGTAAGCTTACTTTTATATGGTTCAGTAAAGCTTTGCATATGTTAAAGTCTTGGTTTGCACTTGAGGATTTACTGCCACATGCTACATTGGTAACTGCTGGAAACTTTAGACTAATATTGATGATAAATCAAATATATAGACTAGTATGTAGCGCCACAACTGCAGCACATTGCACATTTCCCCACATTTCTGGGGAAAGACGTTGTAATTGTTAAAAGAAATTCAACATTCTGACTTTTCAGGATGCAGCAACATCAAGAATTTTGACTCTTATTTCCAAAACCATTCAGACCCTGGGAAGTGTGAGCAATTTGTCAAAGAGCAAAACTGTAAGTTTCTCTTATGCGTTATCTTCTTTCACTTGAATTAGTGTAGTGAATCTTGTGTACACCCATTATTTTATTATCATCCAGTCTAGCTTCAAAGAGCCATTTATGTGTGATTTCTACAAGATGTTTGAGGAAGAAAACTACACTGCTGATGTTAAAAAGGTTTGTGGATCTTGATTTTACAATTTTACTTATTTCAATGGGTTGATATATTCATTTCAGAATCTTGTTGGTGTACATTGTATACATTTCACTTTAAATGTAAGAAAATTACAAATGGTATTAACCTTTATATACACATTTGTATAAGTGTCTGACTTCACACTTTACCTCGCAATTTCATTGTGCTCGCTATGCCTCAATAACCTATAACTCTTAGTAGGAAGCCCAGCTGCCAGTTACTTTTTACTAAATGCAAAATGTATTCTGGCCATCTGCTGGTCGTTAGTTACAACTATTAAAAATAATAAAATAATATGAGTGGAGATTATATTCTAAGTATACAGCACGTTCTGTTCCAGAATATTCCTTACACATGGGTAATACATCCACAAGATGGCGCTGGACTGCAGAAAACATCTTGTGGCTCCTACCGGCCCTGTATAAGTCAGGGACCTCTCACAAATTCCTCAGTTCTCACAAAAACCTGTATTTTATGCTTTATCTTTGTACTGTGTTCTGTCACCTTGTACGCCGCCGCCGTGCGCTTGTACAGCGCTCCGCGGACGGCGGCGTCATTTACCTCAGAGCTGCCGGGCCGCTATTGGCCGACCGGATCACGTGGGCGTGTTTCGCAATCTTTCACATTTTTCATCACGTCTCCATGGCCCGCCCCTCGAGGTCTGCGGACGCCTTTTTGCCTGTCCTTAGATACGTGTGCTGCTGGCTCCCTGCAGTCCGTGAGTAACCCCGGTGGGGTGGTTTTTTTCAGGATATTCCTTTCTGCTGTATTCTTATGGGAATGTTTTGTTATGTCTTTCAGGCGGGTTAAAACTTCGGCACTGTGGTTTCTTCCGGCCATCTCCCCTCACTAACTCCCACTTCCCTAGCGGGTTTTTGGGGCATCCCGGGTAGCTCTTTAGCGTTAACCCTTACTGGCCTGTTGTGCCATTCAAATCACCATATGGAGGCTTCTGGGGATAATGGGCCTGGGGTTCCTTCGGGACAAGCCCGGCTATGTGTTGCGTGTGATGTATCCCCCATAAGTGATGATGTCAGGGTATGTGTATCCTGTGCCCAGCAGGTACTTGCGCTGCAGTCTGGACTGTCTGTTACTGGGCCTGGTGGTGCACCCCCTCTGGCCTTACCTACCCCCCCCCCCACGCTTACATCTGACCCCCACCGAGGGGCATACTAGTGGGGATTTAGCTGTACGGGTGGCCAGCATTGAAAAACATCTTGCTGGGTCTGCCCCGCTTAAGGCTTCTGCTAAGAAGCTGCATTTATCACCCGTGGTTTCCCTCTTCCCTGTAGAAGATGAACCCTTACTCACTCTCAGGTCCCTACCCCCTTGAGGAGGTATCTCCTGATACTACTACCCTGCGGGATGGTGAGGACCGGCGCTTGGACCAACTGGCCTGTCACGCCTTTGCCTGTGTGGGGACGGCGCTGCGCCCGGTTTGTGCCTCTGCTATTACGTCTATTGCCATTAAAGGGGTGCTTAAGTGTCTCTTGGACGGGGAATCTGAGGATGCGGGTAGAGAAGAGTATAGATCTCTCCTGCTTTGTAAGGAATTTATTGCATATATTCTTTCTGCCATGGATGATGCCATTAGAATGTGTGGTAGGACTTCTGCCCTGTTGGTGGCTATACGCCGCTCTGTCTGGCTACGTCAGTGGGTAGCTGATAATGCTCTCACTGGTTTCCCTTTCAAGGGCCTGTGCCTCTTTGGTGAGCGCTTGGATTTGTTTGCCAGGGGCGGTAGGTTACCTCAACGTAGGAGGCCGTCCTGGTCCTTTTGGGGGGTGGGTGCCTTTCTCCCTTCCTTCCGTGATTCCAGAACTGGCCGAGGAGTCTCCTTTACTGGGGTCCGCGGAGATCATTGGGGAAGGACAGAGGACGTGGGCGTCCTGGCCTCTCCTGGGGTCCCAAGCCAAAATCCTCACCCAAGCCCCCTCAGGCATGAAGGGGCGCCCTCACCCATCTGGGTGGGAGGACGGCTTCGGCTCTTTGCTCACGTCTGGAGGCTTCACGTCTCAGACCGGTGGATTCAGGAGGTAGTGTCCTCCGGTTACAAGATAGAGTTTGCAACCTGGCCGCCCCCAAGATTAATCAAATCCTGGATGGCTCAAAAACCCCTGTCAGCTCAGGGTCTGTGCCTTGCTGTCCAAAACCTTCTGGAGTTGGGGGTCATCTGCCAGGTGCCTTTGAGGGAAAGGGGCAGAGGCTACTATTCCAATCTTTTCACTGTTCCCAAAAAAGACGGGTCCAAAAAAGCGCCTCAACAAATTTGTCAGATTCAAACACTTTTGTATGGAGACTCGCATGGAGACTGCGCTCAGCTGTCAATTCACTATGCCCGGGCGACTTCAGGACCTCTGTAGACATCAAGGATGCTTACCTTCATGTACCAATCTTTCCAGGTCATCGATTCCTCAGGTTCGCTCTGGAGGATCAGCACTACCAATTTGTAGCCTTGCCTTTCGGTATCACCTCGGCTCCCAGGGTATTCACCAAGGTGCTGGCGGGCGTAATAGCTTTGCTGAGATCTCAGGGCATTCGCATCCTTCCTTACTTGGGTGACATTCTCATCACATCTCATTCCTTCCAGCAGGCCAAGCTGGATACCCAGCTGGTTCTGTCCACACCGGAGTCCTTCGGCTGGGTGATCAACCACCCCAAGTCTTTCCTGTCACTGTCAATGGTGAGGTCCTTTCTGGGCATGACTCTGGAAACATCTCGGGTCAAGATTTTTCTCCCTCAGCAGAAGGTGGAGAGTCTTCAAGGCCAAGCCAGGCTTCTTATGTCTTGCTCTCATCCCTCCATCCGGCAGGGGATGCAGCTGGTGGGCCTGATGGAGTCTTGCTTCGAGGCGGTTCCATACGCTCGGTTTCACATGAGACCTCTTCAACTTCACCTTGTGTCAGTATGGGATCGGGACCCTCAGTCCCTGGATCAGGTGTTTGTTCTGTCCCCTCTGGCCAGACGGTCCCTCTCGTGGTAGTTGGACTCAAGGAACCTGTTGGTTGGCAGATCCTTTCTGGCCCCGTGCTGGGAGACAGTCACCACAGATGCCAGTCTGACAGGTTGGGGGGGGGGGGGCTTCTGGAAATCCCCGAAATTTCAGGGTCAGTGGGGCCCTTGAGAGGCCCACACTCCTATCAACATTCTGGAACTGAGGGCGATAAGGTTGGTTCTCGCCCAATTGACACCACACCTTCGGGGTCGGGCTTTTCAGATCCACTCGGACAACCAGATGGCGGTTGCCTACATCAATCATCAGGGAGGGACCCGGAGCAAGAGGACCCTCAAAGAAGTGTCCCCGATACTGTCTTGGGCGGGGAAGAATGTTCCCTGCATCTCAGCTGTGTACATCCCGGGGGTGGAAAATCTGGAGGCAGACTCCCTCAGCAGGGGGACTTCTCGTCTGGGAGAATGGTCCCTCAGCAGCAGGGTGTTTCACGCCCCGTGGGCCACCGCTGGGGTCAGCCAGATGTGGATCTGTTTGTGTCCCGTCACAATCACAAGCTTCCAGTCTTTGTCTCTCTGTCCCAGAACCCTCTGGCCTTGGCCATGGATGCACTAGCAATGTCTTGGAAGAGCTTTCAGCTTCTCTCTGTGTTCCCTCCTTTTCCTCTGCTGGGCAGGGTGCTGCGCAAGATAGTCCAGGAAGGGGTGCCAACCATTCTGGTGGCCCCCTGTTGGCCAAGAAGAGTGTGGTTCACAGACATCGTGCAGTTGGCAGTAGATCAGTACGCCCTGCCCAAGTTTCCAGACCTGCTCACTCAGGGACAGCTACGCCATCCCAATTTACAAACGCTGGCTTTAACGGCCTGGCTGCTGAAACCTCCATCTTGATGGAAAAGGGGCTGCCTGCCTCTGTTGTTAATACCATGATTCGGGCTAGGAAGAAGTCCTCGTCATCCATCTACTATAGGGTCTGGCATGCTTACATTGACTGGTGTGAGTCTAAGTCTCTTCCCCGTGGGGTGTATTCTAAGCATACAGTACGTCCTGCTCCAATATAATCCTTACACATGGGTAATCCTCCGCCAGAGGGCGCTGTTCACTGCAGACATGCAAAAAACAGGCTCCTCCCAGCCCTTCATATACCCAGGGACCTCCCACAAATCCCCACATTTCTCTGCAGTGCTCACTGCGAAGACATGAAGTATCAACTCTCTCGCAGGTGAGCGGGGCTATTACAGCCTGCGTCCCTGCGGGACTATTCCCACCCGCCCTCTTGCGATACAGATGAGCTACGCTCCACCGCAATCCCCCACCATAGGGTAGGCGGTTTAGGCCGATGGTGAGCCTCCATTAGATGCCCCTCCCGCATTGTTGCCCGTGCCCCTCATAGCGATAATCCCTGGGTGCAGGTCCGCTTCTCCCTCGCTTCCTCCCGTAGCTCGGGGGGAAAAGAAAGGGGGGTATGTGTGGCAGTCCCAGTGTAATGTAACACGTTTAAGGCCGTTGATCTTTTATTTAAACCTGGGTGTCGGTGCCACGCTCCTCACACATAAACCTTCTGGTTGCGCGCGTGTGTGTCTTTTCATTACATAGTGTGCAGCCTGGACGGCAGCATCATTCTCTAATGTGAGAACAATCTCCTTAATTACATTACGTATGTGTGTACTATCCACTACTGTCATTCACGTTGCGCTGGTCAGAGCTTCGCGCTCTTTGGGGGAGGCGGGGACTCGGCATGACGCGTCACAGCCAGATCAGGCCCGACCCTCGAGGTTCGCTTGGCGCCATTTTGACGGTCTTCGCGCGTGCGTGGTTGCGATCCGCCTCCTCCCTTGGTCATGTAAGTGCCCCCCCGGGCGGTTTTTGTTCCTATGATTTTTTATTCGGCTGCGCATGGCACTGACACCCCCCTCCTATCCCATTATGTCTTTCAGATGCCAGGATTTCGGTGGCTTCTCCCGGCCTGACATATATTATTGCAGGTCCTCATAACAAATTCTCCCACATTCCTAGCGGGTCTTGCGGCATCCAGGGTTGCCTATTGCGTAAATCCCTGCAGGCATACTGCTCAGATAATCACCATATGGAGGCATCTCAGAATTATGTACCCGGGGTCCCTCGGGGACATGACCGGCTGTGTACAGTGTGTGGTCAGCCCCATGCTGATGCTGACAGAGCACGGGTCTGCGGACCGTGTGCTGAACAGGCACTGACCCTGCAGTCAGGTTTGCCAGTGGCTGCACCTCCCTTCAGTACACCTGTCTCCCCGGAGTCTCACTCGATCGGGGATGACCAGCAAGTCGTGCCACGCAGGCTGCCTACAACTGAGCCGGTGCTGTCTAGTTTGGCGGAGCGTATGGGCCCTGGAAAGCAGCGGTCCCTGACGCCTCCTGGCTCTCCGGTTACTAGCGAAACCGATGAATCTGCTGCTATGCAGGACCTGGATCCTTCTGATGAAGGTGAGCTGTTCTCCGATTCGGGCTCCTCGGATGGGATGCCCTGGAGCCGTGATGATTCTGGCCCCGGTTCTTGTGGCCTGTGGGACACTGATGAACTACTTATAAAGATCTTTGAGGTTTTGTCAATCTCTCCTCCCGGAGAGGCTCCCAAGCCTAAGAGGGAGAGTTTCCACACAGCGACACCGCGCTTGGAATTTCTGGAACAGGAGCATTTCCAGGCTCTTACATCCAAAGAATAGGATTCGCCTTGTAAACTTAAAGGGGTTCCAGGGGTCTGGGATTGGAAGTACCCTTTTCCCCCTGATGTGGTTAACTTTTTGGTCAGCACCTCCCATGGTGAATGCACCAATTATAGGGGTTACTAACCCCCCCTTCATGGCTGCCCCTCATTATCGTACCCTTCGGGATGCTGGGGACCGGCGCATTGACAGACTGGCTTCCCACGCCTTTTCGTGTGCAGTGACGGCTCTGCGCCCGGTCTGTGCCGCGGCCATCACTGTGGTGGCCGCCAGGACTCTCATTAGAAAACTACTTGATCACCGACCTGAGGACCTCCCCTGGGAGGTATTTAATGCGCTCTCAGACTGTGATGTGTTTGTAAGGTTTATCCTCTCAGCGCTGGATGACACCATTAAGATGTGTGCTAGAACCTCTGCCCTTGTGGTAGCTATCCGCCGCCTGGTCTGGCTGCGACAGTGGGGTGCTGACGATGATACGAAAAAGGCTCTCACTGGCCTTCCTTTCAGAGGACGGCATCTATTTGGGGCCCGTCTGGACCTTTTTGGAAAAAAGGGTAAGGCACCCCTACGCAAAAGGCCGTCTCGGCCTCCTCGGGGCAGGGACACCCCTCCCCCTCCCTACGTTGGTGTCAAACACGAACCTGAGGTGTGCTTCCAACTTTTCGGAGTGGATTTCCATCACGGGGTGGGCAGGCAACGCCCTGGGCCCTCTGGCAGGGCTATGTCCAAATCTGCCAAGACTTCCCAAGCATGAAGGGACGCCCTCGCCCTTCTGGGCGAGGGGACTGCCACAGCACCTGGCTCCTATCTGGGAGTGTATCTTCTCCTTCTGGTGGATCCAGGAGGTAGTTCCCCTGGACACAGGATAGAATTTGCTGGGCGGTCCCTCTCGGAGGTTATCAGGGTGCTTCGAGCCCCTGTTTTCCTCTCAGGAGTTATTGCAGGCCGTACTCGGCCGGCAGGGTCTGGCCTTACTTGCAGGTTGCCCTTAACAGAATGGGGCGATAGCCTCTATGTTAACCTTTCTCTTTCCCTCAAAATGATGAGGCAATTCGGCCAATCTGGGCAATCTGCCAATGATAGGCTGGGCAATTCTACACTCACAGGTAGTCCCTGTATGATATCTCTGTCTTGGGACACAGGCGCCCTGTGTAAGGGGGGCTTCTGGCCTCCTGTGGCGTTCTAGATCCTCTTAGTTCCCCCTCTGTCTTCTGGACACCAAGACCGTTACTAGTCAGTGTTGCAGGACGAACCCTGCGGATTGGGGCCTTGTTTTTGGCCTCTCTTCCTTCCCCAGGCAACTCGCCATGGCGCGGATGGGGATGCCTGTGGGGCGTCTGCACTAGGACCTACCGGGTCGTCTTTCCTTACTCCCCAATCTCTACGTCAGGCCGAGTGGGTTAGTCGGCCGGCGGTGTCCCCTGGGAGTTACTGGATGGGTGCTCAGTCACCTCAATCCCTCACGGTCCCTTATCCGCTTCTCCATTCCTTGGATTCGGTTCAGGCTTGAGCCTTCTTCCTTGGCAACAAGTGGACTCCTGGTTACGGGGGCTCTGTCCCCCTTTGCTGACATCTTAATTTCACCAGGCAGGATTGCAGCTGGTGGGCTGTTGGTGGCGTATCAGATGATGTCCCTTATATACAGAGCCTTTGGGCTCTTCGGCACAGTAGGTTATTGACCCTAGATGGGGTTCCAGCACCCCGGGAGCTAGGTCTGTGCTCATTCCCCTTCGATACGGTGGTTCCTCTGGAGCTGGTTATATTCAAGGACCCTGTCAGGGGGCACCCCCTTCTTTACTTGCATCTTCCTGTGAATGGTCACCTTGGGTACCAAGTCACGCAGGTTGGCAGGAAGGGGAATTTCTTCTAAAACCCCCCGTGGTTCCTAGGTAGGGTCCCTTAGAGGGTCCATCTTACCTAATGGCTTGTTAAAACAATGAGCCTTCAGTTGACTCTATAACTGCTGGACTTCTCCTCTTCAGGACCTGTCTATTTGGGGACTCTTGGCCTGTTGGAAGACAATGGCCTGTTTTATTATTGGTCTGGAGCTTGAAGCAGGATGATTCTCCTGGAAGGTTCCCGATCCTGATCTGGGTGGGGGTCTACGCCCCCTGCTCCTCAGTGGTGTTCGCTCCAATGGATGTCTTTCAGTGGCAGGTTGTGCTATCCTGTTGTCCCTCTGAGAGCCAACTAGGGTGGCTCTGTTGGGTTTCGCTTATATCACGGGGGCCCTGCCCTTGTTTTTACTGCCCCAGAATATTTTGACTCTGGTCATGGGGGCTTCGTAAATTTATATCTACACTTTCTAGCCTACGACCACACCACCCTGAAGGCGCCCGATCTCGTCTGATCTCGGAGGCTGAGCAGGGTCAGGCCTGGTCAGTACTTGGATGGGAGACCGCCTGGGAATACCAGGTGCTGTAGGCATTAACTTCATTCACCCTGCTATGTGGGGTTCCGCGCACGGTTGTGCTGATAAAGAGACCCGTGAGATTGATGGCCCCTGGGTGGCCTAGTGAACTGTGGTTCGCAGATGCCTCTGCTGAGGTCAGCGGACCTGTACGCTCTCTTAGGAGTGCGGTTCTACCCTTGTCAGGCTCCTTCTTATGTCGTTCCAATCTACAGACTCTAGTCTGGGGCTTGACAGCTGCTTCATTCACCCCTTGGAGACGGGCTTATCTTCTGGGTGATTTGGTATATGGGGGGCTAGGAGCAAGCTTCCTTGGCTTCTGCTTCCTCCGTCTATTGGGGGTTATGGTGTACCCCTATTGATTGGCATGAGTCTTGGACTCTCCCCTGTTGGACGTTCTCGGTTCCCAGGGTTCTTGAGTTGTTACAGCATAGGTTGGGGTTGGCTCCCCATCTAGGTACTCTGAAGGTTCAGGTTCTGTCCTGTCTGCCTTCCTGTAGAAGTCTGGTTCTGTTTTCCTTGTTAGGAGTTCTCTTGGGGATTGCTCAGGGGCATCTCCCTAGTAGTTCTATGGTCCGTGTTGGGATCAATTTCCATTCTGTTTTCCCTGTGGATTGTTCCCTTGGGACTTATCCTGGATGCTGTCTGAGCTGTGTTGTAGTTCAAGTAGCCCCTCCGGGGGCTGTTGCTTCAGTCAGACGCGTGCCTGAGAAGGTGGTGCTGATTACTTAGCCCTCGTTCATTATATGTATATATATACATACACACCATGATGTGGTGGTATTCCGCCTTACGCCGGACCATTTTGTCCAAGGTGGTGTTTTGATCATTATTTAAGTCCTTTAGTCTGCCTATGGGCCTTATTCTTAATAATGCTGAAGTAAGGGGTCTACATCCCCTCAACAGGTGTTGAAATGTTCCTGTTTTTTTCTTGTCCCTTAGCGGAACTGATGCCCTTTGGGGTCTGTGGGCGCCTGATCTCGTTTGCTTCCAGGGCCTATGCGCCCTTTGGACTGATCTTACTTGGATGGTTTGCCTTCCGGGTCCTGAGTAAAGGTTTCGGCTTCTTGCTGATCCTTGTTAGTGAAGGGGTCTGTATCCCCGCCTGTCTTGCGGGAGACCAGTTTGTATTTCCCTGTTGGGGAGAGTTCTAAGTTTTACAAGGCTTCCGGTGCCTTTGGGCTGGTTAGGCCGTTACACTGGCCTATTCCTTCAAGGGGGAAGAATCTCCCTCCCTCTCTCTCTCTCTCTTTATCCCGTTCTCTTGGCGTTTGGGTACCTTTGGCCCTTCAGCACCAGGTTTTCTGTTGAATAAGTTGCTAGACCGCTGCTTGTTTCTGTTCAATACCCTTTCAAAGGTTTTGTTATGGGATTGACGTTAGAGCCTTTGCTCATGTCGTACTTGGTAGCAAAGTTTGCAGGTGACAGCGCCTCTACTGTCTGCTGTGCTTTTTTGTTGGGGATCCCACCCTACTTTATGGACACTGCTATTGGGATGTCCCATGTGTAAGGATTATATTGGAGCAGGACGTACTGTATGCTTAGAATAATACAATTCTGTGAAATACTCACCTGTAGAATTGGTATTATACGCATACAGTACGTCCTGCTCCACCCCACCCTGGTTTTACATTTTTGGATCCCCTGTATGGTGATTTTTTATCATTACTATTGTTACCAGTTGGTGGTTGGTTTGTCCCGGCTTCTTTTCTCACTACTTTTCAATACTGGGGATTTGTGGGAGGTCCCTGGGTATATGAAGGGCTGGGAGGAGTCTGTTTTTTGCATGTCTGCAGTGAACAGCGCCCTCTGGCGGAGGATTACCCATGTGTAAGGATTATATTGGAGCAGGACGTACTGTATGCGTATAATACCAATTCTACAGGTGAGTATTTCACAGAATTGTATTTTTCTATCCCTAGGATTCTGGAATTTCTGCAACATGGTTTGGATTTGGGTCTTCAACTTAGTACCCTCAAAGGTCTTGTTTCTGCCTTTCTGGCCATTTTCTTCCAAAGATCCTTTGCTCAACATCGTCTGGTCAAGACTTTCTTCCAGGGGGTTACTCACATGCGTCCTCCATGTAAGCCTATGTTACCAGTCTGGGATTTGAACTTGGTTTTTTCTGCCTTGCAGGGGTCTCCCTTTGAGCCTTTGCGTGAGGCCCCTTTGTCCATTTTGACGCTTAAGGTAGTCTTTTTGGTGGCTATCACTTCTGTTAGGCGTGTTTGAGTTGGCGGCGCTTTCCATCAAACCTCCTTACTTTGAGAGACACCAGGACAAGGTGGTGTTTCGTTTTAAGCCAGATTTTCTGCCTAAGGTTGTGTCTGCTTTTCATCTCAATCAGGACATTGTTTTGCCTTCTCTGTGGCCTAATCCTAGTAACCCTAAGGAGCGGGTTTTACACTCTCTGGATCTGGTCAGGACTCTGAAGTTCTATTTGGTTGCTACTGAATCCTTCAGGAAGACTGATGCTCTTTTTGTGCTCCCGTCTGGACCTAAGAAGGGTCTGGCTCCAGCTAAGTCCACTATCAGCAAGTGGATCCGTCAGGCTGTGGTACAGGCCTATTCTGCTAAGGGGAAGGAGCCTCCCTTCCGCCTTACTGCTATTGGTGCCTCTTGGGCTTTTCAGCACCAAGCTTCTGTTGAACAAGTTTGCAAGGCCGCTACTTGGTCTTCTGTTCATACTTTTTCTAAGTTTTACAAGGTTGATGTTAGGGTCTCAGCTGATGCTGCTTTTGATCGCAAAGTTCTGCAGGCGGCAGTGGTTTAAACTGCCCGCTGTTACTTTTTGGGGATCCCACGCTACCTTTACGGACACTGCTATTGGATGTCCCATGTGTAAGGAATATTCTGGAACAGGACGTGCTGTATACTTAAAACAATACAATTCTGTGATTACTCACCTGTAGAATTGTTATTATATGTATACAGCACGTCCTGTTCCATCCTACCCTTGTTATCATTATTCTTAGTTACCTCTGTATGGTGATTGTTCATATGTTCATTTTTGAATTCCTGTTATTATTGTTCTCCCGGCTTCTTGTTAACTGCTTGTCAATACTGGGGAATTTGTGGGAGGTCCCTGAGTTATATAGGGCCGGGAGGAGCCACAAGCTGTTTTCTGCAGTCCAGCGCCATCTTGTGGATGTATTACCCATGTGTAAGGAATATTCTGGAACAGGACGTGCTGTATACATATAATACCAATTCTACAGGTGAGTAATCACAGAATTGTATTTTTCACCTTCGTGGCCCTATTCATATTGGGGCATTTTTTGTGAATTGCGGGGCGATCGCCAGTGAAATTGCCCCATAGTAGCCTATGGGCCTTTTAACATGTGCAATTGCAAATTGTACCATTCTGAATATTAACCAGGATGGAAAATTGATTATTTGAGCTAAATGTGGATTTAAACCAAAATAATTGATGTAAAATCAATGTGTTTCAGTTTTACATTAGTTGGGGGTCGTAATTGCTCGCGTAACTTTTGTTATAATTTTGTTTGTGTCTAGTTCCTAGAAGAAATATCATCTACTGAAAGTAAGGAACCTAGTGGTATGAGTGAATCTGTGATTCTAAAAGAAGGGTGAGCTCTTTTTCGCTAGCAATCCTGTGTTATTGAATCAGTGTGACGGTGTTTATATAGTCAAAATGTTGAATTCATGCATCATATCATCAGTTGGTCAGTCTGTAAATATTTCTTTCTTGTCCGTCAAGGGGGCCCGTTTTCTTTCATTTTTCTATATCTGCATCTTGAGCCACCTCCAGTCAGGAGACAGTTGCTGCAGCAAAGAAAAAAGTACTCTGCATTTATTCTGGGATGTGGGGGTGGTCTCTGTTTCAGTTAGTGTTGTATAGAGATAAACATGATGCATTCAATCGCTTTACATCTGTGCATATGTGCAGGTAAAGCATATTTCCCTGCTACTGTAGAACAAAGCTGGGCCAGTGAAGGTGTCATCTTGGCATTATGGATTTGTTCTTAAAGAGGAACAAAACCCATCAGGTATTTATAAGATTCCAGGGCCAGCCACTGGCTTTGCCCTGCAGGCATCCCGAGTTCCACTCTGTGCGAAACTCCCCAGGGCGCAAGTAAAAGCTCACCTTACTACATTCGAACAGCACAGGCTCTCATCTAAGGAGAGACGCCTGCCATACGTAATTTGGCAGGCGGCTCTCATTGATTTGAAAGGGGAGCAGCGTGCTCCCGTCCCAGGTGTTCAGATAGGCTGGGGCAGGAGCACGTACAAGGCAGGGCATGCGGCAGCACACGCTCCCCATTGAAGTCTACGGGAGCCATTTGCTGAGGAAGTTATACACGGCAAACGGCTCTCATTGGCTCTATTGGGTTATAGAAGAAATAAGTTGTTTAAGACTTTCTGGGGGATTTCACAGATCAGAGCATCACAATTCGGGGTGCTGCTGGGGAACAGAACAAAACCTGGGAATGTCAAATTCATAGGTTTTGTTCTGCTTTATAGCACAGTGCCTTAATCAAGGTCGTCCACACCAGGTTTCAATACACCCATGATGGGGCGTGGGATTTTCGTGTTTTTGCTTCTAAGAGCTATTCCAGTGGGTTTGAGGATTGCCATGGGATTGAGCCAAGGCATTTAAACCAAAACAACCCTGATAATAAACTTTCTATATTTGGATAGTGCATCCATGTTATCCAGATTGCTGCAAAAAAACATGACTCCCCTTTTTTCTAAGTATGTCACACACCTCGCTTCAAGACATTCATTACATGTGGGTATACTGACCTGTAGATGGCGATCTTGCAGAGATGTCAATAAAAAAAGGTAAGACTCTCCCGGCCCATAAATACCTGGGACCTCCCACTCATTCCCCAGTCAGAAGATGGATGTCTCCTCCTTGCAGGTAGCCGGGATGACTCCCGGCCCTCTATTGTTCTATTCCTGCCCGGATTCTTTTATTTATATTACTTGCCTCCCAGCCTAGGCTGCTGGTCCGGGATATGGTAGATGGCACCCTAGGTGCTCAGGAGCCGTGAGACCCCATAACAAGGGGTAGGCGGCTAACAGGGTGGTAAATTGCCTCAACGCAAGAGGCCTCGTCGCTCCTTTCGGGGTGCGGGTTCCTTTAGTCCCTCCTTTCGGGGAGTCAGAGCGGGCAGAAGGGTTTCCTTTCCCGCTACCAGGGGTGCAGGTTGGACCCGGGGGAGGGGCCGTGGCCATCCCGGTCAGTCCTGGGGCGCCAAGCCCAAGCCTGCTGGTAAGCCCGCTCAGCAATGAGGGGCTGCCCTCACCCGTGCGGGTGGGGGGGACAATTGCGGCACTTCTCCCTGGTTTAGGACCAGGAGGTTCCGGACAGATGGATCCAGGAGGTGGTGTCATCCGGTTACAAACTGGAGTTCGAGTCTCGCCCTCCTTCACGTTTTTTTCCGGTCTCGGGTGCCCACCGATCCTTTGGCCGCGCAGGGGCTCCTGGCGTCGGTAAGGAATCTTCTCGAAATGGCGTTCATCTGGCCGGTGCCGCACTTAGAGGTGGGCCTCGGTTTTTATTCCAATCTTTTCACAGTCCCCAAGAAGGACGGGTCAGTTCGCCCCGTCCTGGATCTGAAGTTCCTCAACAGGTTCATCCGTACTCAGAAGTTTCGCATGGAAACTCTGCGCTCGGCCGTCGGTTCTCTTCGGCAGGGGGACTTCATGACTTCCATAGACATCAAGGATGCTTACCTTCATGTTCCTATCTGCCAGGCTCATCAGCGCTTTCTTCGGTTCGTGATGAAGGATCGGCATTTTCAATTCGTGGCACTTCCGTTGGCCTTACCTCAGCTCCAAGAGTGTTCACCAAGGTGCTGGCAGGGGTGATGGCCATTCTCAGATCTCGGGGCATTCGTGTCGTACCTTATCTGGACGACCTTCTCATCATGGCTCCGTCCCTCATTCAATCGGAGACCGACACCAGGATGGTGGTCTCCACGCTGGAAAGCTTCAGTTGGGTGATCAACTTTCCCAAGTCCTCCCTCACTCCGGCCAGGGTGGTGTCCTTTCTGGGAATGCGGTTGGATTCTTGTCAGCACAGGGTGTTTCTGCCTCAGTTCTAAATTTGTCTGATTCGGGAGTTGGCTCGGGTCCTTCTTTCCAAGCCTCGGACGTCCATCCGTCTGAGGATGAGGCTGGTAGGGTTGATGGTTGCCTCGTTCGAGGCAGTTCCTTTGACAAGGAGAATGACAAGGAGAGGGTTTTGAATTGTTTGGATTTAGTACGCTGTGTTAAGTACTATTTGATTATTACGTCTCCTTTTCGTAAAACTGATGCCTTTTTTGTTGTGCCATGTGGGCCTAGGAAGGGTTTGGCTCCGGCCAAATCTTCCATTAGCAAATGGATACGTCAGGCCGTTATTGGGGCCTATTCTGCTAAGGGGAAAGTTCCCCCTTTTCGTATCACTGCTCATTCTACTCGCGCTGTTGGAGCGTCTTGGGCTTTTCAGCACCAAGCTTCTGTTGAACAAGTTTGTAAGGCTGCTACTCGGTCTTCTGTTCATACTTTTTCTAAGTTTTACAAGGTTGATGTGCGGGCCTCAGCGGATGCTGTGTTTGGCCGCAAAGTTCTGCAGACTGCAGTCATTTAAGTTATGCTTCATTTTGCCTTCGGATACCCATCCCTTGGGGTATTTCTTTGTGTACCCTGTGCGCAACAGTCCATTACGCGGCAGTCCGGATCTCAGGCAGACGTCTGGTTCTGCTCCGCCAGTCTCCTCTCTGTCTCCCCCTCGCTTGACACGTACCCCATGTGATGTGGTCATTGGCGGGGAGTCGCAATCTGAGGTGTGTGCCAGATTGGCCAATCTTGAAAAATTGTTTTCCAGTGCCGTTGCTAAAAAGGCCACGGCAAAGCAAAAACATTTGTTTACAGCCACGCAGGCCTCTGATATGGAGGAGTTTGACTTCCTGGATTGGTCTGATTGTCCCCCGCGTGAGGAAGGGGAGCTGTATGAGGGCTGCGATGACCAGCAGATTGTGGGTGCTGATACCGAGCAGGGCCAGGGGGATTCCTTGGATACCTCTAGGGTCCTGGCTCATATGTTTGAGGTCCTGGCTATTTCTCCCCCCGAGGCGGCTCCACCGCTGAAGGGGGAGTTCTTTGAGGTGACCAAGCCGCGCTTGGAATTTCCTTATCAAATGCATTTTGATGGTATCATTCTCAAGGAATGGGAGAGGCCGACTAGGCTTCCGGGTGTCCCCCGGGTTGGGATAAAAAATATCCCTTTCCGGTGGACACGGTGAAGCACTGGTCGCCCCCCCCCCCTTCCGAATTGGATGTTCCTGTTTTGGGGTTGTCCAGTTCCTCAATCCTGCATTCTCCGGAGTGCACTACCCTCAAGGATGGTGAGGATAAACGCATTGACCAGATGGCTTGTCATGGTTTTGCCAGTGTTGGGTCGGCCTTGCGGCCGGTTTGTGCTTCAGCGCTTTTATTGGTAGCTGCCAGGTCGGTTGTTAGAGGACTGTTGACCTCTTCCGGGCTTGACCCGGCTAGTGAGGAGTTTGCCGACCTTAAGCGCTGTGAGTTATTTTTGTCCTTTGTGCTGTCCGCCTTGGACTACACATTGTTGATGTGTAGCAGAGCTTCGGCCTTGCTTGTGGCTATCCGGCGGTCGGTTTGGTTACGCCAGTGGGCGGCTGATTTTGTGTCCAAAAAGTCGCTTACGGCCCTTCCCTTTGTGGGGTTGCGGCTCTTTGGAGAGAGATTGGATTCGGTGGCAAAGGGAAGTAAGTTACCTCAGCGTAAGAAGCAGCATCGCCCCTTTCGGGGGCGGCTTCCTTCTCTCAGTCCTTTCGTGGGGCTAGAGTTGGCAGGGGTTCGGCTTTCCCCTCATCCAGAGGTGATTCCTGGCCTAGGGGCAGAGGTCGGGCCCGTCCAGGACACAGTTGGGGCGCTGCCAAGCCGGCTCAGCAATGAGGCGGTGCCCTCACCCTTGCGGGTGGGGGGACGGCTGCAACTCTTCCCCCGGGTCTGGGTCCAAGAGGTCTCGGACAGGTGGATTCAGAAAGTGGTGTCTTCCAGTTACAAGCTGGAGTTCGAGTTCCGGCCCCCTCCCAGATTCTTCAGTTCTCGGGTGCCGTCAGATCCCAGGGGCTTCAGGCGGCAGTAGCAAGTCTCTTAGACATGGCTGTCATCCGTCCGGTGCCTCCCTCAGACCGGGGCCTGGGCTTCTATTCCAATTTGTTCACGGTGCCCAAGAAGGACGGATCCGTTCGTCCCATTCTGGATCTGAAGTTGCTCAACAGGTTCGTTCTTCCCCGGAAGTTCCGTATGGAAACTCTGCGCTCAGCCATCCACTCTTTTCGTCAGGGGGACTTCATGACGTCCATAGACATCAAGAATGCTTACCTGCATATTCCAATTTTCCGGCACACCAGAGATTTCTCAGGTTTGTCGTGGAAAATCGACATTTTCAGTTTGTGGCTCTTCCGTTTGGCCTTACCTCGGCTCCAAGGGTTTTTACCAAGGTGTTGGCAGGAGTGATGGTCATCCTCAGAGCCAGGGGTATCCGCATCGTGCCTTATCTGGTCGATCTTCTCATCATGGCGTCTTCCCTCAGTCAGGCGCAGCTGGATACCAGGACCGTGGTGTCCACTCTGGAGAGTTTCGGTTGGGTGATCAACTATCCCAAGTCTTACCTCTCTCCCTCCAGGGTGGTGGAGTTCCTTAGTACGCTGAAAGGGCATGTTTCTGCCCTGGCGGTTTTCTTTCAAAAGTCTTTTGCTCTTCATCCTCTGGTTAAGACCTTTTTCCAGGGGGTTACGCATGTGCGGCCTCCTAGGAAGCCTTTGCTCTCAGTTTGGGATTTGAATTTGGTTCTTTCTGCCTTGCAGGGTCCTCCTTTTGAACCTTTGCAGGATATTGCACTTTCTACGCTTACTCAGAAGGTTGTTTTTCTGGTTGCCATCACTTCTGTTCGGCATGTTTCGGAGTTGGCAGCCTTGTCCATTAAGGCCCCTTACTTTGAGAGGCATCAGGACAAGGTTGTTTTCCTCTTCAAGCCAGATTTCCTTCCTAAGGTGGTCTCTGCTTTTCATCTTAATCAGGACATTGTTCTACCCTCCTTGTGTCCTAAGCCTAGCAATGACAAGGAGAGGGTTTTACATTCTTTGGATGTGGTTCGCTGTGTGAAGTACTATTTGGTGCCTACTTCCCCTTTTCATAGGACTGACGCCCTTTTTGTGGTAAAGGTTTGGCTCCCGCCAAGTCTTCCATTAGTAAATGGATTCGCCAGGCCATTGTTGGGGCCTATTCTGCTAAGGGGAAGATTCCCCCTCTTCGTGTTACTGCTCATTCTACTCGTGCTGTTGGGGCGTCCTGGGCCTTCCAGCACCAGGCCTCTGTTGAGCAAGTTTGTAAGGCTGCTACTTGGTCTTCGGTTCACACTTTTTCCAAGTTTTACAAGGTTGATGTGCGGGCCTCAACGGATGCTGTTTTTGGCCGCAAGGTTCTGCAAGCTGCAGTGCTTTAAGTTTGTGCCTTGTTGCCTTGTTTTTTTTTTTTGATCCCTGCCCTTTATGGACACTGCTATTGGATGTCCCACATGTAATGAATGTCTTGAAGCGGGGTGTGTGACATACTTAGAATAATACCAATTTGTGAATACTCACCTGTAAAATGGGTATTATAAGTATGTCACACACCCCGCTTCACCCTGCCCTTTTGTATTCTGGATCCTTTATATGGTGAACCTTTGTTAGTTTTAATTGGCTTTCCTGGTCCCTGTACCTTACTGCTATCTTTATACTGGGGAATGAGTGGGAGGTCCCAGGTATTTATGGGCCGGGAGGGTCTTACCTTTTTTTATTGACATCTCTGCAAGATCGCCATCTACAGGTCAGTATACCCACATGTAATGAATGTCTTGAAGCGGGGTGTGTGACATACTTATAATACCCATTTTACAGGTGAGTATTCACAAAATGGTATTTTTATTGTCTTGAAAAAAAACAATTTTTTGGGTGATAATGGCGGACCCTGGGGGAATAGTGGCCAGCAGAGCTCAGATTAGGCCCAGAGCGAGCAGCATGGCTCGGTTAACACCGCTAATTGCAAGCAGTTGTAAGGGGTGCGCCCCCTCAATGGGCCAGCACTGTCAGAGCAAGCGGGAATGTGCCGGACACTATTCGCCAAGGGGCCACCATTATCGTCCCCAAAAGTTAATTTTTTCAACACCATAAAAAAGTGAGCCTTTTTTTCTTTTTTTTGCAGCACTGGATAGCACAACAGAAAGTTTTTAATATCGCGGTGTGCTCTGTCTGTATGAAGCACATCTATAACCTCGCTCCCTGTACATTTGCCCCCATCTCCTCCGTGTGTGATGCTTCTGAGGCAAGATGGCAGCCCACCGTATCCTTAAGTCCTGAACAGAGTTGCAGCCCAGTGGGGGAAAGAATAATAAGTAAGCGACTAAAAACTTAAAGTATATTACATTTTAGATGCTGGGGAATAGTTTAAGGGCTTGGGCTTTTCATTAAATGATGCTGAAAGTCCGGTTTAAGTATCTGGCATACTCAAATACTTACCCCCTGATTTCCCCCATCCAGACCCCAGTCTCCCCATCTGACCATTTTATTTAATGAGCAACCACCCGAGTACAGAATCCCCTGTACTGCACAGGGCAGCAGTAGCATGGAGGGGTGAAAAGAACCTAGGAGCACATTGCTTCTCCAGGTAGAAGTCGGGAAATATAAAATATTGAGCAAAAACGATTGACTCCTGTCCTTTTGCAACCCCATGGCTGATAGAGTCTCTGGAACTACCAGCCCCCGGGGATTGGGCTGAAAGGAGACTTTTCGCCATTAGCAGAGAGCTGTCCATCTAATTAAACAGTTAGATTGGTGACACATGTGTGGTGAGAGTCAGGGGGCCCAATCGTCACATTTGCTCTATAGTCCTTGGTCTGAACACCCATGATACAGTAGAATGTACTACTACTGCATTCACTGATTTCCTTTTTTCTTGGCCTAAGAGAGCTTTTGATTTTTGTTTCCCTGGCTTTTGCCTCAGCAGTCTTTTGGACATTATAGGTTTCCTCCTAGAATACGGCATGTTTTAGCCAGATGCCCTTTCTCTCATTCTTAGAACTGTTTGCCACAAACTGAGACACTTATACTGCTGTATCTTGGAATGGGTGATGTGCTGCCTGTCTCCTGATTGGAGGCGTATTAAGACCTACGTGAATATGAACCAACTGGCCTCCTGCAGGAAAGGGTTTTTACGGTAATTGGTAAAATGCAATTTTTTTCAACAGAGAAATGTATAAACGTCGGACCCACAAGTTTAGGAAACGCTGGTTTTCATTAACAAGCCGAGAATTTTCATATCACAAGAATAAAGGTAAGCAAATGAAACAATTGTACTCTTTTCTCTCCTAGGTAGTCTTGTACTCGGATACCTCTCAAATTCTGGGAACCAGTCCCGGGGCTAGCACTGCACCCCAGATTTCCTTAGGTACCCGGCCAGTGCTCTCTGTTTGTCAGTGCCTATGCACACCCAGTGAATGAATTGAGAGTGCACTGACTGGCGTGAGGGGCAGCAGGAACGCACAAGGACCTTAACCAACCTGAAGCTTCTGTGGGGGAGAAAAGGAGAGGTGTTTTTTTTTTTTTTTTTTTTTACTTGTAGTTTAGTCTCTTTAATAGAAACATAGAAGGTTGACGGCAGAAGGAGACCATACGGTCCATCTAGTCTGCCCTTATGTGTATACTGTATGTACTGCTTATCCCAGGCATGTTTACATTCAGTGACTGTTGATTTTTCAACTACCTCTGCTGGAAGTTTGTTCCAAGCATCTACTACTCTTTCTGTAAAATAATATTTTCTAACATTGCTCCTGATCTTCCCTCCAACTAGCTTCAGGTTGTCCCCCCTTGTTCTATCATTAAGCTTCTTCTTAAAAACACTTCCCTCCTGAACCTTATTCAATCCTTTCACATATTTAAAGGTCTCAATCATGTCCCCCCCTCTCCCTTCTTTCCTCCAGACTGTACAAAGTAAGTTCTTTAAGTCTCTCCTGATAAGTTTTAAGTTTAAGTCCTTCCACCATTTTCGTTGCCCGCCTTTGGACACGTTCTATTTGAATAATGTATTTTTGCAGGTAAGGTCTCCAGAACTGCACACAGTAGTCTAGCTGTGGCCTTACCAGGGCTCTATACAGCGGCATCACAACCTCCCTCTTCCTACTGGTGATGCCTCGAGCTATGCAGCCGAGCGTCCTGCTTGCTTTTCCCACTGCCTGGCTACACTGTCCATTCATCTTTTCTTTTACTGAAATAACCATGCTGCAGCCGGGCTCGCTGATTTGGCAGCACCAGGACTGTGGCCCCTGTTAGAAAAGTACAGGACTTCCAGCAAAAGAAAAGAGAGCCAGCATGGACCAGATTAATATCACTTTTAATATCTGTTGCTGGGGAGGGGACGGGAGTTATTGAGTGGGAAGGAATTGATATAGGACCACTAACATTTATGTAAAATCTTTCCAGTTTCCAGGTCCCAGCACCATAAACATGCAATTCAACCTTACACTGTCTCATTAAATGTTGTAGAATATTCCATGAAGCCATCCTACATTACATTTATTCTAAGTGTGCCATACACTCCACTTCGATCTTCATGACATCTGGGTAATCTCCAGTAGAGGGCGAACTTCTGCAGAGATGAATATGCAAATAAAGAAAGCCCCTCCCGGTCCATATATACCTGGCACCTCCCACCAATTCCCCAGTTCCTTCTCTGCAGGGAAGGCGACAAGACAGAAGATGAAGACTTCTTTACTTACAGGTAATCCGGGCCTGCGCCCGGTCGTTTATTGTCCCTATTGCTGGACCCTTTCTAAATTGCCCCTATTTGAGCCTCCCAGCTTAGGCTGCGGGTCCTGGTGAAGGTAGGCAGCACCCTATGGGTGCGGAAGGAGCATTGCTCCACCGTGAGACCTCACTATGGGGTAGGCGGTTACCCAGGTTTTGGTGATCCTGGTGTGGGATGCCCCGTCCCTCTATGCTTATGGCCGGATTCTGGCAGGGTTCCCCCCCTTGTGGGTCCCTTACTCCCCTCCGGGGGGGGGGGGGGGTTGCCTGGCCGTTATTTCGGTTTCCTTCTCCTATGCCCCTGTGTGTGTGGGTGTGTGAGTTTCACTGTGTGTGTGTTGACTGACAGGATGGTTTCACTTCCGAGACCATATCTGGTGCCTTTGATTTAACCTGGGGAGCTTCTCCCCCTCAGGCTGTGTTCAGGGAGGGGGCGGGGCCGGGCTCTCGGCACGGCCGCGGTAGCCCCGCCCCCTTCTTTGGCGCGATTCTGTGGCTCAATCCTTGGGATCCGCTTTGCTGGGAGGGGGGCGTGGCCTGGCGAACGTGCGTTCTGCGCTGGCCCGCCCTCCCCCTTCTCTTCCTGTCTTTCTGCGTGAGGCACTTCTCGGGGGCCATTTTGGTTTGCTGAGCTGCGCTCCTGGTGGTAAGGGCCGGATGGCCACTTCCTTAGCTTATGTGGGGGCCCCTCTCTAGCGGGGGGCCCCCACTGATTTGCGGGCATGTGTGCGTGTGTCTATTTGTTTTTGGTTATCGCATGTGTGGAGCTGGGATATATAGATATATATTATATATATAATTACCGTATTTTCGCCCTATAAGACGCACTTATTTTTCCCCAAAAGTGGGGGAAAAATGTCCGTGCGCCTTATCGGGCGAATGTAAAAAAAAAAAAAAAAAAAAAACTCACCCGTCCCCGGCGCTCCCGCGTTGTCTGCCACACTGCGAGAGGCCAGAGGAGTGGCGGGGGCTCTGTCCCGGCCCCGCCGCTGCGATCGCTGTCTTTTCAGGCAGCGATGACGGCGGCGGGGGCAGAGACAGAGCCCCTGCCGCTCCTCCATCTGCTGCCTCTTCCGGGCTCAGAACATGCGAGCACGAAGGTCCGGGCAGTGGGTGGGCGTGCCCTGCAACGGTGCAGGCCACGCCCACCCGCTGCCCGGACCTTCGTGCTCGCATGTGCACAGGAAGCAGATGGAGGAGCAGCAGGGGCTCTGTCTCTGGCCCCGCCGCTGTCATCGCTGCCCGAAAAGGCAGCGGCGGGGCCGGGACAGAGCCAGCTCGTGAACCGGGTGGGCGTGGCCTGCGCCGATGCTGCGGCGCAGGCCACGCCCACCCCATTCACGGAGCCGGCCGCTCAGCGCAGCGGTGTCAGCGGACAGGTGAGTTTAACTTTTTTTTTTTTTTTTTTACATGGCGCCTGCCTATACTAATGGGGGGAGGCGGGTGGGAATGGGGGGAGAGGGGCCACACTGCCTATGGGAATGGGGGGGAGAGGGGCCACACTGCCTATGGGAATGGGGGGAGAGGGGCCACACAGCCTATACTAATGGGGGGAGGGGGATGCCACACTGCCTATGGGAATGGGGGAGGGGGATGCCACACAGCCTATACTAATGGGGGGGGGGATGCCACACAGCCTATGGCAATGGGGAGAGGGGGATGCCACACAGCCTATGGGAATTGGGGGAGAGGGATGCCACACAGCCTATGGGAATGGGGAGAGGGGGATGCCACATAGCCTATGGGAATGGGGGGAGAGGGATGCCACACAGCCTATGGGAATGGGGAGAGGGGGATGCCACACAGCCTATGGGAATGGGGAGAGAGGGATGCCACACAGCCTATACTAATGGGGGGAGGGGGATGCCACACAGCCTATGGGAATGGCTAGAGAGGGATGCCACACAGCCTATTCTAATGGGGGGAGGGGGATGCCACACAGCCTATGGGAATGGGGAGAGGGGGATGCCACACAGCCTATGGGAATGGGGAGAGAGGGATGCCACACAGCCTATTCTAATGGGGGGAGGGGGATGCCACACAGCATATGGGAATGGGGAGAGGGGGATGCCACACAGCCTATGGGAATGGGGAGAGAGGGATGCCACACAGCCTATACTAATGGGGGGAGGGGGGATGCCACACAGCCTATGGGAATGGGGAGAGGGGGATGCCACACAGCCTATACTAATGGGGGGAGGGGGATGCCACACAGCCTATACTAATGGGGGGAGGGGATGCCACGCAGCCTATGCTAATGGGGGGAGGGGGATGCCACACTGCCTATGGGAATGGGGAGAGAGGTATGCCACACTGCCTATACTAATGGGGGAGGGGGGATGCCACACAGCCAATGGGAATGGGGGGAGTGGTGGATGCCACACAGCCTATGGGAATGGGGGAAGAGGGATGCCACACAGCCTATACTAATGGGGGGAGAGGGGGATGCCACACAGCCTATACTAATGGGGGGAGAGGGGGATGCCACACAGCCAATGGGTATATGGGGAATGGGAGGGGGGGATGCCACACTGTCTATGGAATGGGGGCATCCCACACGGCCTATGGGAATGGGATAGGGGAATGCCACACTGTAATGGTGCGTTTTTGGTTTAAAATATTTTTTTTCTTATTTTCTTCCCCCAAATCCTAGGTGCGTCTTATAGGGCGAAAATACGGTATGTATGTGTTATCTCCTTATATATATATGGGGGATTGCACTTATGATGCCTGTTTGTGTGTTACAGATTGCATTGTATTTGTGCATATTAAGGGGTTCCTCCTGGTCCTGGGGTCCCTAGTGTAAAATTGATCACCTCAAATCCTCCCACCGGGACTTTTAAGGGGCATCCCGGGTTGCTTAAACGTAAATTCCCTGCGGTCTTGCGACTGACTACAAAAATCACCATATCGAGGCTCCGCAGGATACTGGGCTCGGGCTCCCTCTGGGACAATCCGGGCCATGTGTGGGGTGTGGGGTATCCCTCACGGGGGAGAATGTGCTGATCTGTATACCATGCGCACAAAAGGCCATAACGCGGCAGTCTGGTACCCAGCCTTCTGGGTCGGCTCCTCCCGCTTCATCGCCTTCCCCTCCCCGCCTTATCCGTACTGCAAGTGACATTGGTGCCAGCGGGGAGTCGCACTCTGATGTTTGGGCTAGGTTGGCCAGCATCGAGAAATTTATTGCTAGCACGGTGGGCAAGAAGGCCCAGGCTAAAATTAGACATTTGTCGTCGGCCCAGCCCTTGTGGGATGTTGACGACGATTCCATTGATTTGTCAGATTATTCCCCATTAGAGGAGGGGGAATTGTATGAGGAAACAGAGGCTGACTATGTTCAGTCTGGGGATGCCGATGTCGGGCAGGCGCTGGGGGATGCCGTAGATACGGCCACTGTTTTGTCACATCTATTGGAGGTGTTGGATATTGAACCGCCTGAGGCGCCCCCTCACAAGAAGGGGGGATTTTTGGGGGTCCGCAAGCCCCGTCTGGAATTCCCTACCCAGGGTCACTTTGATGCTCTGATCCTTAGAGAATGGGAGAGGCCCAGTCGGCTTCCTGGTGTTCCTCAGGGATGGGATAAGAAGTATCCTTTCCCGGTGGAGGCGGTTAAGCCCTGGTCTTCTCCTCCCGAGGTCGACGCGCCAGTTTTAGGTTTGACCAACTCTTCTGTGCTGAACACCCCTGACGCCACTTCCCTTAAGGATGGCGAGGATAAGCGCCTTGATCAGATGGCGTGCCACGCATTTGCCAGCGTGGGCTCGGCCCTGCGGCCTGTTTGTGCATCTGCCCTGGTGTCGCTTGCTACCAGGTCTCTTATCAGGGACTGGCTGAATGCCGCTCAGTGTGATCCAGCTTGCGCCGAGTTCGCTACCCTTAAGAGATGTGAATTGTTCATGGATTTGGTCTTGGCTGCTATGGAAGATTCTATTGTCTTGTGTAGTAGGACTTCAGCCTTACTGGTGGCTATGCGCAGATCGGTCCGGCTCCGCCAGTGGACGGCGGACGTTGGGGCCAAGAAGTCGCTCACAGCTCTTCCTTTCTTGGGTACGCGGTTGTTTGGAGATAAATTGGATGCTGTTGCTAAAGGAGGTAAGTTACCTCAGCGGAAAAAACAGCGCCGTCCCTTTCGGGGGGCTGGCTCGTTCACTCCTTCCTTTCGAGGGGCCAGAGCGGCCAGGGGTTTGGCCTTCTCGGGTGTCAGGGGCTCGTCCTGGAACAGGGGCAGAGGTCGGGCACGTCCCACGGCTGCCTGGGGTTCCAAGCTCAAGCCTGCCGTTAAACCGGCTCAGCAATGAAGGGGCGCCCTCCCCCACAAGGGTGGGGGGACGGCTGCGGCTCTTCTTCCAGGTCTGGGCCCGGGAGGTCACAGACAATTGGATCTTGGAAGTGGTCTCCTCTGGGTACAAACTGGAGTTCGAGTACTAGCCACCCCCAAGATTCTTAAGATCTCGGGTGCCCTTGGACCCTCAGGCTGCACAGGGCTCCTGTTAGCAGTGAAAAACCTTCTGGACATGGGGGTTATATGCCCGGTGCCTCCGTCGGAGAGAGGCAGGGGTTACTACTCCAACCTTTTCACGGTTCCCAAAAAGGAGGGTTCGGTGAGACCCATTCTAGATCTCAAGGTTCTCAACAGGTTTATCAGAGCCAAAAGGTTCCGCATGGAGACTCTGAGCTCGGCTATCAATTCCCTTCGCCAAGGGGATTTAATGACATCCATAGACATCAAGGATGCGTATCTGCATGTTCCGATTTTTCAGGCACATCAGAGATCCTCCGGTTTGCGGTGGAGGATCAACATTTTCAGTTTGTAGCCCTTCCCTTCAGACTGACCTCGGCGCCGAGGGTCTTCACCAAGGTCTTGGCGGGAATAATAGCTCTGCTCAGAGCTCAGGGCATCCGCATTGTGCCTTATCTGGACGACCTGTTGATCTCAGCTTCTTCCCTCCGTCAGGCGGAGCTGGACACCCACCAGGTGGTGTCGACCCTGGAGAGGTTCGGGTGGGTGATCAACCGCCCCAAGTCTTCTCTCTCTCTCCGTCTCGTGTGATTTCATTTCTGGGCATGAATCTGGATGCCATTCTGGCCAGAGTGTTTCTGCTCCAGACCAAGGTGCAGGGGATTCAGGGTCTGATCCGCCTTCTTCTGGCCTATCAGACAGGTGATGAAACTGGTGGGCTTGATGGTATCCTCCTTCGAGGCGGTACCGTTTGCACAGTTTCACATGAGATCTCTTCAACTTCACCTATTGACGCATTGGGACAGGTGTCCGCAGTCATTGTATCGACCTTTCAGGATGTCTCCCAGGGTTCGGCAGTCCCTTCGGTGGTGGCTGGAATCGGTGGTGGCTGGTCCCAGGTATATATAGACTGGGAGGGGGCTTTCTTTTTTTGCATATTCATCTCTGCAGAAGTTCGCCCTCTACTGGAGATTTGCCAGATGTCATGAAGATCGAAGTGGAGTGTATGGCACACTCATAATACCCGTTTTAAAGGTGAGTACTCACAAAACTGTATTTTTTGTGAGAAACCAGTAACTGACAACTTATTGAAATTAAAATCATGCCTACGAAACCAGGCGTCTTGGCTATATAATAATATTATAATTTTTTGTTTTATTTGGCAGATAAAGATGCTGTGTTCCGTATTCCTAATAAAAATATCTTGGCTGTTGAAAAGCTAGATGAAAATACCTTCAATAGGAATAATGTAAGTTTTTGTCTGTTTCACCAGTCATTTAGATCTAAATTTAATAAAAGTTCCTCCAGGTCCGGTGCATATATGTCTGGCCCTGCGGAGTAAGCTACATATACCATGATTTCCCTTATGCGCATTTATTCTAAGTGTGCCATACACTCCACTTCGGTCTTCATGACATCTGGGTAATCTCCAGTAGAGGGCGAACTTCTGCAGAGATGAATATGCAAAAAAGAAAGCCCCTCCCGGTCCATATATACCTGGGACCTCCCACCAATTCCCCAGTTCCTTCTCTGCAGGGAAGGCGACAAGACAGAAGATGAAGACTTCTTTACTTACAGGTAAGCCGGGCTCGCGCCCGGCTTTCTATTGTCCCTGTTACTGCCAGGACCCTTCTAAATTGCCCCTATATTGAGCCTCCCAGCTTAGGCTGCGGGTCCTTGTGTAGGTAGGAGCACCCTATGGGTGCAGCAGAAGCACTGCTCCACCGTGAGATCTCACTATGGGGTAGGCGGTTATCCAGGTTTCTTGGTGATCCTGGTGTGGGATGCCCCGTCCCTCTACGCTTATGGCCGGCTTCCGGCAGGGTTCCCCCCCTTCCGGGTCCCTTATTCCCCTCCGGGGGGGGGGGGGGGGGTGTTGCCTGGTCTGGCCGATATTTCGTTTTCCCCAGCTTATGTCCCTGTGTGGTTAGTGTGTTTTTACTGTGTGTGTGTGAGTGACTGAGTGCCTTTACCGGCATAACTAGGCTAGGGGCAGCCTGGGAAGCTTCTCCCCCTCAGGCTGCGTTCGGGAAGGGGGCGGGGCCGGGCTCTCGGCGTGGCCGCGGTAGCCCCACCCCTTATTTGGCGCGATTGCTGTGCTCGTTTCTAGGGGTTTGCGTTGCTGGGAGGGGGGCGTGGCCTCGGCAAACGCGTGTTCTGCGCTGGCCCGCACTCCCCCTGCTCTCCCTCCTCATGCATGAGGCTTCGTGGGGGCCATCTTCTATGAGCATAGCAGATCGGTGTGGTAAGGGCCCGATGGCCACTTCCTTAGCTTGTGTGTGGGGGCTCCTCTTTAGCGGGGGCCCCCACTTGTCTAAAGCGTGTGTGTGTGTTAATTATACTGTCTGGCTGGGATATAGTTAACATATATATATATTGTGTGGCTGCAAGATCAAAAAGGAGGGTTCGGTGTGACCCATTCTAGATCTCAAGGTTCTTAACAGATTTATCAGAGCCAAAAAGTTCTGTATGGGGACTCTGCACTCGGCTATCAATTCCCTTCGCCAAGGGGATTTAATGACATCCATAGACATCAAGGATGCGTTTCTGCATGTTCCGATATTTCAGGCACATCAGAGATTCCTCGGGTTTGCGGTGGAGGATCAACATTATCAGTTTGTAGCTCTTCCCTTCGGTCTGACCTCGGCACCGAGGGTCTTCACCAAGGTTTTTGCGGGCATAATGGCTCTGCTCAGATCTCAGGTCATTCGCATTGTGCCTTATCTGGAGGATCTGTTGATATCAGCTTCTTCCCTCCATCAGGCGGAGCTGGACACCCACCAGGTGGTATCGACCCTGGAAAGGTTCGGGTGGGTGATCAACCGCCCCAAGTCTTCTCTCTCCCCGTCTCCTGTGATTTCATATCTGGGCATGAATCTGGATACCATTCGGGCCAGAGTGTTTCTGCCCCAGACCAAGGTGCAGGGGATTCAGGTCCTGATCCGCCTTCTTCTGGACAGTCCTTGTCCCTCTATCCGACAGGGGATGAAACTGGTGGGTTTGATGGTATCCTCCTTCGAGGCGGTGCCGTTTGCACAGTTTCACATGAGATCTCTTCAACTTCACCTATTGACGTATTGGGACAGGTACCCTCAGTCATTGGATCAACCTTTCAGGATGTCTCCCAGGGTTCGGCAGTCCTTTCGGTGGTGGCTGGACTCGAGCAATCTGGTGAAGGGCAGATCCTTTCTGATCCCTTGTTGGGAGACGTGTACCACGGATGCCAGCCTGTCGGGCTGGGGAGGTTATTGGAAGAGTCATCAGTTCAGCGGGGTGTGGGGTCCCCAGGAGGCTCACACCCCCATCAATGTCTTGGAGCTCAGAGCCATTCGACTGGTTCTGGCTCGGCTGACCCCACATTTACGGGGTCTTCAGGTTCGTTCGGACAACCGAATGGCAGTAGCAGGGAAGTCTCTCTGATCCTGCACTGGGCGGAGAGCAGTGTTCCTTGCCTTTCGGCAGTCTACATTCCGGGAGTGGAGAACACCGAGGCGGATTCCCTGAGCAGGGGATCCTCTCGCCACGGAGAGTAGTCTCTCAATCCCGAGGTTTTTCTGGATCTTTGCTGCAAGTGGGGGACTTCGGAGGTGGATCTCTTTGCCTCGAGGCACAATCACAAATTCCGGCCTTTGTGTCTCTTTCCCAGGATCCTCTGACTCTGGCAGTGGATGCCTTGTCACTGGCTTGGAAGAAGTTGGAGTTTCTGTACCTGTTTCCACCCATCTCCATGCTGGTCAAGGTAGTTCGCAAACTGGTTCTAGAAGGGGCACCAGCGATTCTGGTGGCTCCAAGGTGGCCAAGAAGGGTTTGGTACGCAGACGTCGCAAGGATGGCCGTAGACCAGTACCGGCTTCCCTTGTTGCCGGACCTGCTATCTCCGGGTCATCTACTTTACAAACGCTGGCTTTGACCACTTGGCTGCTGAAACCTTCATCTTGAAGGAGGAAGGTTTGTCATTGGCTGTTGTTCAGACCCTGATTAGGGCTAGGAAGCGTCCTCTTCTGGCATTTACTATAGGACTTGGAGATCCTATATTGATTGGTGTGAGGCTAGGGCCTTGCCTTGCAGGGTTTTTTCTATACCCAGGATTTTAGAGTTTCTTCAGCATAATCTGGATCTTGGTTTCCAGCTTAGTACTTTGAAAGGACAGGTTTCTGCTCTGTCAGTTTTCTCCCAGAGGTCTTTTGCTTTACACCCGCTGGTTAAGACCTTTTTCCAAGGGGTGGCGCATGTGCGGCCCCCTCGGAAGGCTGCAGTTCCTGTTTGGGATTTGAATTTGGTTCTTTCGGCTCTGCAGGGTCCTCCTTTTGAGCCGTTACAGGATATTGCTCTTTCGGTTCTCACTCAGAAGGTTGCCTTCTTGGTGACTATTACCTCTGTTTGGCGTGTCTCTGAGTTGGCGGCCCTGTCGATTCAGGCCCCTTACTTTGAGAGACACCAGGATAAGGTGGTTTTTCTTAAGCCGGATTTCCTTTCTAAGGTGGTGTCTGCTTTCCACCTCAATCAGGATATTGTTCTCCCTTCCTTGTGTCCTAAGCCTAACAATGACAAAGAGAGGGCTCTGCACAATTTGGACGTTGTTCGCTGTGTGAAGTACTATTTGGTGACTACTTCTTACTTCCGCAGGATGGATGCTTTTTTCTTGGTGCCCTGCGGGCCCAGGAAAGGTTTGGCACCTGCTAAGTCTATGATTAGCAAATGGATTCGTCAGGCCATTGTTGGGGCCTATTCTGCTAAGGGGAGGTCTCCTCCTTTTAGGGTCACTGCGCACTCTACTCGTGCGGTTGGTGCGTCCTGGGTTTTTCAGCACCAGGCTTCTGTTGAATAAGTTTGTAAGGCTGCTACTTGGTCTTCCGTTCATACCTTTTCCAAGTTTTACAAGGTTGATGTGCGGGCTTCAGCGGATGCTGTTTTTGGCCGCAAGGTTCTGCAGGCTGCAGTGGTTTGAGTTGGTACATTATTTACTGTTTCTGGTTCCCACCCATGACGGACACTGCTATTGGATGTCCCACATGTCATGAAGATCGAAGTGGAGTGTATGGCACACTTAGAATAATACCGTTTTGTGAGTACTTTAAAACGGGTATTATGAGTGTGCCATACACTCCACTTCGCCCCACCCCTTTTTTTCAGGTATTCTGGGGCTTTTATATGCTGAACCATTGGTTTTGATTGTTAAGGTTATATTTGGTTCTTCCTGGTCCCTTTACTGCTTTTATACACCGGGGAATTGGTGGGAGGTCCCAGGTATATATGGGCCGAGAGGGGCTTTCTTTTTTGCATATTCATCTCTGCAGAAGTTCGCCCTCTACTGGAGATTACCCAGATGTCATGAAGACCGAAGTGGAGTGTATGGCACACTCATAATACCCGTTTTAAAGGTGAGTACTCACAAAACTGTATTTTTCCTGAAACGCAAATGAATAGGTCTGTGAGGTTGAGAAGGAGGGATTTATACTCTCTGTCAAAGCCCTTTAATAACATTCAGTTATAGCATACAGCCTTAAAAGCGATTTAAAACCAAGAAAGCTGAAAGGATATCCCGAGTCGTATAAGATTTAAAATATACAGTGCAGGTGAAACAGGAACTATACCTTTCTAATCAAGGGTTCTGCCATTTTAAATGGAGGCACATACTTTAAAGCATCTGCTTTTACCCTTTGCAACTACTTAACTATCACCACTAGATGGCATATGGCATACTGTGGTAAAACATGTGTATTGACTAAAAAATCCTCTTTTAGACCAGTATGCTGGATAAGTGAAAATAACTGTTCAATAGAAAAAAAACCTACATGACAAACACTTGAATACATCTAATATAAGATTAGAAATGGAAGAAAACTGTTCAGGTAATTATCTTGGATTAGCTCAAAGAACTGCTGTTGCCAGGTGACTTTATTTACCCCTGCCAATGGTCACCTTTTCTCTTCTGCCACTGGTCTTGTGCAGCCCGATGCTTTCCTATATTGAGTGCAATGGACCCCCCAAATACCCCAAATCAATTGGTACAGTAAAAACGCATCCTACGAATTAATAGGTAGCACTCAGTCGGGCAGCTGTATTCAGTTTATCTGCAACAATGCTCTTCCTCAATAATTAGGGGGCTAATGAGACATGTGGATAGCAACAGTGGTACACTCATGGCAGCAGGGGTGGGGGACATTTCTGGCACCACAAATGAAACTTCTCATCTGGTTCTTGTCAGTCTAACCTAATCACTCACCTGTAGGCTGGGTTACAAATCTGTAAAATTCTGACAAATCAATATGTCTATTGTGTTAGTAAGAATCGAAGCAGAAGTGGTTTGAGGTTAAATTTTCCCTGTTGCTTTGGTTTTCCCCTCACCAGGGGCAAGGTAGACTAAAGCCGTCTTTCTTGGACACCTTTGTTCACAGTAGTTTAGGCTGTGGGTGCACAACCTGTGGTCCCAAGCACTTCTAAATACCCTACTCACCTGCTCACCACATCTTTGATCGCATCTTCTCCACCTCACCTATTTTTGCCTTAATATCTGGGCATCTCACCTCTGCCTAGCTCTACCCGCCTCTTCTCACCTCTGCTTACCTCTTCCTGTCTCGCCTCTGCCCACTTCTTATGCAGTAAAATGTTTGCAGTTTTATTACCCCTTAAAGTGAAAGAGTGCAGCCCTTGAACCCCTGGTTTAGGAGGCCTCTCTATTGCGGTTGCGTAAAACCTAAGCCTCACCCTGCCTCTCTAAATAGCAGTTATGTTGATCTAATGAAAGAGAAAAAAAAGACTTTCGCCTTCACCCTGAATCTAGCCCCCGAAGTCAGTGGTTCCGCAGCTGTGGCACCAGACGCCCACCGCCTTCTTCCCGGAAGTCCCGGCTGGCCGATTGGAGTGGTACTCTCAGCATTGCGTGTGCTCCCGTCCATTCAAATGATTTCTGTGGTCTCTTTATTACCTCTGCTAAAGATTGAGGTAAACGTATCACTACAGGCTCTCTTCAAGCTCTCCACCATAAGTTATGGTGGACTGGGTTCTAAGTGGAACCTTCTAGTTTTGTATTTGCAACCTTCTATGGGTTTAACACCCCAGGTATTGACTTCTCTAGCCTTTACCCGTTTAAAGCAGGGGTGTCAAGCTCATTTTCTCCAAGGACCGCATTATGGTTGATTCTCTGTGGTGGCAGTAGGTTGAGTGGGTTAGGTGGGGCCCCCTTGTGTGGTGCGAGCTGGTTGTACAGAGCAATTACCTCAACACAACATTGGCAAACACTTCTCTTCTCCCTGTAAATGTTTAAAAAAGCATCTCAGAAAGTTGTATAGGCACTGCACCTTGGTATAGGTGCTCCATAGTGGATCACGGCATACAGCTGTATCACCCTGTGCTGTCGGAGTGAAGCAACCAGGCCAGCTAGAAGGACCCCGTGGGGGGTCGGATGGCTCCAGGAGAGCGCCCGGAATAGGCCCTCCCCCCTGCTTCGGCAGCAGCAGCTGCTAACTGTAAAAAAAAAAAAAAAAAAATCAAAATGACATTTACTTACCTGAGGCCGCGCTGTCTCCCGATGGGTGTCCTCTTCACTGGGGGGGGCCTCCGATCGCCCCCCCAGCCTCTTCCGTGGCGAGGAGAGGGCAGAAATTGCCCCCCCCCACTTCCTGGAACGGGTCTGCTAGCCCCGCCTCCCTGGGGGCGGGGGCGGGTGACATCGTTGTGATGTCACCAGCAGCCCTCTTAATGCCGGAACCGGAGACAGAGAATCAGTCTGCTTGGGTGCCTGGAGGAGGAGAGGGCTGAGATCGCCCACCCACCCACCCCCCCGTCCCCAGGCTCTCTCCTTCAAACACACGAGCAGACTGACAGCTGTCATCGCAGATCGCCGGGGGACACAGGATCGAAGGTGAGTAAAGTAAAAAAATAAATAAGTAAAGATCATTTATCTGTGTCTTTTTATTTAACATTTAACCCCTTGTGAACTGGTAAGGGGTCCATGAGACCCCTTATACCAGTTCACAAGGCTGGGGGATGTCAAGTCACCCGCTTGCCGCAGCGGGTGACTTGCCATTAACCCCCGGCACCCCCATTACCTGCCTCCCCAAAGCCCGGGGGGGGCCAGAAGAGCCCGGGCCCACATAGGCTATGTGGGCTTGTAGGCTGCAGGATGGGGGGCCACAAAAGCTGGCCCCTCCACTCTGTTCCTACAAGCCCCCATAGCTGGTCCCGGGCTGGTAATGCTGGGTAAGGGGGACCCCATTTAAATTTTTTGGGGATTTTTAAGGGTTTTTAACCCTTAAAATTCCCCAAAAAATGGGGTCCCTACCCGGGAGGGGGGGACCTTATGTCATTTTTTTTTTAAATTAACCCCTTATGTTTATAGTGTGGATAGTAGTAGTATTTTATTTGTAAATGTTATAAAGTGCTATATTCTAAGCATACAGCATGTCCTGCTCCCGAATAGTCATAACATGTGGGTAGTCCTCCGCCTCCGGCGCCGTGCACTGCAGACATGTAGAAAACAAGCTCCTCCCGGCCCTACATATACCGCGGGACCTCCCACAAATCCCCAGATTTCTTTGCAGTGCTGGAACTGCGAAGACATGAAGTATCACGCTCTCGCAGGCGAGCGGGCCTTACGGCCCAAAGTCCTGTGGGACTATTTCCACCCGTCCTCTTCAGAAGAAATATGCCTCCCAGCCTAGGCTGCGCGGGTCGGGTGAAGGTAGGTAGCACCTGGTGTGCTGAATGGAGCCATGCTCCACCGCAATCCCCCTCCATAGGGTAGGTGGTCAGGCCAATGGTGAGCCTCTAGAGGATGCCCCTCCCGCAATTTTGCCCGTGCCCCTCACAGAATTAGTCCATGTACACCGTCGGCTTCCCCCTCGCTTCCTCACGTAACTCGGGGGGGGGGGGAAAGAAGGGGGGGGGGTATGTGTGGCAGCCCTAGCGCTATTTCGCCTTTAGACTTCGGTTCCGGAGTTAGGGGGTCAGTGTCGCGTCTCGCCATTCAGCGTGTTCTGGCTTTTTTACTAACTATCTGCTGCTCGGCAGCTTCATTCAGCGTGTCAGCATGAGAGGTATACTTATTCCCCTCTGTTCTACCTTTTCTGTCGGTTAGAGCTTCGCGCTCTTTGGGGGAGGCGGAGACTCGGCCTGACGCGTCTTGCGTCACAGCCTGGCCTGGCCCTCCCCTCGAGGTTCGCTGGCGCCATTTTCTCTATCTTCCCGCGCGTGCGTGGTGTGGCTCGTCTCCTCCCTCGGTCATGTAAGTGCCCTCCGGGGCGGTATGGTTTCTAGGTTTTTTCAAACAGAGCATGGCACTGACTCCTCTCCCCTTGTCCCATTGTGTCTTTCAGAAGCCAAGACTTCGTTAACGGCCCCGGCCTAACTTATATTACACGGGTCCTCTTTACAAATTCTCCCACATTACTAGCGGGTTGGGGCATCCAGGGTTGCTTATTGCATAATTCCCTGCGTTATACTGCATAAAAATCACCATATGGAGGCATTTCACAATTATGGAATCGGGGTCCCTCCGGGACGTGACCGGCTGTGTGCAGTGTGTGGCCAGCCCCTGGCTGAGGCCGACAGGGCACAGGTCTGCGGACAGTGTGCAGCACAACAGAGGATCCTCCCTTCCTCACTCCCGTCTCCCCGCTCCCAAACATTGCTCATGATGAGTCCCACTCCAGCGGGGATGACCTGCAAGAGGTGTCGCGAGCTTTGCCCACGGCGGAGCAGGTGCTTTCTGGATTGGCGGAGCGTATGGGCCCTGGTAAAAAGCGGTCCCTGACGTCTCCAGGCTCTCCGGTTCCTGACGATACCGATGATTCTGCTGATATGCAGGACCCTGACCCTTCTGAGGAAGATGAGCTATTTTCAGACTCGGGCTCCTCCCATGGGATGTCCGCGGGCCGTGAGGAATCCGAGCCTGGCTCCTGGGGTCTGTGTGACACGGATGAAATCCTGATCAAGATTTTTGAGGTCTTGTCAATCTCTGCCCCTGGGGAGATCCCCAAGCCTAAAAGGGAGAGTTTCCATACAGCGCCGCCGCGCTTGGAGTTCCTAGAACAGGAACATTTCCAGAATATTATATCCCAGGAATGGGAATCGCCTGGTAAGCTTAAAGGGACTCCAGGGGTCTGGGAATGGAAGTACCCCTTTCCCCCTGATGTGGTCAATTTATGGTCAGCTCCCCTGGTGGGAGACGCGCCAGTTATAGGGGTCACAAACCCCCCTTTTATGACTGCCTTTTATCGTACCCTTCGGGATGCTGAGGACCGGCGCATTGACAGACTGGCCTCACACGCCTTCTCGTGTGCTGGGACGGCCCTGCGCCCGGTTTGTGCCGCGGCCATCACTGCGGTGGCCGCCAGGACTCTTGTCAGAAAGATACTGGATCACCGCCCTGAGGATCTCCCTTGGGGGGTGTTTAGTGCGCTATCAGACTACCAAGCCTTTGTGACGTTTATTCTATCGGCACTGGATGACACCATTAAGATGTGTGCTAGGAGCTCAGCACTTGCGGTAGCCATTCGCCGCCTGGTCTGGCTGCGACAGTGGGGCGCCGATGGAGCTACAAAAAAGGCTCTGACTTGCCTTCCATTCAGAGGACGGCGGTTATTCGGGGCCCACTTGGACCTTTTTGGCAAAAAGACTATAGCACCCTTCCGCAGAAGGCCGCTCCGGCCTCCACGAGGCAGGGTCACCCCTCCACCTCCCTACGTTAGTGTCAAACGTGAATCTGAGGTGTGTTTCCAGCTGTTCGGCGTGGATTTCCAACATGACGCGGGCAGACAGCGCCCTGGGCCTTCTGGCAGGACCAAGTCCAAATCTGCCAAAACCTCGCAAGCATGAAGGGGCGAGGGGGCGACTGCACAGCTGTCTCACATCCAGGAATATGCCCCCCCCCCCCTTCTGGTGGTTCTGGGATGTAACCCACCTGGGCTCAGGATGGGCTCTCGCTGGACGGTCCCCCCTCAGTTCTTTGTCAGGGTGTTTTTAGTCCCTGCTCTCCCTTCTGAAACTGGCGCAGGCCGGACTGGGCCTGCAGTGTTGAGCGCGCTTGTTAATCGCCTTAACGGTATGGGGCCATGGCCTCTGTATATAATTTTTCCATCCTCCCCCCTCATCAGTATGAGGTAGTCTGGACCCCGTTGGCCTATGACAGGCTTAGCAATTCTACCATTCGCAAGTAGCCCATATATGACAACCCTGTCTTGGGTCACGGGTCCCCTGCGCGGGGGGGGGGGGTCCAGCCTATTACGAAGATCTAGCTCTTCTTAGTTTACCTGGGGTCGGCTGGACGCCTAAGACTATTTCTAGTCAGTGTCACAGGATCAAACCTGCGGCTTGATGCACTATTGGGGCCTTTCTTTCGGCCCAGGCTACTAGCCTGGCGTTTCTGGGACACGCCTGAGGTGGGGCTTATGCGTTGGGACCTACTGGGTCGTCTCCCTTACGCCCCAGCCTTTGCATCAGACGGAGGGGGTCGGTTGGCTGACAGTGTCCCCCGGAAGCTACTGGATGGTTGCTTGAACACTCATCCCCCCATTTGTCCCAGCACCCCGGTGCTTGGTCTGTACTCATGCCTTCTTGGTAAGGTGGTTCCCCTGGAGCTTCCCATATGCAAGGGCCCCGTCAGGGGGGCACTCCCCTTCCTTACCAGCACCTTCTAGAGTATGGTCACCCTGGGTACCAAGTCTCGCTGGTTTGGCAGGGGAAAGGTAAATCTCTTCCACGACCTCCGTGGTTCTAGATTGGGCCCCTTAAAGGGTCCATCTTATTTGCTGGGTTTGTTGAAACAGTGGCCCCCTTTGACTCTATATGGTGGGCCTTCCCCTCCTTCAGGACCGGTCGGTTTATGGGGGACTCCTGGTCTGTTGAAAGACGATGGCATATTTTTAATGCTGGTCTAAAGATTGTGACAGGTTGCTACCTCTGGAGGGTCTCTGTTCCTGGCCTGGGTGGGGTTCTACCCCCCCCCCCCCCCCGGCTTCTCAGCGGTATTCGCTTATATGGATGCCCTTAGTGGCAGGTTATGCTATCCCGGGTTGCCCGGGGTGCCTAGCGTGGCTCTGAGGGGTCCCCCTCCTGACACAGGGCCTCTGCCCTTGTCTCTACTGTCCCAGGATATTCTGACTCCGGTCAGGGGGCCTGAGTATTTAGGCATAGCCTTGTTATTTCATATGCCTTCCTTTCATCATCCTACCTTTGGGTTCTGCGCACGGCTGGCCGGATGGTGAGTCCCATGGGATCTATGGCCTAGGCGGCCCTGGGAGTAATGGGTCGCAGATGCCTCTGCTGAAGGCTGCTGAATTGTTATATCTCTGTTGGGGTGCGGTTCTGCCCTTATCAGGTCTCTTCCCGTTTCCAATCAAAGGTCTCCTGTCTGGGAATTGATTGCTAATCGCCCCTTGGGGGGCGGGCCTCTTCTTCTGGGAGACTTAGTATGAGAGGAGGTTTGGGAGCTAGCTCCCCAGCTTCCCTTTACTCCGCCTATAATGGCTTGGTGGTATCCCATATTGACTGGCATGGGCCTTAGTCTCTTCTCTGTGAGACGTTATCGGTTCCCAGGGCCTTAAAGCCATTACAGCATAAATTGGGGTTGGCTCCCCATCTGGGGACTCTGATGGTGTAGGTCTGTCTTGGCCTTCCTGCAGGAGTCTGGTTCTGTCACCTTTGTAGAGTATTCTCTTTGGGATTGCTTAGCTGCACCTCCCCAGTAGTTCCATAAGTCCCTGTGGGGAACAACTTTTTCATTCTGTTACCCTGCGGACTTCCTGGGGACCCTGCCTGGATGCGGTCTCAGCTGCCCTGTAGGCCAGCCTGCTCTTTTGGGGCCTCCTGACTCCGTCAGACATGTGCCTGAGACGATGGTTCTGGTTAATTATTCCCTGACGCTATGTATACACATATATACATGTACAGCTATATATGGCTACAGGTACCCCATGCCTGGGGGTGTTCCCTTTATGCTGGGCTTCTGGTCCAGGTGGTCTGTTGGACCCTTGATTCGGCCCCTTAGTATAGCCATGGGCTGATTATTAATAATACTAAATATGAGGGCCTACATCCCTCTACAGGTTTTGCTCTTCTCCCCATGCCGGCCTTCTTGGCCTTTAGGGGGACTGCTGTTCTTGGAGTCTACGGGCGCCTCCTTAGGTATGCGCCTGATATCTATTCCAGCGCCATTGCGCCTTTGGATCGATCCTCCTGGATGCTCTCTGATCCTGGGGAAGTTTTGGCTTCCTGATAATTAAGAGTCTGTATTCCCGCCTTGGTCGGGTGACCTGTTTTTGTTCCCCTTGGGGGTGTTACAAGAGTTGCCACAAGGCTTCCCTGCCTGTGAGCTGGTTGGGTCACTACACTGACCTATGTTCCTTCAGGGGAGCGTTTCTTCCCTGTTACTGTTTACTCCGTTATCATGGGTGCTTGGGTATCACTGACCCTTCAGCACCAAGGTTTTTTCTCTGTTAGTTTAATTACTTGACTTATGGCCTGTCTCTTTTCATACCTTCTTGGTTCTGTTATGAGACTGACGTTGGAGCCTCTGCTCTTGTCATGCCTGTTGTAAGTTTTGCAGGTGACAGCGCCTTTACTGTCCGCTGTGCCTTGCATTTTCTGGGGATCCCACCCTGCTTATGGACACTGCTATTGGATGTCCCACATGTTATGACTATTCGGGAGCAGGACGTGCTGTATGCTTAGAATAATACAACTCTGTGAAGTACTCACCTGTAGAGTTGATATTATACGCATACAGCACGTCCTGCTCCACCCCACCCTGATTTCACTAATTCTGGATCCCCTGTATGGTGATTATTATCATTAAGATATTGCTACCAGTTATTCTGGGTGGTTGGTTCCTCCTGGCTTCTCTTCTCACTGCTTTTCAATGGTGGGGATTTGTGGGAGGTCCCGCGGTATATGTAGGGCCGGGAGGAGCTTGTTTTCTACATGTCTGCAGTGCACGGCGCCAGAGGCGGAGGACTACCCACATGTTATGACTATTCGGGAGCAGGGAGTGCTGTATGCGTATAATATCAACTCTACAGGTGAGTACTTCACAGAGTTGTATTTTTCAGTTTGGGGGTTCTCCTGGGCAAGAATGGGGGGGCTACCGATACATATGTGGTACCGTTGTAATCGGGAGAAATTGGACTTTCACACGCAATATGTTTTTCTCTAATAAAGTAAATGGTTTTATTTAAAATAAAGGGGACGATTGTCTAAAAAATATTTATTTATTTATTTTTACACAAAAATATAAAAAAAAAAAACAGTAGAAAAATTACAAACAAGACATTTCATGTTCAAGCCTAAACTCTGCTGCAAAATATATATCTATAATTTTCCTGAAAATTCTGGCAAAAATCATGGTTAAACATGGCACAGAATGGGGAAAAATGAGTAGGTTGGCAATTAAAAGGGTTAATAGTACCTATGCATGTTGGGTATTGTTCTGCTCGGGGGACCTTGCTCTTTCAGATTTATCTTGTTTTTTCTTGTTTGCATATTTATATTTTCGGAAAACATGTTATTTATTCAGTTTTTTTTATTCATTATTTTAGGGAAACTCTGTGCAACCTAAGAATTCTTTGAGGGATTACTTCCAGAAAGGTGAGCCTACTACAACAAGCTGGGTACTCTTAGAAAGCTTAACATGTGTACTTTCAGGGAATATATGGTTTATAGGGGATATTCCAAATGTAAAGGGTTGTTTTGGTTGAAAAATTGCAAGGTGCGCATTTTGTCTGCAGAGCTGAAATTTTCAAGTAAAATTACGGTTATGCGCATGCTTTACTTTGGGGTGTTTGCCAACTCTTCCCTTGACAGTACCTATGCATGTTTGGTATCGTTCTGTTCGGGGCATGTTGCTTTTTGAGATTTTACTTGTTTTTTCTTGTTTGCATATAGTTTTTTTTAGGAAAATGTGGCTGGATTCTTCCTTTTTATTCTTTTTTAGGGAAACTTTGTGCAACCAAAGAATACATTGAGGGTATACTTCCAGAAAACGAAGCCCACATAAACAAGCTTGGTACGCCTAGAAAGCTTGAGGTGTGTACTTCCAGAGAATATATAGTATGTGGGGGGTATTTTAAAAGTAAATGGTTGTTTTTCTGGAAAAACTGCAAGGTGCGCATAGCGCAGTTGTATTTTATCTGAAAATCTCCTAAAGCTCTGTTTCAGTTTGGGGGAGTCTCCTGGGCAGGAAAGGGTGTCAATCAATAGATATGTGGTACCGCTGTGACTGGGAGAAATTGGGGTTTCGCGCGCAATAAAATGTTATTGACAAACTTACATTTTTTATTACAAAAAACACTACAAGTTGCAAAAAATAGATTTTTTTTATTTTTTTTGCACATATTTCACCAAAAAGAATTGAGAATACACTAAAAAAAAAAGGCCAAAAAAGAGATTTCATGTTGAAGCCCAGACTCTCTTGAAAAAAACAAAATATCATTTTCCTGGGAAATCCTTTCAAAAATCACAGTTGAACATGTGTAGCGCAAAATAATGAAACATGGTCTAGCAACAGAGGGCGACAAAAGCTGCAGGTAGGCTGGCAGCGAAAGGGTTAAGCTACCCAGTGCAATAAACCAAGAGAACTATGTGCCTTGTAGGGCTTCAAAAAAGGATTTTATGGGAAATCACTAAATCTAATTTGTCCTCATTTTAATGTGATCTTTAAAGAGGACCAAAACCCACTGAACTTATGAAATACATTTTTTCAAAGCCCTTTCCGATATTCCCTTCTTAGGGTGTAGAACTGGAAGTGAAGATTTTCGCTTTTTGATTTGTCCTGGAGCACACATTTTTATGCTGTCCCTCTCTGTAAGATGGCATGGGATCAATCATTGCATAGGTGTGGCAATTACATCATTGCCACACACAACCATCGCAATGAGGAGGAGGTGGAGCTTTACAGCTAAAACAGGCGCCATTATCTGGGGTTAGAGTGAAGCAGGAGCAGTGATAATTGGCAAAAGGTCCTCTGCACGGGGAGAGCAATTTAGGGGATGCAAGTTAAAAATGTTGGTTTTGGTCCGCTTTAAGGCTTCTGATTTCTATTTTACACAATTTCAATACTTATCAGCTAGTTTCTTCACTTTTAATTGTGGGGGTGGGGGAGTGGTCAGCTCAAAATAACATGTAAAATGTTCTATTATTATTATATTCTTATGTTGTATACATTTTTCATGTTCACTTCACATTCAGATAATTTCTGGTATCTACTAATGCGACTTATACCAAAACCTCTTTAGATACCAAATTTGAATAAAGTAGGCATGGGGTTTATTATTGTTCATAAAACTGTTCTCTGTTTAGTTGTTCCAAGTAATCTACGGGGAGAAACCTCTTTACATCCAGGCAGGAAACTGTGTGGAACTTAATGAATGGATAGAGGTGCTGCGCAGGGTAAGCAGACGCAACCATAGGAGACTCGGCAAATATCACTCCTCTGCCTTCATTAATGGGTCCTGGCTTTGCTGCAAAGTATCCTCTGAAAGCGCTGAAGGCTGCCATGTCTGCACTGTGTAAGTACAAGAGTGAAATGCCTTTTATTTAATTTGCCCTTGATGTAGACTATAAAAATCAGCCAACAATTTAAGTTTTGTGGAACTTCTCTGTGGCTTCAGCCAAGTAGAGCTTTTGAATCTACCTGTATTAAGATGCCCAAGAATATGGAATACTCTGTGGCAACCCCCTGCTTTTCTGGGTGAGGTCATGCCACATAGCTCTTTCTTATTTCTAACGTAATCAAAAGTAATTAAAGATCACAGACAACAGGCAAGTAAAGATGGGCTGCTGCTGTCTCTCCTTTGTTATGCTGAGACATGTAACTCTACACCACAGTATTATTCTTAGTATACAGTACGTCCTGCTCCAGATATAATACTTACACTTGGGGTTATCCTCCGCCAGATGGCGCTGTACTACAGAAGCATGCGAAAACAGGCTCCTCCCGGCCCTTCATATACCCAGGGACCTCCCACAAATCCCCCCCTAGATTTCTCTGCAGTGCTGACTGCGAAGACATGAAGTATCACTCTCTCGCAGGTGAGCGGGGCTATAAAAGCCTGCGGCCCTGTTGGACTACTCCCACCCGTCCTCCCTGTGATGGGCCTCCCAGCTTGGGCTGCGTCGGTCGAGTGAAGGTAGGCAGCACCTTGTGTGCTTATGGAGCCATGCTCCACCGCAGTCCCCCACCAAAGGGTAGGCGGTTTAGGCTGATGGTGAGCCTCTAGAGGATGCCCCTCCCGCGCTATTCCCCATGCCCCGTGTAGCGGTGGGCCCTGTACAAAGGGTCGCCATCCTCCCTTGTTCCCCCCCGTAGTCCGGGGGGAAAGAAGGGGGGGGGGTGTGGTGGTCAGTGTATGTTTACACGCTTATGGCCTTAGTACTGTCCTTTACTGGTATTCCGGGTGTCAGTGCCGCGCTGTTAAAACATTTTTTATTATGCATCTGTCGCCGCCACGCGCACTCCTTCTCTTATTGAATGTGCTGCGAGGAGCGGCGGCGCTGTTACGTCTTCATTGGCGAATCTTTCTCTAAGTGTGCCATTCACTTCGATCTTCTGACAACTGTGTCTATTTCAGAGCTTCGCGCTCTTCGGGGGGGTGGAGACCTGGCTTGGCATGCTCCGCGTCACAGCCCGCTCTGGCCCGCCCTTCGAGGCCCGCTTGGCGCCATTTCGATGCTCATCGCGCGCACGTGGTAACGGTTTTCCTCCTCCCTAGATCTGTAAGTGCCCTCGCGGGCAATTTTTATTGTCTTGCTTACTGCGCATGGCTCTGACATCCCTATTCCCATTATGTCTTTCAGACGGTCTAATCCAGTGGCTTCTCCCGGCCCGGCTTAATTACCAGTGGACCTAGTTAAATTACTCCCACTTCCCTGCGGGTCATTGGGGCATCCAGGGTAGCTTATAGCGTCATTCCCTACTGGCCTATTGTGCCCATTAATCACTATATGGAGGCATCCCAGGATATTGTGAACGGGGTTCCCTCGGGACAAGCCCGTCTGTGTGTAGCTTGTGGGGTCTCGCCTATCAGCGGTGACAATGCGCGGGTCTGCGTCCCTTGTGCACAGCAGGCGCTAATGGTACTTCCCGCCCCTCCAGTGGCTGGGCCTGCACCTCGCCTCACTTCACCTACTCCCCCAAGCCTGAGTCTAACCCCCAATACAAGCGGGGATTCTCATCCTGATGTGGCTACTAGACTGGCCAGTGTTGAAAAATTGCTTGCTAGTTCTTTAGTGCGCAAGGCCACTGCTAAAAAGCGGCACATAATCCCTGATTCGGCTCCCTTCCCTATGTCTGAGGAGTTTTCACATTTTCATGGCCATACCCCTTCGGACGAAGGGGAGCTATTCTCTGACTCAGAATCTTCTGATGAGAAGACAAGGGGTCATGACGATTCCGGTTCGGACCACTGGACCCCGGATGATACTGACAAACTACTGCTTCAGATTTTTGAAGTTCTGTCCATCCCTCCCCCTGTTGCGGCCCCCAGGCAAAGGGGTGAGCTATTTCATACTGCTAAGGCTCGATTGGAGTTTCCCGAGCAAACCCATTTCAATAACCTCGTGTTGAAGGAATGGGAACATCCCAGTAGACTTCCCGGGATCCCTAAGAGTTTAGACAGGAAGTATCCATTTCCTGCTGATATGGTCAAGTGCTGGTCATCACCCCCCAAGGTCGATGCCCCTGTTTTAGGGCTGTCTAACACCTCTATTATGCACTCCCCCGATACCACTACGCTACGGGATTCTGAGGACCGGCGCATTGACCAATTGGCATGTCATGCCTTTGCATTTGGTGGGGCGGCGCTGCGCCCGGTTTGCGGTATGGCTGCGCCTTACTGGGCTCCCCTTTAAGGGCCTGTGCCTGTTTGGGGACCGCCTAGGCCTCTTTGCTAAAGGAGGTAAGTTACCATAGTGCAGGCGACAGCCTCGGCCCTTTCGGATCCAGGGCCCCCTTTCAGCCCCCTACAGAGGTGTTAAGCAGGGGAAAGGGGTGTCCTTCGCGGGGGCTCGTGCAGACTCCTGGCATAGGAGCAAGGGGCGATGCCCCGGCTCCTCCTGGGGAACCAAGCCCAAAGCCCCTCCCAAGACCCCTCTGGCATGATGGGGCACCCTCGCCCGCCACGGTGGGGGGGCGGCTACAGCACTTTGCGCATGTCTGGAGGCACCAAGTCTCGGACCGGTGGATTCAGGAGGTAGTTACCTCTGGCTACAAAATAGAGTTTGCTGTACGGCCCCTCTCAAGATTCGTCAGGTCCCGGATTCCCCAGGACCCGGCATCGCCTCAGGTCCTGATGCAAGCAGTACAAGACCTTCTGGATCTGGGAGTTATTTGCCAGGTTCCCTTGAGAGAATTGGGAGAAGGGTTCTACTCCAACCTGTTCACAGTACCCAAAAGAGATGGGTCAGTCAGGCCCATTCTGGATTTAAAGATCCTCAACAAATTTGTCAAGCACAAGCTCTTTCGCATGGAAACTCTGCGCTCGGCCGTTGGCTCTCTGCGCCCAGGGGATTTTATGACAACTGTGGACATCAAAGATGTTTACCTTTACATCCCTGTGTTTCCGGGACATCAAAGGTTTCTCAGATTCGCGTTGAAGGATCAACATTATCAGTTTGTGGCCCTACTATTTGGCCTCACTTCAGCTCCCAGAGTGTTCACCAAGGTACTGGCGGGAGTGATGTCCTTGTTAAGATCAGGGGGCATTCGAGTGCTGCCCTACCTGGACGACATCCTCATCACCTCATGGCCCCTACAGCAGGCGGAACTGGACACTCAGCGGGTGGTTTCCATCTTGGAGTCGTTCGGCTGGGTGATCAGGTTTCTGCCCTGTATGTTTTCTTTCAGAAATCCTTTGCTCAGCATCACCTGGTTAAGACCTTCTTTCAGGGGGTCACCCACGTGCGTCCCCCGCGTAAGCCTAGGGTTCCTGTTTAGGACTTGAACCTGGTTTTGTCTGCCTTGCAGGGTGCTCCCTTTGAGCCTATTCAGGATGCTGCCTTGGCTGTACTTACCCTCAAGGTGGTTTTTCTGGTGGCTATCACTTCGGTCAGGCGTGTTTCGGAGCTGGCGGCGTTGTCTATTCAGCCCCATACTACGAGAGACACCAGGACAAGGTGGTGTTCCGCTTTAAGCCTGACTTTCTGCCGAAGGTGGTGTCGGCCTTTCACTTGAATCAGGATATTGTGCTTCCTTCATTGTGCCCTAATCCTAGTAACGCTAAGGAAAGGGTTCTGCATTCCTTGGATGTGGTCAGGTGTCTGAAGTATTACCTGGTAGTCACTGCGGCCTTCAGGAAGACTGATGCTCTTTTTGTGGTCCCCTCTGGTCCTAGGAAGGGTTTGGCTCCGGCCAAGTCTACTATTAGCAAATGGATTCGTCAGGCTGTTATTCAAGCCTATTCTGCTAAGGGGAAGAGTCCTCCCTTCCGCCTTACTGCTCATTCTACTCGTGCTATCGGGGCCTCTTGGGCCTTCCAGCACCAGGCCTCGGTTGAACAGGTTTGCAAGGCCGCTACTTGGTCTTCTGTTCATACCTTTTCGAAGTTTTACAAGGTTGATGTTAGGGCCTCAGCAGATGCTGCTTTTGGCCGTAAGGTTTTGTAAGCGGTAGTAGTTTGAACTGCCTGTTGTCACCTTTTGTTGTTGGGGGATCCCACCCTACTTTATGGACACTGCTATTGGATGTCCCAAGTGTAAGTATTATATCTGGAGCAGGACGTACTGTATACTAAGAATAATACAATTCTGTGAAATACTCACCTGTAGAATTGGTATTATAAGTATTCAGTACGTCCTGCTCCACCCCACCCTGTTGTTGCATTATTCTGGATTCCCTGTATGGTGATTGTTATCTTGTTCTGGTTACCAGTTGTTCTGGGTGGTTTTTAATTCTCCCGGCTTCTTGTTCACTGCTTTTCAATGCTGGGGATTTGTGGGAGGTCCCTGGGTATATGAAGGGCCGGGAGGAGCCTGTTTTCGCATGCTTCTGCAGTACAGCGCCATCTGGCGGAGGATAACCTCAAGTGTAAGTATTATATCTGGAGCAGGACGTACTGTATACTTATAATACCAATTCTACAGGTGAGTATTTCACAGAATTGTATTTTTATTGACAAAGATATTTAAGACTAATTTGCAATTAGGTGTGCCAAAAAAACTTTACCCATTTGGTATCATCTTGCAGAATAGGGACTTGCCTTAAAAGCAACTAAATTGCCACTGCACACTTGGTATGGATTCCCCGGCTCTTCTATGAAGCATAGAGGGCTCACTGTTTTGCATACAGTCTTCCAGTTGGAATGGTTATTATAGTTTAACCATTATATACCTAGCTGACATCATAGGAAGATGTATCATTCTGTTTCCTTTGAAGTATACCTGCCTGGAAACCCTGCTCCAGTTAGGGTGCCACTCAACAGGGCCCCTAACCCACTTGCAATCCTGCCAGTCTCAGAGATAATGACCAGTGAATGCTGCTGTGTCAATAAGGCGACCAGGAAATGTCTGCAGAAACCTGCAATTACTTGACTACACATTCTGTTGGTGCTACACATCAACCACAAGCGTGTGCAGCTGTTAATGAACACCCACTGTACAGAGCGGTACTGGGAAAATTTAGGTTTCAGCAATGCCAGGCTGGTTGGGGGCGGATAGAAGGGCGTTTAGTGACCCTGCAGACCAGCACCCACTGTGATGCATTGTTTTGCAGAGGTGATGCTCGATTGTTCTGCATTATGAAGAGTTATCCTAAGAGAAAACAAGGAGGAGACATTTTGGGAGGTTTACTGTGTCTTGCCTACTGAACTGCTGCATGTTTATCTTGGGCTTAGGAGAGTTGGGGCTGCCAGCAGGACCTGACTTCCATCACGTTCACACCATGGAAATTGTCATCCCTGCAGCTGTGTATCTGAGTGTTCTGTGCTGGGTACAGTAGGTCATGCCTTTTGACTTGATCTTCACTTTGTTGCAGAAATGTTCCAGCCGATGTAACGCTGGATATAGATGGAGATCGTGAATGTGAGAAGATCTATTCCTTATTTAGCATAAACATGCCCAAACTGCAGAAAATGGAAGGTAACCACTATTGCATTTTATATTTTAGTTGTAACACTGTGCTGTGTAATATTATTTAGCCTGATCTTTGTTAAATGAAAAAGACAAGCTTTAGACGAATTTATGCCCGCACGGATTGGACGAGAGGCTGTGCATGTGCAAAATCTCGGGTTTTGGTTTTACTTTAACAAGAAAGATTACTTCTTCAAAACATATGGTTTATTTTCTGCCTGCCCCAGTGGCTTGGACCCTTTACTGGTTATGTCTGTGTGTTCCCCTCCACTCTCCTGGCTACTCCTACCAGACAGATATTCTAAGTATACAACACGTCCTGTTCCAGAATATTCCTTACACATGGCACTGGACTGCAGAAAACAGCTTGTGGCTCCTCCTGGCCCTATATAAGTCAGGGACCTCCCACGAATTCCCCAGTTTCTTTCTGCAGTCTGCGCTGAGAAGATAGAAGATAGCTCTCTTGTGGCGCAGGTGAGCGGGGCTTATTGCCTGCGGCCCTGCAGGACTATTCCCACCCGTTCCGTCCCATTTACTGCCTCCCAGCCTCGGCTGATAAGGTTCGGGTGAAGGTAGGCTATTGAAGCACTATGGCGCTGAGGAGCTAGGCTCCTACCGCAGTCCCTGCTCTAACAGGGTAGGCGGTTTAGGCTAATGGTGAGCCTTTTGGGATGCCCCCACTGCCTCATGGGTTTTGCCAGGTTTATCCTGTGCAGTTAAACCCTATTCCCATTTTCCCCTCCACCCTCACTCCTCATATTAGTCCCTGGGCGCCGTTTCTCCCTGGGAATTCTGCCTTTATCCCCCCTCACTCTACCCTTGGGAGATCTCCGGGGGGGGGGGGGGGGGGTTGTATAGTGTTTTAAAACTGTTGACGTGTTGTGTCTTGTCACTTTATTAAAGACGAGCCGCTGCGCGTTTGTACTTCGCTCCGCGGCTGGCAGCCCCATTCACCTCAGAGCTGCCAGGCCGCTACGGGCCCGGCCGGATCACGTGGGCGCGCTTGGGGGGCACTCAGGGGGGAGGGGGGCGGGCTCTGTGGATGATGCATTTTCCTCATGTCTCCACAGCCCGCCCATCGAGGTTGCGGACGCCATATTCTTAGTATACAGTACGCCCTGCTCCAAATCTAATACTTACAGTTGGGATATACTCCGCCAGATGGCGCTGGACTGCAGAGACATCGAAAATAGGCTCCTCCCGGCCCCTCAAATACCCGGGGACCTCCCACAAATCCCCAGAATTTCTCTGCAGTCTGGCTGCGAAGGACGAGAAATGGCTCTCTACTCGCAGGTGAGCGGGGTTATTAACCTGCGGCCCTGTAGGACTATTCCCACCCGTTCCACTAGTAATATGCCTCCCAGCCTTGGCTGCGCTGGTCGGGTGAAGGTAGGCAGCACCGCTGTTAGGTGCTTAGGAGCGCTGCTCCACCGCAATCCCCCACCAAAGGGTAGGCGGTTCAGGCTTATGGTGAACCTCTATGGATGCCCCTCCCGCACTAGTGCCCCCTTGCCCCTGCCCATCGGTGGGCCCTGTTTAAGTGGCCGCTGTCCTCCCTTATCCTCCTTGTAGTCTTCGGGGGAAAAGAGGGGGGGGGGGGTGTAAATATGTATGCTATGCATTCTGTGTTTTACACCTTTTTTTCCATTCTGTTTAGTCAGCTGCCACGCTGGCTTGTCTTTAAAACTTGGTTCCGCGCTTGGCGGCGGCATTACCTCAGGCGCTAGTGCGCCATCATTGGCTGCTTGCACGTTCATGGCGTCGCGCTCTTCGGGGGGGCGGGGCCCGTCTTTGGCGCGCTCCGCGTCATCGCTGATACTGGCCCACCCCTCAAGGTATACTGACGCCATCTTTATCCTGCCTGTTTGCCCATGTGCGACGGACCCCTACCTACCGCGGTCCGTAAGTGCCCTCGCGGGTGGCTTTATAACTTTCATTTTTATTACTGTGTGCTTACAGGTCTTGTCTGCTTATGTCTTTCAGGCGGGGCGAACCCTTTTGGCTTCTCCCGGCCCTGTATTAGTATATACTTGTAGGCCTTGTAAAAATAATACTCCCACTTCCCTAGCGGGTTATCCGGGGTTGCTATTTAGCGTTATTCCCTATCGGCATATAGCGCCGCTATAATCACCATATGGAGGCATCCCAGGATAATGAGCCTGGGGTTCCTTCCGGACAAGCCCGGCTAGGTGTTGTGTGTGGGGTATCCCCAATCGGTGATGATGTCAGGGTATGTGTATCCTGCGCCCAGCAGGTACTTGCACTGCAGTCTGGGTTACCTGTTGCTGGGCCTGCGCCCCCTCGGGCTTCGCCTACCCCCCCACGCTTACATCTGACCCCCTGCGAGGAGTATACTAGCAGGGAGTCTCAGCCTGATTTGGCTGCACGGGTGGCCAGCATTAAAAAAACATATTGCTGGGTCTGCCTCACGTAAGGCTTCTGCTAAGAAGCTGCATTTAACTCCCGCCATTTCCCTCTTTCCTATGGAAGCTGAGGAAATTTTTTACCCTACTTGTTATTCCCCCCTGGAGGAGGGGGAATTGTTCTCTGATTCAGAATCATCTGAGGAGCAGCCTAGGGTTTATGGTGGTACAGGGTCTCCCTTTGTGGAAGATCCTTGGTCCTCAGATGACACTGACAGGCTTTTGGCTCATATTTTTGAAGTGCTCTGTATCTTCCCCTCCTGCCGTGGCTCCACAGCAGCAGGGTGAGCTTTTTCATACGGTTAAACCACGTTTGGAATTCCCGGAGCAGTCTCACTTTAATAATCTGGTGCTCAAAGAATGGGAGTGGCCTAGCAAGCTGCCAGGGGTGCCCAAGAGTTGGGACAAGAGGTATCCCTTTTCTGCTGATGTGATTAAGCGTTGGTCATGTCCTCCCGAGGTGGACGCACCCGTTCTGGGGCTGTCCAATACATCTGTCATGCATTCTCCTGACACTACTACCCTGAGGGATGGTGAGGACTGGCGCATGGACCAACTGGCTTTCCATGCTTTCGCCTGTGTGGAGACCACGCTATGCCCGGTTTGTGCCTCTTCCATTACAGCTATTCTAAGTATGCAGCACGTCCTGCTCCAGATAATGATTCATAACAGATGGGAATACCTCCACCAGAGGGCGCTGGACTGCAGAAATGGCAAAAAGAGGCCCCTCCCGGTCCCATATATACCCTAGACCTCCCACAAATTCCCCAGTTTCTTCTCTGCAGTCGGCTGCGAAGGACAAGAATGATGGCTTCTCTGTTCGCAGGTGAGTGGATGCTCCAGTCTTGGGGTTGTCCAACACTTCTGTGGTGCATTCTCCTGATTCCACTACCCTGAAGGATAGTGAGGACAGGCGCATTGACCAGTTGGCTTCCCATGCCTTTGCCTGTGTGGGATCTGCCTTGCGCCCTGTCTGTGCTTCTGCTATTACTGCTGTGGCTATCAGGACTCTCCTCAAGGGTCTGCTGGAAAGTGCCCCTGATGATGCTTCTAGTGCCGAATTCAGGGCCTTGTCACATTGTGAGATTTTTATTGCTTATATCCTTTCTGCTCTAGATGATACCATTAGGATGTGTAGTAGAACCTCAGCCTTGGTGGTTGCTATACGCCGCTCTGTTTGGCTGCGCCAGTGGGCAGCTGACAATGCTGCTAAGAAGGCTCCCCTTTAAGGGGCTGCGCCTATTTGGCGATCGCTTGGACCTGTTTGCTAAGGGAGGTAAGTTGCCCCAGCGTAAGAAACAGACGCGGACCTTTCGGGTTTCAGGCGCCTTTACCACCTCCTTCCGCGGATCCAGGTCTGGGAGAGGGGTATCTTTTGCGGGGCACGGGGGTGACTTCTGGAGCAGAGGCAGAGGACGTGCCTGCCCAGGAGTCTCCTGAGGCTCTAAGCCCAAGTCTGCCACCAAGCCCGTTCAGCCATGAAGGGGCGCCCTCACCCATCCGGGTGGGGGGACGGCTGAGGCTCTTCGCTCATGTCTGGAGACAACAGGTCTCAGACCGGTGGATTCTGGAGGTGGTGTCCTCCGGCTACAAGATAGAGTTCGCTGCCTGGCCGCCCCCAAGATTCCTCAGGTCCCGGATCCCTCAAAATCCCCTGGCAGCTCAGGGTCTGTTTTCTGGCTGTGCAAAACCTTCTGGACATGGGGGTCATCTGTCAGGTCCTTCTTTGGGAAAGAGGTCAGGGCTATTATTCCAATCTTTTCACAGTGCCCAAAAGGGATGGCTCAATCAGGCCCATCCTGGACTTAAAACTTTGCAACAAATTTGTCAGAACCAGGCACTTTCACATGGAGACCCTGCGCTTAGCTGTCGTCTCGTTGCGCCCGGGGGACTTCATGACCTCCATAGACATCAAGGACGCGTACCTTCATGTTCTAGTCTTCCCAGGGCATCAGAAAATTCTCAGGTTCGCGCTGGAAGACCAGCATTACCAATTTGTAGCTCTGCCCTTCGGTCTCACCTCGGCTCCTAGAGCCTTCACCAAGGTGCTGGCAGGTGTTATGGCTCTCCTCGGAGCTCAGGGCATTCGCATTCTTCCATAGTTGGACGACCTTCTCATCACTTGTCGGTCTCTCCATCAGGCAGAACGGGATACCCAGCGGGTGGTGACCATTCTGGAGTCGTTCGGCTGGGTGATCAATCACCCCAAATCTTCCCTATCCCCATCTCTGGTGACTTCCTTCCTGGGCATGAATCTGGATACTGTTCAGGCCAGGATCTTTCTTCCTCAGCTGAAGGTGGACCCTCTGCAAGCTCTAGTTCACTCCCTTCTGTCATGCCCTCACCCCTCCATTCGGCAGGGGATGCAGCTAGTGGGGCAGATGGTGTCCTGCTTCGCGGCGGTTCCCTATGCGCAGTATCACATGAGACCTCTTCAACTCCATCTCCTATCAGTCTGGGACAAGAGTCCCCTGTCTATGGATCAGGCTTTCGTTCTGTCTCCTCTGGTCCGGCGGTCTCTCTTGTGGTGGCTGGACTCGAGGAACCTGTTGTAGGGCAGATCCTGCCTGGCCCCCTGTTGGGAGACTGTCACCACGGATGCCAGTCTGACAGGTTGGGGGGGCTTCTGGAAAAGCCTACAATTCCAGGGGTTGTGGGGCCCTCAGGAGGCCCATGCTCCTATCAACACCCTGGAACTAAGGGCGGTCAGGTTGGTTCTGGCCCATTTGACTCCTCACCTTCAGGGCCGGCCGGTCCAAGTACGCTCAGACAACCAGACGGCGGTTGCCTACATCAATCATCAGGGAGGGACTCGGAGCAAGAGTGCCCTCAGGGAAGTGTCCATGATTCTCTCTTGGGCGGAGAATCTGGAGGCAGACTCTCTGAGCAGGGGGACCTCTCGCCTGGGGGAATGGTCTCTCAGCAGCGAGGTCTTCCAATCCCTGTGTCTCCCTTGGGGGGTGCCGGGCATGGATCTGTTTGCATCTCGCCACAACCACAAGCTCCCAGTCTGTCTCTCTGTCCCAGGATCCTCTGGCCGTGGCCGTGGATGCTCTGACTCTATCCTGGCAGGGGTTCCGTCTCCTGTATCGGTTTCCTCCATTCCCCCTGCTGGGCATGGTTCTGCGCAAGTTGGTTCAAGAAGGGGTGCCAGCAATTCTGGAGGCCCCCTGCTGGCCAAGACAGGTGTGGTTCACGGACATCGTACAGCAGTAGATCAGTACGCTCTGCCCATGGTCCCGGACTTTCTCACTCAGGGATGGCTTTGCCATCCCAATTTACAAACGCTGGCTTTGATGGCCACGTATCTGCCTTGACTGTTTTCTTCCAGAGGTCTTTCGCTCAACATCCTCTTGTCAGGACCTTCTTCCATCGGGGTGCTCATGTGCGTTCCCCCCGTAAGCCTCTGTTGCCAGTCTGGGATTTGTATTTGGTTTTGTCTGCCCTTCAGGGCCCTCCGTTTTGAGCCTGTGCTAAGGCTGCTCTGTCTATTCTTACTCTTAAGGTTGCCTTGTTAGTGGCTATCACCTCTGTCAGGCGGGTTTCTGAGTTGGCGGCCCTTTCTATTCAGGCCCCCTACTTTGAGAGACATCAGGACAAGGTGGTTTTCAGATTTAAACCAGATTTCTTGCCTAAGGTTGTCTCTGCCTTCCATCTTAATCAGGACATTGTGCTTCCTCCCTTGTGCCCTAATCCTAGTAACTACAAGGAGAGGGCCTTGCATTCCCTGGACGTGGTCAGGAACTTGAAGTTCTACCTGGTGGCTACTGCGCCCTTCAGGAAGACTTATGCTTTGTTTGTGGTACCTTCCGGTCCCAAGAAGGATTTGGCTCCTGCTAAGTCTACTATTAGCAAGTGGATTTGTCAGGCCATTTTTAGGGCCTATTCTGCTAGGGGAAAGGAGCCTCCTTTCCGTGTTACGGCTCATTCTACCCGTGCTGTTGGGGCTTCCTGGGCCTTTCAGCACCAGGCTTCTGTTGAACAAGTTTGTAAGGCTGCTACTTGGTCTTCTGTTCATACCTTTTCCAAGTTTTACAAGGTTGATGCTAGGGCCTCAGCGGATGCTGTTTTTGGCCGCAAGGTTCTGCAGGCGGCAGTGGTTTGAACTGCACGTTGTTGCTTTTGAGGATCCCACCCTATGTACGGACACTGCTATTGGATGTCCCATCTGTTATGAATCATTATCTGGAGCAGGACGTGCTGCATACTTAGAATAATACAATTCTGTGATTACTCACCTTGTAGAATTGGTATTATAAGTATGCAGCACGTCCTGCTCCACCCCACCGCTTTATCTTGGATCCTCTGTACGGTGATTGTTATCCTTGTTAAGTTGTTACTGGTTAGTTGTTCCTTCCTGGTTCTCCTTACTGCTTTTCAAAACTGGGGAATTTGTGGAAGGTCCCGGGTATATATGGGACCGGGAGGGGCCTCTTTTTGCCATCTCTGCAGTCCAGCGCCCTCTGGTGGAGGTATTCCCATCTGTTCTGAATCATTATCTGGAGCAGGACGTGCTGCATACTTATAATACCAATTCTACAAGGTGAGTAATCACAGAATTGTATTATTGCTATTAAGGGTTTGCTTAAGAGTCTCCTAGAGGGGGCCTCTGACGACGCGGGAAGAGAAGAGTATAGATCTCTCCTGATTTGCTATGAATTTGTTGCATATATTCTTTCTGCCATGGATGATGCCATTAGAATGTGTGGTAGGACTTCTGCCCTGTTGGTGGCTATACGCCGCTCTGTTTGGCAACGTCAGTGGGTAGCTGATAATGCTGCTAAGAAGGCTCTCACTGGTTTCCCTTTCAAGGGCCTCTCTGGTGAACGCTTGGATTTGTTTGCCAGGGGCGGTAGGTTACCTCAACGTAGGATGCCGTCCCGGTCCTTTCGGGGGACGGGTGCCTTTCTCCCATCCTTCCATGGTTCCAGAACTAGCCGAGGAGTCTCCTTTACTGGGGCCCACAGAGATAACTGGGGAATGGGCAGAGGATGTGGGCGTCCTGGCCTCTCCTGGGGTCCCAAGCCAAAATCCTCACCCAAGCCTCCTCAGGCATGAAGGGGCGCCCTCACCCATCCGGGTGGGGGGACGGTTTTGGCTCTTTCGTCACGTCTGGAGGCTTCACGTCTCAGACCGGTGGATTCAAGAGGTAGTGTCCTCCGGTTACAAGATAGAGTTTGCAGCCCGGCCGCCCCCAAGATTCATCAGATCCCGGATGGCTCAAAACCCCGATAGCTCGGGGTCTGTGCCTTGCTGTCCAAAACCTTCTGGAGTTGGGGGTCATCTGCCAGGTGCCTTTAAGGGGAAAGGGGCAGAGGCTACTATTCTAATCTTTTCACTGTTCCCAAAAAAGACGGGTCCATCAGACCTATCTTGGATTTAAAGTACCTCAACAGATTTGTCAGATTCAAACACTTTCGCATGGAGACTCTGCGCTCAGCTGTCAATTCACAACACCCAGGGGACTTCATGACCTCTGTAGACATCAAGGATGCTTACCTTCATGTACCAATCTTTCAAGGTCAGAGATTGCTCAGGTTCACTCTGGATGATCAGCACTATCAATTTGTGGCCTTGCCTTTCGGTATCACCTCGGCTCCCAGGGTATTCACCAAGGTGCTGACGGGCATATTGGCTCTGCTGAGATCTCAGGGCATGCGCATCCTTCCTTACTTAGACGACATTCTCATCACGTCTCAATCCCTCCAGCAGGCCGAGCTGGATACTCAGCTGGTGGTGTCCACACTGGAGTCCTTCGGCTGGGTGGTCAACCATCCCAAGTCTTTCCTGTCACCGTCAATGGTGAGGTCCTTTCTGGTTATGACTCTGGATACATCTCGGGTCAAGATTTTTCTCCCTCAGCAGAAGGTGGAGAGTCTTCAGGCCCAAGCCAGGTTCCTTATGTCTTGCTCTCATCCCTCCATCCGGCAGGGGATGCAGCTGGTGGGCCTGATGGTGTCCTGCTTCGAGGCGGTTCCATATTCTCAGTTTCACATGAGACCTCTTCAACTTCACCTCTTGTCAGTTTGGGATCGGAACCCTCGGTCCCTGGATCAAGTGTTGGTTCTGTCCCCTCTGGCCAGACGGTCTCTCTCGTGGTGGCTGGACTCAAGAAACCTGTTGGTGGGCAGATCCTTTCTGACCCCGTGCTGGGAGACAGTCACCACAGATGCCAGTCTGACAGGTTGGGGGGGCTTCTGGAAATCCCTGAAATTCCAGGGTCAGTGGGCCCTCAGGAGGCCACACCCCTATCAACATTCAGGAATTGAGGGCGATAAGGTTGGTTCTCGCCCAATTGACACCACACCTACGGGGTCGGGCGGTTCAGGTCCGCTCGGACAAGAGGGCCCTCAAGGAAGTGTCCCTGATACTGTCTTGGGTGGAGGAGAATGTTCCCTGCATCTCAGCTGTGTACATCCCGGGGGTGGAAAATCTGGAGGCAGACTCCCTCAGCAGGGGGACCTCTCGTCTGGGAGAATGGTCCCTCAGCAGCAGGGTGTTTCGCTCTCTGTGCCACCACTGGGGTCAGCCAGATGTGGATCTGTTTGCGTCTCGTCACAATTACAAGCTTCCAGTCTTTGTGTCTCTGTCCCAGGACCCTCTGGCCTTGGCCATGGATGCACTAGCAATGTCTTGGAAGAGCTTTCAGTTTCTCTATGTGTTCCCTCCTTTTCCTCTGCTGGGCAAGGTGCTGTGCAAGATTGCTCAGGAAGGGGTGCCAACCATTCTGGTGGCCCCCTGTTGGCCAAGAAGGGTGTGGTTCGCAGACGTCATGCAGTTGGCAGTAGATCAGTATGCTCTGCCCAAGGATCCAGACCTGCTCACTCAGGGGCAGCTACGCCATCCCAATTTACAAACGCTGGCTTTGACGGCCTGGCTGCTGAAAGCTCCATCTTGATGGAAAAGGGGCTGCCTACCTCTGTTGTTAATACCATGATTCAGGGTAGGAAGAAGTCCTCGTCGTCCATCTACTATAGGGTCTGGCATGCTTACATTGACTGGTGTGAGTCTAAGTCGCTTCCCTGTAGGGTGTTTTCTATCCTTAGGATTCTGGAATTTCTGGTTTGGATTTGGGTCTTCAACTTAGTACCCTCAAAGGTCATGTTTCTGCCTTGGCCATTTTCTTCCAAAGATCCTTTGCTCAACATCGTCTGGTCAAGACTTTCTTCCAGGGGGTTACTTACGTGCGTCCTCCACGTAAGCCTATGTTACCAGTCTGGGATTTGAACTTGGCCTTATCTGCCTTGCAGGGGTCTCCCTTTGAGCCTTTGCGTGAGGCCCCTTTGTCCATTTTGACTCTTAAGGTAGTCTTTTTGGTGGCTATCACTTCTGTTAGGCGTGTTTCTTAGTTGGCGGCGCTTTCCATCAAACCCCCTTACTTTGAAAGACACCAGGACAAGGTGGTGTTTCGTTTTAAGCCAGATTTTCTGCCTAAGGTTGTGTCTGCTTTTCATCTCAATCAGGACATTGTTTTGCCTTCTCTATGCCCTAATCCTAGTAACCCTAAGGAGCGGGTTTTGCAGTCTCTGGATATGGTCAGGACTCTGTTCTATTTCGTGGCTACTGAATCCTTCAGGAAGACTGATGCTCTTTTTGTGCTCCCGTCTGGACCTAAGAAGGGTCTGGGTCCGGCTAAGTCCACTATCAGCAAGTGGATCCTCGTGCTATTGGTGCCTCTCAGCACCAAGTTTTACAAGGTTGATGTTAGGGCCTCAGATGATGCTGCCTTTGGTCGCAAAGTTCTGCAGGCAGCAGTGGTTTCAACTGCCCGCTGTTAGCCTTTTGGGATCCCACCCTACCTTACGGACACTGCTATTGGATGTCCCAGGATTAAGGAATATTCTGCAACAGGACGTGCTGTATACTTAGAACAATACAACTCTGTGATTACTCACCCGTAGAATTGGTATTATATGTATACAGCACGTCCTGTTCCATCCCACCCTTGTTATCATTATTTCTAGTTACCTCTGTATGGTGATTGTTCATATGTTCATTTTTGAATTCTGGTTATTATTATTCTCCCGGCTTCTTGTTTACTGCTTGTCAATACTGGGGAATTTGTGGAATTTCTGTTGAGTACACTTGACAGATAAACAGTCACACGTTATGACACACTCTGATATATGAATGAGACCCCAGATTACAGTGTCAGTGGGCAAGGGTTTTTTAATATTACTATGAACTCACAATAAGAAATAAATATAAAGGCAGCGCTTGTTTCCTAAAACCGTCCGCTTCTTAACCGCATATATTATATTAACTTAATTTTTTTTTTTGCCGACATGGTAGCACATTAAGTAAGCAGTGGGCTCCAATAACATGGCGCCAGCCAATCCCCACATAGCGGCCGAGGGCCGCCCAGCCCACAATGACGCAGATAGCGTCATATAGAGGGACTGCCTTATTGTAGGACACTGGGGAACGGACCTAGCCCGCCCCCTATGACATCCCTGGGCGGCCCCCGGAACTGAGAGACCGCCACGCCGCCTCAGCAAGCCAGACCGGATTCACACCGGCACGCTGCAGGCAGGCTGACATAAGCCGGTCTCGCAGCCTGTCAGAGACGGGACCCGCGCTGTGGAAGGTAAGCGTCGTAGAGAGACTATACCAAAAGGCCACTCCAGGTAATCTGCAGGACATTAATGTCCTCCCTGTTATTTCTTTCCTGACTAAACAGCCAGTGAAGGCTTAAAGATCATCACTGACGTCCAGCCGTGCACAACCATATTACACAGGTAAATTCTTATTAACTAGTTTAAACCTCCAATATATATTACTACCCATTTGGCATATACTTAATGTAGCCCATGTGATCTGTAGATCTCACAGCCAAACATAAAGGACGGATGGAAGCAAGCGCTCCCTTACTAACACAGTATAATAGGAGGTATGTTACATTGTACTGCACATATAAAGACTGATTTATTAAAAGGATCTGAGTTAATTGTATACTCTGTTATGTACAACCAGACCACGTAAAGTGCACTGAGGAAGCTCATAAGGAGTGAAACGTCTGCACATAAAGAATCACTTGCTACAACTGAGTGTATAGTGACCTGAAGCTTGCTACAAACTGTTATTAGATGGGACTGAGCCCCCAGCATTTGGGCAGCTCCCAGATGAGCAGAGATTCGTACCTCATTACCAGTACCTCTGTAAACTAACAAGAACTGAGTAAGATATGTTGAAAAAAATATATGTATGAAATGTTAACAATATATTGACACTGTTGAGAGATGATGTATATTAACTGAATACAAAATAAATGTTGGACTTTTTATAACGTGTTTATGATGCTTACACTGAGTTAACCAAGGAGTTTAACTCCTTATTCCCCTATAAACCCCTTCATAATTAGGGGTTACCCAAATAAAGGGCCCCCTTTCTCCCCCAAAAATTTGTGGGGGGTCCCTAAGATATATAGGGCCGGGAAGAGCCACAAGCTGTTTTCTGCAGTCCAGCGCCATCTTGTGGATGTATTACCCCAGGAGTAAGGAATATTCTGGAACAGGACGTGCTGTATACGTATAATACCAATTCTACAGGTGAGTAATCACAGAATTGTATTTATTCTTGGTGTGCCACACACCCCGCTTCACTTTTAAATATTCTTCACTTATTGGGTTAACTCACCGCCAGGTGACGTAGTGCAGAGAGGAAGTCTTGTAACGAGCCCCCTTCCGGCCTATATATACCTGGTACCTCCCTTCAATCACCAGTATTTTTCTCTCTGCTTGACGACAAGACAGAAGATTGAAGTCTCCTGCTTACAGGTAGCCGGGGTCTTACCCCGGCACCCCCCTTTTGGTCTATTTCTGCCCGGTTTGAGTGTTTATACCTTAAAGGTGAAATGGAAGCCTCCCAGCCTTGGCTGCTCGCTGGGCAATCGGTAGACGGCTCTATTGGTGCCTAGGAGCTTATCTCCTCCGCTCGACCCCCTCTTTTGGGGGCAATGCGGCTATCCGGCATGGTGATCCGGAAATGGGATGCCCCTGTCCCGAGGGTCACCTTAGCCCCTTGCTCTCCCGTTACGGTCCCTTCTCCCTTCACTATGGGGGGGGGGGGGGGGGGGTAGAGGGTGGTGTATTATGTATGTGTTTCACTGTATTACTATCATTAACATATGTGTGTTAACCTTATGCATAGAACAGACTGCACAGCATGGGTGCACTCAGTCTGATATTTCTTGGAGCTCTTCGGGCAGATCCTTTATTAGCAGTGGCCAGTGTTTTGGTCAGCTTTAGGGGGGCGGTTGGGGCGGACCGCGCTGGGCAGGTTGGCTTGCCGCCTGAGTTCTTCAGCCCCCTCCCGCCTCCCCCCTTCCCCGCTGGTCTCCGTGCGGCAGCTGGTGTGGCTGCGCTCATGCCTTCTCCTCCCCCCTCCTCCGCCGCCTGTCTGTGTTATATTTAAGCGGCGCAGCTGGTTGCAATCCCTGAATGAATTGGCTGCGCTGACCGGGCTGAAGGGGGCGGTTCCCTGTGACGCGGTGACGGGGGCGTGGCGCCGGCGGTAGCGTCGCACGGCGGCCCCAGCCTCACTTCCTTCCTGTCTTGGTAAAAGGAGGTCACGTGGGGGGGGCGCGCGCTGCAGCACATGGTTTTGTTTACCTTTGTGGCTGCTGCTGCTGCATCGTCCCTCCGGTCCTGCGTTCGGCCCTGTCAGGTAAGCGGCCCCCCTCTTGTGGGGCCGAGAGTGGGATTTTTTGTGTCTGTATTATATAAATATGGGGGCGAGTTTTAAGGAGGCATTCTTATCATTTATTATTATAATTATGATTGTGCATAAGACATGTTGGATGTGTTACACTCATATGAGGATCTGATGGTTTGTTTCCTTTCCTTTCCTTTCAGATCCTGGGATCCCTGATTATAGCGGCCCTCCGGCTCTATGTTGCCTGGCTAGTCTTTCTTTTTAAAGAAAAGAAAATTGGGATATTTTTTATATTATAAGATATACACATATAATATATATATACACATATATATATATATATATATATATATATATATATATATATATATATATTTAGATTATTAAGGGGGACCTTTCTTTGTAAAAAAAAAATAAAAAAACCCTCCCTTCCGGGACATTTTCTATAAGGGGGCATCCCGGGTTGGCTTATGCCTTAAAGCCCAAATAATTGCGATACCATAAATCACCAATATGGAGGCTTCCGTTATTGCTGGAAACGACTCTTCGGAGCCGTCCAGGGGGTGCGTAAGATGTGGGGCTTCGCTCCCAGCTGATGATGTCTTTATTTGCATTCCTTGTGCAAAGCAGAGCATTGCGCGTCAGTCTGTTGATCCGGCTGCTGGCCCGTCGCAACTTCCATCATCTCCTGCCTCTCCCTCCCTGTTCCGGACCCCGCATGACACTGTCAAAAGTGGGGATTCGCAATCCGAGGTGGCGGCAAGGTTGGCCAGCCTCCGGAAAGTATTGCCCGTTAAAGCAAGGTTGAAGGCCCCTGCAAAACGGAAGCGCCTGACTCCGGTACCTTCGGCTCCACAGGACGAGTTATGTGAGCCTGTGGAATGGTCCGATGGCTCCCCGGACGAGGAAGAATTCCTCTTGGAGTCAGATGAGCCTGCAGATCAGCTTGAGGCTGATGCGATTGGCGATTGGTCGGCGGGGGTTGCCCTTGACACCCCCTCCATTCTGGCTCAAATGTTTGAGATTTTGAATTTAGATCCGCCTGAGGCTGTCACCCTGCCAAGGGGCCAGTTGTTTAAAGAGCCTCAGCCGCGTTGGGTTTTTCCCAGACAGCACCACTTTGAGAGGGTGATCCTTAAGGAATGGGAACATCCCACGCGGTTATCTGGAATCCCTTCCAGTTGGGAAAAGCGTTATCCCTTTCCGCCAGAATTGGTGAAGCTTTGGTCTGTCCCTCCTGACGTCGATACCCCTGTGCTAGGGCTCTCCAGCACGGCTATGGTACAGTCTGCTGAGACCACTGTCCCTAAAGATGGGGAGGATCGTCGCATTGAACAGTATGCTCGCCATGGTTTTATTTATGCTGGGTCAACGATGCGCCCGGTGTGCGCTTCGGCCCTTCTTCTATTGGCGGTCAGATCAGTAATCCAGGGGCTATACGAGGATCTCAATCCCGCTTGTAAAGAGTTCACTGCGCTTAAGCAGTGTAAATCTTTTGTGTCCTATGTTCTATCCGCTCAGGACGATGCGCTGGCTATGAGTAGCAAGACAGCGGCAATGCTGGTGGCCATTCGTCGGTCTGTATGGCTGCGACAGTGGTCGGCGGACTCAGCTTCTAAAAAGGTGCTCACAGCTCTCCCCTTTTTGGGGTTGCGTCATTTTGGGGAGAGAATTGATTCAGTCGCAAAGGGTGGTAAGATGCCACAACGCAAGAGGCCTCGACGTCCCTTTAGGGGGGCAGGTTCTGGTAGGCCTTCCTTTCGAGGATACAGAGCGGGTAGGGGGGCTTCCTTTCCCTCTACCAGTCATACAGGTTGGACTCGGGGGAGGGGCCGTGGCCGTCCCGCCGAGTCCTGGGGCTCCAAGCCCAAACCTGCTGGTAAGCCCGCTCAGCAATGAGGGGTTGCCCTCACCCGTGCGGGTGGGGCGACGATCACGACACTTCTCCCAGGTTTGGAACCGGGAAGTTCCGGACAGATTGATCCAGGAGATGGTGTCGTCCGGTTACAAGCTGGAATTCGAGTCTCGCCCTCCTTCACGCTTCTTTCGGTCTCGGGTGCCCATCGATCCTTTGGCCACACAGGGGCTCCTGGCGTCGGTAAAGAATCTGCTAGAGATGGCGGTCATCCGGCCGGTACCGCGCTTAGAGATGGGCCTCGGTTTCTACTCCAATTTGTTCGCTGTCCCCAAGAAAGATGGGTCAGTTCGTCCCGTCTTGGACCTGAAGTTACTCAACAGGTTCATCCGGTTTCGGAAGTTTCGCATGGAAACCTTGCGTACTGCCGTCGGCTCTCTTCGGCAAGGGGACTTCATGACGTCCATAGACATCAAGGATGCTTACCTTCATGTTCCCATCTGCCACGCTCATCAACGTTTTCTTCGATTCGTGATGAAGGATCAGCATTATCAATTCGTGGCACTTCCGTTTGGCCTTACCTCAGCTCCAAGAGTGTTCACCAAGGTGCTGGCAGGGGTCATGGCCATTTTCAGATCTCGGGGCATTCGTGTCGTACCTTATTTGGACGACCTTCTCATCATGGCTCCGTCGCTCAATCAATCGGAGACAGACACCAGCATGGTGGTCTCTACGCTGGAAAGCTTTGGTTGGGTGATCAACTTCCCCAAGTCCTCCCTCGCTCCGGCCAGGGTGGTGTCCTTCCTGGGGATGCAGTTGGACTCTCATCAGCACAGAGTGTTTCTTCCCCAGTCCAAAATTCATCTGATTCAGGAGTTGGCTCGGGTCCTACTCTCCAATCCTCGGCCGTCCATCCGTCTGGGGATGAGGCTGGTAGGGTTGATGGTTGCCTCCTTCGAGGCGGTTCCTTTTGCTCAATTCCACACGAGGACGCTTCAGCTTTATCTGTTGGCGTCTTGGGACCGACGGCCTCGGTCGCTGGATCAGCCCTTCCAGTTGTCCTCCCGGGTCCGGCAGTCCCTCCAGTGGGGGTTGGTCTCGACCAATCTCGTGAAGGGCAGGTCTTTCCTGACCCCCCTTTGGGAAATTGTCACCACGGACGCCAGTCTGTCGGGATGGGGCGGATTCTGGAAGGAGCTGCAGTTCCAGGGGCAGTGGGGACCTCAGGAGGCCCACTTACCCATCAATATTCTGGAACTGAGATCCATCCGTCAGGTGCTTGCTCTCCTGACTCAGCACGTCCTGGGCCTTCCGGTCCAGGTGCGTTCAGACAATCGAAGAGCGGTTGCTTACATCAATCATCAGGGAGGGACTCGCAGCCTAAGTGCTCTCAGGGAGGTGTCCCTGATCCTGACCTGGGCAGAGGCCCATGTTCCTTGTCTCTCGGCGGTATACATTCCAGGAGTGGAGAACCAGGAAGCGGACTGGTTGAGCAGGGGCTCTCCCCGTCTGGGAGAATGGGCTCTCCATCCTCGGGTGTTTCGCTCACTGTGTCTCCGATGGGGGACACCGGAGGTGGACCTGTTTGCCTCTCGTCACAATCGCAGGCTCCCGAACTTCGTGTCGCTCTCCCAGGATCCTCTGCCTCTGGCAGTGGACGCCATGTCCCTGAGCTGGGGGGATCTGGGATTTCTATACCTGTTTCCTCCGATACCCATGCTAGGCAGGGTGCTTCGGAAGTTGGCTCTGGAAAGGGTGTCCGCCGTTCTCGTGGCCCCAAGGTGGCCAAGGCGAGTGTGGTTCACAGACATCGTTCGGCTGGCAGTGGACCAGGTCGTTCTGCCTTTTCGGCCCGATCTGCTCACTCAGGGTCGATTGTGTTACCCCAATTTACCAGCGCTAAGTTTGACGGCCTGGCTGCTGAGACCTCCATCCTGAAGGAGGAGGGTCTTTCTGATTCAGTTGTTTAGACTCTGATCAGTGCTCGGAAGAGGTCTTCTTCTATCATCTACTATAGGACTTGGAAAGCCTATATCGCTTGGTGCGAGATAAGATCTTTTCCTTGTAGGGTCTTTTCGATCTCCAGGGTTCTGGAGTTTTTACAATCAGGGCTGGACTCTGGTCTTCAGCTTAGTACGTTGAAAGGGCAGGTTTCTGCCTTATCTATCTTTTTTCAGAAGCGTGTTGCGCTTAAGCCTTTTGGTTAAAACTTTTTTCCAGGGGGTTACGCATGTGCGGCCTCCCAGGAAACCATTACTCCCGGTTTGGGATTTGAATTTGGTTCTTTCTGCTCTTCAGGCTCCTCCTTTTGAGCCTTTGCAAGATATTGCTTTGTCTACCTTGACTCAGAAGATTGTCTTCTTGGTAGCTATCACTTCGGTCCGGCGTGTCTCAGAGTTGGCGGCCTTGACTATCCGGGCGCCTTACTTTGAGAGGCATCAGGATAAAGTGGTCTTTCGGTTCAAGCCAGACTTTCTTCCCAAGGTTGTTTCTGCTTTTCATTTGAACCAAGACATTGTTCTTCCCTCCTTATGTCCTAATCCTAAGAATGACTAAGAGAGGGTGTTGCATTGTTTGGATGTAGTACGCTGTGTTAAGTACTACTTGATTATCACGTCTCCTTTTCGTAGGACGGATTCCTTTTTTTGTTGTGCCCCATGGGCCTAAGAAGGGTTTGGCACCAGCCAAATCTGCCATTAGCAAGTGGATACGTCAGGCCGTTACTGCGGCCTATTCTGCTAAGGGGAAAGTTCCCCCTTTTCGTATCACTGCTCATTCTACTCGCGCCATTGGGGCGTCTTGGGCTTTTCAGCACCAAGCTTCTGTTGAACAAGTTTGTAAGGCCGCCACTTGGTCTTCTGTTCATACTTTTTCTAAGTTTTACAAAGTTGATGTGCGAGCCTCAGCGGATGCTGTTTTTGGCCGCAAGGTTCTGCAGACTGCAGTCATTTAAGTTATGCTTCACCTGGCCTTGAGTTGCACATCCCTTGTGGACACTGCTTTTGGATGTCCCAATAAGTGAAGAATATTTAAAAGTGAAGCGGGGTGTGTGGCACACCAAGAATAATACCATTTTGTGAGTACTCACCACCCTTTTCGGTAGTTCCGAAGCCTTTATATGGTGAAGCTTTTTATTTATGTCAAATTTGATTTTGAGGTTACCGGTGGAATACTGGTACCTTGTCTTTCTGCTTTTTAATATACTGGTGATTGAAGGGAGGTACCAGGTATATATAGGCCGGAAGGGGGCTCGTTACAAGACTTCCTCTCTGCACTACGTCACCTGGCGGTGAGTTAACCCAAAAAGTGAAGAATATTTAAAAGTGAAGCGGGGTGTGTGGCACACCAACAATATCCATTTTTCAGGTGAGTACTCACAAAATGGTATTTTATACCTGATGGAGACTGCTTTTTGCAAACTAGCAAAGCTAGCTATCAAAGCTGCCATTCAAGCCCAGCTAAACCCTCTCTTCTTCCTCCCGACCCAACCTTCTTCTAGAAAGCACTTTCGCTACCAGCATAGCCCCACCCATTATGCGGTTTATTATGCAGCATCAAAGCTCCAAGGGCCACGTCCACATACTTCAGAAGAGAAATCATGAGGTAAACCCTAATATCTCAGCCATTTCTTTTTCAATTTAAAAATGGAAAACCGTTTAGGATCGTGCCAAATGTAGCCCAGCACAATGGGCTAACAATTTGCTATGCAAATATCACTTTAGTTTGATAGAAACCCCTGGAGACCAGTACCACTACAGATCAAGGGCAAAAGGACAAAGAAAGATTGGGCAGGCTGGCTGTTTTGGATCTTGCCTAATAGCTAAAAGTATTCCTGCTTGGCTTCTCTAGACAATGACCAACCTCTTTGGTGCTACAAGTTGTCATTGGGTCTACAAATTGGCATAAATCATAGATAGAGCATTCCAGCTCTAAATTGTCCCACCATTTTAGAGCCTAAATCTTTTCTCAGCAGAGGATAGCTTCCCAGCTAATAACTAATTTCCCTATACAATTAGCTAAAAAACCTTTCTAGAATAACCCTTAAAGAGAAGCAAAACCCACGCTTGAATCTATGAGACTCCAGGACAGGCATACTCCCTTCCCCCGGGGAATCCACATTCAGGATGCCCCGCTGTGTCAAACTCACCTTCTTTCCCATTCCAACGGCACATGCACAAGCAGTGGCCTCATCCACGCTATCCCTTTAGCAGGGCACATGCCCATTTGTGTATGGCCGGCACAGGCACGTTATCTGTTAAAGGGTAGTGGGGGATGTGCGTGCTCTGATCCGCTCACTTTAGACGAGCTCTTGGACTAAGTGGCGGGAGCAGATCCAAGCATGCTGACTGGATGAGAGGCTGCACATGCGCCGTAGGACCGAGGAAAGGTGAGTGAGATTGGGCGACCTTGGGGGTGTCACACAGTGGGGCAACCCCAGTTGGGGTGCCTGCGGGGAAAAGACCAAAACCCAGGATAGTCAAAATCCTGGGTTTTGGTCCATTTTAAAACAAATTAAATGCTGCATTCTCAATGCTGCCAACAACATAATGTAAAGATATTATGAGAGTCCCTGTCCAGGCACACAATAGAGGAGCACTATCGCTCATTTTTGATGGGAGCATAGATTGAAATGGTACTTGCAATTTACGTAAATGATGGACTGAGCATTAAATGTATGGGTGAAAAATAAGTGTATATTCTGCCATTGTAGAGCAGCAGCTGCTGCAAAAGCTGGTGGGGTGACGTCTTCCGTCACCTGGGAGCAAACCAAATGGATTGCTGGGGAAAACTCCCAGACGTTGCATGGTGAGGCGAGAGAGGGAAGGGGGTATAGGAGAGGGCGTTGCAGAGTAAGTGGGCGGAGTTAGTCTGTCAGTGCGATGTTGCAAGTTACGTAACAGAAATGGCAGAGAAAGTTTGTGTGTACCTTGCAATACCACTTCCTGCCCATGCACTACTTCATATTGCAATGCTATGTGCCAGGGAACAATGACACTGTCAGAGAATAAGCAATACATCGCCAATCAAGGGGGCAGCACACAGAAGCAACTGAGTGTGGGACTGTCAGGGCAGGAATCCAGAAATCTGGCGCTGAGGTTCACATTCTGACCCCGGTCCACCAGTTGAGTATCACTGCTCTAACACATTCTAAGCCCTGTTGATCCCAATACCTGTACAACAGCACCACCTAGCGGTCAATATTGGCATATTCCTGCATATCATGCCTATGTGTTATCCTGTGAGCTACTTTTACGTTGTGTGTTTCCCTATGCAATAGCATTAAAGGTTATATAGTTTTCATAGCCTTTTTGTCTGGGCGTTCATAGTAAACAGCCTTTTTTTATAGATTGTACTTCTTGTAGGGTGCAGTTAGTGGGCACATTTTGCCAATGCCTTGAACTCCTCCTTTTAACCCTGTTACAATTAACTATATATATTCTTAGTTTAATAGGGGTCTCAGGGATGGATCATATTGATCTATTCCTGAGAGTCCAGCCTAGTCCAGTCCTCTATTTCCCTCACTCCCTTCATTTTTTTATATATGCTATGGGGGGGGGGGGATTCCCATAATTTGGGATGCCCCTAGTTGGGAGTGTTTAGTGGGTTATTAATAAGAAACATACTTTCTAGTGTTTAAGATTGGTTTACTTATACTCTAATTTATTCACATATATAACAAACATTATCAGCACAACACGCATTAAATTTTGTTTCTCATTATATGCTCATAATGATATAGGACTGCCAGTGTCCGGTAGTCAATCATAAATCTGCTGTCTTGCAGTTTGTAACAAGCAGTGTATTTATCCCGTTTGGCAGTTTGTAGCAAGCACGAAACAAGCTGTTTCTCCTCAGTTGTAGCAAATGGTTAAGATATGTGCAAACGTTTCGCAGAAAGCTTCATCAGTGCACTTTCATTCTAATAATACACAACATAAACAGTTTGTAGCAAGCGTAATTAGTGCGTTACATTGCTTCGTACAACTATCTGTATTATTTGTCATATGTACCTCTAATATCGTAGAGGAGCGCTTATTAACCAGTTGCCTTAAGTTATGCTGCAGGCTTCTCCTTTGTCCTATGAACATTTTATATTAGTTACGTGTATAGGTAATATCAGTATGTAGTATATATTACCTTATCTATATTATCACTAATTACCTCATAGTAGGTGGATCAGCATAGCAGTAATCTTAGGTAGCGACATTTATCTGGTGCCAGGTTGTATGGTAGGTGGCTGTGAGTAACTATCCTTTAAGGGCTGTAAATCAAAATAAAGATGCAAAAAGTGTCAGTATTTTTCTGCTGTATAATTATTTCCCGGAAACCTACTTAATAACATCATGAACTTACCTCCGTGTGTTAGTCGGTGCCCGTCCTCCTGTCTGGGGGCGGGGGAGGCGGAATCCCTGCAACCGCAGCGCGCCCCGGATCAGCGAGCCGTATGCTCGATATGGAGCCGGCGCACTGTTTATTTCTGGGCGCGACGTCCGTGCCTGGCTCCGCCTCCTGGGGCCGTCCAATGGCCTCCCCTGTGACTCGAGGGCCAATCAGAGCAAATACGCTGACCATATTGTAACATGGCTACGTTACATAGATGATATACTTATCATATGGGAAGGCCCCACCCTTCTACTTGAGGAATTCGTCCAAGCACTCAACAATACATACAACTTGAAGTTTACCCTGGAGTTCAGCCGTAAAGAAATCAGCTATTTAGATTTGAAAATTAGAGTAGATCCACAAGGTATCATATCCACTAATTTTTATAGAAAAGCCACTGCAGCAAACAATATTCTTAGAGCCACCAAGGCACATCCCAGTCCCCTAAAGAAAAGCGAAACTGCACGACTGATCAAGATTATAAAATGGCAGCAGATGGGATCAGATTAAGACTAAGGGAAAGAGGATACTCCCTTTTGTACACCAAAAAGGCGCAGAGTAGGGATAGGGTTCCCTACTCAACTCCCAAACAAAAGGAAAACCAAAATTAGACCATACTCCGTTTATACTGACATACAACACAGGACTATTAGAAACATACTACAGAACCACTGGTACATCCTTAAGGCAGACCCAGAAGTGGGCAAATTTGTGACAGATTCCCCAAAACTAACGTTTAGGAAGGCAAAAACAATCAGGGACCAACTGGTACACAGCCACTACATTAGGGACAAAAAATCAACATGTTGTAAAGTGCAAGGAACATACAGATGTGAGGGGTGCTCTACCTGACAAATTATCAACCAGAGACATTATGCCAACTGTGACACCACGGATGTGGTATACATATTAACTTGTAGTTGTCCCCGTTTCTATATCGGGAAAACCAACAGGAAACTAAAAACACGGATTTATGAGCACACTAGAGACATCAAAAAGAGAAATCTGCTCACCCCAGTAGGAAGACACTGGGCAGCACATCATGGTGGATCTCTCACGGATATCCATTTCCAGGTACTCAGTAGAGTACATAAACACCCACGAGGGGGGGACATAAGGAAGCAAACATTACAGAAAGAGACCAAGTGGATATCCACTCTAAAAGCCCTCACTCCTCCAGGACTCAACAATGCAATTAGCTATGTCCCATTCCTAAAATAGACCATAGTGTCTCAGCATAACAGTTTCGAATACAAAGAAAAAACATCCCCCTTACAAGAGGATAGAAATTGCACATGAATGAATTATGGTTGAAACTTGTTTAAAAAGTACGTACATAAATTGTATATAAATCAATTCTGTTTGAAACATTCACAAAAAGAACAATATGACACTTAAATGTGTACCTCACAAAAAAGAACACAAGAATGTAAAGAGAAGCGCTTCTTACCAGATGCCCAGTTACAGCAATAAAATTAATATAAATAATAATCGATATTTGATAAAAAATCTCTTAGGTTTTATTTCATCTTCTACTAGACTGAGGCTTATGCATACCATAAATATAGTTAAGAGAATAACAATCCGCCAATATGAAAAAATATAACAGGATAGCAGGACAAGTTAAATAGCACTGGAATCTAACCTACAATGCGCACATGAATGTGTTTCCTGTGAGAGCTCGGAGGGGGCCGCCCAGCGGGGAAGTGACACATACATACAGTCACTCCTTCTGCCATGAAAAGGCAGAGAAACGGCCCCTCTGATTGGCCCTCGAGTCACAGGGGAGGCCATTGGACGGCCCCAGGAGGCGGAGCCAGGCACGGACGTCGCGCCCGGAAATAAACAGTGAGCCGGCTCCATATTGAGCATACGGCTCGCTGATCCGGGGCGCGCTGCGGTTGCAGGGATTCCGCCTCCCCCGCCCCCAGACAGGACGGGCACCGACTAACACACGGAGGTAAGTTCATGATGTTATTAAGTAGGTTTCCGGGAAATAATTATACAGCAGAAAAATACGCGCTGACACTTTTTGCATCTTTATTTTGATTTACAGCCCTTAAAGGGATAGTTACTCACAGCCACCTACCATACAAAATGGCACCAGATAAATGTCGCTACCTAAGATTACTGCTATGCTGATCCACCTACTATGAGGTAATTAGTGATAATATAGATAAGGTAATATATACTACATACTGATATTACCTATACACGTAACTAATATAAAATGTTCATAGGACAAAGGAGAAGCCTGCAGCATAACTTAAGGCAACTGGTTAATAAGCGCTCCTCTACGATATTAGAGGTACATATGACAAATAATACAGATAGTTGTACGAAGCAATGTAACGCACTAATTACGCTTGCTACAAACTGTTTATGTTGTGTATTATTAGAATGAAAGTGCACTGATGAAGCTTTCTGCGAAACGTTTGCACATATCTTAACCATTTGCTACAACTGAGGAGAAACAGCTTGTTTCGTGCTTGCTACAAACTACTTGCTACAAACTGCGAAACGGGATAAATACACTGCTTGTTACAAACTGCAAGACAGCAGATTTATGATTGACTACCGGACATTGGCAGTCCTATATCATTATGAGCATATAATGAGAAACAAAATTTAATGCGTGTTGTGCTGATAATGTTTGTTATATATGTGAATAAATTAGAGTATAAGTAAACCAATCTTCAACACTAGAAAGTATGTTTCTTATTAATAACCCACTAAACACTCCCAACTAGGGGCATCCCAAATTATGGGAAACCCCCCCCCCCCCATAGTATATATATTCTTAGTATACAGTACGTCCTGCTCCAGATATAATACTTACTATCGGGTATTACTCCGCCAGATGGCGCTGGACTGCAGAGACATCGAAAATAGGCTCCTCCTGGCCCCTCAAATACCCAGGGACCTTCCACAAATCCCCAGATTTTCTCTGCAGTCTGGTCTGCTAAGGACGAGAAATGGCTCTCTCTACTCGCAGGTGAGCAGGGCTATTAGCCTGCGGCCCTGTAGGACTATTCCCACCCGTTCCATTAGTAAATGCCTCCCAGCCTTGGCTGCGCTGGTCGGGTGAAGGTAAGCAGCACTGCTGTTAGGTGCTTAGGAGCGCTGCTCCACCGCAATCCCCCACCAAAGGGTAGGCAGTTCAGGCTTATGGCGAGCCTCTATGGATGCCCCTCCCACACTATTGCCCCTTTCCCCAGACTATCGGTGGGCCCTATTTAAGTGGCCGCCGTCCTCCCTCATCCTCCTTATAGTCTTCGGGGGAAAAGAGGGGGGGGGGGCTTGTGTATGTGCATAGATACGTAGGTTATGAAGTCTGTGCTTTCACATGTCTTTATTCTTATGTCAGCCGCCGCGCTGACTTGTCTGTATTGCTTTTAAATTTACTGCCGCCGTGCGCTAACTTGGTTCCGCGCTTGGTGGCGGCATTACCTCAGGCGCTGGTGCGCAATCATTAGCTGTTGGCCTTCTGGCTTCGCGCTCTTCGGGGGGGGGAGGGGCCCGTCTTTGGCACCTTCCTCGTCATCGCTGTTACTGGCCCGCCCCTCGAGGTATACCGACGCCATCTTTTTTGACTTGGTCGGCCTATGCGCGACAGACTCCTACCTACCGCGGTCCGTAAGTGCCCTCGCGGGCGGCTTTATCTGCTTCACTTTTGTTACTATGTACTTAAGATCTTGTCTGCTTATGTCTTTCAGGCGGGACGAACCTTTGGCTTCTCCCGGCCCTGTTTTTAGTATATCACTTGTAGGCCCTGTAAAAATTATACTCCCACGTCCCTAGCGGGTTATTGCGGGATCCAGGGATGCTATATAGCGTTATTCCCTATCGGCGTATGGAGGCATCTCAGGATAATGTTACTGTGGCTATACCCCGTTTGACGAAGGGGAGCTCTTTTCTGATTCAGGTTCATCTGATGAGAGACCAAGGGGTCATGACGATTCTGGCTCTGACCCCTGGGCCCCGGATGACACTGACAGATTATTGACCCAGATTTTTGAGGTTCTGTCTATCTCCCTGTTGAGGCTCCCAGGCAAAGAGGGGAGCTTTTCCATACAGCAAAATCACGTTTGGAATTTCCAGAGCAGGCACATTTCCATAACCTTGTGCTCAAGGAATGGGAGCGCCCCAGGAAACTTCCCAGGGTTCCAAAGAGTTGGGATAGGAAGTATCCCTTTCCTGCTGAGGTGGTTAAATGTTGGTCACCCCCCCCCCCCCCCCAGGTGGATGCCCCGATCCTAGGGCTATCTAACACCTCTGTCATGCATTCCCCTGATTCTACTACTCTGCGGGATGCTGAGGACCGGCGCATTGACCAGCTGGCTTCCCACGCCTTTGCATGTGTGGGGACAGCGCTGCGCCCGGTCTGTGCCTCTATTACTGCTGTGGCCACTAGAACCCTTATCAGAAATATGCTTGACAGTGCCCCTGATGATTTGCCTTGTGAGGTGTTTAATGCACTCTCCAGTTGTGATGTTTTTGTAAATTTTGTCCTATCAGAATGTGTGCCAGAACTTCTGCCCTTGTGGTGGCTATACGCCGCTCGGTTTGGCTGCGCCAGTGGGCTGCTGACAAGGAAAAGGTTTCCCTTTAAAGGACTGCGTCTGTTTGGAGACCGCCTGGACCTTTTTGCTAAGGGAGGCAGGTTACCCCAGCGCAGGCGGCAACCTCGGCCCTTTCGGGGTCAGGGTTCCTTCCCTTACCGTGGTGCAAGACAGGGAAGGGGGGTATCTTTCCCTGGGGCCTGGGGAGATTTCTGGGTTAGAGGCAGAGGACGTGGACGTCCTGGCTCCTCCTGGGGTCCCAAAGCTAAATCCTCTCCCAAGCCCCCTCAGGCATGATGGGGCGCCCTCACACATCCGAGTGGGGGGACGGCTGCAGCACTTCGCTCACGTCTGGAGGCTTCATGTCTCAGACCGGTGGATTCAGGAGGTAGTGTCCTCCGGTTACAAGTTGGAGTTTGCTGCCGATCCCCCTCCAAGATTCATCAGCTCCCGGATTCCTCAGGACCCTGTGTCAGCTCAGGAGCTAGTGCAAGCAGTGCAAGGCCTCCTGGAGCTGGGGGTCATCTGCCAGGTCCCTTTAAGAGAAAGAGGCAAGGGCTTTTATTCCAGCCTATTCACAGTACCCAAAAAGGATGGTTCTGTCAGGCCCATCCTGGACTGAAAGATTCTCAACAAGTTTGTCAGGGGCAGGCGCTTTCGCATGGAGACTCTGCGCTCTGCCACCAGTTCCCTGCCCCAAGGGGATTTCATGACTTCTGTGGACATCAAAGATGCTTACCTTCATATTCCTGTGTTCCCAGGTCATCAAAGGTTCCTCAGGTTCGCTCTGATGGATCAACATTACCAATTTGTGGCCTTGCCCTTCGGCCTCACTTCGCCCCCAGGGTGTTCACCAAGGTGCTGGCTGGTGTGATGTCTCTACTCAGATGTCGGGGCGTCCGCGTGTTTCCCTATCTGGACGACATCCTCATTACTTCCCAGTCTCTACATCAGGCAGAGTTGGATACTCAGCTGGTGGTGTCCACTCTGGAGTCATTTGGATGGGTGATCAACCACCCCAAGTCCTCACTGTCCCCTTGGTAACTCCGTTCCTAGGAATGAATCTGGATACAGCTCAGGCAAGGATCTTCCTTCCTCAGCTGAAGGTGGATAGTCTGGTTGCCCAGGCTCAGTTCCTCCTAGCTTGTCCCCATCCCTCCATCAGGCAGGGGATGCAGCTGGTGGGCCTGATGGTGGCGTGCTTCGAAGCGGTCCCTTATGCTCAGTTCCACTTGAGGCCTCTGCAACTTCACCTATTGTCTGTATGGGACAAGGACCCAGCGTCCCTGGACAGGGTCTGTGTGCTCTCCCCCCTGGTAAGGAGGTCCCTCTTGTGGTGGATGGACTAAAGGAACCTGTTGGGGGGCAGATCCTTTCTTGACCCTTCCTGGGAGACGGTCACCACGGATGCCAGTCTGTCAGGTTGGGGGGGTTTCTGGAAGTCCCTGCGCTTCCAGGGGAGGTGGGGCCCTCAGGAGGCCCACGCTCCTATCAATGTCTTGGAGCTGCGAGCGATCAGGTTAGTTCTGGCTCGCTTGACTACTCATCCTCAGGGCCTGCCTGTTCAGGTGCGCTCGGACAACCAGATGGCAGTTGCCTACATCAATCATCAGGGAGGGACCCGGAGCAAGGGGGCCCTCCAGGAAGCGTCTCTGATCCTGACTTGGGCGGAGGCCAATGTCCCCTGCATTTCAGCTGTGTACATCCCGGGCGTGGAAAATCGCCTGGCGGACTCTCTGAGCCAGGGAGAATGGTCCCTATGCAGCAGGGTGTTTCAATCTCTGTGTCACCGTTGGGGCCAACCAGATGTGGATCTGTTTGCGTCCCGCCACAATCACAAGTTTTCAGCTTTTGTCTCTCTGTCCAGGGATCCTCTGGCCCTGACCTCGGATGCGCTAGCAATGTCATGGCAGGACTTTCAGTTCCTGTATGTCTTCCCCCCAATTCCCCTGCTGGGCAGGGTTCTGCGCAAGATTGCTCTGGAACGGGTGCCAGCAATTCTGGTGGCCCCCAGGTGGCCAAGAAGAGTGTGGTTCGCAGACGTGGTACAGCTGGCAGTAGATCAGTACGCTCTGCCCTTGGTGCCAGATCTGCTCACTCAGGGCTCACTACGCCATCCCAATTTACAAACTCTGGCTTTGACGGCTTGGCTGCTGAAACCTCCATCTTGATGGAGAAGGGGCTGTCTTCCTCAGTTGTGGATACTTTGATTAAAGCTAGGAAGAAGTCTTCCTCTTCTATTTATTACAGGGTTTGGCGTGCCTACATTGACTGGTGTGAGTCTAGGTTTCTTCCCTGTCGTGTTTTTTCTATTCCTAGGATTCTGGAGTTCCTGCAGCGTGGGTTGGAGATGGGGCTCCAACTTAGTACTCTGGAGGGTCAGGTCTCTGCCCTGGCTATTTTTTTCCAGAAGTCCTTTGCTCAGCACCCTCTGATCAGGACCTTTTTCCAGGGGGTCACTCATGTGCGTCCCCCACGTAAACCTATGGTGCCTGTTTGGGATTTGAACTTGGTTCTGTCAGCCTTGCAGGGTGCTCCCTTTGAACCTGTGCAGGATGCTGCCTTGGCCATTCTTACACTCAAGGTTGTGTTTCTGGTGGCTGAGTTGGCGGCGCTGTCCATTCAGCCCCCCCTACTATGAGAGGCACCAGGACAAGGTGGTGTTTCATTTCAAACCTGACTTTCTACCTAAGGTAGTGTCTGCTTTTCATTTGAATCAGGATATTGTTCTTCCTTCTTTGTGCCCTAATCCTAGCAATGCTAAGGAGAGGGTTTTGCACTCTTTAGATGTGGTTAGGTGTCTGAAGTACTATCTGGTGGCTACTGCACCTTTCAGGAAAACTGATGCTCTTTTTGTGGTCCCTTCTGGTCCTAGGAAGGGTTTGGCTCCTGCCAAGTCTACTATCAGCAAGTGGATTCGTCAGGCTGTGATTCAGGCCTACTCTGCTAAGGGGAAGAATCCTCCTTTCCGCCTTACTGCTCATTCCACTCGTGCTATTGGTGCCTCTTGGGCCTTTCAGCGCCAGGCTTCTGTTGAACAATTTGCAAGGCCGCTACTTGGTCTTCTGTTCATACCTTTTCAAAGTTTTACAAGGTTAATGTTAGGGCCTCAGCTGATGCTGTTTTTGGCCGCAAGGTTCTGCAGGCGGCAGTGGTTTAAACTGCCTGCTGCAAATTTTTTCTTGGGGATCCCACCCTACTTTATGGACACTGCTATTGGATGTCCCACGTGTAAGTATTAGATTTGGAGCAGGACGTACTGTATACTAAGAATAATACAATTCTGTGATTACTCACCTGTAGAATTGGTATTATGAGTATACAGTACGTCCTGCTCCAAGATTTGGAGCAGGACGTACTGTATACTCATAATACCAATTCTACAGGTGAGTAATCACAGAATTGTATTATTAGCTGCTAACTTGTTAGGCCTAGTGTAATTACTCCCACTCCCTAGAGGGTTATTGGGGCATCCAGGGTTGCTTTATTGCGTTAATCCCTATCGGCCATATAGTGCCGCTATTATCACCATATGGAGGCATCTCAGGATAATGTGACCGGGGTTCCTTCGGGACAAGCCTGGCTGTGCGTATCGTGTGGGCAGCCTCATGCTGACGCTGACAAGGCACGGGTCTGTGTACCCTGTTCTGGGCAGGTGCTTGCACTGCAATCTGGCCTTCCAGTGGCTCGGCCTGCACTTTGTATTACTTCGGCACTTAACACCTAATGTCACTCTTTTCCCTATGGAAACTGAGAAGTTTTGGAATCTTTGTGGTTATACACCCTCGGATGAAGGGGAGCTTTTCTCTGACACAGGGTCATCTGATGAGAGGCCAAGGGGTAATGACGATTCTGGCTCTGACCCCTGGGCCGCGGATGACACTGACAGATTGCTGACCCAGATTTTTGAGGTTCTGTCCATTTCTCCCCCTGTTGCGGCTCCCAGGCAAAGAGGGGAACTCTTCCATACAGCAAAATCACGTTTGGAATTTCCCGAGCAAGCACATTTCAATAACCTTGTGCTCAAGGAATGGGAGCGCCCCAGTAGACTTCCCGGGGTACCTAAAAGTTGGGATAGGAAGTATCCCTTTCCTGCTGAGGTGGTAAAGTGTTGGTCATCCCCTCCCGAGGTGGATGCCCCGGTCCTAGGACTATCTAACACCTCTGTCATGCATTCCCCTGACTCTACTACCCTGCGGGATGCTGAGGACCGGCGCATTGACCAGCTGGCGTCCCATGCCTTTGCATGTGCGGGGACGGCACTGCGCCCGGTCTGTGCTTCTGCCATTACCGCTGTGGCCACTAGAACCCTTATCAGAAATATACTTGATAGTGCCCCTGATGATTTGCCTTGTGAGGTGTTTAATGCACTCTCCAGTTGTGATGTTTTTGTGAATTTTGTTCTCTCTGCCTTGGATGACACTATTAGAATGTGTGCCAGAACATCTGCCCTTGTGGTGGCTATACGCTGCTCGGTTTGGCTACGCCAGTGGCCTGCTGACAACGCTGCCAAGAAGGCCCTCACTGGCTTTCCCTTCAAAGGACTACACCTGTTTGGGGACCACCTGGACCTTATTCTCGGTGTGTCACACACCCCGCTTCCCCTTTAATTCTGACGATAGGGTTATCCTCCAGCAGGAGGTGACGTTGCAGACAGAAGTCTTGAAAAACGAGCCCCTTCCAGCCTATATATACCTGGGACCTCCCACTTAACACCCAGTGTTTTCTCTCCGCAAGATGCGACAAGACAGAAGAAAGAAGTCTCCTGCTTGCAGGTAGCCGGGGTCAAACTCCGGCATCCCCCCATGGTCTATTTCTGCCCAGCTACTTGTTTTGTTCACTTAGTTGATTTTGGAAGCCTCCCAGCCTAGGCTGCTGGCTGGGCAATGGTAGACGGCACCACATGGTGCCTAGGAGCTTATCTCCTCTGCTCGTCCCCACGCGTGGGGCAACGCGGTTATCCGGCTGGTGATCCGGATTTGGGATGCCCATCCTGGTCGGTGTGGCTACGTCAGTGGACGGCAGACTTTAGCTCTAAGAAGTCGCTTACAGCTCTTCCTTTTGTGGGTTTGCGCCTGTTTGGCGATAAATTGGATTCTTGCCGCGTCGTTCCTTTCGGGGAGCGGCTTTTTAGTCCCTCCTTTCAGTCCCTCCTTTCGGGGAGCCAGAGCGGGCAGAGGGGCCTCCTTTCCCGCTACCAGGGGTGCAGGTTGGTCCCGGGGGAGGGTCCGTGGCCGTCCCGGTCAGTCCTGGGGCACCAAGCCCAAGCCTGCTGGCAAGCCCGCTCAGCAATGAGGGGGTGCCCTCACCTGTGCGGGTGGGGGGACGATTGCGACACTTCTCCCAGGTTTGGGACCAGGAGGTTCCGGACAGATGGATCCGGGAGGTGGTGTCGTCCGGTTACAAGCTGGAGTTCGAGTCTCGCCCTCCTTCACGGTTTTTCCAGTCTCGGGTGCCCACCGATCCTTTGGCTGCGCAGGGGCTCCTGGCGTCTGTGAAGAATCTTCTGGAAATGGTGGTCATCCGGCCGGTGCCGCACTTGGAAGTGGACCTCGGGTATTATTCCAATCTCTTCACAGTCCCCAAGAAAGACGGGTTGGTTCGCCCCGTTCTGGATCTGAAGTTCCTCAACAGGTTCATCCGTACACGGAAGTTTCGCATGTAAACTCTGCGGTCAGCCATCAGTTCTCTTCGTCAGGGGGACTTCATGACGTCCATAGAAATCAAGGATGCTTACCTTCATGTTCCCATCTGCCAGGCTCATCAACGTTTTCTTCGGTTTGTAATGAAGGATCGGCATTTTCAATTCCTGGCACTTCCGTTTGGCCTTACCTCGGCTCCAAGAGTGTTCACCAAGGTACTGGCAGGGGTGATGGCCATTCTCAGAACTCAAGGCATTCGCATCGTACCTTATCTGGATGATCTTCTCATCATGGCTCCTTCTCTCAATCAATCGGAGACGGACACCAGGGCGGTGGTCTCCATGCTGGAAAGCTTCGGTTGGGTGATCAACTATCCCAAGTCCTCCCTCGCCCTGGCCAGGGTGGTGTCCTTTCTGGGAATGCGGTTGGATTCTTGTCAACACAGGGTGTTTCTGCCCCAATCCAAGATTTTTCTGATTCAGGAATTGGCTTGGTTCCTTCTTTCCAATCCTCGACCGTCCATCCGCCTGGGGATGAGACTGGTAGGGTTGATGGTTGCCTCTTTCGAGGCAGTTCCTTTTTGCTCAATTTCACACAAGGACGCTTCAGCTTCATCTGTTGGCATCTTGGGACCAGCGACCACGGTCGTTGGATTGGTCCTTCCAGTTGTCCTCCCGGGTCCGGCAGTCCCTTCAATGGTGGTTGGTCTCGACCAATCTCTTGAGGGGCAGGTCTTTTCTGACTCCTCTTTGGGAAATCGTCACCACGGACGCCAGTCTTTCGGGATGGGGGGGATTCTGGAAGGATCTTCAGTTTCGGGGGCAGTGGGGGCCTCGAGAGGCCCACTTGCCCATCAATGTTCTGGAACTGAGAGACATCCGTCTGGTTCTTTTTCATTTGACTCAACATGTTCTGGGCCTTCCGATTCAGGTTCGCTCGGACAATCGGACAGCGGTTGCTTACATCAATCAGTCTGGGTGCCCTCAGAGAGGTGTCCCTGATCCTGACCTGGGCGGAGGCCCATGTTCCCTGTCTCTCGGCAGTTTACATTCCGGGTGTGGAAAACAGGGAAGCGGATCTGTTGAGCAGGTGCTCTTCCCGTCTGGGGGAATGGTCTCTCCATCCCCAAGTTTTTCGGTCTCTGTGTCTCCAGTGGGGGACACCAGAGGTGGACCTGTTTGCCTTTCTGTACCTTTTTCCTCCGATACCCATGCTAGGCAAGGTGGTACGGAAGCTGGCTCTGGAAAGGGTGTTCGCCATTCTCGTGGCTCCAAGGTGGCCAAGACGAGTATGGTTCGCAGACATCGTTCGGCTGGCGGTGGATCAGGTCGTTCTGCCTCTTTGGCCCGATCTGCTCACTCAGGGTCGGCTGTGTTACCCCAATTTACCAACGCTGGGTTTGACGGCTTGGCTGCTGAAACCTTCATCTTGAAGGAGGAGGGTCTTTCTGACTCGGTTGTTAAGACTCTGATCTGTGCCCGGAAGAGGTCTTCGTCTACCATCTACTATAGGACTTGGAGAGCCTATATCGCTTGGTGTGAGGTTAGATCTTTGCCTTGTAGGGTCTTTTCGGTTTCCAGGATTTTGGATTTTCTGCAATCAGGGCTAGACTCTGGTCTCCAGCTGAGTACTTTAAAAGGGCTGGTTTCTGCCTTGTCTATCTTTTTTCAGAAGCCTTTTGCGCTTCATCCGTTAGTCAAAACCTTTTTCCAGGGGGTTACGCATGTGCGGCCTCCCAGGAAGCCATTGCTCCCGGTTTGGGACTTGAATTTGGTTCTTTCTGCTCTTCAGGCTCCTCCCTTTGAGCCCTTGCAGGATATTGCTCTTTCTACCTTGACTCAGAAGATTGCCTTCTTGGTGGCTATCACTTCGGTTCGGCGTGTCTCGGAGTTGGCGGCCTTGTCGATTCAGGTGCCCTACTTTGAGAGGCATCAGGACAAGGTGGTTTTTCGTTTCAAACCGGACATTCTACCTAAGGTTGTTTTTGCTTTTCATTTAAATCAGGATATTGTTCTTCCCTCCTTGTGTCCTAAGCCTAAGAATGACAAGGAGAGGGTTTTACATTGTTTGGATGTGGTACGCTGTGTTAAGTACTATTTGCTTACTACTTCTCCTTTTCGTAGGACTGATGCATTTTTTGTTGTGCCCTGTGGGCCTAGGAAGGGGTTGGCTCCGGCTAAGTCTTCCATTAGCAATTGGATTCGTCAGGCGGTTGTTTGGGCCTATTCGGCCAAGGGGAAGGTTCCCCCTTTTCGTATCACTGGTCATTCTACTCGTGCTGTTGGAGCGTTTTGGGCTTTTCAGCACCAAGCTTCTGTTGAACAAGTTTGTAAGGCTGCTACTCGGTCTTCTGTTCATACATTTTCTAAGTTTTACAAGGTTGATGTGCGGGCCTCAGCGGATGCTGTGTTTGGCCGCAAGGTTCTGCAGACTGCAGTCATTTAAGTTATGCTTCATTTTGATGTCGGATACCCACCCCTTGTGGACACTGCTTTTGGATGTCCCTATCGTCAGAATTAAAGGGGAAGCGGGGTGTATGACACACTGAGAATAATACCATTTTGTGAGTACTCACCTGTAAAATGGATATTGTCAGTGTGTTACACACCCCGCTTCACCCGCCCTTTTTTGGTATCCTGGATCCTCTATATGGTGAAGCTTTCCTTTATTTTATTTTGAGGTTACCGTTGGATTTCCTGGTACCTTGTCTTACTGCTGTTTGAATTCACTGGGTGTTAAGTGGGAGGTCCCAGGTATATATAGGCCGGAAGGGGCTCGTTTTTCAAGACTTCTCTCTGCAACGTCGCCTCCTGCTGGAGGATAACCCTATCATCAGAATTAAAGGGGAAGCGAGGTGTGTGACACACTGACAATATCCATTTTACAGGTGAGTACTCACAAAATGGTATTTTTGCTAAGGGAGGCAGGTTACCCCAGCGCAGGCGGCAATCTCGGCCCTTTCGAGGTCAGGGCTCATTCTCCTCCCCCTACCGTGGTGCTAGACAAGGGAGGGGGGTTTCCTTTACTGGGGCCCAGGGAGACTTATGGGGTAGGGGCAGAGGACGTGGACGTCCTGGCTCCTCCTGGAGGCCCAAAGCTAAATCCTCACCCAAGCCTCCTCAGGCATGAAGGGGCGCCCTCAGGCATGAAGGGGCGCCCTCACCCATCCGGGTGAGGGGACGGCTTCAGCACTTTGCTCACGTCTGGAGGCTTCATGTCTCAGACCGGTGGATTCAGGAGGTAGTCTCCTCTGGTTACAAGATAGTTTGCTGCCTGGCCGCCCCCAAGATTCATCATATCCCAGATTCCTCAGGACCCTGTGTCAGCTCAGGAACTAGTGCATGCAGTGCAAGGCCTCCCGGAGCTGGGGGTCATCTGCAAGGCCCCTCTAAGAGAAAAGGGCAAGGGCTTCTATTCCAACCTATTCACAGTACCCAAAAAGGATGGGTCTCTCAGGCCCATTCTGGACTTGAAGATCCTCAACAAATTTGTCAGGAGCAGACGCTTTCGCATGGAATCTCTGCGCTCTGCCATCAGTTCCCTGCGCCCAGGGGATTTCATGACGTCTGTGGACATCAAAGATGCTTACCTTCATATTCCTGTATTTCCAGGTCATCAAAGGTTCCTCAGGTTCGCTCTGGAGGATCAACACTACCAATTTGTGGCATTGCCCTTTGGTCTCACCTCAGCTCCCAGGGTGTTCACCAGGGTGCTGGCTGGCGTGATGTCTCTGCTCAAGTTTCAGGGCGTCTGCATGCTGCCTTATCTGGACGACATTCTCATCACCTCCCAATCTCTACATCAGGCAGAACTGGATACCCAGCTGGTGGTGTCCACACTGGAGTCATTTGCTGGAGTCTCTGCTGTCCCCCTCCTTGGTGACTCCATTCCTAGGAATGAATCTGGATACAGTTCAGGCAAGGATTTTCCTTCTTTAACAGAAGGTGGACAGTCTGATTGCACAGGTACAGTTCCTGCTATCTTGTCATCATCCCTCCATCAGACAGGGAATGCAGCTGGTGGGCCTGATGGTGGCGTGCTTCGAGGCTGTCTCTTATGCTCAGTTCCACTTGAGGCCTCTTGTCCATGTGGGACAAGGATCCAGCGTCCCTGGACAGGGTCTGTGTGCTCTCCCCCCTGGTCAGGAGTTCCTTGGATGGACTCAAGGAACCTGTTGGGGGGCAGATCCTTTCTTGAGCCTTCCTGGGAGACGGTCACCACGGATGCCAGTCTATCAGGTTGGGGGGGTTTCTGGAAGTCCCTGCGGTTCCAGGGGAGGTGGGGCCCTCAGGAGGCCCACGCACCTATCAATGTCTTGGAACTGCGGGCGATCAGGTTAGTTCTGGCTCAGTTGACTACTCACCTTCAGGGCCTGCCTGTTCAGGTGCGCTCGGACAACCAGACGGCAGTTGCCTACATCAATCATCAGGGAGGGACCCGGAGCAAGGGGGCCCTCCAGGAAGTGTCTTTGATCCTGACCTGGGCGGAGACCAATGTTTCCTGCATATCAGCTGTGTACATCCCGGGGGTGGAAAATCTCCTGGCAGACTCTCTGAGCAGGGGGACCTCTCGCCAGGAATGGTCCCTATGCAGCAGGGTGTTCCAATCTCTGTGTCATCGTTGGGGCCAACCAGATATGGATCTGTTTGCGTCTCGTCACAATCACAAGCTACCGACCTTTGTCTCCCTGTCCCAGGATCCTCTGGCCCTGACCTCGGATGCGCTAGCAATGTCATGGCAGGACTTTCAGTTCCTGTATGTCTTCCCTCCATTCCCCGTGCTGGGCAGGGTTCTGCGCAAGATTGCTCTGGAAGGGGTGCCAGCAATTCTGGTGCCCCCAGGTGGCCAAGAAGAGTGTGTTTCGCAGACATGGTGCAGTTGGCAGTAGATCAGTACACTCTGCCCGTGGTGCCAGATCTGCTCACTCAGGGCTTACTACGCCATCCCAATTTACAAACTCTGGCTTTGACGGCCTGGCTGCTGAAACCTCCATCTTGATGGAGAAGGGGCTGTCTACCTCGGTTGTTGATACCATGATAAGGGTTAGGAAGAAGTCGTCTTCTTCCATTTATTACAGGGTTTGGCGTGCCTACATTGACTGGTGTGAGTCTAGGTCTTTTCCCTGTCATGTGTTCTCTATTCCCAGGATTCTGGAGTTCCTACAACATGGGTTGGAGTTGGGGCTCCAACTCAGTACTCTGAAAGGTCAGGTTTCTGCCCTGGCTGTTTTCTTCCAGAAGTCCTTTGCTCAGCATCCTCTGATCAGGACTTTTTTCCAGGGGGTGACTCATGTGCGTCCCCCATGTAAGCCTATGGTGCCTGTTTGGGATTTGAACTTGGTTTTGTCAGCCTTGCAGGGCCTTGGTTTTGTCAGCCTTGCTACTCTGGCCATTCTTACTCTCAAAGTTGTCTTTTTGATGGCTATCACCTCTGTTAGGCGTGTGTCTTAGTTGGCGGCGCTTTCTATTCAGCCCCCCTACTATGAAAGACACCAGGATAAGGTGGTGTTTCGCTTCAAGCCAGATTTTCTGCCTAAGGTAGTGTCTGCCTTTCATTTGAATCAGAACATTGTTCTTCCTTCATTGTGCCCTAATCCTAGTAATGCTAAGGAGAGGGTTTTACATTCTTTGGATGTGGTTAGGTGTCTGAAGTACTATTTGGTGGCTACTGCACCTTTCAGAAAAACTGATGCTCTTTTTGTGGTCCCTTCTGGTCCTAGGAAGGGTTTGGCTCCTGCCAAGTCTACTATCAGCAAATGGATCCGTCAGGCTGGGATTCAGGCCTACTCTGCTAAGGGGAAGAATCCTCCCTTCCGCCTTACTGCTCATTCTACGTGTGCTGTTGGTGCCTCTTGGGCTTTTCAGCACCAGGCTTCTGTTGAACAAGTTTGCAAGGCCGCTACTTGGTCTTCTGTTCATACCTTTTCAAAGTTTTACAAGGTTGATGTTAGGGCCTCAGCTGACGCTGCTTTTGGCCGAAAGGTTCTGCAGGCAGCAGTGGTTTAAACTGTCTGCTGTTAACTTGGGGATCCCACCCTACTTTATGGACACTGCTATTGGATGTCCCGAGTGTAAGTATTCTATCTGGAGCAGGACGTACTGTATACTAAGAATAATAAAATTCTGTGATTACTCACCTGTAGAATTGGTATTATGAGTATACAGTAGGTCCTGCTTCACCCCACCCTTGGTTTTGCATTTTCTTGGATCCCCTGTATGGTGATTGTTATCATTGTTATAGTTACTAGTTTGGGTTGTTTTAATTCTCCCGGCTTCTCGTTAACTGCTTTTCAATGCTGGGGATTTGTGGGAGGTCCCTGGGTATTTGAGGGGCCGGGAGGAGCCTATTATTGGTGTCTCTGCAGTCCAGCGCCATCTGGCGGAGTAATACCCGAGTGTAAGTATTCTATCTGGAGCAGGACGTACTGTATACTCATAATACCAATTCTACAGGTGAGTAATCACAGAATTGTATTTATTCTTGGTGTGCCACACACCCCGCTTCACTTCTAAATATTCATCACTTAATGGGTTAATCCACCGCCAGGTGACGTAGTGCAGAGAGGAAGTCTTGTAACGAGCCCCCTTCCGGCCTATATATACCTGGTACCTCCCTTCAATCACCAGTATTTTTCTCTCTGCTTGCTGACAAGTCAGAAGATGGAAGTCTCCTGCTTACAGGTAGGCCGGGGTATTCTTACCCCGCCACCCCCCTTTTGGTCTATTTCTGCCCGGTTTGAGTTTGTATACCTTTATGGTGGAATGGAAGCCTCCCAGCCTAGGCTGCTCACCGGGCAAATGGTAGATGGCACTTTAAGTGCCTAGGAGCTTATCTCCTACCGCTCGACCTCATGCGTGGGGCAATGCGGCTATCCGGCATGGTGATCCGGAAATGGGATGCCCCTGTCCCGAGGGTCCCCGTAGCCCCTTTCTCTCCCGTTACGGTCCCTTCTCCCTTCACTATGGGGGGGGGGGTGTGAGGGTGTGCTTTAAGTATGTGTGTTTCACTTGTATCACTTCATTTCAACATGTGTGTGTGTTCATGTTATGCATTCAGTGTTATTCAGCATGTGTATACATTCGGTTTAGGTCTGCTTGAATGGCAGACTGCACTGGGTAGGTGGCTGGCCGCTTTTTAGCAGACTATTGCTTTAGTGGCCCCCTGCCCCCTTCCCCCCTCCCCCCTTCCCCGCTGGCTTTTCATGTGCTCTTTTAGGCTGCGCTATGCGGTCTTTATTATTATCCTCCCCCCTCCGCTGCCTGGGCGCACGTGTAGTGGCCCATCTGGAGTAATCTTCAGCTGAATGGCTGTACTGATTGGCGTAGGGGGGACGGGTCCTGGTGACGCGGCATCGGGGGCGCGGCGCCGACGTCATGCGGCGATTTGCGGCGGCCCCGCGTTTACTTCCCTTCAAAGGGAAGAGGTCACGTGGGCGCGCGGCCGCACTTAGTTGTCTGTGCTGTGGCTGCTGGCTGCAGTCCTGCTCTCCGGCTGCTGCCTTCGCTGGGCCAGGTAAGCGGCCCCACCCGTTGGGGCCGTTAAAATGGGGAGTGCATATCTTTTTGTAGTTGGATATGGTGGGGAGTCACATTTTATTAAGGGGGCATGATTTTGCTCATATTTAAAGGCACTTTGGTGCCATGCCTGTATGATTCTTATACACATGTGAGGATCTGATTGGGGTTTCTTTTTCCTTACAGATCCCGGGATCCCTGCTTATGGTGGCCCTCCGGCTCTATGTTGCCTGGCTATTTATTGGGATATCTATTAATGCATTTATATTTATATAGACTATATACTGATATATATATAGTTTATTAAAGGGGACCTTAACTTAAAAAAAAAAAAAAAAAATCCTCCCTTCCGGGACATTACTAATAAAGGGGCATCCCGGGTTGGCTTATGCCTTAAAAGTCCCAAGTATTGCGAATACCATAAATCACCATATGGAGGCGTCCGTAAATTCCGGAAACGGTTCTGCTGAGCCGTTCGGGGGGTGCGTAGGTTGTGGGGTTCCACTCCCAGCTGATGATGTCTTTATTTGCATCCCTTGTGCAAAACAGACTATTGCGCGCCAGTCCGTTGCTTCGGCTGCGGGCCCATCGCATCCTTCATCATCTCCTACCTCTCCCTCCCTGTTCCGGACCCCGCATGACACTGTCAAAAGTGGGGATTCGCATTCCGAGGCGGCGGCACAGCCCAGCCCCCGGAAAGTAGTGCCCGTTAAAGCAGGGTTAAAGGCCGCTGCAAAACGGAGGCACCTGACTCCGGTACCTTCGTCTCCACAGGACGAGCTATGTGAACCTGTGGAATGGTCCGATGGATCCCCGGACGAGGATGAATTCCCATCGGAGTCAGATGAGCCTGCAGGTCAGCTTGTGGCTGATGTGATTAGCGATTGGTCAGAGGGGGTTGTTTTTGACACCCCCTCCATTCTGGCTCAAATGTTTAAAATTTTGAGTTTAGATCCACCTGAGGCGGCCGCCCTGCCAAAGGGTCAGTTGTTTAAGGAGCCTCAGCCGCGTTTGTTTTTTCCCAGACAACACCACTTTGAGAGGGTGGTCCTTAAGGAATGGGAACATCCCACGCGGTTATCTGGAATTCCTTCCAGTTGGGAAAAGCGTTATCCTTTTCTGCCAGAATTGGTGAAGCTTTGGTCTGTCCCTCCTGACGTCGATACCCCTGTACTAGGGCTCTCCAGCACGGCTATGGTACAGTCGGCTGAGACCACTGTCCCTAAGGATGGGGAAGATCGTCGGATTGACCAATACGCTCGCCATGGTTTTATTTATTCCGGGTCAGAGTTGCACCCGGTATGTGCTTCAGCCCTTCTTCTATTGGCAATTAAGTCCTTAATTCAGGGGCTATATGAGGATCTTAATCCCGCTTGCAAACAGTTCACTGCGCTTAAGCAGTGTGAATCTTTTGTGTCTTATGTCCTGGCCGCTCAGGACGATGCACTGGCTATGAGTAGCAAGGCAGCGGCTATGCTGGTGGCTATTCGCAGGTCGGTATGGCTGCGTCAGTGGTCAGCGGACGCAGCTTCTAAAAGGGTGCTTACAGCTCTCCCCTTTTTGGGGTTGCGTCTGTTCGGGGAGATAATTGATTCAGTCGCAAAGGGTGGTAAGATGCCACAACGCAAGAGGCCTCGTGTCCCCTTTGGGGGGGCAGGTTCTGGTAGGCCCTCCTTTCGAGGATTCAGAGCGGGCAGGGGTGCTTCCTTCCCCGCTACCAGAGGTGCAGGTTGGACTCGGGGGAGGGGCCGTGGCCGGCCCACTCAGTCCTGGGGCACCAAGCCCAAACCTGCTGATAAGCTCACTCAGCAATGAGGGGCTGCCCTCACCCGTGCGGGTGGGGGGACTATTGCGACACTTCTCCCAGGTTTGGAACCAAGTGGTTCCAGGCAGATGGATCCAGGAGGTAGTGTCGGCCAGTTACGACCTGGAATTCGAGTCTCACCCTCCTTCACGGTTCGTTCGGTCTCGGGTGCCCATCGTTTCTTTGGCTACGCAGGGGCTCCTGGCGTTAGTAAGGGATCTATTAGAGATAACGGTCATCCGGCCGGGGCCGCGCTTAGAGATGGGCCTCGTTTTCTACTCCAATCTTTTCGTAGTCCCCGAGAGAGATGGGTCGGTTCGTCCCGGCCTGAACTCTCATCAACACAGAGTGTTTCTTCCTTTTGCCCAAATTCACACGAGAACGCTTCAGCTTTTTCTGTTAGCGTTTTGGGACCAGCAACCTCTGTTGTTGGATCAGTCCCTCCAGTTGTCCTCCCGTGTACGGCAGTCCCTCCTGTGGTGGTTGGTCTCGACCAATCTTGTGTAGGGCAGGCTTTTCCTGACCCCCCTTTGGAAAATTGTCACCACGGACGCCAGTCTGTCGGGATGGGGCAGATTCTGGAAGGAGCTGCAGTTTCAGGGGCAGTGGGGTCCTCAAAGGCCCCACTTACCCATCAATATTCTGAAACTGAGAACCATCCGTCAGGTGCTTGCTCTCCTGACTCAGCACGTTCTGGGCCTTCCGGTCCAGATGTGTTCAGACAATCAAACAGCGGTTGCTTACGCCGGTCTTCAGGGAAGGACTCGCAGTCTGAGTACTCTCAGAGAAGTGTCCCTGATCCGGACCTGGGCAGTGTTCCATGTTCCTTGTCTCTCGGCGGTTTTAATTCCAGAGGTGAAGAACCAGGTAGCGGACCGGTTGAGCAAGGGCTCTCCCCGTCTGGAAGAATAGGCTCTCCATCCTCGGGTGGTTCGCTCACTGTGTCTCCAATGGGGAACCCTACAGGTGGACCTGTTGGCCCCTCATCACTATCACAGGCTCCCGAACTTCGTATCGCTCTCCCAGGATCCTCTGGCTCTGGCAGTGGACACCATGTCCCTGAACTGGGGAGTTCTGGGATTTCTATACCTGTTCCCTCCGATGCCCATGCTGGGCAGGGTTCTTCAGAAGTTGGCTCTGGAAAAGGTGTACGCCGTTCTCGTGGCCCCAAGGTGGCCAAGACGAGTGAGGTTCGCAGACATCGTTCGGCTGGCAGTGGACCAGTTCGTTCTGCCTCTTCGGCCCGATCTGCTCACTTAGGGTCAATTGTGTTACCCCAATTTACCAGTGCTGGCTTTGACGGCCTGGCTGCTGAAACCTCCATCCTGAAGGAGGAGGGTCTTTCTGATTCTGTCATTAAGACTCTGATCAGTGCCCGGAAGAGGTCTTCTTCCATCACCTACTATAGGACTTGGAAAGCCTATATCGCTTGGTGTGAGATAAGATCTTTTCCTTGTAGGGTCTTTTCGGTCTCCAGGATTCTGGAATTTTTACAATCAGGGCTGGACTCTGGTCTCCAGCTAAGTACGTTGAAAGGGCAGGTCTCTGCCTTATCTATCTTTTTTCAGAAGCGTGTTGCGCTTAAACCTTTAGTTAAAACTTTTTTCCAGGGGGTTACGCATGTGCGGCCTCCCAGGAAACCATTACTCCCTGTTTGGGATTTGAATTTGGTTCTTTCTGCTCTTCAGGCTCCTCCTTTTGAGCCTTTGCAAGATATTGCTTTGTCTACCCTGACTCAGAAGATTGTCTTCTTGGTAGCGATCACTTCGGTCCGGCGGGTCTCAGAGTTGGCGGCCTTGTCTATCCAGGCGCCTTACTTTGAGAGGCATCAGGATAAAGTGGTTTTTCGGTTCAAGCCAGACTTTCTTCCTAAGGTTGTTTCTGCTTTTCATTTGAACCAAGATATTGTTCTTCCCTCCTTGTGTCCTAATCCTAATGACAAAGAGAGGGTTTTGCATTGTTTGGATGTAGTACGCTGTGTTAAGTACTACTTGATTATCACGTCTCCTTTTCGTAGGACGGATTCCTTTTTTGTTGTGCCCCGTGGGCCTAAGAAGGGCTTGGCACCAGCCAAATCTGCCATTAGCAAGTGGATACGTCAGGCCGTTACTGCGGCCTATTCTGTTAAGGGAAGAGTTCCCCCTTTTCGTATCACTGCTCATTCCACTCGCGCTGTTGGGGCGTCTTGGGCATTTCAGCACCAAGCTTCTGTTGAACAGGTTTGTAAGGCCGCCACTTGGTCTTCTGTTCACACTTTTTCTAAGTTTTACAAAGTTGATGTGCGGGCCTCAGCGGATGCTGTTTTTCACCGCAAAGTTCTGCAGACTGCAGTCATTTAAGTTATGCTTCACCTGGCCTTGAGATGCCCTTCCCTTGTGGACACTGCTTTTGGATGTCCCATTAAGTGATGAATATTTAGAAGTGAAGCGGGGTGTGTGGCACACCAAGAATAATACCATTTTGTGAGTACTCACCTGAAAAATGGATATTGTTGGTGTGCCACACACCCCGCTTCACCCCGACCCTTTTCGGTATTACTGAAGCCTTTATATGGTGAAGCCTTTTTTATTTATATCAAAATTGATTTTGAGGTTACCGGTGGAATACTGGTACCTTGTCTTTCTGCTTTTTAATATACTGGTGATTGAAGGGAGGTACCAGGTATATATAGGCCGGAAGGGGGCTCGTTACAAGACTTCCTCTCTGCACTACGTCACCTGGCGGTGGATTAACCCATTAAGTGATGAATATTTAGAAGTGAAGCGGGGTGTGTGGCACACCAACAATATCCATTTTTCAGGTGAGTACTCACAAAATGGTATTTTTTCTTTTTTTTTATTTACACACTAACTTCCTCCAACCTTATCCCCCTTGGGAACAGTGTAAAATTAATCTCTTGTTCTGGTGTGGTCAGACAGCTATGAGCCCACTGACTAGCCATTCCCACTGCTGGGACAGAGTTGGATCACTATTCCTAGTATGTCAGGAACCCCACTTCCAAATATTCATGACACTTGGGAACCCGGCCTGTAGAGGGTGATCTTGCAGAGATGACATGGAAAAAGGAGCCCCTCCTGGTCCATAAGTGCTGGGTTCCTCCCACTATTCCTCAGTCTTTTCGTCTCTGCAGTCGGCGAAGCATTCAGAAGAGGACTCTCCTTCCAGCTGCAGGTAGTCGGGTTTGCTCCCGGCCCCTTTTTTTCTCTATTTCTGTCTGATACTCTTTAAACCTGTTTGGTTATATTGTATGCCTCCCAGCCCTGGCTGTATGGTTCAGGCAAAGGTAGATACATACACCTTCTGGTGTATACAGGAGTTTTACTCCTCCGTGAGACCCAAATGTGGGTAGGCGGTTTCCAGGTTGGTGTTCTCGGCATGGAATGCCCCTGTCCCTTTATAATCCCCTTGTGCCTTATGGGTACATTTCTATCCTCTCCCCTTTAGTTCTCCTTTACCCTGCTGGGGTAAAAAGGAGGGGGGGGGGGTGTTATCTGGGCTTATTTGTCACCATGCACACAAATAATAATTTAATATATTTGATAGGATATGTTTTATTTAGATTTTCCTATTTCTGTCTAGGCAGCATTCTTTTGCTTACCTTTTAAAGCTCTTTGTTTTCTGGCTATGTTCAGATTTGAATTTCCCTCCATTCTTGGTCATGTGATTCTGGGGGTGGGTGGGGCTTAGGCACACGGCAATCATTTCATTCTCAAGAGCACCTGGGTGCTCTCTTTGTCTGCCTGGCTCCTGCTGCTAACCTCATTGTGCTTGCTTTGGCAGCACATATACTAAAATTGGAACAATACTAAGATTAGCATGGCCCTTGCGCAAGGATGACACGCAAATTCGTGAAGCGTTCCATATTTAAAGGTGCAGTGAGTACCCCTCAGCTTGCTGAAGGGAGTTTCTGCCATTTTTTTTAATCCTTTGTCATTTATTGTATTGTGTGCATTGGTGACTGTTTGTTTTCTTTGTAGGTCGAAACTCTTTATTTTAAAGGGATTTCTCCTGGTCTTTAGCCCTTAAAGCCTTATTTGGGGGTCCATTTGTGTTAATATCCTCTGACTTGGGACTATTTAAAGGGGCATACCGGGTAGCAATTGCGTAAATCCCATATATACTTGGCAACTATAATCAATTATAGTATAATACTAAACACCATATGGAGGCATCTCAGGACAGCGGGCATGCAGTTCCCTCTGCACAGACTCGGCAATGTTTTGGATGTGGGGCATCCCTTGTTGGGGATAACGCAATTCTTTGCGTCCCTTGTGCTCAATTAACTATTATGCAGCAAACTGGGGCCCAGGATTCAGCATCTGCGGCTTCTGCCTTATCTCCTACTCCGCCATGTCTTGTCCGTACCCCCAGTGATATTGTCATGGGTGGTGAGTCGCATTCTGATTTATGTGCCAGATTGGCTCATCTTGAAAAATTAATGTCTAGCTCTGTGGCCAAGAAGGCCTCGGCTAAAAGGAAATATTTGACTCAGGCCGTTCCGGTAAGTGAGTTGGATAATTTTGAAATGCTTTATTGGTCTGATCCTTCTCAGTTAGAAGGAGAATTATATGATGATTCAGATGTTTCTGATGAACAGCAATTTGTTGGTACTGTGATTGAGCAGGGTGAAGCTAGTGTTGTGGATACCCCTAAGGCTCTTGCTCAGTTATTTGAGGTTTTGGTTATCACTCCTCCTGAAGTAGTCCCTCCTCAAAAAGGGGAATTCTGTGGCGTCTCTAAACCTCATTTAGAATTTCCAAATCAAAAGCATTTTGATGAAATTATTCTTAAAGAATGAGAGAAGCCTGCGCGGCTTCCTGGCATTCCTTTGGGCTGGGACAAGAAATATCCCTTCCCAGCTGATACTGTTAAGCGTTGGTCATCACCACCTGTGCTTAATTTATCCAATTCTTCTGTGTTGCATTCTCCTGACTCCACTACACTTAAAGATGGAGAGGATAAGCGTATTGATCAAATGGCGTGCCACTCTTTTTCCAGTGTGGGCTCGGCCTTGCTGCCTGTTGGTGCTTCTGCACTCATGACAGTGGCTGTTAGGTCTGTTGTGAGAGACCTAATGAATTACTCTGGGCTTGATCTGGCCTCTGATGAGTACGCCGCTCTTAAGCGATGTGAGATGTTTGCATCTTTTGTACTTTCTGCCTTAGATGATACTCTGCTCATGTGCAGCAGAACCTCTGCCTTGTTAATCGCCATTCGGCGGTCACTATGGTTGCGACAGTTGGCAGCTGATATTGTAGCCAAAAAATAGCTTACAAAGCTCCCTTTTGTGGGATTGCGCCTCTTTGGAGAAAAATTGGATTCTTAAAGGAGGTAAATTACCTCAGCGTAAGAAACAATGTTGTTCCTTTCATGGAGTGGCCTCTTTTTAACCCTTCGTTTCGGGGGTCTAGATCCAGTAGAGGATCAGCCTTTTCAGCCCCTAGAGGGAATGCATGGAATAGAGGAAAGGGACGTGGCCGTCCAAGTCAGAATTGAGGGTCCAAAACCAAATCTGCCACTAAGCATGCTCAACAATGAGGGGACACCCTCACCCTTACGGGTGGGGGGACGGTTGCGGTACTTCTTCCATGTCTGGGGTCAGGAGGTATCAGACAATTGGGTTCTGGAAGTAGTCTCTTCCGGTTACAAACTGGAATTAGAGTTCCGGCCTCCTCCTAGATTTTTCATGTCCCGGATGCTGTCAGATCCGGCAATTGCGCAGGGACTGCGGGCAGCAGTAGCGAATCTGTTAAATGTGGCTGTCATCTGCCTAGTGCCTTCAGCGGAAAGGGGTTTGGGGTTTTACTCCAACCTATTCACGGTACCCAAAAAGGACGGCTCTGTTCGGCCTATCCTAGACCTAAGGAGACTCAATCAATTTATCAGTTTCAGAAAATCCCGCATGGAGTCTCTGCGATCAACGATCGATGCTCCCCGTCAGGGGGACTTCATGACATCCATAGACATCAAGGATGCTTATTTGCACATTCCTATTTTTCCGGGTCACCAGAGATTTCTCAGGTTCTCGATAGAAGACCAGCATTATCAATTTGTGGCCCTGTCATTCGGCCTTACCTCGGCCCCAAGAGTCTTTACCAAGATGCTGGCAGGAGTGATGGCTATATTCAGGGTCCAGGGCATCCGCATTGTGCCTTTTCTGGACGATCTTCTTATCGCGGCCTCCTCCCTCAACAATCAGAGTTGGACACCAGGATGGTGGTCTCTACGCTAGAGAGATTCAGATGGGTAATAGGTTACCCCAAATCCTCTTTCTGTCCGTCCAGGGAAATTCCCTTCCTGGGCCTGATTCTGGATACATTTCAGGCCAAGGTTTTTCTTCCTCAGTCCAAAATGGTTCTGATTCAGGACTTGATTCGTCTATTCTTGTCCAACCCTCGTCAGTCTATCCGTCTAGGGATGAGACTAGTGGGATTGATGGTAGCTGCATTCGAGGCAGTTCCGTTTGCCCAGTTTCATATAAGGACGCTTCAGCTCTTCCTCTTGGCAAAGTGGGTCAGGTGCCCACTATCATTGAATCAGACTTGTCTATTGTCTCCCCACGTTTTGCAGTCCCTTCAGTGGTGGTTAATATCGCTCAACCTCCAGAAGGGCAAGTCATTTCTGACTCCGCGTTGGGAGCTGGTTACCACGGATGCTAGCCTGGTGGGCTGGGGGGCTTCTGGAAGAAGCATCAGTTCCAAGGATTGTGGGGGCCTCAGGAGGCTCATTCTCCAATCAATGTATTAGAGCTTCGGGCCATACGTCTTGTTCTACTTCGACTGACCCATTTCTTACAGGGTCTGCCAGTTCAGATTCGGTCAGACAACCGAACAACTGTTGCATACATCAATCACCAGGGAGGGACTCGCAGTTGGGGTGCCCTCCGGGAAGTGTCTCTGATCCTTCAGTGGGCAGAGATCAATGTTCCCTGCATATCAGCAGTTTACATTCCGGGGATAGAGAATGTGGAGGCAGACTCCCTGAGCAGGAGATATTCTTGCCAGGGAGAATGGTCTCTCAATCCAAGGGTCTTTCAGTTCCTCTGTCACAAGTGGGGGACTCCACAGTTGGACCTGTTTGCTTCTCGCCACAATCACAAGCTGCCAGCTTTTGTGTCTCTATCCCAGGATCCTCTGGCAGTGGCAGCGGATGCTATGTCTCTGGCTTGGAAGGATCTGGGGTTCCTATATCTGTTTCCCCCATTGTCCATGGTCAGCAAGGTGGTGCGCAAGTTAGCACTGGAGGAGGTGCCAGAAATTCGGGTGGCGCCAAGGTGGACAAGACGTCTGTGGTACGCAGACGTCGTAAGGCTGGCAGTGGATCGTTTCCATCTGCCTCTTCTTCCAGATCTCATCACTCAGGGTCAACTTTGTTACCCCAATTTACAAACGCTGGCTTTGACGGCATGGCTGCTGAAGTCTCCATCTTGAAAGAAGAAGGTCTTTCTGATGTGGTTATTCAGACTCTTATTAGAGCTAGGAAGAAGTCTTCCTCTGTCATTTATTACAGGACTTGGTGGTCCTATATTGATTGTTGTGAATCCAGGGCTTTGCCCTGTAGAGTATTTTCTATTCCTAGAATTCTGGAATATCTGCAACGAGGTCTGGATATGGGATTCCAGATTAGCACTTTGAAAGGGCAAGTCTCTGCCTTGGCTATTTTCTTTCAAAGGTCGTTTGCGCTTCATCCTTTGGTTAAGACTTTTTTCCAAGGAGTCGCGCATGTGCGGCCTCCCAGAAAGCCTATACTTCCTGTTTGGGACCTTAACCTAGTGCTTTCAGCTATGCAGGCCGCTCCCTTTGAGCCCTTGCAGGATATTCCTATTCTTACTCAGAAGGTTGCCTTTTTGGTTGCTATTACTTCTGTACGCCGAGTTTCTGAACTGGCGGCTTTGTCTATTCTAGCCCCTTATTTTGAGAGGCATCAAGATAAGGTTGTTTTCCGTTTTAAACCGGATTTACTTCCTAAGGTGGTGTCTGCTTTCCACCTAAATCAGGATATAGTTCTTCCTTCCTTGTGTCCTAAACCTGGTAATGACAAGGAAAGGGTCTTACATTCTTTGGATGTAGTTCGTTGTGTTTCATTGGTGCCTATTTGGCTAAGGGGAAGGTTCCCCATTTTCGTGTCACCGCTCATTCTACTCGTGCTATTGGAGCTTCCTGGGCTTTTCAGCACCAGGCTTCTGTTGAACAGGTTTGCAAGGCTGCGACTTGGTCTTCTGTGCATACTTTTTCTAAGTTTTACAAGGTTGATGTGCGGGCCTCAGCGGATGCTGCTTTTGGCCGCAAAATTCTGCAAGCTGCAGTAATTTAAGTTATGCATTATTCCTTGGGGATCCCCACCCATTATAGACACTGCTATTGGATGTCCCAAGTGTCATGAATATTTGGAAGTGGGGTGTGTGACATACTAGGAATAGTACCATTTTGTGAGTGCTCACCTGTGGAGTGGTTGTTGCGAGTATGTCACACACCCCACTTCCCCCGCCCTTTTTTGTTCTAAGGGATCCTTTATATGGTGATTATTATTTTCAAACTATTTTTGAATTATCGAATATAGTTGGCTCTTCCTAGTTCTTCACTGCTTTTTAAAAAGACTGAGGAATAGTGGGAGGAACCCAGTACTTATGGACCAGGAGGGGCTCCTTTTTCCATGTCATCTCTGCAAGATCGCCCTCTACAGGCCGGGTTCCCAAGTGTCATGAATATTTGGAAGTGGGGTGTGTGACATACTCGTAATAACCATTTTACAGGTGAGTACTCGCAAAATGGTATTTTTTGCATGGTCTGTTGGAATGAAGTGAAAATTGGGACAAATGTTGGAGAGCTGCTACTGGTTTTAACCTGTGCTGCAGGAAATGGGGAGAGGCTCATGGGACAGTCATCAGGTGAGCTGCTTGCTGCGTTATTATTGCTATTGGGTTAGCAATACCAGTGGTTGTCATATCCGACTGGCAATATTTAAAGCGGACCAACACTCTTTTGGGTCGTGGGGCTCAGGTGGGCGGGACTTTCCGACTTTTCATTACTCACATTAGCGCCAGGCGGCCAATTGCAGCACTGCATTCCCGGTGGAGGATCGAGGCAGGTAAGGATTATGGGCGTTCTGGGGGGTTACGTGCGGGGGGGGGGCTTCAGCACTCTGGATACCCCCCCATATGGGGTGTTGGTCCGCTTTAAATACTCTTAAATCATAAATAAATGTGAACATGCTGAATGGTAAATCTCTGTTCTTTTACTCCCAGACCTACCCAGTTGAGCAGTAAAAAATTACAATGTAAAGATTACCTACCCCCTTATTATTCACTGTCCTATGTGAGCTCAGCACTCAGCTGCTTTCATGGGAAGTGCTGTTCCATTATGTTTAGCCACCTTTAAATGTGCTGTCTTTAACCCTTTCAGTGCCAGTCTACCTGCAGCATTTGCCACTCCCTGTTGCCAGACCATGTTTCACTATTTTGCGCTACACATGTTCAACTGTCATTTTTGAAAGGATTTCCAGGGATTTCCCAGGAAAATTATATATTGTTTTTTTCAGCAGAGTCTGGGGTTTAACATGAAATGTCTTGTTTGTAATTTTTAGGTGTATTCTCAATATTTTTGGATGAAATATGTGAAAAAATTTTTTTTTTAATTATTTTTTTACAATTTGTAGTGTTTTTTTGTAATAAAAAATGTACGTTTGTCAATAAAATCTTATTGCGTGTGAAATCCCAATTTCTCCCGGTTACAGCGATACCACATATGCATAGGTAGACACCCTTTCCTGCCCAGGAGACTCCCCCAAACTGAAATAGCGCTTTAAGGGATTTTCAGAAAAAATACAACTGTGACATGCGCTATGCGCACCTTGCAGTTTTACCAGAAAAACAACCCTTTACATCTGTATATTCTCTGGAAGTACACACCTCAAGCTTTCTAGGTGTACCAAGCATGTTGATGTGCCCATAGTTTTCTGGAAGTAATTCCTCAATGTATTCTTTGGTTGCAAAGAGTTTCCCAAAAAAAAAGGATAAAAAAGAAGAATCAAAGCCACATTTTCCTAAAAAAACTATATACAAACAAGAAAAAACAAGTTTAATCTGAAAAAGCAAAATTCTCCGAACAGAACAACACCCAACATGCATAGGTTCTGTCAAGGGAAGAGTTGCCAAACACCCCAAAGTAAAGGATGCGCATAACGGTAATTTTACTTGAACATTTCAGTTCTGCAGACAAAGTGCGCACCTTGCGATTTTTCAACCAAAACAACCCTTTACATTTGGAATATCCCCCATAAACCATATATACCCTGAAAGTACACATGTTAAGCTTACTAAGCGTACCCAGCTTGTTGTAGTGGGCTCATCTTTCTGGAATTAATTCCTCAAAGAATTCTTTGGTTGCGCAGGGTTTCCCTAAAAAATGTATAAAAAAGCTGAATAAAAAACACCTTTTCCTAAAATATAAATATGCAAACCAGAAAAAACAAGCTAAGTCTGAAAGCGCAAGGTCTCCCGAACAGAACAATACCCAACATGCAGAGGTACTATTAACCCTTTTAATTGCCAGCCTACTTGAGATTTTGCCACCCTCTGTTGACAGGTCATTTTTCCCCATTTTGCGCCATGTTTTGCGCCATTTTTGCTGTAATTTTCAGGAAAATTATATTTATATTTTTTTGCAGCAGAGTTTAGGCTTTAACATGAAATGTCTTGTTTGTAAATTTTATTTTGTTTTTACAATATTATTAAGTAAAAAAATAAATAAATAAATAAAAACATTTTTAGAAAATTGACTCCTTTATTTTAAATTAAAAAAGTATTTTATTAAGGAAAAGCATATTGCATGTGAAAGCCCCATTTCTACCGATTAGAACGGTACCACATATTTATCGGTAGCCCCCCGTTCCTGCCCAGGAGACCCCCCTAACTGAAACAAGTAATCTATAACATTTACAAATAAAATACAACTACCATCCACACTACAAAGGGTTAAATCGAGAAAAAAAAATGACATAGGGTCCCCCCTCCCTGGGGGGGGGGGGGGGGGGGGCATTTTTGGGGGGGGATTTTTAAGGGTTAAAAATCCAAAAAAAATTGATATGGGGTCCCCCTTACCCAAAGTAACCAGCCCGGGACCAGCTATGCAGGGCTTGTAGAAACAGGGCACAGGGGCCAGCTTTTGTGGCCCCTGGCCCTGCAGGCTACAAGCCCGCATAGCCCGTGGGCCCGGACTCTTCTGTCCCCCCCTGGGCTTTGGGGAGGCAGGTAATGGGGGTGCCGGGGGTTAATGACAAGTCACCCGCTAGTAACAGGTGACTTGCCACCTCCCCCAGCCTTGTGAACTGGTATAGGGGTCATGGACCCCTTACCAGTTCACAAGGTGTTAAATGTAAAAAAAAAAACAGACACACAAAGAGAAAAAATTATTTTATTATTTTTTTTATTTTTAATACTCAACTCCCATCCATCCTGGAGCACTGTGTCCCTCGGCGATCACTGGCTTCTGCTCACTTGCTAGAAGCCTTTTATAGCTGCTGGATGACAGAACACAAAGGGTTAATTAAAAAAAAAAATGACATAGGGTTCCCCTTCCCGGGGGTAGGGAACCCTTAAAAATCCAAAAAAAAAATGACGTGGGGTCCCCCTTACCCAAAGTAACCAGCCCGGGACCAGCTATGGGGGCTTGTAGGCACAGAGTGGGGGGCCCAGCTTTTGTGGCCCCCCCACCCTGCAGCCTACGAGCCCACATAGCCTATGTGGGCCCGGGCTCTTCTGCCCCCCCCCCCTGGGCTTTGGGGAGGCAGGTAATGGGGGTGCCGGGGGTTAATGGCAAGTCACCCGCTAGGGCAGGTGACTTGCCACCCCCCCAGCCTTGTGAACTGGTATAAGGGGTCACATGGACCCCTTACCAGTTCACAAGGGGTTAAATGTGGATTAAAAAAAACAGACACATAAAAAAAATGATCTTTATTGTTTTATTTTTTTTACTTTACTCACCTCCGATCCTGTGTCCCCCGGCGATCTCTGCTGACAGCCTGCTCGCTGTGTGGAACAGAGAGCCTGGGGAGGAGGGGGGGGGGGGCATCACACCCCTCTCCTCCTCCTCTGCTCCGTGCTCCAAGCACCGAGCAGACTGATTCAGTCTCGGGGGCTTGGGCAGAAGAAGCCGGCTGCTGGTGACATCACAATGATGTCACCTGGCCCAGCCCCCAAGGGGCGGGGCTAGCAGTCGAGATGCAGGAAGTGGGGGGAGAGGGCATTTTCTGCCCTCTCCTCGCCAACGAAGAGGCTGGGGGGCGATCAGAGGCCCCCCCAGTGAAGAGAAGACCCGGAGGGAGGCAGCGCGACCACAGGTAAGCAAATGTCATTTTTTTTTTTTTTTACAGTCAGCAGCTGCTGCTGCCGAAGCGGGGGGGGGCTATTCCGGGGGCTCTCCTGGAGCCATCCGACCCCCCACGGAGGATCGGATGGCACCAAATTAAAGAGGAGACCCGGCCGGATCCAACGAGGGGTCAGGTGATTATTTTTATTTTTTATACTAGGAGCAGGGAAAGTCGAGCACGTAACACCTACGGGCTTGGCACTTAAGGCCCAGCCAAGCCAGCACGTAGGTGTTATGTGCTTGGCACTTAAAGGGTTAAAGTGGACCAAAACCTAGGATTTTGACTATCCTGGGTTTTGGTCCTTTCCCCTGGGGCACCCCAATGCGGGTGCTCCCTGGAGAACGCTAGAATGGTGTTCCTTTAAAAGCATGGAGTAATACTGACTTACTTCTGGCTGAGGGATGGTTCTGTCACCAAAATACAGGAAGGGCACACTCCTCTGCCACTTATAGCTGCCTCTAGGATAGGTTAGACAGGAACTCCTCTTGCCTTGCAAAGAACATGGCCTTCCTCATAGCATAAGGCAGGTAATGGAGCTGGTATATTTGTCTTCTAAGCCACCCTACATGGCAATCAAGTGAGACAAAAAGTATAATGCTTTCCACCTAGGCTCTGCCAAGTTGAAGTTTTTTCTCAGAATGTGGTCAATATTTTATTTTTTCTAATTTTTTTGGCGAATGCCTGCTCTGGTTGTACAGTTTCAGAGGCGTCAGTTTTAGGGTTTGTGCCTGGGCCCTCTGTTACATTGCAGCCTTGTAAGTCTGTTCCAGTAATAGACTGTTTTGAGACATACCAGAATAAACCTCTTGTCCCCGGTCGATGAGAATCATGTTGTATTCAGCTTCATTGTGACAATAATATCGCATTCTCACAATGTTAACAGGTGGAGACCGTCTGTTTCATTTTACCTGTTGTATTCTGGCATCTGCCATTTTACAAATCTAGTCCTGTAAAGGGGAACAGAATGTACAGCCTTGATGGCACTAAATCCCAGGTTAACCCTAACCCCGCCTAACTTCACAAGAGAAAAAGGTTAATGGTGAGTTCACTAAATGTTTTTTTTTTTATTTGCAGAGGCTTGTGGCAGCATGGCAGTGTACCAGGGCCCAGAGGTGCACAGTGACTACCACTTCACTATTGAGGATTCTGTAGAGACTTTCAAGACCATCAAGCACATCAAAGCTGTAGTGGAAAAGCTAAATGATCCCCACGAGAAATACAAAAAGTGTTGTACCAGTGCAGAATACGGCAGCCAGTAAGTGTCTTAAACTGTTCTGAAACCTGAAAATAATATTGATGTTGAACAAATGTGCCCTATTTAAAGGCCAGTTCGTTTTCATCTTGGTTAGGCATTATCCTTTTGAAATTAAAAGCAAACCATTCTATACGTTAATTTTACTTACTATTGCTAATCCCCTTCTTAATGCAGAACAAAACCCAGCAGCGGATTTTCCCGCTGGATTTTTCATGCACAGACTCTCATCCAATGAGTGACGTCCGCCGTGACAACGTAATTCGAAAGATGGCTCTCATTGTTTGTAATGGGGAGCTCGCACTGCTGCATCACCTGTATCCCCGGCGTCGTATTCATGGGGGTGGGCTTTCATTGAATGAGAGCCTGTGCATGCAAAAGCCAGCATATGTGCCGTCAGGGATACAGGACAATGCAGCAGTGCTCACCCCCATTCATTTCAATGAGAGCAGTTTGCTGAATGCCGTAGTCACCGCGGGCGGTTCTCATTGGACCAGAGCCTACACATGCGCCGTTGGAGCATGGGAAGTTGAGTTTTTAAGGGCTAACAGAGCAGGTATCCCAAAATGGGTAGCTCCTGGGGTATGGAACAAAACCCAGGAAGAGCTGAAAAAGGAAAGAGCTGTTTTTAAAATCATTTTTAAAAAAATGGGTGTTGATCCCTGCTGATTATCATTTCCTAAGCCGGGTTATTTTCTAAGGCTGTGGGTCATACCACAGAATGTGTGGGCTCCGTTTTGTAGGATACCCCGACAGCTGCTGCTCATCTTTTCCCTTTACTACAAAGCTTATTACCTTTAAACAAGATGTTGCTCCTCTGTTTAGCGCCGTCACCTTCATACTGTACTTACTGCTGAGGAAGAACTAGTGATTCCATCCTCCAGTGCCAGGCTAACACACCTAATCTATTCATTGCAATGGAGGAGGGCATTACTAGACAAAGTGTGCCATATCCACGGTGCCTCCCCACCCATTGCAAAGAGTAGAGTAAGCATGTGGGCGTGTTACAAAAGGCGCGATGGACACTGCTGTTGGCCTCTGGTGCTAGATGCCGGAATTACTGGCTCAACACCCACCATAGGTAAGTATAAAGATGCTGTTGCTGCACGGCGCAAAAGAGGAATATAGGCCTTTTTTGTTTGTGACTGGACAATACTTTTAATACTTTTTTTTGTATTAGTCAGCTGCTCTTAACCAACACAGTAATTTTTTTATTTATTTTTTTAGACAGGAGAGTCTTATTGTTTTATACTATTTACATGTTCTATTTTAAGTGTGCCATACACTCCACTTCAATCTTCATGACATCTGGGTAATCTCCAGTAGAGGGCGAACTTCTGCAGAGATGAATATGTAAAAAAAGAAAGCCCCTCCCGGTCCATATATACCTGGGACCTCCCACCAATTCCCCAGTTCCTTCTCTGCAGGGAATGCAACAAGACAGAAGATGAAGACTTCTTTACTTACAGGTAAGCCGGGCTTGCGCTCGGCCGTCTATTGTCCCTATTACTGCCAGGACCCTTTCTAAATTGCCCCTATATTGAGCCTCCCAGCTTAGGCTGTGGGTCCTGGTGAAGGTAGGAGCACCCTATGGGTGCAGAAGGAGCACTGCTCCACCGTGAGACCTCACTATGGGGTAGGCGGTTATCCAGGTTTCTTGGTGATCCTGGTGTGGGATGCCCGTCCCTCTATGCTTAGGGCCGGCTTCTGGCAGGGTTCCCCCCCCCTTCCGGGTCCCTTACTCCCCTCGGGGGGGGGTTGCCTGGTGCCTGGCCGTTATTTTGTTTTTTCTTCCAATCCATTCCATACACTCCTTACACTTGGGGTTCCCTCCTCCTTGCTGATCACGTGACTGCAAGAAAGAAACAAGGCGCGGCCCTCCCGGCCCATAAGTAGCAGCTGCCCCTAATCAGATCAATTTTTCTTTCTTGCAGTGGCAAGATGACTGACTGAAGATTCAGATAGCTCTCAAGGTTTTGGCGGCAAGCGGGGGACTGAACCCTGACTCCTCTCTGCATAGCCTTATTCCCACGGATCCCTAAAGACCCAAGTTTATGCCCCGCAGAGTTGGCTGCTCTTGGGGTCCGTGAAGGTAAGGTGGAAGCGCCGGGGTCTTGGGGCGCTTACAGAGCATATGCTCTGGGCTGCAGGCTTCTCAGAAAGCAAGTCAGCCGCAGGTTTTTCTCTGGTGTACCTGCTGAGGATATTTTTATTTCCACCCAACCCTTCCTTCTTCCAGTTAGGTAGGTTTTGATATTTTTAAATATTTTTTTTTTTTGGCGTATATGCCTTTTAGAGGTCTGACGTCACACAGGGGGCGGAGTTATATCAGACCCACATGGCCTGTTCACTCATGGCTTGTGGAAGGAGGTGGAGGTGTAGTCTCTGTGAAAGATAAGAAGCGACGCCTTTGGGGCTGTGCGATGCCCCCCTCCCCTCGCACTTTCCTTGGCAAGCGGTGCGCCTTGAGGAGGGTGTGCGCCTGGTGCTCCCTTCTCCTTATTCCGGAGCTGGGCCCCCTCCCTCCCCCCCCATTCTGATACTTGTGGTTATTACTGGCAGCGGGTGCGCTGCGCGCCAGGCGTCTTTTACCCAGACCTCCCTCCCATCTTCAATGTGTTCAGGGGAACCCCCGGCGGCGCCGCCAGGGGAGCGGACACCTGCCGCTAGCATGGCCGCGCGGCGGCCCTCCCGCGGGGGTCGGATCAGTGGCCATTTTTTGGCCAGGGGGGACATGCGTGTTAGGGGGTTTTGCGATCGCAGGTGAAACCTGATTTAAGTAGGGTTTGCCTGTGTTGTCTTATTCTGCCATCTCCCTTTCAGGGTGAAGACTTGCAGCAGGGTGAGTGGATTGTCCTTATTCGTTTTTTCTATTGCCTATCAGTATTGATATAAATATTTTAAACATTAATTATATTAATTATTTTATTTATATTGGTTATTTTAATGGTCATTATTATGATTATTATTTTTACGGTTGTTCAATTATCAATTTTTTATGAGATGATATATATTTTTGTTAAATATTTTATTTATTTATAGGTAATTATATTATCTTTTATTATCATCATTATAATATTACTGTTAATACTGTTATGTATAAGGTATTAAAAGTGAAGTTTTTTTTTTTTTTGAAAGAATGTTTTTATAAAAAAAAAAATAAAAAAGGGAAAGAGATGAGTATTAAATCCTTTTGTTCTCCTCTTTTATTTTTAGATTAGATTAGACTCTCTTAAGGGATTGGTTTAGGCTCGGGCCCTTTTGGGTCGGTTGGCCTATATAAAGAATTTTTATATAATATATATATATATATATATAAATATATATATATATATATATTATAAAAAAAAAACACCATGAGGGAGGCATCGGGGGATAGCGATATGGGCATCCCTCTGGAGCAGGGCAAGATCTGCCCTTTGTGCAAACAGGATCCTCTAGGCAGTTTTGGCACAGTATGTTCCGCCTGTGCCGTTAGGATCGGCTTAGACCATAACAGAGGGGCAGACCGAGTATCTAGCCCGGCAAATGCTGGAGGGAGCATGACTGTGCTCCTTGTGGCAACTCACCCATCCCCTGTTTCCCCTCAAGGGGGAGAAGGCAGTGAGGGGCAGGCAGATATTACTCACAGGCTGGATAACTTGGAAAGACAGTTGTCTTTTGTTTTGCCAAAGAAAGCCGCCTATAAGAAAAGACACTTAGAACCTGTGGCAGAAGAGGATATGTTTGCCTCCTTTGGAGAAGATGAGGATTATATGGACGAGCAGGCCTCTGAGGGCGAGCTGCGATCGGAAGAGGATAGTAACTCCATTCTGTTTTCATCAGATGAAGATCCTCTCCTTGTGGATGAGACAGAAGGTCTATTGTCGGTGTTTTTTGATACCCTGAATATCTCCCCTCCTGAGGTAGTGAAAAGAAAAAAGGATAATCTGTTTAAGCCTGTTAGGCAAAAGCAGGTGTTCCCGGAACAACCGCACTTTTCTAAAATGGTTCTTAAGGAGTGGGAAAATCCCAATAAATTACCGGCCGTTCCTAAGATCCTGGATGTCAGGTATCCCTTCCCAGCAGACATGATCAAACTTTGGTCTTATCCGCCTGATGTGGATTCCCCAGTAGCAGGGTTGTCTAACACTTCAGTGATGCCATCCGCTACTATGGGGTCCCTTAGAGATCCCACAGAGAGGCGTATGGATCAGTTGACCCGCCATGCCTTCATCATGATAGGCTCCTTTCTCTGCCCGGTTTGTGCCACGGCCATTGTGTCCCTGGCCTCGAGAAAGAAAATGAAGAAGAATCTAGCCAGAGCCAAGTCGCGCAGACTGTCCCAAGAGTCCAAGGACTTTAAGGACTGTTTGTACTTTAATGCATTTGCCATTACTGCAATGGAAGATGTGGTCAGGTTGGCGGGCGGAACCTCTGCGTTCCTTGTGGCATTATGCCGATCATTACGGCCTAGACAATGGTCGGCGGACACCGCCGCTAAAAAGGCGCTGACAGATCTACCCTTTTTAGGGACTAGACTTTTTGGTGAAAAGCTGGACGGTTTGGTTAAAGACGGCAAACTGCCTCAGAGGAAAAGATCGACTAGGCCTTTTCAGAGGTCCTCATCTTTTCGGCCCTTCTGGAGGGGCAGAGGGGCCTTTCGGCCTTGCTCCTGTAAAGATTTTTTGGGGTAGAGGCAGAGCGCGTAATAGGGCAGGAGGGGCCTGGAGAAGTAGGTCTAAACCTCCAGCCAAGTCCACTCCAGCATGAGGGGGCGCCCTCACCTGAGCAGGTGGGGGGACGGGTTTTGCATTTTGCTCATATCTGGAGGCGCCGCGTAAGGGATCAGTGGATCCAAGAGGTGGTGTCCTCAGGTTACAAGATCGAGTTTGCAGCCAGACCGCCCGCAAGGTTCCTTCGGTCAGGGGCATCCCGGAACCAGTTAAAGCTAGATGCCCGCAGTTCAGCATCTTCTTCTGTCGAGTACCCCTTCAGGAAGAAGGTCAGGGGTTTTACTCCAACCTGTTTACAATCCCCAAGAAGGACGGGTCGATTCATCCCATTTTAGACCTGAAGGATCTCAACAAATATATCCGCGTGAAACACTTCCGCATGGAAACGTTGAGGTCAGCCTTAACAGTAATTCGACCTGGGGATCTTATGACTACCATAGACATAAGGGACGCGTATCTGCATGTGCCAATTTTCTCGGGACATCAAAGATTCCTGAGGTTTGCCCTGGAAGACAAGCATTTTCAGTTTGTGGCACTCCCGTGCGGGATATCCTCGGCTCCAAGAGTATTCACCAAGGTTTTTGCAGGTCTCATGGCAATTTTCAGGAGCTAGGGGATTTCTATTGTCCCCTATCTGGACGATCTTCTAATATCAGCCGGATCGCAGCAGCAGATCCTGAGGGACTCGCAGACGGTCAGATCAACTCTGGAAGAATTCGGCTGGGTGATCAATTACCCGAAGTCTCATATCACTCCGGCGCCAGTAAGGAACTTCTTAGGTATGATTCTGGACACTGTCCAAGTCAAGGTGTATCTACCAGGACAGAAAGCTCGACTAATCCAAGATCAGATAGAGTGCTTCCTGGCTTGCCGGCAGCCGACTATTCGGCTGGGTATGAGGTTGATAGGCCTGATGGTAGCCTGCTTCGAGGCGGTACTTTTTGCCCAGTTTCACATGAGGCCCCTTCAATGGAATCTGTTGGCAAGCTGGGATCGAGCCCCACAGTCGCTGGATCAAGTCTTTGTACTAACGCCCTCGGCAAGACATTCTCTTCTGTGGTGGATGGACCCTCTTCACCTCTCTGTAGGCAGATCCTTCTTGACCCCACAGTGGCAGATCGTTGCCACGGATGCCAATCTCAGAAAGTCCAGGGTCAGTGGGGGCCGAAAGAGAATCAGCTTCCCATAAATGTATTGGAATTAAGAGCCATTGGGTTAGTGCTTCAGTATCTGTCCCCCTGCCTGAAGGGGCAGGCAGTCCAGGTCCAGTCGGACAACCGGACGGCGGTAGCCTATATCAATCATCAGGGGGGTACCCGGAGCAAGGGTGCTCTACTGGAGGTAAGCCGGATTCTGATCTGGGCAGAGGAAAGTGTTCCCTGCATCTCGGCAGTTTACATCCCGGGGGTAGAAAACCAGGAGGCCGACGCTCTGAGCAGGAAGGTTCTGCGTCAGGCGGAATGGTCCCTCAGTCGGAAGGTCTTTCAAGCCCTGTGTCTCCGCTGGGGGCGTCCGGAAGTGGATCTCTTTGCATCCAGACACAATCACAAACGGCCGAAATTCATGTCCCTGTCAAGGGACCCTCTAGCCATAGCCATGGACGCCCTTTCAGTCCCTTTGGCAAGGTTCAAGCTTCTGTACATTTTCCCCCGTTTCCGCTTCTGAGTCGAGTTCTAAGGAGGATAATTCAGGAAGGAGTACCCACCATTCTAGTAGCTCCTCATTGGCCAAGAAGAAGTTGGTTCTCGGACATAAGGATGGCGGTTGACCAATGGCGTCTACCGGTCGAGCCAGATCTTCTCACTCAGGGGGCGCTTCGGCACCCCAATTTACAGATGCTGGCTTTGAAGGCTTGGCTATTGAGACCGCGGTCCTAGCAGAGAGAGGTTTATCAGCTAAGGTCATTCATACCATGATCCAGGCCCGGAAGAAGTCGTCTTCCATGATTCATATCCTGGTGTGAGGCTAGGAATTTTTCATGCAGAACGTATTCACTTTCCATTAAGTACCCTAAAAGGGCAGGTATCGGCCTTATCTATTTTTTTACAGAAGTCTATCGCTAGTAATAGACTCATTAAGACTTTTTTTCAGGGAGTCACTCATGTTCGTCCACCGCGCAAGTCTATTTTACCAGTGTGGGACTTGAATTTGGTGTTGACGGCTCTACAGGGTGCTCCCTTTGAACCTATGATGGACGCTCCAATGAGCATTTTGACGCTTAAAGTAATATTTTTAGTGGCAATTACTTCTGTGCGGCGTGTTTCGGAGTTAGCCGCTTTATGTATGAAGGCTCCTTATTTTGAGTTACATAGAGACAAGGTAGTTTTTCGTTTTAAGCCTGATTTTTTTTACCTAAGGTTGTCTCTCCCTTTCACCTTAATCAGGAGGTAATTCTACCCGCCTTATGCCCAGTTCCGGCTAATGATAAAGAAAGGACCCTTCATTCTCTAGACGTGGTTAGAGCCATCAAGTATTATTTGGCAGCTACAGATGCCTTCCGCAAGACAGATTTTTTTTTTGTCATTTCAGAAGGACCAAGAAAGGGGCTTCCGCCAGCTAAGGCCACTATCAGTAAGTGGATTAGGCAGGCAGTAGCTAGAGCTTACTCGGCCAAGGGAAAGGAAACCCCTTTTCAGGTCACGGCCCATTCCACTAGGGCCATTGGGGCTTCTTGGGCTTTTCAACATCGGGCTTCGGTGGAACAGGTTTGCAAAGCTGCCACCTGGTCTTCGGTGCATACATTCACCAAGTTTTACAAAGTGGATGTTAGAGCCTCAGCTGACGCTGTTGTTGGTCGGAAGATTCTACAGGCAGTAGTGAAGTGAACTACCTGCCGTTCTGCATTAGAGGATCCCGCCCCTAGATGGCAAGGCTTTTGGAGATCCCAAGTGTAAGGAGTGTATGGAATGGATTGGAAGAAAAAACACAATTCTGTGAGGTACACACCTGTAGAATAGTTTTTTCTGGGAATCCATTCCATACACTCCGGCCCACCCGTTTTTTGGGTCATGTTATCTTCCGATGTTTTTCTGATGGTGTGTTTATCCATTTTGTGATTATTAATCCAGAGAATAAATATTAAAAAAAAAGAGAAGAAATAGATATATATATATTTAAAAAAAAAAATTTTATTTTTGAGAGCATTTTTTGGTTGAGTTTGATGTGGACTCTTATTAGGGCCTCCCGGCCTGTCTCTAAATTATTTTACTGCTTTTTTAAGTAAACTGATCTGATTAGGGGCAGCTGCTACTTATGGGCCGGGAGGGCCGCGCCTTGTTTCTTTCTTGCAGTCACGTGATCAGCAAGGAGGAGAGAACACCAAGTGTAAGGAGTGTATGGAATGGATTCCCAGAAAAAACAATTCTACAGGTGAGTACCAACTCACCTTCCCATCTCCAATTAGGTCTGCAATCCTATAAAGGCTTCTCCTTGTCAGTTGCTGAGTGCCTGTGATAGCGCCTTGTACCCTGCATAGTCTTGTGATATACCTTGGTTGATCTCCGTTGCCGACCCCTGCCTGAACCGACTATTCTCGATCTGATCTCCGTTGCCGACCCCTGCCTGAACCGACTATTCTCGATCTGATCTCCGTTGCCGACCTCTGCCTTGTACCTTGACCTCGAGCTGCCTCTTCCCTCTGTACCGCTGCGATCTCTGACTTCCCCGTGTCAACCTCTGGCCTGTTCTGGACTTCCGCTACACTCGCTCTTAGCCATTGGTTCTTCAGACCTCTAAACCAGTAAGCTCTCATCCTTTGAGCCATTGAAGTCCTGTGGGCAACCGATCCCGGGCAGGCGTATTTTGCGTCCCGGCAGCGGGGGCTCTTACAGGTGAAGCTGGCTGCGGAGATTGGGGGTTGAGGGCTTACCTAGAGGGCTGGAGTTACCAGAGCGTGACAAGGATATTGCTCTTTCGGTTCTCACTCAGAAGTTTGCTTTCTTGGTGGCTATTACTTCGGTTCCGCGGGTCTCTGAGTTGGCGGCCCTGTCGATTCAGGCCCCTTATTTTGAGAGACACCAGGATAAGGTGGTTTTTCGTTTTAAGCCGGATTTCCTTCCTAAGGTGGTGTCTGCCTGTGGGCAACCGATCCCGGGCAGGCGTATTTTGCGTCCCGGCAAGCGGGGGCACTTACGGGTGAAGCTGGCTGCGGAGATTGGGGGTTGAGGGCTTACCTAGAGGGCTGGAGTTACCAGAGCGTGACAAGGATATTGCTCTTTCGGTTCTCACTCAGAAGGTTGCTTTCTTGGTTGCTATTACTTCGGTTCCGCGGGTCTCTGAGTTGGCGGCCCTGTCGATTCAGGCCCCTTATTTTGAGAGACACCAGGATAAGGTGGTTTTTCGTTTTAAGCCGGATTTCCTTCCTAAGGTGGTGTCTGCTTTCCACCTCATTCAGGATATTGTTCTCCCTTCCTTGTGTCCTAAGCCTAACAATGACAAGGAGAGGGCTCTGCACAATTTGGATGTTGTTCGTTGTTGAAGTACTATTTGGTGATTAATTCTTCCTTCCACAATACGGACACTTTTTCCGTGGTGCCCTGCGGGCCCAGGAAGGGGTTGGCACCTGCTAAGTCTACGATTAGCAAATGGATTTGTCAGGCCATTGTTGGGGCCTATTCTGCTAAGGGGAGGTCTCCTCCTTTTAGGGTCACTGCGCACTCTACTCGTGCTGTTGGTGCATCCTGGGCTTTTCAGCACCAGGCTTCTGTTGAACAGGTTTGTAAGGCTGCTACTTGGTCTTCGGTTCATACTTTTTCCAAGTTTTACAAGGTTGATGTGCGGGCTTCAGCGGATGCTGTTTTTGGCCGCAAGGTTCTGCAAGCTGCAGTGGTTTGAGTTGGTACATTCTTTACTGTTTCTGGTTCCCACCCATGACGGACACTGCTATTGGATGTCCCAAATGTCATGAAGATCGAAGTGGAGTGTATGGCACACTTAGAATAATACAGTTTTTTGTGAGTACTCACCATTAAAACAGGTATTATGAGTGTGCCATACACTCCACTTCGCCCCACCCCTTTTTTTCAGGTATTCTGGGGCTTTTATATGGTGAACCATTGGTTTTGATTGTCAAGGTTATAATGGGTTCTTCCTGGTCCCTTTACTGCTTTTATACACTGGGGAATTGGTGGGAGGTCCCAGGTATATATGGACCGGGAGGGGCTTTATCTCTGCAGAAGTTCGCCCTCTACTGGAGATTACCCAGATGTCATGAAGATCGAAGTGGAGTGTATGGCACACTCATAATACCCATTTTAAAGGTGAGTACTCACAAAACGGTATTTTTTTTTGCATAAATTATTCTGCAGCACAGATTACAGTGGGTGGTGTTGGAACCCTTTAATTGATTTTAGATGTCTTGTCCTGTTGTATATGTAATGTGCATTCAACACAAATGTATTGTATTGTGCTTTGCTGCTGCAGCCTTTTTAGGGGGAGGTGTCGTCTGGCAGCAGGGAGGAACTGGATGCCGTACATATGCTGGGGAACCCTCCATATCACCCAAGAGACCAGATTAAAGGGGCTTATTGAGGCAATATTGTAGGTTCTGCACCTCTCTACTCCTCGGCCAAAGGCGGTCAGGGTTTGGTCTTCGACACCTGAGGTAAACAAAGCGTGTCAGGTCTGGCTCAGCAAACTATTATATCTACTTTGCATAGTGCGGCCTTGAGAGACCCGGCAAATAAGAGGTTGGGCCAGGCATGCGTTCTCCATGGTGGGGCCGGCCATGCGCCCAGCTTGCACCACGTCCATGGCGTCAAGGTCTGGATGAAGCAGCAGAGGGGGCATTTGCGACATTGAGGTTCGCGTTCCTCTTCACTTTATTTGATCTCCTTCCATATGGAGGTCTTCATGGTACATTGCGCCAGCTATGGACCCCTTGGTGCATCTCGTGGCTAGGGAGCTTGTCTTGCTAGTCACCTTGCAACGCATAATCTGGCTGAAACAGTGGTCGGTTCTCACTGCTTCCAAGTGAGCCCCTGGATGACTTTGTCACGGGTGAGTTCTACTCAATACTATTCGTCATCCCCAAGAAGGACGAGTCTGTCCACCGATCCTGCATCTCCAGAATCTGAACTGTTACGTTAGGGTGCAGAAATTCTGCATGGAATCTTTAAGGTCGGCCGTGACAACGCTGCAACAGGTGGACATAAAGGATGTTAATCAGCATGTCCCGATCTTCCCAGGTCACCAACAATACCTGTGCTTTGTGGTGGGCGCCAGACTGACCGCTGCCCCACGAGTGTTCATGAAAGGGAGTGATCAACTATCCCAAGTCCAAGGTGGTTCCGTCCATGGTGGTGACCTATCTAGGTATGACATTGGATACTCGACGGGCACAGGTCCTTCCTCCGGTGCAGAGGTGCACAATTCTTCAGGAGCCGGTGAGGTCCCTGCTGACAGACAAATATTCAGCGATCAGACAGGGCATGCGTCTCCTTGGCCTGATGGTGTCTACCATCGAGGCAGTTGCATATGCCCAGTTCCACTCCAGGCCTCTACAAATGCTGCTCCTATCAAAATGGTGCAGGACTGTTGTCCGATATTGACGGACAATGCCCAGCGATCCCTGAATTGGTGGCTGGACCAACAGACGCTGGCTGTGGGTCGGTCTTTCCTGACGGTCCGGTGGGTCATCCTGACCACAGACATCAGTCTGACGGGTTGGGGTGGTGTTCTTTACAACAAAACGGTTCAGGTTCTCTTATTGGAAGACTGAGCTCTCGTTGGTCCCAATGTGTTGGAACTGAGGGTGATTTTGCTGGTTCTCAGACATTGGTCTGCCCAGCTCCAGGGCCTTCTGTTCTGGGGTCAGCTGGGGCCTACATAAACCTCCAGTTGGGGGGTTACCAGGAGCTGGCAGGCATTCCAGGAAGTGAGTTGCATCATAAGGTGGGCGGAAATTCATGTTCCTGTCATCTCTGTGGTTCATATTCTGGGGGTGGGGAATCTGTAGGCCGATCTGAGCAGGGAGACGGCGGACTGGGGAAATGGCCCCTTCACCAGGATGTGTTTCAAGCCCCCTGAGATCTTTGGGGAGTGCTGGAAGTGGACCTCTACGCATCTCGACACAATCGGAAGGTCAAAAGTTTCGTGTCCAGGGTGCAAGACCCCTTGGCTCTGGCATTCGACACGCTGGCTATTTCCTGGTCAGGGTACAGTCTGCTTTATGCATTCCTGCCACTGCCACTTCTGGGTTGCATGTTAAAGAAGGTCAACTGCAGGCAGATCCATTCATCATGATTGCTCCACACTGGCCCAGAAGGATGTGGTTCGTGGATCTGGTCAGCCTGGCGGTGGAACCCCTGTGGCAACTCTCCAACTGCCCATATCTTCTGCAACAAGGTCCTCTGCGGCACCCCAATTCTTTAGCACTGGCTTTAACCGCTTGCCAGTTGAGAAGAGCATATTGGAGGAGAGGGGTTTGTACGCAACGGAAATAGGTCATCCTTTAAAATTTACCACAGGACTTGGAGGGCCTTCGTGTCTTGGTGGGAATCTAAGGGCCACTCCTGTAGGAAGTTCTTGGGACACAACATTTTGAAGTTCTTCCAGCAAGGCCTGCAGACTGGCCTACAGCCCAGCACCCTTAAGGGCCAGGTCTAGGCCTTGTCCATTATTCCAAGTATGTCTCACACCCTGCTTCGGAATGATGAATCACTTCTGGGTTATGTCCAGTAGAGGGCGAACTTCTGCAGAGATGACTAGAAAAAAAGAAGCCCCTCCCGGTCCATAAATACCTGGGACCTCCCACACATTCCCCAGTAATCGTCTCTGCAGACGGCGGGCAAGTCAGAAGATGGCTGTCTACTTCCTTGCAGGTAAGCGGGGTGTACACCCGGCCATTTCTTTTCCCTATTTCTGCCCGGACCTTGTTAATTAAGTCCCTATGCCTCCCAGCCTTGGCTGTAGGTCCGGGCGAGGGTAGGATACACCTTAGTGGTGTAATAACTAGGAGCCATGCTCCTCCGTGAGACCCCCTCCAAGGGGTAGGCGGCTACCAGGTTCAGGATCCTGGTTTGGGATGCCCTGTCCGTGTTATTCCCTGCGCTGCATTAGGTGGCTTGGGACCCCCCACCCATTGCTCCCTGTTCCTGGATTATAGGGGGGGGGCTTGTCCCTCCATTGTGTGACCTTTTTGCTTTCCCTGGCTGGCCGGGCCAGCCTATGTGTGTTTGTGTGAGTGTGTTGGTGTGATTGTGTAGTGCACTAACAGACTGGCTATGGCCAGGCCGCGGGCGTTGAGGCGGCGTGCTGGTTCCTAGGCTGGCTCCGCAGTTTTTGCTGGGAGCGCAGCCATTATGCCTTCTTTTAGTCAGGAGAGGGGGCGGGGCCGGGCGCTCGGCGCGCTGGCTGCGGCCCGCCCCCCTCCTTTGGCGCCCTTTGCGGTTCTCCGCTTATTGCTGGGAACCGCTGTCTTTGTCCGCATCGGAATGATGAATCACTTCTGGGCGGGGCCACGCGCGGCGCGCGATCCGCGCTGGTCCGCCCTTCCTCTTCACTCGGCTGCGGTGTGGAAGCCTTTTCCTCCGGTTGTATGTGAGTGCCCTGCGGGGCTTGCAATTTCCTGTTTTTCCATTGCTATTAACTGTCATGGAAAGTAATTTTAGAAGGTGCCTTGTTATGTTGACACATGTAGTTATATTTTTATATTTTTATATATATATATATATATATATATATATATATATATATATATATATATAGAGTGTATGCTGCTGTATATAGCGCTGGGTAAGTTTTTCTTTTGGTGCCTGTATATTGTGTCTTTCAGGGGGATTACCTTGCCTGATATAAAAGGGGGGTTCTCCCGGTCCTTAGGTCCCTTGTTTAAATTGGGGTTTTTCCTTGTCATTTACAAATCCTCCCACTAACGGACGTTAAGGGGCATCCCGGGTAGCTTATTAGCGTAATTCCCTCTGGTCATTGCGACTACCATAAAAAATCACCATATGGAGGCTTCCCAGGATACCGGGCTCGGAATCCCTTCGGGGCAACCCCGGCAGTGTGTGGTTTGTGGGGTATGCCTTGCGGGGGACAATGTGCTTATTTGCGTACCATGTGCACAGCAGGCCGTTACGCGGCAATACGGGCCCCTGGCGCCTGGATCAGCACCGCCGGCCTCATCACCTACACCCCCACGCCTGGCCTTGACCCCAAGTGACGTTGTCATTAGGGGGAGTCGCAATCCGATGTCTGTGCTAGATTGGCCAACATTGAAAAGATGATTGCTAGCTCTGCGGCTAAGAGACGGCACTTGGCGCCTGCTGCGCCGACCTTTGATTTTGATGATTATGATTCTTTTGATTGGTCTGATTATTCCCCGTTTGCAGAAGAGGAATTGTTTCCGGAATCTGAAGGCTCTGATGATCAGCAGTTTTCTGGATGCTGATGCCGGTAAGGAGCGTGGGGATACCGTGGATACCCCCAGGCTTCTGGCCCATATTTTTGAAGTGCCTGCTATTTCTTCTCCTGCGGAGGCACCTCCGCAAAGGGGGGAATTTTTTGGGACCACTAAGCCTCGTTTGGAGTTCCCGGATCAAAAGCGCTTCAACAATTTGATTCTTAAGGAATGGGAAAAGCCTGGCTGGCTTCCTGGTATCCCTCAGGGGTGGGATAGGCAGTATCCCTTTCTGTGGATGCGGTTAAGCGTTGGTCGTCACCCCCAGAGGTCGACGCTCCAGTTCTGGGATTGTTTCCACTACCTTGAAGGATAGTGAAGAACCGACGTCTTGACCACATGGCTTTGCATGCCTTTGCCTGTGTGGGTTCGGCTTTACGCCCTGTTTTGTGCCTCAGCTCTCACAGCTGTAGCTACTAAATCTGTAATCAGGGGCCTGTTGGAGGGTCCCCATCTGAGCCCTTCTAGTGAGGAATTTGCAGGACTGACGCGTTGTGAAATGTTCATTGCCTTTGTCTTATCTGCTTTGGATGATACAATATGTATGTGTAGTAGGACCTCGGCATTGCTAGTGGCTATACGCTGATCGGTTTGGTTGCGCCAATGGGCGGCTGATTTTGCTGCAAAGAAGGCGCTTACAGGGCTACCCTTCGTGGGTATGCGCCTTTTTTGGTGATAAATTGGACTCTGTGGCAAAAGGAGGTAAGTTGGCGCAACTTAAAAAGCAGTGCCGACCCTTTCGGGGTTCAGGCTCCTTTAATTCCTCCTTTCGTGGCTCCTGGACAAGCAGAGGAATCTCTTACCCTGCGTTCAGAGGTGATTCCTGGGGTAGGGGCAGAGGACGTGCCCGACCCGGGACTGCCTGGGGTTCTAAACCCAAAGCCGCTGCCGAAACCCGCTCAGCAATGAGGGGGCGCCCTCACCCTCGAGGGTGGGGGGACGGCTGCGGCTCTTCGCCCAGGTCTGGACCCGGGAGGTCACAGACAACTGGATCCTGGGGGTGGTCTCCTCTGGGTACAAGCTGGAGTTTGAGTACCGGCCTCCTCCCAGATTCCTAAGGTCTCGGGTTCCGATGGACTCCCGGGCCGCTCAGGTTCATCAGAACCAAGAAGTTTCGCATGGAGACTCTGCGCTCTGCCGTCAACTCCCTTCGTCCAGGGGACTTTATGACTTCAATGGACATGAAAGACGCTTACCTTCATGTGCCGGTCTTCCCGGGACATCAACGGTTTCTCAGGACGGTTGTGACAGCGCTGGAGAGGTTCGGTTGGGTGATCAACTACCCCTTCTCTCTCTCCCCGTCAAGGGAGGCTTCCTTTCTGGGCATGAATCTGGATACCATTCAGACCAGGGTGTTTCTACCCCGGTCGAAGGTGGAGGTGGTTCAAGATCTGATACGTCTCCTTCTGTACCACCCTCGCCCGTCTATCCGGCAAGGGATGAGACTGGTGGGATTGATGGCTTGTTTCGAGGCAGTTCCTTTTGCTCAGTTTCACTTGAGGCCTCTTCAACTCCATCTGTTATCGGCCTGGGACAGATGCCCTCTGTCCTTGGATCAGTCCTTTGTGATGTCTCCTCTGGGCCGGCGGTCTCTTCAGTGGTGGCTGGACCCGCGGTCTCTTCAGTGGTGGCTGGACCCGAGGAATCTTCTGGGGGGCAGATCCTTTCTGGCACCCCGTTGGGAAACGGTCACCACTGCTGCCAGCCTGTCGGGCTGGGGGGGTTTCTGGAAGGAACATCAGTCCCAGGGGCTGTGGGGTCCTCAGGAGGCTCACTTCCCCATCGACATCCTGGAGCTGAGGGCGGTTCGGTTGGTGCTGTCGCACCTGACGCATCATCTCCAGGGCTTACTGGTTCAGGTTCGATCAATCGGACTGTGGTCGCTTACATCAATCACCATGGAGGGACTCGCAGCAGGAGTGCCCTCCGGGAAGTGTCTCTGATTCTTGCATGGGCCGAGAGCAATGTTCCATGCATCTCGGCTGTGTACATTCCAGGGGTGGAAAACCTGGAGGCGGACTCTCTGAGCAGGGGGACCTCTCGCCGAGGGGAATGGTCCCTTAGCAACAGGGTATTGCTATCCATATGTCACAGCTGGGGGTTTCCGTAAGTGGATCTCTTTGCCTCCCATCACAACCACAAGCTCCTTGCCTTTGTGTCTCTGTTCCAGGATCCTCTGGCTCTGGCAGTGGATGCCATGTCTCTGGCCTGGCGGGATCTGGGTCTCCTGTTTCTGTTTTCCCCTTTCTCCATGCTAGGCAAGGTGGTGCGCAAGCTGGTTCACGAGGGTGTGCCAGCAATTCTGGTGGCTCCAAGGTGGCCAAGACAGGTGTGGTTCGCAGACGTCGTGCGGCTGGCGGTCGATCAGTACAGGTTGCCTCTGTTTCCGGATCCGATCACTCAAGGTCAGCTTTGTTACCCCAATTTACAAACGCTGGCTTTGACGGCGTGGCTGCTGAAACCTCTATCCTAAAAGAAGAAGGTTTGTCTGATGCTGTGGTCCAGACTTGTTAGGGCTAGGAAGAAATCTTCCTCCAACATCTTCTACAGGACCTGGCGGTCTTGATTGGTGTGAGGCTAGGGCCTTGCCTTGTAGGGTGTTTTCCATTCCCAGAATTTTGAAGTTTCTTCAACACGGTCTGGACTTGGGCTTTTAGCTTAGAACCTTGAAAGGGCTGGTTTCCGCTCTGGCGGTTTTTCTTTCAGAGGTCTTTTGCCCTTCATCCTTTGGTTAAGACTTTTTTCCAGGGGGTCACTCATGTGCGGCCCCCTCGCAAACCTTTGTTACCAGTTTGAGACTTGAATTTGGTTTTGTCGGGCCCTCCTGGGTCCTCCTTTGAGCCAGGGCAGGATGCTGCACTTTCCATTCTCACTCTAAAGGTTGCCTTTTTGGTGGCTATCACCTCCGTTCGACGTGTCTCTGAGTTGGCGGCTCTGTCTGTTCAGGCCCCTTACTTTGGGAGACACCAGGACAAGGTGGTCTTCCGCTTTAAGCCAGATTTCCTGCTTAAAGTGGTCTCTGCTTTTCATCACAATCAGGATGTTGTGCTCCCTTCCTTGTGTCCTAAGCCTAGCAATGACAAGGAGAGGGCCTTGCGCTCTCTGGATGTTGTTCGTTGTGTAAAGTACTATTTGGTGGCTACTACCTTTCCGTAGGACGGACGCACTGTTTGTGTTGCCTTCGGGGTTTGGTGCCCGTCAGGTCTACCATTAGTATATGGGTTCGTTAGGCCATTGTTAGGGCCTATGATGCAAAGGGGAGGGATCCCCCTTTCCAGATCACTGCTCATTCTACTCGTGCTGTTGGGGCTTCCTGGGCTTTCCAACACCAGGCTTCTGTTGAACAAGTTTGTAAGGCTGCTACTTGGTCTTCTGTTCATACCTTTTCCAAGTTTTATACGGTTGCTGTGCGGGCCTCAGCGGATGCTGTTTTTGGCCGCAAGGTTCTGCAAGCTGCAGTGGTTTAATTTGTGCATTATTGCCTTTTGGGATCCCCACCCATGTTGGACACTGCTACTGGATGTTCCAGAAGTGATTAATCATTCTGAAGCAGGGTGTGAGACATACTTGGAATAATACCATTTTGTGATTACTCACCTGTAAAATGGGTATTACAAGTATGTCATACACCCTGCTTCATCCCACCCTGAGTTGTATCTTGGATCCTCTATATGGTGAACCTTTTATTGGTAAAAAAATGTTATTTGCTCTTCCTGGTCCCCTTACTGCTTTGTTATACTGGGGAATGTGTGGGAGGTCCCAGGTATTTATGGACCAGGAGGGGCTTCTTTTTTTCTAGTCCTCTCTGCAGAAGTTCGCCCTCTACTGGACATAACCCAGAAGTGATTAATCATTCCGAAGCAGGGTGTGAGACATACTTGTAATACCCATTTTACAGGTGAGTAATCACAAAATGGTATTTTTGCCAGCGAACGATAGCAGAACATAGGTAAACCTGCAATTTCATGCAGGGTGGTGCGCATGTTCGGCCTCCACTGTGGTCGATAGTCTCGCCCTAAGATCTCAGTCTTGTCCTATCAGCAATTCAGAGGCCCCGCTTTGAACCCATGGTGGAGGCTTCCCTGATGACGCTCATGTTGAAGGATGGCCTTTCTTGTGATCAGGCCTCTTTCGATCAGATCACCCTTTGTGGTGCTGCATGAAGACAAAGCGGTGTTTCATGTGAAGCAGGATTTTTTTTTCCCAAGGTGGTCTCTCCCTTCCATCTTAATCAGGGGATAGTGCTACCCTCCTTGTGCCCACACCCCACTCACCATAAGGAGTAACTCCTGTATTCTCTCGATGTGATCAGGGCATTAAAGTATTACTTGGCCGCTACTCAAGAGGTAGCAGCCATGTCTTGTTCGTGATCCCAGAAGAACCAAGGATGGGTCTGGCAGCTTCCAAGTCCACTCTTAGCAGATGGATCAGGCTGGTGGTCATACAAGCCTATGCCTGCAAGAGGAAGGAGGCGCCCTTCCGGGTCACCGCTCGCTCCTCCAGGGTGATTTCAGCATCTTTGGCTTTCCAACACCAGGCGTCGGTGGAACAGGCCGGCAAGGAGGCGACCTGGTCGTCTTCCCACACCTTCACCAAGTTTTGCAGACTTGATGTCAGGGCATTTGCCAATGCTGCTCTAGGGTGTAAGGAGTTGCAGGCGGTGGGGACTTCCTCTCCGGGGATCGGTCTAAACTTGAGGTGTCAGTGCTGTTGTTTTTGGTTAGGTTGATGCAGTCGGCTGTTGGCTGTTCTTGCACGGTCCCACCCTTATTGAGGGTTTTGCTTTGGGACGTCCCACGTTTCTACCGGTGGTGCCCCGGAATGGAAGAGATGAGAAAAGGGAACTTTGTGTACTCACTGGGACAGTTTTCAGTTGCCCGTAGACCTCTATCTATCCTTTTTTCTACACCAGATCTAGCAGAAATGTTTTTGCGCCTTTGTTTATTATGAATGCCAATGGAAATGCCTGAATTACTGTATTTGATTGTTGATGATCTGGCGCACTCTTTACACAATGTTGCTTTGTCACACAAAAATGTTTCTTGTGGGAAAATTCTGCTCCACTTATCAGCAGTGTTCTTTATAGGGAGCTACAGGTGCATGGGAGGTCATGTTCCAGTTACTTTTGTCATTTATCTCTATTCTGTTGTTATAAAACTGTTATTTTTTTGTATCCCAGTTTAACTGCTTTTTTTTTTCTTTTAGAGAAAATCCAATTGTGGGGAAAGGCTCGTAGCAGCCACACGGATCTGGGAATTGAACTGGAGAAAAATATTGCCAGAGACAAAGGAGACAATAGTCGGCCACAAACAGAGCTAGAACTCTACACCTGCATTGCAGGAGAAATTCTTACAATCTGGGCAGAACATGGCACGAAGCACTGAGAATCTGGAGTCGGCATATTCTAGCAGAGCCAGCTAGTCATATATTCTGGCCTGTGACCCTGCTGGCAGTGGTTTGTGGACGTACAGATGATGCCTTTCATTTCTCAGCCACTCTGCCCAGGCATCCCACCTCATGTTCGCATTCTGTATCCTTGGCTAGGCTGCAGAGAGCATTATGTCTGACTGCAGACATCACTCACATGAATGTTTGCTCAATGTGCTCAGCGCTGTACAATCACACACACAATCTAAAGCAAATAGTGTCCCAGTCCAGGAGACCTAAAGCCAAGCCCTGGGATTTATGGATTGGTAATGGGCAAAACAAATCCACTGTGGACTGTACCGTACCTTCCTGCACTAAACACATTAGGGTGTCCATGCCTGTTTTTATTTAGACGGTACAAATTGATTTTACTATTTATTTTTTCTGTTTGCTTTCTTCTCTCAGTACCACTGATATCCTGATGGATGAACAGGTAAAGGCACAAGGACAAGTGGTACAGTTTTTCCCTATATTTTGTAGTTGAGAAAACACAGATTTAGTGTTTTTTTTCACTGGTTGTTAAAATAAACTCGTGCCACCAAACTTCCATTTATACACTGAAAGCCTCATAGACAATCCCCCACAGTCAGTTCATGTTGGTCTTCTATCGTTGTTAGTTTTGCGAGGGAGTGAACCTTGCCCAGTTCTTGGGAAAGTTCAGCATGCCACACCCCCAAAAGAGGTATCACAAATAGACTTGCATTTAGTTTTTCCTATTGCTTAGTAAAGAGATCTTGATTTGAGGGTAGGAGGGGAGTGGTTGAATATTTATTCATGTATTGGTTTCCCTGTGTATAGTAGGTGGGTTTCAGCTGGCTCAGGTTATTTTAACTAAAACCAATGCAGATTCTCAGGTGTGTTATTTTCATAGACAAAGTGGTTGCACTAAAACCTCACATGTTGTGTTGATAAAAGCAACATTTTTGACCCCACTTTTACTTCTTTATTACAATGTGGGCAATATTAACTCCTCTATATATACCTTCCGGTACAATGCATTATAGGAGGGCATGAAACCCCGAGTATAATTTAAGCGGCTTTGAAAGGATGCACAATCATGGCAAAGCTTCCAGTATGTAAAATTGTTTCTGAAACATTTTATTGTTTGGCCTGCACAGAATTTAAAGGGGACAAAAGGAGTCCAGAGCACAGCAAAAAAACAGCAACCCCATCCTCCACTCTACACTGCTATCCCCTGATTGTATCTATTAAAATAAAAAATCATCTTTGCCTACTGCACGCGAGCAGCACTGTCCCACGCCAGAAGCCAGATCCTGTATCCTGTAGGTCTAGCTCAGGAAATTCTTTCTCCCTCTTCTTGTCATAAGCAAATTGTGTCTATATTCTTAGTATACAGTACGTCCTGCTCCAAATCTAATACTTACAGTTGGGATATACTCTGCCAGATGGCGCTGGACTGCAGAGACATCGAAAATAGGCTCCTCCCGGCCCCTCAAATACCCAGGGACCTCCCACAAATCCCCAGAATTTCTCTGCAGTCTGGCTGCGAAGGACAAGAAATTGGCTCTCTACTCGCAGGTGAGCGGGGTTATTAACCTGCGGCCCTGTAGGACTATTCCCACCCGTTCCACTAGTAATATACCTCCCAGCCTTGGCTGCGCTGGTCAGGTGAAGGTAGGCAGCACCGCCGTTGGTGCTTAGGAGCGCTGCTCCACCGCAATCCCCCACCAAAGGTTAGGCGGTTCAGGCTTATGGTGAGCCTCTATGGGATGCCCCTCCCGCACTATTGCCCCTGCCTATCGGTGGGCCCTATTTAAGTGGCCGCCGTCCTCCCTCATCCTCCTTGTAGTCTTCGGGGGAAAAGAGGGGGGGTGTGTATGTGTATAGATATGTATGTTATGCAGTCTGTGCCTTCACGTTTCACATGTCTTTATTCTTGTGTCAGCCGCCGCGCTGACTTGTCTTTATTGCTTTTAAAATTACCGCCGCCGCGCATTGACTTGGTTCTGCGCTTGGCGGCGGCATTTCCTCAGGCGCGGGTGCGCCATCATTGACTGTTGGCCTTTCTGGCTTCGTGCTCTTCGGGGGGGGGGGGCCGTCTTTGGCGCGTTCCGCGTCATCGCTGTTACTGGCCCGCCCCTCGAGGTATACCGACGCCATCTTTTCTGACTTGGTTGGCCTATGTGCGACGGACTCCTACCTACTGCGGTCCGTAAGTGCCCTCGCGGGCGGCTTGATCTGCTTCACTTTTGTTACGATGTACTTAAGGTCTTGTCTGCTTATGTCTTTCAGGCGGGACGAACCCTTCTTGGCTTCTCCCGGCCCTGTTTTTATTACTTGTAGGCCTTGTAAAAATTATACTCCCACGTCCCTAGCCGGTTATTGGGGCATCCAGGGTTGCTATATAGCATTATTCCCTATCGGCGTATAGCAGCGCTATAATCGCCATATGGAGGCATCTCAGGATAATGTTACCGGGGTCCCTTTGGGACAAGACCGGCTGTGTGTAGCGTGTGGGCAGCCTCATGCTGACGCTGACAAGGCGCGGGTCTGTGTACCCTGTGCTGAGCAGGTGCTTGCATTGCAATCTGGCCTGCCAGTGGCTGCACCTCGTTTCACTTCACCTACTCCCCCAAGCTTAAATCTCACTCCTGCTGAGTTGCATACTAGTGGGGATTCTCTGCCTGATGTGTCTTCTAGACTGGCTACTGTTGAACAGATTATTGCGAAATCTCTTAGGCCCCTGCTAAGAAGCGGCACTTGACGCCTAATGTTACTGTTTTCCCTATGGAAACTGAGGAGTTTTGGAATCTGTGTGGCTATACCCCGTCTGATGAAGGGGAGCTCTTTTCTGATTCAGGCTCATCTGATGAGAGACCAAGGGGTCATGATGATTCTGGCTCTGACCCCTGGGCCCTGGATGACACTGACAGATTATTGACCCAGATTTTTGAGGTTCTGTCTATCTCTCTCCCTGTTGAGGCTCCCAGGCAAAGAGGGGAGCTTTTCCATACAGCAAGATCACGTTTTTTTCCAGAGCAGGCACATTTCCATAACCTTGTGCTCAAGGAATGGGAGCGCCCCAGTAAACGTCCCGGGGTTCCAAAGAGTTGGGATAGGAAGTATCCCTTTCCTGCTGAGGTGGTTAAATGTTGGTCATCCCCCCCCCCCCCCCCCCGAGGTGGATGCCCGGCTATCTAACACCTTTGTCATGCATTCCCCTGATTCTACTACCCTGCAGGATGCTGAAGACTGGCGTATTGATCAGCTGGCATCCCATGCCTTTGCATGTGCGGGGACGGCGCTGTGCCCGGTCTGTGCCTCTGCCGTTACTGCTGTGGCCACTAGAACCCTTATCAGAAATATGCTTGATAGTGCCCCTGATGATTTGCCTTGTGAGGCGTTTAATGCACTCTCCAGTTGTGATGTTTTTGTAAATTTTGTCCTATCAGCATTGGATGACACCATCAGAATGTGTGCCAGAACTTCTGCCCTCGTGGTGGCTATACGCTGCTCGGTTTGGCTGCGCCAGTGGGCTGCTGACAACGCTGCCAAGAATGCCCTCACTGGGTTTCCCTTTAAAGGACTGCGTCTGTTTGGAGACCGCCTGGACCTTTTTGCTAAGGGAGGCAGGTTTCGGGGTCAGGGTTCCTTCTCCTCCCCTTACCGCGGTGCAAGACAGGGAAGGGGGGTGTCTTTCCCTGGGGCCCAGGGAGATCTCTGGAGTAGAGGCAGAGGACGTGGACGTCCTGGCTCCTCCTGGGGTCCCAAAGCAAAATCCTCTCCCAAGCCCCCTCAGGCATGATGGGGCGCCCTCACCCATCCGGGTGGGGGGACGGCTGCAGCACTTTGCTCGCGTCTGGAGGCTTCATGTCTCAGACCGGTGGATTCAGGAGGTAGTGTCCTCCGGTTACAAGTTTGAGTTTGCTGCCAATCCCCCTCCAAGATTCATCAGATCCCGGATTCCTCAGGACCCTGTGTCAGCTCAGGAGCTAGTGCAAGCAGTGCAAGGCCTCCTGGAGCTGGGGGTCATCTCCCCTTAAGAGAAAAAGACAAGGGCTTTTATTCCAACCTATTCACAGTACCCAAAAAGGATGTTTCTGTCAGGCCCATCCTGGACTGAAAGATTCTCAACAAGTTTGTCAGGGGCAGGCGCTTTCGCATGGAGACTCTGCGCTCTGCCATCAGTTCCCTGCGCCAAGGGGATTTCATGACTTCTGTGGACATCAAAGATGCTTACCTTCATATTCCTGTGTTCCCAGGTCATCAAAGGTTCCTCAGGTTCGCTCTGATGGATCAACACTACCAATTTGTGGCCTTGCCCTTCGGCCTCACTTCAGCTCCCAGGGTGTTCACCTGGGCGTGATGTCTCTGTTCAGATGTCAGGGCGTCCGTGTGCTTCCCTATCTGGACGACATACTCATCACTTCCCAGTCTCTACATCAGGCAGAGTTGGATACTCAGCTGGTGGTATCCACTCTGGAGTCATTTGGATGGGTGATCAACCACCCCAAGTCCTCACTGTCCCCTTCCTTGGTAACTCCATTCCTAGGAATGAATCTGGATACAGTTCAGGCAAGGATCTTCCTTCCTTAGCAGAAGGTGGACAGTCTGATTGCACAGGCCCAGTCCCACCTAGCTTGTCCCCATCCCTCCATCAGGCAGGGGATGCAGCTGGTGGGCCTGATGGTGGTGTGCTTCGAAGCGGTCCCTTATGCTCAGTTCCACTTGAGGTCTCTGCAACTTCACCTATTGTCTGTATGGGACAAGGACCCAGCGTCCCTGGACAGGGTCTGTGTGCTCTCCCCCCTGGTCAGGAGGTCCCTCTTGTGGTGGATGGACTCAAGGAACCTGTTGGGGGGCAGATCCTTTCTTGCCCCTTCCTGGGAGACGGTCACCACGGATGCCAGTTTGTTTGGTTGGGGGGGTTTCTGCGGTTCCAGGGGAGGTGGGGCCCTCAGGAGGCCACACACCTATTAATGTCTAGGAGCTGCGAGCGATCAGGTTAGTTCTGGCTCGCTTGACTACTCATCTTCAGGGCCTGCCTGTGCAGGTGCGATCGGACAACCAGACGGCAGTTGCCTACATCAATCATCAGGGAGGGACCCGGAGCAAGGGGGCCCTCCAGGAAGCGTCTCTGATCCTGACTTGGGCAGAGGCCAATGTCCCCTGCATTTCAGCTGTGTACATCCCGGGGGTGGAAAATCACCTGGCGGACTCTCTGAGCAGGGGGACCTCTCGCCAGGGAGAATGGTCCCTATGCAGCAGGGTGTTTCAATCTCTGTGTCACCGTTGGGGCCAACCAGATGTGGATCTGTTTGCGTCCCGCCACAAACACAAGCTTCCAGCTTTTGTCTCTCTGTCCAGGGATCCTCTGGCCCTGACCTCGGATGCGCTAGCAATGTCATGGAAGGACTTTCAGTTCCTGTGTGTCTTCCCCCAATTCCCCTGCTGGGCAGGGTTCTGCGCAAGATTGCTCTGGAAGGGGTGCCAGCAATTCTGGTGGCCCCCAGGTGGCCAAGAAGAGTGTGGTTCGCAGACGTGGTACAGCTGGCAGTAGATCAGTACGCTCTGCCCTTGGTGCCAGATCTGCTCACTCAGGGCTCACTACGCCATCCTAATTTACAAACTCTGGCTTTGACGGCTTGGCTGCTGAAACCTCCATCTTGATGGAGAAGGGGCTGTCTTCCTCAGTTGTGGATACTTTGATTAAAGCTAGGAAGAAGTCTTCCTCTTCCATTTATTACAGGGTTTGGCGTGCCTACATTGACTGGTGTGAGTCTAAGTCTCTTCCCTGTCGTGTGTTCTCTATTCCTAGGATTCTGGAGTTCCTGCAGCATGGGTTGGAGATGGGGCTCCAACTCAGTACTCTGAAGGGTCAGGTTTCTGCCCTGGCTATTTTTTTCCAGAAGTCCTTTGCTCAGCACCCTCTGATCCGGACTTTTTTCCAGGGGGTCACTCATGTGCGTCCCCCACGTAAGCCTATGGTGCCTGTTTGGGATTTGAACTTGGTTCGGTCAGCCTTGCAGGGTGCTCCCTTTGAACCTGTGCAGGATGCTGCCTTGGCCATTCTTACGCTCAAGGTTGTGTTTCTGGTGGCTGAGTTGGCGGCGCTGTCCATTCAGCCCCCCTACTATGAGAGGCACCAGGACAAGGTGGTGTTTCGTTTCAAACCTGATTTTCTGCCTAAGGTAGTGTCTGCCTTTCATTTGAATCAGGATATTGTTCTTCCTTCTTTGTGCCCTAATCCTAGCAATGCTAAGGAGAGGGTTTTGCACTCTTTGGATGTGGTTAGGTGTCTGAAGTACTATCTGGTGGCTACTGCACCTTTCAGGAAAACTGATGCTCTTTTTGTGGTCCCTCCTGGTCCTAGGAAGGGTTTGGCTCCTATCAAGTCTACTATAAGCAAGTGGATTCGTCAGGCTGTGATTCAGGCCTACTCTGCTAAGGGGAAGAATCCTCCCTTCCGCCTTATGGCTCATTCCACTCGTGCTATTGGTGCCTCTTGGGCTTTTCAGCACCAGGCTTCTGTTGAACAAGTTTGCAAGGCTGCTACTTGGTCTTCTGTACATACCTTTTTAAAGTTTTACAAGGTTGATGTTAGGGCCTCAGCTGACGCTGTTTTTGGCCGAAAGGTTCTGCAGGCGGCAGTGGTTTAAACTGCCTGCTGCTGATTTTTCTTGGGGATCCCACCCTACTTTATGGACACTGCTATTGGATGTCCCAACTGTAAGTATTAGATTTGGAGCAGGACGTACTGTATACTAAGAATAATACAATTCTGTGATTACTCACCTGTAGAATTGGTATTATGAGTATACAGTACGTCCTGCTCCAACCCACCCTTGGTTTGCATTTTCTTGGATCCCCTGTATGGTGATTTTTATCATTGTTATAGTTGATAGTTTGGATTGGTTAATGCTCCCGGCTTCTCCTTAACTGCTTTTCAATGCTGGGGATTTGTGGGAGGTCCCTGGGTATTTGAGGGGCCGGGAGGAGCCTATTTTCGGTGTCTCTGCAGCCCAGCGCCATCTGGCGGAGTATATCCCAACTGTAAGTATTCGATTTGGAGCAGGACGTACTGTATACTCATAATACCAATTCTACAGGTGAGTAATAACAGAATTGTATTTTTACAGCATTTGCAATACTGTTAAACTGCTTTTGATGGTTAATAGGAATGAGCAGGTAAGGACATGACACCAAAAGTGAAGTTCACTTTTATATGCTGTAATAAAACTACACTTCAGGCTTTATTTGTACTTTGATACAGAGCAGGGAGGATTTAAGAGTCACTATATTCTTTAGCCTCACTATCTGTACAAGGGTTACAGAAACTCATGGAGGTCAGCAGAGTGCCTATGACAAAATGGGTCATTTTAATGGCATCTCCCAATGTGAACTTTCATTTTGATGTGGACTCAAGTGAGCCTAATTGTCTCAGAAACTGTATTTTATTGGCTTTCACCTTTCCAGCTCTTTATAGAGCCAACAAAAAAATCCTTGTCTGGAGTTGTGGATGGTCTGTCATGAGACCTATATTCTTAGCAAAGACCCATGAACTGGTTGCAGACCCTGGTGCTTTGATTGAAAGATGTAGGGGGATAGACTGTGTGTCTGTAGTATTTATATTCTATGACATACAGCCATACAACTATTATGACCTTTACTAGATGTGGTGCCACCTTTAAACATGTAGCCCTGCTGCTACTGTGTGTGCTTCTCTTCCATACAATCATTTTTGCTATATCTGTTCTTTGCCTTGTCTTTCATTTTTTAATCCCTATGGCTGGCCATAGTTTAGGCATGTATCTCTCTGAGAGCGATCAGGGTGATGGCTACCTGTGTACACGTCTGTTTCTTTACCATCACATGCCTCATCAGTCATGCCATACTTTTAATCCCTTCTTTTCTTTAGCTTCCATAGTCACTGTGGCTCTTGCAATGCAATTTCCAGAGCTGCTAATACAGTGCTAAAATGCTCAGACCCTGCACAGGCCTGCTTACAGTAGTGACATCCTGCCCTAAGCCAACCACATTCCTTATTGCTCTGAGCACTTTAGTAATCTGCTCTGTCAGGTTACATGTGTCATTTTGTATGTTTTTTTTTTTCCATTTTGTTTTATTTTTATATAAGATGCATAATGTATCAAGTTATTTTGTTTGTTATGATCAGTTCCATGATCAATGCTGTAATTTCTTTAACAATGATAAAAAAAAAAATAACATTGGCCGAAAAAATGTTTTAGAAGACCAAAGATGATTGTTGTTTGTTCTGTATATATTTCTTTTAGACCTTTGTTTTTAATGTACATTAAATACGCTTTCATTTTTCAGTATTAGACCAAGGTACTGGTTTTACCCATCTTGCCATAGCTGGAGATGTTCTTTTAGTCTGAAACAAAGTTGTAATGATTGCAGGCAACTCTTTGTTAAAGGACAAACCTGCCAACAATGACTCTATTTTATGAAGATGACAGCAATAGGTAAATGTTTCAAGAAGATGCACGTGAGCAGATAAAATAATGAACTGCAGGAGTTAGTTTTTTTTTTTAATTTTTAATGCATCGATGGCCATTGTATGCTTGCGCACACATAGGATTTCGTCCTCCGCATTTAACCCATCCGTGCAGTGAGTGTACACGTGCCCGGAGCGGTGGGCTGCCCTAATTTTGGCGCCCGGGGAGCAGTTAGGGGGTTAGGTGCCTTGCTCAAAAGTCATGTCCCAGGACCGGGATTCGAACCAGTCACAAGTCCCCTCCCCTTACCTCTAGGCCACAACTGCCCCTTAAAAATGTATCCCCTTTAGCAGATTATCGATCTTGTGTTACCACATCACAATGATTGGAGGACTATATTTTACTTTAAAAAGGCATAAGCATTTTACAGTCTAATAATTCAGAATAATATTCCATATTTGTCTCTTGTTTGGCAGAATTTTCTGTCTGTGGCTAAGGGGGTTGGATTTGCCTTGTATGCTGTTTTGTGGTCATTACCAGGACAATCCTTTAGCCGCGTCCCCAAAGACTGTAAATTGTGCTGATAAAACCCTATACATTTTTTTTTTCATACGGCCTGCTTCAAGAATTCCTTACGTATGGGATATTCCGCCACAAGGTGGCGCAGTGTACTGCAGAAGAGTTGTGGCTCCTCCCGGTACCCTATAAAAACAGGATCACCAATAGACCTCTCCAGTGTTTCCTCTGCAGTGATACTGCGAAGATAGAAGATGGCTCTCTATATTGCGCATGTGAGCGGGGCAACCAAGCCTGCGACCCTGCAGGTCTATTTCCACCTGTTTTCGGACCCTCTGTGCCTCCCAGCCTCGGCTGATGGATCGGGTGAAGGTAGAGGAGCGCTAGGGTGCTCGAGGAGAGCTGCTCCAAGCCTCAGACCCTGTAACACAAAGGGTGGCCGGCCATAGGCGGTGGGCGGCACTACTGCTTTGAGGCGTTTTCTGAGTGTAATGGCGCGGCGCAGGTCACGTGAGCACTGTTTCACACTCTTTGGGGGGGCGGTGCCGGGGGATGATGCGTATCGCGCCATCCCCCCGCGGCCCGCCCCTCGAGGTTCTCGTTCTGGCGCCATTTTGTGGCTGCTACGTGTCCGGGGTTCTTGAGTCTTTGCCATTCGTGGCCTGGTGGCTTGGCGATCTTCGGTGTGTGCTGCACGTCCGGTCTCCTTGAGTCCCTTTCAGGGGTTGCTTATTCCTTATGAGCATGTGCTGCAGGATGCTTATGTGTTTTTCTGTTTGTCTTTCAGGCGGGACAACTGTGTTGTGGTTTCTCCCGGGCCTGCTCCTTCCCCCCCCCCCATCTCCCCTCTCCTGGCTTCTGGGGGCATCCCTTGGGGGGCATCCTGGGTGGCTTTTATTAGCCCTTATCCTGTTCTGGCCGATTGCACCTGTGTTAATCACCATATGGAGGCTGCTGGGGATGGCGTGCTTGGGTGTCCTTCGGGGCAATCCCGGCTTTGTGTCATGTGCAGGGCATCCCCTTTGAGTGGTGGTGGCGCAGTTTGTGTGGCGTGCGCCAAAAGGGTTATCGCGGACCAGGTTGGGTTGAGCGTTTCCCTGCCCAGTTCTGCGCTCCCTCCGGCATCTCCTACTCCCCCACGCCTGCATTTAGCCCATAGTGAGGGGGATACTAGCAGGGGGTCACACTCTGATCTGGCACTACGTGTGGCCAGCATTGAAAGGCAGCTTGCCAGGCCTGTGACGGGTAAGGCCTCTTGCAAGAAGCAGCACCTTGATCCCACACCCTCCCTAGAGGAGGGGGAGCTTTTCCAGGACTCTGACTCCTCTAGGGACCAGCAGGAGGGGTACGACAGTGACCCTGGGTCTGTTTCCGAGGAGGATACATGGCTCCCTGATGACACTGATAGACTGTTGTCTGACATTTTCGATACCCTGCACATCGCCACCCCTAAGGTGGCTAAGAGGAAACCGGGTGAGCTCTTTCGTCCTGATAAACAGCGCCTGGAGTTTCCTGAGCAGGGCCATTTCTCTACTATGGTCCTTAAGGAGTGGGAACGCCCTAATAGATTGTCCACGGTGCCCAAGGGTTTGGATAGGAGGTATCCCTTCTCTGCTGACCTGGTCAAGCGATGGTCGTGCCCCCCTGAGGTGGACGCTCCCGTCCTAGGGCTGTCCAACACCTCGGTCATGCCCTCCCCTGACACTACTACACTGTGTGACAGCGCAGACCGGTGCATGGATCAGCTGGCCTGCCATGCTTTTACATTTTTGGGGGCGGGCTGCGTCCGGTTTGTGTTGCTGCCATCACAGCCATTGCTTTCGGCCCTCTCGGGGGCCTTCCTTCTCCTCCTCTTCCTTTCGTGGCTCCTTCTTCTCGGGTAGCCGCAGAGATTCTTGGGGTCGTGGCAGGTCCCGTGGTCGTCCCAGTCTCTCTTGGGGGTCCAAGCCCAAACCCCTTCCCAAGGCCCCTCAGGCATGAGGAGGCGCACTCACCCATCCAGATGGGGGGTGGCTTCGGCTCTTTGCTCACGTCTGGAGGCTTCGCGTCTCAGACTGGTAGATTCAGGAGGTGGTGTCCTCCGGTTACAAGATAGAGTTTGCAGCCTGGCCACGCCCAAGATTCCTCAGATCCCGGATGTCTCAAAACCTTCTGTCAGCTCGGGGTTTGCGCCTTGCTGTTCAATGCCTCTTAGAGTCAGGAGTCGTTTGTCTAGTGCCTTACCAAGAACAGGGTCAGGGGTACTACAATCTTTTTACAGTCCCCAAAAAGGACGGGTCTTTGAGGCCCATCCTGGACTTGAAGGGTCTCAACAAGTTTGTCAGGTTCAAGCACTTTTGCATGGAAACGCTACGTTCGGCTGTCAGTACCCTCCAGCCGGGCAACTTCATGACCACTATGGACATCAAGGATGCCTATCTTCACGTGCCAATCTTTCCAGGTCATCAGAGATTCCTGAGGTTCCCTCTGGAGGATCAGTATTACCAGTTTGTGGCCTTACCGTTCGGTATCACCTCGGCGCCTCGGGTGTTCACCGAGGTGCTGGCGGGTGTGATGGCTCTGCTGCGGAACCAGGGCATTCGCATCCTTCCTTACCTGGACGACATTCTGATTGCGGCTCAGTCTCTTTATCAGGCCGAGAAGGATACTCAGGTGGTGACCTCCACTCTCGAGTCCTTCGGTTGGGTGATCAACTATCCCAAGTCTTCACTGTCTCCGTCTTTGAGGTCCTTTCTGGGCATGACTCTTGATACCTCTCAGGTCAAGGTTTTCCTGCCTCAGCAGAAAGTGGAGGGCCTTCAGAAGCAGGCACAGGCCCTGCTTTTGTGTCCCCATCCCTCCATCCGGCAGGGGATGCAGTTAGTGGGCCTGAAGGTGTCCTGCTTCGAGGCGGTTCCCTTTGCTCAGTTTTACACGAGACCTCTTCAGTTGCACCTCTTGTCAGTTTGGGATCGAGACCCTGCGTCCCTAGATCAGGAATTTGCCCTGTCCCCCCTGGTCAGACAGTCCCTCTCGTGGTGGCTGGACTCAAGGAACCTTCTGGTGGGCAGGACCTTTCTGCCTCCGTTCTGGGAGACTGTCAACACAGATGCCAGTCTGACCGGTTGGGGGACCTTTTGGAAGTCTCTGAAGTTCCAGGGTCAGTGGGGCCCCCAGGAGGCCCATGCTCCATCAATGTTCTGGAACTGCGGGCGATCAGGTTGGTTCTCTCTCAACTGACCACACACCTTCGCGGTCAGGCTGTTCAGATCCGCTCAGACAACCAGACGGCGGTTGCCTACATCAATCATCGGGGGGGACTCGGAGCAAGCTAGCCCTCAAGGTAGTGTCCATGATACTGTCTTGGGTGGAGGAGAATGTACCGTGCATCTCGGCGATCTACATTCCCAGGGTGGAGAACCTGGAGTCAGACTCCCTGAGCAGGGGGACGTCTCGGCTGGGGGAATGGTCCCTCAGTGCCAAGGTATTTCGCTCCCTGTGTCACTTAGCTGCTGAAACCTCCATCTTAATGGACAAGGGGTTGCCGGCATCTGTTGTTGATACTATGATTCGGGCTCGGAAGAATCCTCGTCCTTTATTTACTACAGGGTCTGGCATGCTTACATTGCCTGGTGTGAGTCCAAGTCTCTTCCTTGTCGGGTGTTTTATATCCCTAGGATTCTGGAGTTTTTGCAACAGGGTTTTCTCCAAAGATCCTTTGCCAATCACCGGCTGGTTAAGACTTTCTTCCAGGGAGTTACTCATGTGCGCCCGCCACGTAAACCCATGCTTCCGGTTTCGGACTTAAATTAGGTGTTGTCTGCTCTGCAGGGTCCTCCCTTTGAACATATCCGTGGGGCTGTGTTGCCCATTCTGACTCTTAAGGTAGCCTTTTTGGTGGCTATTACTTCTGTCAGGCGGGTTTCTGAACTGGCCGCGCTTTCCAGTAAACCTCCTTATTTTGAGTGGCATCAGGATAAGGTGGTGTTTCGGCTTAAGCCGGATTTCTTGCCCACGGTTGTGTCTGCTTTTCATCTCAATCAGGACATTGTCTTACCTTCTTTGTGTCCTAACCCTGCTAATTCCAAGGAACGTACCCTTCATTCTCTGGATGTTGTCAGGGCTCTGAAGTTTTATTTGGTTGCTACTGAGTCTTTCAGGAAATCTGATGCTCTTTTTGTTCTTCCTGCTGGACCTAGGAAGGGTTTGCCTCCGGCTAAATCTATTATCGGCAAGTGGATTTGCCAGGCGGTGGTACAAGCCTATTCTGCTAAAGGGAAGGTTCCTCCTTTTCGGATTACTGCATATTCCACTCGTGCGGTTGTTGCCTCTTGGGCTTTTCAGCACCAAGCTTCTGTTGAATAAGTTTGTAAGGCAGCTACTTGGTCTTCTGTTCATACCTTTTTCCAAGTTTTACAAGCTTGGCGTTAAGGCCTCAGCTGATGCTGCCTTTGGTCGCAAGGTACTTCAGGCGGTGGTGGTTTGAACTGCCTGCTGCTACTTTTTGGGGATCCCACCCTACCTTACAGACACTGCTGTTGGATGTCCCATACGTAAGGACTTCTTGAAGCAGGCCGTGCCATGAAATAGGAAAAATACAATTCTGTGAGTTCTCACCTGTAGAATTGTTTTTACTATGCATGGCATGGCCTGCTTCACCCCACCCTTGTTATCGTTATTCTTGGTTGCCTCTTTATGGTGATTGTTCCAAGTTAGCTGGGGTTTTTTACCTTTTTTTTAATCTCCCAGCTTCTTGTATAACTGCTTGTCAACACTGGAGAGGTCTATTGGTGATCCTGTTTTTATAGGGTACCGGGAGGAGCCACAACTCTTCTGCAGTACACTGCGCCACCCTGTGGCGGAATATCCCATGCTTAAGGACTTCTTGAAGCAGGCCGTGCCATGCATAGTAAAAACAATTCTACAGGTGAGTACTCACAGAATTGTATTTTTGTGTCCCACCACAGACAGGAAAAAGCACCAAATGTTGTCAATAATATCACAGACCATGAAGGGTCATATGATTGAGCTGTCCCTACTCTATCCAAAACATCTAAATCAAAAGTTGTATTTCAATTCAGTCAAATCTATTTCTAAATTAGATATTTTTGGATGAACCCTTTGGCAAACGTACGGTTTGTGTTAATGTTGGAGTAACCAGCTCAAGATTCTCACTTCATTAGGTTTTGATAGAGTGGGGGAGAAAAAGAACAGTTTTATTTACTTGCTGATACGCTGAGAGTATTTATTTCATCTCAAGCTTGGTCACAAAAGGTCACCAAGGACAAAACAGTAATTTAAAAGAAATTCCATGGGTGATATTAGAAGCAAAAGATAACCAGTGTAGGGATCTTCCCGGGGGATGGTGTGTTTGGACACAGTTCACGACAGACTTAGGTGTTATAAAAGCAGGTCTTGGCGTTTATTCATGGCATAAACAGTCCAGTAAACAAAACATACAGCAGCAGCGTGCTTCTTTAGTGTACAAAACAAAATAAAGACCTAGCCCGTCTGGGCGCTTACTAGCAGGTTCTTCTCACCTAGCTGACACTTTCAAAATACAGCGTTCGCCTGGACATCGCAGGGTGAGTTTTTAGCTCCAGCAGTGGCTGCGTTCGCAGCTTCCTTCACAGACACACACAGGCTGTTCATTTCAGGCTGAGAGCAATAGCCTGCAGTCTCTGCAGAGCTTTTACCTCCCAGGCTAATTAGGATCAGGGCTCACCTGATTCAAAACCCAAACTGGATCGGAGGGGTGTGGAATGACAGGTCCCTCTACCAAACCTACCTGCCATTCCATATAAATCCAGGCCCGGCAAAATTGAACAACACCTCAGCAGCATACCACTGCTGGGAAACAAATCAACCCTGGACTTACCATCTCACCCAGCGTAGTAACCTAGGTGAAATGTACACCCCCTCGATCACTTCTCCAGTGACATGTCTACATATCCCCCCCCTCTTCTTCAGACCGGAGGGCTGAGCATTTTGTCCCCACAGACAATGTACCCTCGACAATGCGTCAGCATTTGCCTGTAATTTCCCTGGCCTGTGTTCCACAGTGAAATTAAAGTTTTGTAGGGACAGAAACCATCTAGTCACTCTTGCGTTTCTCTCCTTATTTAACTTCATCCATGTTAGGGGGGCATGGTCTGTCACTAACTTGAATTTCCTTCCTAGCAAGTAATATTTTAGGGATTCGAGGGCCCACTTCACTGCCAAACATTCTCGCTCCACAATGGCATAATTTTTTTCGGCCGGGGTTAGCTTTCTACTCAAGTACATCACCGGATGCTCCTCACCATTTACTACTTGTGAGAGTACTGCACCTAAGCCTGTGTTAGAAGCATCTGTCTGGACCAGAAATTCTCGCCTGAAATCGGGGGTAACTAACACAGGTTGTTGGCACAAGGCAGACTTAAGGCTTTGGAAAGCCTTCTCGGCCTCTGGAGTCCACGTGATCATGGCTCTCTTTCCGCCCTTGGTCAAGTCCGTTAGGGGAGCAGCAACTGAGGCGAAGTTCGGCACAAATCTACGGTAATAGCCCGTAATACCAAGGAAAGCTCTGACCTGTTTCTTTGTCAGGGGTCTAGGCCAATTCTGTATTGCCTCCACTTTATTAAGCTGTGGCTTAATCAACCCTCTTCCAATAATGTAGCCCAGATACTTGGCCTCTTCTAGGGCTATTGCACACTTCTCGGCATTTATGGTCAACCCCGCATCACTTATGGTATCCAATACAGCCTGTACCTTACAGAGGTGACTTTCCCAATCAGGGCTAAAAATGACCACATCATCGAGGTAGGCAGCTGAGTAATCACGATGTGGTCGCAAAATCAAGTCCATCAACCTCTGGAAAGTCGCAGGTGCTCCATGTAACCCGAACGGCATCACTACATACTGGAATAGCCCATCAGGGGTGGAGAATGCAGTTTTCTCTTTAGCCTCATTAGTAAGTGGAATCTGCCAATAGCCCTTTGTGAGATCGAGGGTGGTTATGTATCTGGCATTACCCAACTTCTCAATCAACTCATCTACCCTGGGCATAGGATAGGCATCGAACTTTGAGATCTCATTCAACTTTCTGAAATCGTTACAGAACCTCCAAGTTCCATTAGGCTTTGGGATTAATACAATCGGGCTGGACCATTCACTCTGTGACACCTCAATTACTCCCAGATCAAGCATACGTTTTACCTCGGCAGATACGGCTTCCCTACGGGCTTCTGGGATCCTATAGGGCTTGAGGTTTACTCTGCTTCTAGGCTCAGTTTCAATGTGATGACAGATGAGGTGTGTACGCCCTGGAAGGTCAGAAAACTTGTCTTTGTTTTTCTGTAAAAATTCCTGAACCTCCTGTTTCTGTGACACTGATAGGGTATCACCAACCTTGACTGGAGGGATTGGTTGTGACAAATTATTAACAGTATTTGTCGCCCCCAAGGATTCCCTGTCTTTCCAGGGCTTAATCAAGTTTACGTGGTAAACTTGGAAAGGCTTCCTTCTACCTGGTTGGTGCACCTTGTAGTTCACCTCACTGACCTTTTCCACAATTTCATAGGGACCTTGCCACTTCGCCAGGAATTTACTCTCAACAGTGGGAACTAGTATAAGAACCCTATCGCCTGGGTTAAATGTCCTGATTCTTGCAGACCGGTTGTAAATTCTACTTTGGGCCTCTTGCGCCCTCTGGAGGTGTTCCCTTACTAGGGGCATTACAGCGGCTATACGGTCCTGCATTTGTGCTACATGCTCAATAACGCTCCTGTATGGGGTGGACTCGCTCTCCCATGTCTCTTTTGCAATGTCCAGTAGACCCCTAGGGTGACGACCATAGACCAACTCGAATGGTGAGAACCCTGTGGACGCTTGGGGCACTTCCCTAATAGCAAACATGAGGTAGGGTAACAAATGATCCCAGTCACGGCCATCTTTTTCCACCACTTTTTTCAGCATATGTTTCAAAGTTTTGTTAAATCTCTCCACCAATCCGTCCGTCTGGGGGTGGTATACAGAGGTACGGATGGGTGAGATTTTAAATAGTTTGCATAACTCCTTCATCACCTTTGACATAAAGGGTGTACCTTGGTCAGTTAGGATTTCTTTGGGGATTCCAGTCCTAGAGAACATATAAAACAACTCACGTGCAATTGTTTTAGATGCGGTGTTTCTTAAGGGCACAGCTTCAGGATAGCGGGTCGCATAATCCATGACCACCAGAATATATTGGTGTCCTCTAGCGGATTTTACAATGGGACCCACTAAATCCATGGCTATACGCTCAAAAGGCACCTCTATAATAGGGAGCGAAACCAAAGGACTGCGAAAATGTGACACTGGGGCACTAAGCTGACATGTGGGGCACGACTCGCAGTACTTTTTAATATCACCATATATCGCCGGCCAGTAGAACCTCTGGAGAACCCTCTCCTGCGTTTTGTCAGTCCCCAAGTGTCCCCCAAGAACATGGTTATGTGCCATGTCCAGCACCTGACGCCGGTACGGCTTAGGCACCAGAAGCTGTTCCACAATCTCATCCTTAACCTTAGTGACTCTATAGAAAAGATCATTAGTCACAGAAAAATGTGGAAATCTTTTCTCAGCATCTGGTTCCTGAGGTACCCCATTCATGACAGCAACCTGCTCTCTCGCATTTTTGAGAGTGGGGTCCTGTAACTGTGCAGTCCCAAAATTATCCCTAGACACCTCTAAGTCGGGTATATTTTGCTCAGTGGGAGGAGCCTCCTCCTCTCCAGCCAGGACCTGCAAAGGAAAACAATTATTTTCATCCTGCACACTTTTATCATTTACAGGGGGTAACGCAACAACCTTAGGAGTATCCTCACTCCTTTCGGGGAATTTTCTTTTTCCCCAGAGAGCCCAGAATAGTGGAAAATCGCGCCCCAGTATTACGTTGTGCATGAGATTTTTAACCACACCCACTTCATATTGTACGGTGCCTTGTTTAGTCCCGACTTCAGCCAGCACTATAGGGTACACTTTTGTATCCCCATGTATACACACAACACTCATATGCTTTTTACACTCAAAGTCCCCAGCCACCAGGCTGGCATGCACCAAGGTTACGAGGCTTCCTGAGTCCAGCAACGCCTTAACAGGAAAGTCATTAATTGTAATGTCGCAGATTTGCGGTTCAGTCTCTAGTCCAGGAACTGCAACACAAGATGGTTCCGCAAATAGCGACTGACGCCGACTAACCTCACAGTCCATGGGCTCAGTGGTAAGAGGGCAATGGGCAGACACGTGTCCCGTCTCATGGCATCTCCAGCACTGGATAGAGCCTGTTCTCCTTGGCCAGGAGTCCTTTTTAGGGCTACTTAGCCACCCGGGACCATCTCCAGTCTTTTGCCCCTGAGACACCACTTGAGCCCTTTTTCCTCCCTCAGCACCCCTCCACACTCCCCCAATAGATGGAAGTCTCTTACCAGCTGATGGCACAGATCTGGCACTCCGGGGAGGTGAGGAGGCTGCAGAAACATCACGGAGGTAGTCCTCAGTCGCCTGGAATCTCTCCACAAGGTTGACAAGTTCGTTTGCATTCTTAGGGTCACCTTGTCCCACCCAGCGTTGCAGGTCAGCAGGAAGTGCTCGGAGGTAGCGGTCCATCACAACCCTCTCTAGGATCTGTGCAGGAGTAGAAGTGTCTGGCTCCAACCACTTCCTCGCCAAATGGATCAGGTCATACATCTGGGACCTCGCCGATTTGTCCAAACTGTAGCTCCAGTTGCGTACCCTCCTGGCACGGACCGCAGTAGTAACGCCTAGCCGGGCAAGTATCTCCGCTTTTAGCCGAGTATAGTCCTTAACCTCTTGCTCACTGAGGTCATAGTAGGCCTTTTGAGGTTCCCCTGTTAAATAGGGCGCAATTACCTCTGCCCACTCAGCGACGGGTAACTTCTCTCGCTCAGCCGCACGCTCAAACCCAGTTAGGAAGGCCTCAACATCATCCTCAGCAGTCATCTTTTGCAGCGCTCGCTGCACAGCTCTTTTCACATCAAAAGTCTCTGGAGCGGCTCGCACCACTGTGTGGGGGTTAGCATCCACAGGCGCCTCTTGTTTTGCAATCAGGTGTTCAATAAGTTGTTGTTGGGCAGCCATGGTCTGTTCATGGCGTCTATTAGCCTCTATCTGGGCCTGTTGTTGTTGCAAACTTACTTGCATAAACTGCTTCAGCATCTCCTCCATGTTGCCCGACTGTTCTTGGAGTGTAGTTGCAGCTTTCACCCAAGACATAGGCAGCTGTAGCCAAGTCTGTCCACACCGTTGCCCCTAGCAACCGTTGTGCCCGCTCCGCAGCACCAATTGTAGGGATCTTCCCGGGGGATGGTGTGTTTGGACACAGTTCACGACAGACTTAGGTGTTATAAAAGCAGGTCTTGGCGTTTATTCATGGCATAAACAGTCCAGTAAACAAAACATACAGCAGCAGCGTGCTTCTTTAGTGTACAAAACAAAATAAAGACCTAGCCCGTCTGGGCGCTTACTAGCAGGTTCTTCTCACCTAGCTGACACTTTCAAAATACAGCGTTCGCCTGGACATCGCAGGGTGAGTTTTTAGCTCCAGCAGTGGCTGCGTTCGCAGCTTCCTTCACAGACACACACAGGCTGTTCATTTCAGGCTGAGAGCAATAGCCTGCAGTCTCTGCAGAGCTTTTACCTCCCAGGCTAATTAGGATCAGGGCTCACCTGATTCAAAACCCAAACTGGATCGGAGGGGTGTGGAATGACAGGTCCCTCTACCAAACCTACCTGCCATTCCATATAAATCCAGGCCCGGCAAAATTGAACAACACCTCAGCAGCATACCACTGCTGGGAAACAAATCAACCCTGGACTTACCATCTCACCCAGCGTAGTAACCTAGGTGAAATGTACACCCCCTCGATCACTTCTCCAGTGACATGTCTACACCAGCAAGTAACTTCTTTTGGTCTTTAAAGACAGTAAGCAAAATGGACGTCTTCCCAGTTGGTTTACAGTCTTGGAAAGACCTTATTACAAAAGAACCTTTTGGCTTTTATCTTTTACTCACTCCAAAAAAAAAAAAGGTGTCCACAAGATACTTTATTCACAAATTGGACATTTTTCTTGTCCCATTGTCGACACAGCTGACCAGTTATTACACTTGGGTTATGTTTCACCTAGATTGTAAATGTTGCCTATAAATCTGGGCACAAGAAACTGGTTTCAGGTTTATGGCCAGCATGTTTTTTTTTCCCTTTTCAATGTGTCCTCCTTGCTATTCTGTGTTTGTGAGTGACACATACTCCATACACTATGAATGATTTGTTTCTGCCCTCCAGGATGGTTCATCTGTACACGTATGTACCTAACAGGGCAAGTCCTAGGTTTACATTAGCATGATGTGGCTTACTACTGTTGATACTTTTTGCAAAAATAGGCCTCACTGCCCTGTTTCCTTGAAAATAAAAATCCTGAAAAATAATGCTATTTTCAGGGTAGGTTTTAAGGATGCTTCAAATATAAGCCTCAAACCCCCAAAAATAAGCCATAGTTACATGGGCAAACAAGGCAATAGCCTAGGGGACTAGAAGGCCATCGTCATGGCCAGGGCCATTTCTTGTGCTAGCAACTGGCCATGTCTGTATGAGACAGGCCTGATGTGACAGCCTTATTGTGGAGCCGGGTGCAGAAGCCAGTACTTGTAAGTATAAAATCTGCACAATCTGCAGCACCGCCTGTCCACTCCCAAAGCAGCAGTAGTGCACATAGTAAATATATAAATATGAACAGAGTGGCACCCACCAGGAACATGCTGGCTCTATCCGTTTTGGAATAAAATGTTAATGTGTGAATAAGACGTGCCTGAAAATAAGCTATAGCCCATATTTTGGAACAAAAAATAATATAAGACCCTGCCTTATTTTTGAGGAAACGGGGTAGAATGTCTCATATACCCCAGTTATGTCAGCCAATGTGAAGGAGGCCATTACTGTGCCCCCATGGTCCCTTTTACATGTATATTTGTGCAGTAAGGGTTATATTCTTAGTATACAGTACGTCCTGCTCCAGATATAATACTTACACTCAGGGTTATCCTCCGCCAGATGGCGCTGTACTGCAGAAGCATGCGAAAACAGGCTCCTCCCGGCCCTTCAAATACCCAGGGACCTCCCACGAGTGCTGACTGCGAAGACATGAAGTATCACTCTCTCGCAGGTGAGCGGGTCTATCAAGCCTGCGGCCCTGTTGGACTATTCCCGCCCGTCCTCCCTGTGATGTGCCTACCAGCTTGGGCTGCGTTGGTCGGGTGAAGGTAGGCAGCACCTTGTGTGCTTATGGAGCCATGCTCCACCGCAGTCCCCCACCAAAGGGTAGGCGGTTTAGGCTGATGGTGAGCCTCTAGAGGATGCCCCTCCCGCGCTATTATCCCATGCCCCGTGTAGCGGTGGGCCCTATACAAAGGGTCGCCATCCTCCCTCGTTCGCCCCGTAGTCCGGGGGGAAAGAAAGGGGGGGGTATGTGTGTGTGTAGCAAGGTGTTGTGTATGTTTTACACGTTATGGCCTTAGTCTGACCGGACTAGTATCCCAGGGGTCAGAACCGCGCAGTTAGTTCCTACTGTGTAATTGTCGCCGCCGTGCTCACTTCTTCCTTTGCTGGATGTGCGGCGCCGGGCGGCAACGTCGCCTCAGACGCTGCAGCGTCTTCATTGGCAAATCATCTCCTTTAGTGTCCCATTCACTCCGCTACTATAACAGTTGGTATCCACCTCAGAGCTTCGCTCTCTTCGGGGGGGGGGGGGGGGGGACATAGGTTGGCGTGCTCCGCGTCACTGGGCGCTCTGGCCCGCCCTTCGAGGTTCGCTTTGGTGCCATTTTGATGCTGGTCGCACGCACGCGTGGTGGCGGTCCATTATGTCTTTCAGACTGGTGAACACCATTGGTTTCTCCCGGCCCGGTGTTAAATTATAGCGGGCCTTGTTAAATTCTCCCACTTCCATAGCGGGTCTTGGGGCATCCAGGGTTACTTAGAGTGTAAATCCCTACCGGCATATTGTGCCTTTGATTAATCACCATATGGAGGCATCTCAGAATTATGTGACCGGGGTCCCTCCGGGACAAGACGGGCGGTGTATAGCGTGTGGACAACCCCATGCTGATGCTGGCAGGGCACGGGTCTGCGTACCCTGTGCCGAGCAAGCACTGGCCCTGCAATCAGGTCGGCCAGTGGCTACACCTAGCTTCAATTCACCTATCTCCCCAGGCATAAATCTCTCTCCTGCTGAGTCGCCTACAAGTGGGGAATTGCAGCCTGCCGGCCCTTCCAGGCCGCCTACGGCTGAACAGATTGTTGCTAGAGCGTATGGGCCCTGGTAGGAAGCGGCGACACCTGTCGCCCCATGTTTCTGTATGCTCTATGAGAACTGAGGGGTTTGCTACTCCGTGTGACTATACCCCTTCTGAAGAGGGGGAATTGTTCTCTGACTCCAGCTCTTCTGATGAGATGACGAGGACTCACGATGATTCTGGCCCGGAATATTGGGGCCAGTGTGACACTGACGACCTGTTGCTTAAGGTCTTTAAGGCACTGTCTATCTCTTCCCCCCCGGTCAGGTCCCCAAGCCTAGAGGGGAGCGTTTCCATACTGCGACTGCATGTTTGGAATTTTTAGAGCAGGCTCATTTCAATGCTCTTGTCCTCAAAGAATGGATATGCCCCAGTAAACTTCCAGGGGACTGGGATAGGAAATACCCATTTCCCCCTGAGGTGGTTAATTGCTGGTCTTAACCCCCGTGGTGGATGCGCCAATCATAGGGGTCCCTAACCCTCCCTTTATTACAACCCCTGCCTATAACGCCCTTCGGGATGCTGAGGACCGACGCATTGAGCTGCTGGCCTCCCATGCCTTTTCCTGTGCCGGGACGGCGCTGCATCTGGCCTGTGCCGCATCCATTACTGCAGTGGCCGCTAGAACCCTCATCAAAAAATTCCTCGATCATCACCCCAAGGATCTCCCTTGGGTGGTGTTCAGTGCACTCTCCAATTGTGATGTATTTGTGAAGTTTATTCTATTGGCGCTAGAGGACGTGATTGGAATGTGTGCAAGAACTTCCGCCCTTGCGGTGGCTATTCGTCGCCTGCTCTGGCTGCGACAGTGGGGTGCTGATGATGCTACAAAAAAGACTCTTACTGGGCTCCCCTTCAGAGGGCGACGCCTATTTGGGGCCCGTCTAGACCTGTTTGGGAAAAAGGGCAAATCACCCCTTCGCAGACGGCCGTCCCGGCCCCCTCGAGGCAGGAGCACCCCCCCCCCCACCTTAGTGTTAAACAGGAACCAGGGGTGTCTTTCCGGATTTTTGGGGCAGACTCTTTTCCCTATGAGCAGCAGGCAACGCTCTGGCCCCTCCGGCGGGGCTAAGCCCAAATCTTCCACCAAACCCCCTCAAGCATGATGGGGCGCCCTTGCCCGGCTGGGTGAGGGGATGACTGCAGCACCTTGCTCTTATCAGGAGGCATTTCGCCTCACTCTGGCGGATCAGGAGGTGGTGTCCTCCAGATACAGGATAGAGTTTGCTGCACTGCCTTCCCCAGTTCTTTATCAGACCCCAGGTACTCCTGGTCTCTGCCCCTGTTTGGTTGCTGGCTCAGGCCATGTTAGGCCTGCAAGGTCTGAGGGTCTCTTGCAGATTGCCTGTAATAGGCAGAGGCAAGGGCCGATATACCACCTCCCACAGCCCCCCAAAGGATGGGTCAGGTGGCCCATTCTGGATTCACAGCAATTCTCTAATTACAGGCAGTTTCCTGCATGAATACTCTTGAGTTTGGCCATCAGCACCTTGCGCCCAGTGGGCGTCTTGCCACCTGGGGCACTCTTCAACGCTTATGTTTACATCCCTGTGCCCTCAGATCTCTGAGGCTCTCCAGGTTTGTGTTGGAAGTCCAACACTGTTAATTGTGGCCCTGCTATCTGGCCTCTCTTCAATTCCTAGAGTGTCACTCAGGTGCTGTCAATGGTGATGTCTCTGCTGAGACCAAGGGACGTCCGCGCGATGTTTACCCGGACGCCCTTCCTCACTTCCCTGTCTGAGTCAGGATAGTTGGATACCCGGCTGGCGGGCCATTGGGAGTCATTTGGATGGGTGTTCAATCACCTCGAGTCCTCGTTGTTCCCTAAAAGTGGTGACTCCATTAATAGGAATGATTCTGGATCAGGTTCAAACCAGATTCTCCCCCTTTCAGCAATTAGGTGGGCATTCTGGTCTCATGGGCCCAGTCCCTCACTACTGTCCCGGTTTCTTAACCAGGCAGGGATGCAACTGGTGGGCCGTGGTTAACTTGCTCGGCAGGAGCCCGAGCAGCTAAAGAGGTCCCTTATGCTTAGATCCCTTGGGCCGTCTGCGACTTCTAGTGGTAAGCATAGGACAGGGATCCAGCACTCCGGGTGCAGGGCCTGTGGGCCTTCCCTCCTGTATGACGTTCTTTCTCTTGAAAGTGGATGAACTCGTGGGACCTGTCTGGGGGGGCAGTTCCCTCTTGCCTTCCTGGAGGCGGCCACCATGGACGCCAACCTTTCAGGTTGAGGGGATGGTTTCTTCCAAAAACTCCCGGCGAGTTTGGTGTTGGTGGGGCCTTAGAGGGTCCTTACGTCTATGGAAGTCTAAGCAGAAAGCATTTTTCAGTTGGCTCTTCTCGCTTGGCCGTTCCCCCTCCGGAATTGCCAGGCTGGGGGTGCTCGGTCCGTCTGACGACAGACGTACTACATTACCATTGGAAGGGGCCTGGAGCTGGCGGACCTTCCAGGGAGTGTCTATGTTCCCTTCTGGGCGGAGACAATGCTCCCTGCATGTTAGTGATATTAGCTCCGGCGAAGCCCCTCTGCGACAGGATGTGCTAATCCCTGTGTCGTTATGGAGTCCATCCAGTCATGGATCTGTTGGGTCCCGTCACCTTCACAGGCTATCGGCCTTTGTTTCCCTGTCCCAGGATCCTATGTCAGTGGTCCGGATGCCTTTAGTACCGTCTTGACAGGACGTCGGTGCTGTATGTCTTTCTCCATTCCCTCTGCTAGGCAGGGTTATGCGGAAGATTACTCTGGTAAGGGGACCAGTGATTCTGGTGGCCCCAGTTGACCTAGTATAGTGTGGTTGCAGACATGGTACTGCGGTCAGTAGTTCTGCATCTTGTCAGGAGTGCCAGTTGATCACTCAGGGTCCCCCTTTACGTCACTATAATTCATGGTCCCTGGCCTAGTCGTTCTGTCTGCTGAAACATACCTCTTGTTGGAGACAAGTTTTAGCTGTCTCGGTGTTGGTGACTATGGGAAGGCTAGGAGTAAGCCTCTTCCTCATCTTCTTCCATTGTTGTTGGGTATGGCATACCCACATTTATTGGGGCGAGTCTAGTTCTCTTATTGTTGAACGTTCTCGGTCCCCAGGTTCCAGTGTGGCTTTCAGCATGAATTGGAGTTGGTTCCCCAGCTCAGTTCTCTGAGGGGTCAGGCTCTGCCCTGTCCACCTTGCCTTAGCAGTCTCTGGTTCAGTCTTACTTGGTTAAGACTTCCTTCAGGGGGTGCTCATGTGCGTCCTCCATGTACTCCTATGGTCCCTGTTGGGATTGAAGTTGAATTCATTCCGTCTGCTTGCAGGATTGTCCCTTGGTCCTATTCAGGACGCTGTCTGGATGTCCTTAACCTCAAGGTTGTCCTTCTGGTGACTGTTGCCTTGGTCAGGCGTGTGTTAGCGGGCGGTTTCGGTCTACCTAGCTTTCCTTCCTTGAGATACACCAAGATAAGGTGGAGTTCCGCCTGAAGCCGGATTCTCTACATCTTTAGGTGTCGTATGTTCAATTATCAGAGATATTGTTTTCCACGGCTGCCCCCCTTCCTTGCAATGTCGAGGAAGTGGTTCTGCATTCCTTATGCAGGTGTTGGCAGTTTTTTCTTAGAAGTCACTGTGTCCCTTAAGGGAACTGAGGTGGCTTGGGGTCATTACATCCTGAATGTGCTCATTCTCGCCCGCTCTCGGAGTTGGTCGGTTTGGTCCTGGTTGTTACCTTAATGGATGTTACTCCTGGTACCTTGTTTTTTTTTGGCTTTGGCTTCTGCCAAATTCATTGCTAATCGGATTGTCAGGCTATTACTCAGGCCTATTCAGGCAACAGGGAGAACCTCCCTTGTCGCCTTGATTCCTTATATGCGGGCTTGATGCCTCTTGGGCTTCAGCTCCGGTTTTGCTGTTGAACGGATTGGTTAGGCCACTAACATTCGCCTTCTGTTTCATTCCTTTTGCAAGGTTTCTTTTTACAACGTTGATGTTAGGGCCTCAGCTCATGCTGTCTTGGCCGTCTGGTTCTGCAGGTGACAGTGCTTTAATTGTCTGCTGTGGTCGTATTGTTGTTGGGGATCCCACCCTACTTATGGACACTGCTTTTGGATGTCCCGAGTGTAAGTATTATATCTGGAGAAGGACGTACTGTATACTAAGAATAATACAATTCTGTGAAATACTAACCTGTAGAATTGTTGTTATTGGTATACAGTACGTCCTGCTCCACCCCACCCTGTTGTTGCTTTTTCTGGATCCCCTGTATGGTGATTATCATGGTTATCTTTATCAGTTGTTCTGGGTGGTTTCATTCTCCCGGCTTCTTGTTCACTGCTTGTCAATTCTGGGGATTCGTGGGAGGTCCCTGGGTATTTGAAGAGCCGGGAGGAGCCTGTTTTCGCATGCTTCTGCAGTACAGTGCCATCTGGCGGAGGATAACCCGAGTGTAATTATTATATCTGGAGCAGGATGTACTGTATACCAATAATACCAATTCTACAGGTGAGTATTTCACAGAATTGTATTTTCATGTGGACATGCCAGTTCTCATGCAATCGTATCCCAGCATTTAATGGCCAGGGAATCTCTGACCCTTTCTGGTCTGGTGAGCCACTAGTAACCACTAATCTTTTGGTGTAGCTTTGTTGAGACCATGGAGGCACTGTTGGCTCACTCCTGTAACACTTGTATGCGACTGCTGAATCACATTAACCGCCATCAACAGTTGCAGTCATGGATATGAATATCAGCTGAACCAGAAGCCAGCCATGGACCCTTTGGTTCAGGTTATTCTGGAGGTTCTTAAAATGTTTACTAAAAAACTGTACCGGAGTTAAAGTGGACCAAACACAACTCAATCTAATTTGCTCCTCCACCCCAGGTACATTACAGTTTGGATGTTTTCTGCCCTCGTTGCTGCTCGGTATACCTGTTATAGTGATTTTAATTTTCGTTTTCCCCAGGTATGCAATTTTTATGCCTATTGTCCCCCCCCCCCCCCCTTGCAATATCATACTGGGAGCAATTAGAGGCCATTGTAATAGTGCAAGATGGAAAGTGAGAGCCAAAATATCCAATTCATTACCAGGACACATGGCTTTTATTTCTAGTATGTCACACACCCAACTTCCAAATATTCATGACACTTGGGAACCCGGCCTGTAGAGGGCGATCTTGAAGAGATGACATGGAAAAAGGAGCCCCTCCTGGTCCATAAGTACTGGGTTCCTCCCACTATTCCTCAGTCTTTTCGTCTCTGCAGTCGGCGAAGCATTCAGAAGATGACTCTCCTTCAAGCTGCAGGTAGCCGGGTTTGCTCCCGGCCCCTTTTTTCTCTATTTCTGTCTGATACTCTTTAAACCTGTTTGGTTATATTGTATGCCTCCCAGCCCTGGCTGTATGGTTCAGGCAAAGGTACATACATACACCTTCTGGTGTATACAGGAGTTTTACTCCTCCGTGAGACCCAAATGTGGGTAGGCAGTTTCCGGGTTGGTGTTCTCGGCATGGGATGCCCCGGTCCCTTTATAATCCCCTTGTGCCTTATGGGTGCATTTCTATCCTCTCCCCTTTTAGTTCTCCTTTACTCTGCTGGGGTAAAAAGGAGGGGGGGGTGTTATCTGGGCTTATTTGTCACCATGCACACAGATAATGAAAAAAAAAAAGATATATAAAATAAATCTTTATTACATATATATTATTATGTATGTTTACTATACTATTTAATAGGATATGTTTTATTTAGATTTTCCTATTTCTGTCTAGGCAGCATTCTTTTGCTTACCTTTCAAAGCTCTTTGTTTCTGCTATGTTCAGATTTGAATTTCCCTCCATTCTTGGTCATGTGATTCTGGGGGTGGGCGGGGCTTAGGCACACAGCATCATTTCATTATCAGAGCACCTGGTGTGCTCTCCTTGTCTGCCTGGCTCCTGCTGTTTCCCTATGGTCTTCCCTCATTGTGCTTGCTTCGGCAGCACATATTCTAAAATTGGAACGATACAGAGAAGATTAGCATGGCCCCTGCGCAAGGATGACACGCATATTTGTGAAGCGTTCCATATTTAAAGTGGACCAACACCCAGGATTTTGACTATCCTGGGTCTTGGTCCACTTCGGTGGGGCACCCCCGATCGGGGTGCCCCGCTGTGTGAAACCCCCCCGAACCCCCCGAACAACTCACCTCTCCCCGCTCCCAGCGCCGACGTACAAGGTAAGATCTTGAACGATCCAAGCGGCGGCGGCCGCCGCCGCCTCCCTCGCGTCACTTTGAACGCGCGCGCCCCCGCGCCGGCCATTCGCAGACGGCCGGCGCGGAGGCGCGCACGCCTACAGGGGCGCGAGGGAGGCGGCGGCGGCCGGCCGCCGCCGAAGATAAGGTAGGTGAGTTGGGGTGTTTGGGGGGGGTTTCACCCCGCGGGACATCCCGATCTCGGATGTCCCGCGGGGTGGGGGGTGATCGGCCCGGGAATCTTATAGATTCCCGGGCCGATCACCCGTGGGTGTTGGTCCACTTTAAAGGTGCTGTGAGTATCCCTCAGCTTGCTGAAGGGAGTTTGTCATTTTTTTTTTCATGCTTTGTCATTTATTGTATTGTGTGCATTGGTGACTGTTTGTTTTCTTTGTAGGTGGAAACTCTTTATTTTAAAGAGGTTTCTCCTGGTCTTTAGCCCTTAAAGCCTTATTTGGGGGTCCATTTGTGTTAATATCCTCCCACTTGGGACTATTTAAAGGGGCATCCCAGGTAGCAATTGCGTAAATCCCATATATACTATACTATAATCAATTATAGTATAATACTAAACACCATATGGAGGCATCTCAGGACAACGGGAATGCAGTTCCCGCTGCACAGACTCGGCAATGTTTTGGATGTGGGGCATCCCTTGTTGGGGATAACGCAATTCTTTGCGGCCCTTGTGCTCACTTAACTATTATGCAGCAAACTGGGGCCCAGGCTTCGGCGTCTGCGGCTTCTGCCTTATCTCCTACTCCGCCATGTCTTGTCCGTACCCCCAGTGATATTGTCATGGGTGGTGAGTCACATTCTGATTTATGTGCCAGATTGGCTCATCTTGAAAAATTAATGTCTAGCTCTGTGGCCAAGAAGGCCTCAGCTAAAAGGAAACATTTGACTCAGGCCGTTCCGGTAAGTGAGTTGGATAATTGTGAAATGTTTTATTGGTCTGATCCTTCTCAGTTAGAAGAAGGAGAATTCTATGAGGATTCAGATGTTTCTGATGAGCAGCAATTTGTTGGTACTGTGATTGAGCAGGGTGAAGCTAGTGTTGTGGATACCCCTAAGGCTCTTGCTCAGTTATTTGAGGTTTTGGTTATCACTCCTCCTGAAGTAGTCCCTCCTCAAAAAGGGGAATTCTTTGGAGTCTCTAAACGTCGTTTAGAATTTCCAAGTCAAAAGCATTTTGATGAAATTATTCTTAAAGAATGGGAAAAGCCTACGCAGCTTCCTGGCATTCCCTTTGGCTGGGACAAGAAATATCCCTTCCCAGCTGATACTGTTAAGCGTTGGTCATCACCACCTGTGGTGGATGCCCCTGTGCTTAATTTATCCAATTCTTCTGTGTTGCATTCTCCTGACTCCACTACACTTAAAGATGGAGAGGATAAGCGTATTGATCAAATGGCGTGCCACGCTTTTTCCAGTGTGGGCTCGGCCTTGCTGCCTGTTGGTGCTTCTGCACTCATGACAGTGGCTATTAGGTCTGTTGTGAGAGACCTAACGAATTACTCAGGGCTTGATCCGGCCTCTGATGAGTACGCCGCTCTTAAGCGATGTGAGATGTTTGCATCTTTTGTACTTTCTGCCTTAGATGATACTCTGCTCATGTGCAGCAGAACCTCTGCCTTGTTAATCGCCATTCGGCGGTCAGTATGGTTGCGGCAGTGGGCAGCTGATATTGTAGCCAAGAAATCGCTTACAGTGCTCCCTTTTGTGGGATTGCGCCTCTTCGGAGAAAAATTGGATTCTGTCACTAAAGGAGGTAAATTACCTCAGCGTAAGAAACAACGTCGTTCCTTTCGTGGAGTGGCCTCTTTTTAACCCTTCCTTTCGGGGGTCTAGATCCGGTAGAGGATCTGCCTTTTCAGCCCCTAGAGGGAATGCATGGAATAGAGGAAAGGGACGTGGCCGTCCAAGTCAGAATTGGGGGTCCAAAACCAAATCCGCCACTAAGCCTGCTCAACAATGAGGGGACGCCCTCACCCTTACGGGTGGGGGGACGGCTGCGGTTCTTCTTCCAGGTCTGGGTTCAGGAGGTATCAGACAATTGGGTTCTGGAAGTAGTCTCTTCCAGTTACAAACTGGAATTCGAGTTCCGGCCTCCTCCCAGATTTTTCATGTCCCGGATGCCGTCAGATCCGGCAATTGCGCAGGGACTGCGGGCAGCAGTAGCGAATCTGTTAAACGTGGCTCTAAACGTCATCTGCCTAGTGCCTCCAGCGGAGAGGGGTTTGGGGTTTTACTCCAACCTATTCACGGTACCCAAAAAAGACGGCTCTGTTAGGCCTATCCTAGACCTAAGGAGACTCAATCAATTTATCCGTTTCAGAAAATCCCGCATGGAGTCTCTGCGATCAACGATCGATGCTCCCCGTCCATAGACATCAAGGATGCTTATTTGCACATCCCTATTTTTCCGGGTCACCAGAGATTTCTCAGGTTCTCGATAGAAGACCAGCATTATCAATTTGTGGCTCTGCCATTCGGCCTTACCTCGGCCCCAAGAGTCTTTACCAAGATGCTGGCAGGAGTGGGTCCAGGGCATCCGCATTGTGCCCTTTCTGGACGATCTTCTTATCGCGGCCTCCTCCCTCGAACAATCAGAGTTGGACACCAGGATGGTGGTCTCTACGCTAGAAAGGTTCGGATGGGTAATAGGTTACCCCAAATCCTCTCTCTGTCCGTCCAGGGAAATTCCCTTCCTGGGCCTGATTCTGGATACATTTCAGGCCAAGGTTTTTCTTCCTCAGTCCAAAATGGTTCTGATTCAGGACTTGATTTGTCTATTCTTGTCCAACCCTCGTCAGTCTATCCGTCTAGGGATGAGACTAGTGGGATTGATGGTAGCTGCATTCGAGGCAGTCCCATTTGCCCAGTTTCACATAAGGACGCTTCAGCTCTTCCTCTTGGCAAGGTGGGACAGGTGCCCACTATCATTGAATCAGACTTGTCTCCCCACGTTTTGCAGTCCCTTCAGTGGTTGTTAATATCGCTCAACCTCCAGAAGGGCAAGTCGTTTCTGACTCCGCGTTGGGAACTGGTTACGACGGATGCCAGCCTGGTGGGCTGGGGGGGCTCAGTTCCAAGGATTGTGGGGGCCTCAGGAGGCTCATTCTCCAATCAATGTATTAGAGCTTCGGGACATACGTCTTGTTCTACTTCGACTGACCCATTTCTTATAGGGTCTGTCAGTTCAGATTCGGTCAGACAACCGAACAGCTGTTGCATACATCAATCACCAAGGAGGGACTCGCAGTTGGGGGTGCCCTCCGGGAAGTGTTTCTGATGCTTCAGTGGGCAGAGATCAATGTTCCCTGCATATCAGCAGTTTACATTCCGGGGATAGAGAATGTGGAGGCAGACTCTCTGAGAAGGGGATGTTCTCGCCAGGGAGAATGGTCTCTCAATCCAAGGGTCTTTCAGTTCCTCTGTCACAAGTGGGGGACTCCACAGTTGGACCTGTTTGCTTCTCGCCACAATCACAAGCTGCCAGCTTTTGTGTCTCTATCCCAGGATCCTCTGGCAGTGGCAGCGGATGCCATGTCTCTGGCCTGGAAGGATCTGGGGTTCGTATATCTGTTTCCCCCATTCTCCATGGTCAGCAAGGTGGTGCGCAAGTTAGCACTGGAGGAGGCGCCAGCAATTCTGGTGGCGCCAAGGTGGCCAAGACGTCTGTGGTACGCAGACGTCGTTAGGCTGGAAGTGGATCGTTTCCATCTGCCTCTTCTTCCAGATCTCATCACTCAGGGTTAACTTTGTTACCCCAATTTACAAACGCTGGCTTTGACGGCATGGCTGCTGAAGTCTCCATCTTGAAAGAGGAAGGTCTTTCTGATGTGGTTATTCAGACTCTTATTAGAGCTAGGAAAAAATCTTCCTCTGTCATTTATTACAGGACTTGGAGGTCCTATATTGATTGGTGTGAATCCAGGGCTTTGCCCTGTAGAGTATTTTCTATTCCTAGAATTCTGGAATATCTGCAACGAGGTCTGGATAAGGGATTCCAGATTAATACTTTGAAAGGGCAAGTCTCTGCCTTGGCTATTTTCTTTCAAAGGTTGTTTGCTCTTCATCCTTTGGTTAAGACTTTTTTCCAAGGAGTTGCGCATGTGCGGCCTCCCAGAAAGCCTATACTTCCTGTTTGGGACCTTAACCTAGTGCTTTCAGCTATGCAGGCCGCTCCCTTTGAGCCTTTGCAGGATATTCCTCTTCCTATTCTTACTCAGGAGGTTGCCTTTTTGGTTGCTATTACTTCTGTCCGCCGAGGTTCTGAACTGGCGGCTTTGTCTATTCTAGCCCCTTATTTTGAGAGGCATGAAGATAAGTTTGTTTTCCGTTTTAAACCGGATTTCCTTCCTAAGGTGGTGTCTGCTTTCCTTCTAAATCAGGATATAGTTCTTCCTTCCTTGTGTCCTAAACCTAGTAACGACAAGGAAAGGGTCTTACATTCTTTGGATGTAGTTCGTTGTGTTAAGTATTATTTAGTTACTACTTCGGCCTTCCGCAAGACGGATGCCTTTTTTGTTGTGCCTTCTGGGCCCAAGAAGGGTTTTTGCTCCTGCCAAATCTTCCCTTAGTAAGTGGATACGTCAGGCCATCATTGGGGCCTATATGGCTAAGGGGAAGGTTCCCCCTTTTCGTGTCACCGCTCATTCTACTCGTGCTATTGCAGCTTCCTGGGCTTTTTAGCACCAGGCTTCTGTTGAACAGGTTTGCAAGGCTGCGACTTGGTCTTCTGTGCATACTTTTTCTAAGTTTTACAAGGTTGATGTGCGGGCCTCAGCGGATGCTGCTTTTGGCCGCAAAATTCTGCAAGCTGCAGTAATTTAAGTTATGCATTATTCCTTGGGGATCCCCACCCATTATAGACACTGCTATTGGATGTCCCAAGTGTCATGAATATTTGGAAGTGGGGTGTGTGACATACTAGGAATAATACCATTTTGTGAGTACTCACCTGTAAAATGGTTATTACGAGTCACACACCCCACTTCCCCCGCCCTTTTTTGTTCTAAGGGATTTTTTATATGGTGATTATTATTTTCAAACTATTTTTCAATTATCGAATATAATTTGCTATTCCTGGTTCTTCACTGCTTTTTAAAAAGACTGAGGAATAGTGGGAGGAACCCAGTACTTATGGACCAGGAGGGGCTCCTTTTTCCATGTCATCTCTGCAAGATCGCCCTCTACAGGCCGGGTTCCCAAGTGTCATGAATATTTGGAAGTGGGGTGTGTGACATACTCGTAATAACCATTTTACAGGTGAGTACTCACAAAATGGTATTTTTTTTAACCTTCCATAGCACATGGTTGGTTCACGTTAAGATGATCAACAAACTTTTATTGGTTCAGTTTTCAACCACTGTAAAATGTATTGCATTATTGAGAGTGGGCCAGCCATGGTGACTTGTCAGAGAAACTTTCCCTCTTTCCTTGTCCTGGGAGAACTATTACCACTTTATCAAGGACTTCCCCAACACCTATTACTGTGAACAGTTTTCATGCCTTACTTTTGTTGCTAATCTACTGCAAGGGAGTCAGCTGCCATTAAGGGCCAAGGACCAAAGGTATCTGAAGAGTTGAGGAAAACCACATTTCTTGGCAGAATTGGCTCCCAGTTTTTGGGATGGGATAAGATACCAGTGTGGTACAATACCACTGTGTCCAAAAGGGGGGGGGATTTATCTCCACCCCCAGCTCAGTATAAAAGGACTCTCCTAAAAACTGCTAATCCTGTTTTATAACTTGGTTACTGAGGCCGTTGTGTGTCCCTCCCCAACTTCTTGGTTTTGAGGGGCCTACAGTTGTGAGAAACTCAGTGATTCCCTAAAATGGCAGTGAAAATTATAGGATGCTCTCCTCGTCCTATCCAGGACTCTTCACACTCTCGCCTGCTCTGTAAACTACTTAATTTTTGTCTGTGATAACCTTCACCCACCTGAATGACCATCTGCTAAATCATTCTTCTGTGAGGAGGACACCGTATTGTCTAGTGTGCAGCAATTTCTTGCTGGCACTGGCTAGGGACATCTTGTTCCCAGGTTTGTAGCTTAACTAGACCTTGACAAGGGCCTTTCTTACAAAGGACATTTAAAATTACAGTACAGCCTCCGCTTCAGTTAGCAGTCCCTTTAAAATGAAAGCAACAAAATAGGGAACCCCACTATTCCCCAAAATTTATCCTCAGGAAAGGCACCACTACTATGATAATTATTTGATAATAGTTTATTTTATTTGTCAAAAAAGATGTTTGCTATACACATATACAGACACACATTTTAAAACCTTATTTTTAAAAAACATATACACATTCTTGGAGGAAAGAACAAACAAGGGGAGGGAGGGGAGAGGGGAGGGGGAAATAAACCCCCAACCGCCCCCAAACAGAAAATGGTGGCCCTCTTGTTTATATTATGCCAAATTGTGAATAAATCAATAATACCTGTTAATCCTGCTGTCGTGCTAATTACTAGTGCTAATCTATTACATAAAAATCTCAACTCATATAACTCCTTGTGCCAGTAAACCTTTTAAAGTGCTTAGTGCATATAGTGAAAAACAATATATATATATAAGGCTAAACAGGACAGCCAGGACGCCAAAAAAACAGACAACCATACAAACAAATCACTAATATAGCTGTAATGGCCAACCAACTCACCCCCCTCACCAACGCATGTGTGTTGTCGACGCGTTGCGTGACGACGACACGTCACTTCTCCAGGACAATAGGGCACACATCCTATTGTCCTGGAGAAGTGACGTGTCGTCGTCACGCAACGCGTCGACAACACACATGCGTTGGTGAGGGGGGTGAGTTGGTTGGCCATTACAGCTATATTAGTGATTTGTTTGTATGGTTGTCTGTTTTTTTGGCGTCCTGGCTGTCCTGTTTAGCCTTATATATATATATTGTTTTTCACTATATGCACTAAGCACTTTAAAAGGTTTACTGGCACAAGAAGTTATATGAGTTGAGATTTTTATGTAATAGATTAGCACTAGTAATTAGCACGACAGCAGGATTAACAGGTATTATTGATTTATTCACAATTTGGCATAATATAAACAAGAGGGCCACCATTTTCTGTTTGGGGGCGGTTGGGGGTTTATTTCCCCCTCCCCTCCCTCCCCTTGTTTGTTCTTTCCTCCAAGAATGTGTATATGTTTTTTAAAAATAAGGTTTTAAAATGTGTGTCTGTATATGTGTATAGCAAACATCTTTTTTGACAAATAAAATAAACTATTATCAAATAATTATCATAGTAGTGGTGCCTTTCCTGAGGATACATTTTGGGGAATAGTGGGGTTCCCTATTTTGTTGCTTATATTAGCAGGGTGCAGTCGCACACCTTTCCTCTTTTGAGCACACATTGATTCTTTTGTAGCTGGTGCAGGTTTTCTTCGGCTTGGTTTCTATACCTTTAAAATGAAACACGTCCACTAAGTCAGTGCATTCTTTTTAGATCCTCCTGATGTGGTTGCAAAGGTGACCTTAACATTTATACCTTTGCAGTGGTGAATGCTGACCATTGCTGCCAGCCAGGAATGTCCTAGAGCTCAGGAGGGTATACAATGACATGGACAAAATTTCAGTTACTTGCAAAAGGCTTCCAGTTCTGTGAGACTCCTGGGTTGTCTTGCATGCACTGCTCATTTGAGATCTATCCACAGGTGAGGGCCGTGGTAAAACTTGCACCTTGAAAAGTAGTCTATTGTGGATTGTAATTGATGTTTAGTATAATTAACTATTTGGGGAAGACATTCTCTTTTCAGTGTTTTGCATTTACACTTGGTGTTATGTTTCAGAATTTGCTGGAATTTTAGTGAATCCATTCTTCCCCCTACCCATGAAATGATTCAAGGTTAGGAAGGTGTTCTTTTCTTTAAATTATGTGCCCTTTTTTCTCAAAACATACCCTTGCTTAGTGTGGCCAGAAGGTTCTGTTTTAACCCACCCCACTGTCCCAAAAATAATCCAGCTTGTTTGTTGCTTTTTTTGCAGTCAAGGAAGGGATCAGATTTACATTTTGCAGCAATATTTATGTGGATTCCAGCCCTTCTCTTGACTTACTGTTACTGTTCAAGTGGACCTATCACCAGAATGTTTACTATCCTGGTGAGGGGTCCTTATCAATATACAGCATGCAGCTATGTTTACACACAAAGCCCAGCAGAGAAAGGGGAGCGGCCACATTCCCAGTCTCCCTAAGATCTGTGGCTCACTCCCACCACCAGACTACCTGAAGAACTGGGCACAGTTGCATGGCTCAGCCACATGATGCTGTGGAAGCGGCTCACTTGTGGCATGAGTGCACCAAAAAGGTGAGTTTTTGCAGCTGATGGGCAGGGTTTCACACAGAGGGGCATTGCAAATTGGGACACCCATGGGGAGTTGATCTATCAGCCCTGGAGTGTTTGACTAGGCTGTCCATATGTGTATTTCGAACGGAGGAAATGGCAACCTGAAACCGCTTTGCTATCTTCTTATAGCCTTTTGGTTTATGGTCCTCAACCATTTCCATTTTCAGTGTTGCTAACTGCTAACCCAACTACAAGAACCCATGGCTACTGTGTTTTGGGACAAGGTTGAAGGAGTCTGGGTATTTTTAAAGCTTTGACATTTGCAAAACTTATCCTTTCCTATTAATGATTGTAAGCAGGCCTTCATGGCCTAATTATGATCTGAGACCTATGTCAAAATTATCTGAGCTCACAAATTTTATTGGGCTCACACACTATTCTTAGTATACAGTACGTCCTGCTCCAAATAAGAATCATTACACTTGGGTATTACCCTGCCAGATGGCGCTGGACTGCAGAGACAGCGAAATTGGCTCCTCCCGGCCCCTCAAATACCCGGGACCTCCCACAATGGCGGCGGCGCTACCTCAGGCGCTGCTGCGCTGTTATTGGCTGCTTGTCAAGTGTGCTGCTTTGCGCTCTTCAGGGCGGCGGGGCCCGCGGTTGGCGCGTTCTGCGTCACTGTCTCCGTATACCCGGCGCCATTTTCTCTGGATTCGGCTGCTGCGGGACTGGCGCGACCTACCGCGGTCCGTGAGTGCCCTCGCGGGCGTTTTTTATTACCCTATGTCATTATACATGTCACGGGGTTCTCTTCGCTTATGTCTTTCAGACAGGCCGACCTCTATTGGTTTCTCCCGGCCCTACTGTAATAGGAGAGTTATGAAATATGATAATTATTATGAATATTAATTATCAATATTTCATAATCATAACCGGAAATATTATTATCGGTTATAATTATCAATCTCCGTCTATATCCTATTGTATCCCTTGGTATTTGTCTTCTATCTAAACACACTTTGTCCTGTAATATACATCACATATACACAGATGTAGGCGAAATCACCACAGATTTATTAGATACAACCTTAACCCAATAATGTAGTATACAGATTGAATATACAAACAGAACCAGCCCCCAATAACAAGAAAACTATACAACTTTACTATACAAGCATTGTTAAAACCTTGATAAACACATACATTTAACGCCCCACACCCACCTACTACACTAAGCTGTCCCTAGGTTCTACAGAAAGGGAGTTACACAAGTATAGAGGGAAAGAGATATAGGGATGGTTTAGAAAGGAATTGTGGTGAGAGGCTTTAGAGAGAAAGATTGAGAGAGAGGGGAGGTATTGAGAGGTAGAGAGAAAGAAAGAAGGATTGGGAGAAGTAGAGAGAGATTGAGAGATCAAGATAAGCAATGATACTTAGCGTATAGAAGTTCTCTTGTATGTTGTTAATGGCCGTTGGTGTCTCTGGCGGTGGGGGGGAGAAGATCTTCCCCCAGTCTGTCTGCACCCTGGCTTTTTATGTCCCTTGACAGCAAGAGGTGTGAAAAGTCTACACCTTTTGTGGGAGTTGGCTAGTAATCAGAGGTCAATATTTCATCCGAATCTGATCCACATAATAACTTTTCCCAGATATGTCCCACAATTAATAAAACGTTATTTTCTAACTCAGCAAAATATTGCCCTTCATTTGATACCAAACTTCAACTGTCTATGGCTTTCCATATATGAGTATGATTTTCTAGCCATGATCGGTGTACTAGCAAATTAATGTTTGGTATCACATGAAAGTGCAATACCAGCTGCAACTGTTTGTGTCATTTGTATTAATATCCCATGAATATAACTAAAGTTATCTAAGAAAGAAGTTTTGAGACATTTCAAAGTTTAACTTTCCACAGGCTGTCAGGATGTTAATGCTTTCATCCTTTGCTGTGTTAATTTCGCAGGATTTCACAGGGCAGTGTTAACTTGGGAAAGGATGTTGGTCACTGTGTAGGTGTTAGGTTTCCCGAGAACCTTCTCACAAATGGTAGCTATATATACAAAATATATACACACCCATGATGCGTATATATATATATATATATATATATATATATATATATATATATACATACACCAAATGAATCTGTTCCACCCTTTAACATTCCCCCTGTTGTCGGAGACCCGACAAATAATGATTGGTTCGACTGTATTTACCTCCTCAACTTTCCTTTAATGTGGTATCGATCTCAGATGCACTGAAGTATAATTTGAGTCCAGGTACCTAGACATGCCCCGCCTCATAGGTAAGTGTCACTGCCTTCCTTTGTTGCCTGTCATATGGTGTCCACGGAAACTGTTCACTTATGAGTTGACGTTAGAAAAGGGTTGTCATCTTGTGGTGCCAGCTGTTATTTAGAATGGCCTATCCAGATTCAACCTCAGGATAGCCTCTCTCTGTGCTCCTTTGGCAACAGCTCACCATGACAATATGGGACTCATTTTTGGATTAGTTACCCAGGCCTTTCTGGCAGTCCCGCATATCAACTCATCCCTGCACCTTAACTCAGTGCACAGGCACAAGGCCTAGGTGGGCTTGGTGGACTGATGACTGCATCCTTACATGGCAGCATGTAATCCCTGAGAGCTGTTGATGTCTAAGTAGTTGGTGCCTAATTATGGGAGGAAGAAAAGCTTCTCAACCCTTCATGACATTCAGGACATCTTCATTAGAACCATACCTTTGGAAAGTCGTGGTGGTAATCACATTCACCTTCTCTGTCCCTAGTGGCTCCTGTCTATTTCTCCCATGCATTATACCATAGACACCCCTATATACATATATATTCATCCCCACATACACATATACAATACTTAAACTATGAAAGAACTATGAGTTGTGAGGTCTTGTCTCCGGCTTTGTTCGTGGTGCTCGGCCAGACTTAGTCTCAGTTGAGAAGCCAGGCCTTTGATTCTTCTGTAGATTAGAAATAGACCCAAATACAATAATGTAACAAGAGCAAGGAGTATAATCACTGGATGTATAAGGAAATTAAAGAAAGATGTGGCTTTAGGACTGTATCCGAATAGGCTTTCCCACCATGAGACAGCTGATTCAAGTGCATGTACAATGTCCGTGATTTTAGTTGCATCGTGCATTAGCTGGATAGTAGCTTGCCCCTCAGACTCTTTTAGCTTTTGGACAATCTCCTTTTCCTCCCTAAAGTCCATGAGGATACGTTGCAGTTCTGTGCCAAACCCAAGAGGAATCTTCTGGAGTCTCACAGGGGTGTCTGGCCGTATATCTACTCTCTTCTCCGGAGTAATTGGTGTCAAGTCTGCTACATCGATGCCTAAAACAGAATTAAGAGTACAATATGCCCCTGGGAGGAGTTCTCCTCTTTCGGTACTGTTAGTTGTGTATATGGCATATAAAGCAGATTTTATTTGATACCAACACCAGTACCTCTGACCCAAGTAAGAGGTATCCGGTTTGCCTTCATCTCACAGGACCCTTTGGTATCCCAACACTGTGGTTTAAGCACCCTGTTATAACTACCTTGACAGAGGATAGCATCCTCTTTTCTCCAGCATCCATCTGTATCAAACAGATATGGACGGTTGCCCTCATAAGTTAGGATATCCGAAGGGAGCTGTGGATGGAGCATAGTTTTATAATTCCCAGGTTGACAGCACTATATCCTTGTCTTACATTACCAGAAACGGGACCCAAGGACGAGGCGGTACACGTGAGATTGTAACAGCCATGCCACTGAGTTACCCACCAGTCAGAGTGGTTGGCAGCGAAATATGAAACCTTTGCCGAAGGTTGAATGGGTAGTGGCCATTATATAGATGATACAATATATTTCAAGTTGTCTGAGAGTCCCCCCTGAACCTGTGTACATGCTCGGGCAGGTTGAGTTCTGTCCTGTAGTATCAGGAGACCCACTACTAACCTTCTAAACTTCTCTCTTAAAGTAGAAGATAGAGAGGTGGTTGCATCTATATGCGAGTGCTGCAAACCTTCAAGGATGTGGTTCACATCAATCTGGGTCTTAAAACCATCACTAGCATGTTGCGCCAGGTTCACAAGTTTACTCATCAAGACTTCCAGATCCATAGTGTTTATAGCCCCTATTCCCATGGCCCTCCACCTAGAACCCTGGCAATAAGATCTCTTGCCCCCCAGAATTTCCCATCTCTAATATTATCCTTCCTCCCCCTGTGATAATTTTCCAGGGAGATGATAACTGAAGGATTATACTATCTGCCAACAGGTGGGAAGGGATGTTACAAGAGGCTGTATGTGGTTGAAGACTTGAGTCTTACACCAACCAGGTCTTGGTCCCTCGATGTTCTTCTGCACTTTGATCTAATAAGGTATAACAAGACAGTTATTGCATATGTGATATTTACATTTATTACTTATGTGACTCACCCCAACACCCCAATCTAATTGCATAGCCATTATTGAGTTGGGGAGGCTTGAATAGCCTTTGCCTGATCTATATGTATCCAAAGGGTGGTTTGGCACCTATTGGATCTTTTCTTAGCTGTCGTTGGCCTTTGTACTTTTAGCATGGTGTCCCCCATCACCTCTAAAACCTTGTAAGGTCCTTCCCAGTTGGCATCCCAGGGTCCTGCTTTGCGAAACACCTTGACCATAACCAAGCTTCCTACAGAGGGCATGGGGGTTTCCCCCTGTAGATATGGTTTGTGCATCCGTATGGCTGCATATGGCAGCAGTTCCTTCAGGTTCTCTTGAACTTGCTGTAGGAACATATCTCTGGCAATGGCATTTTTTATAGGTTCAGAGATACGAGGCTCATTGGGGAGGCAGATTGGCATCTTGCGTCCTGTCATAAGTTCAAATGGAGTGATACCAGTGGTAGATGCTGCAGTGGCTCTGATGCCCATGAGTACCGCAGGGAGGCAAGTTACCCAAGAGGAACCCTTTTCTAACAGAGCCTTGGAAAGTCGTGTTTTGATGGTTCGATTCATCCGTTCCACTATGCCTGCAGACTGGGGATGGTAAGGTACATGAAATCTTTGCTTTATGTCCAGCAGGTCACAAAGTGCTTTCATTATCTTACCAGTAAAATGGGTGCCCCTGTCTGATTCAATCACTTGTGGCCAACCCCATCGTGACAACACCTGCTCCCAGAGAACTCGGGCAGTTGTGGAAGCAGAGTCATTGGTTGTTGGGATGGCTTCTACCCATTTTGAAAAGACATCCACAACCACCAAAGCATAGCGACAATTACGGCTACCTACCGGTAATGGTCCTATGTAGTCTATTTGTATTGCAGCCCATGGACCTTCTGCCGGAGGAACCCGCTGCAATACTGGCTTCAAAGCAGGTGCCCTAGGATTAACTTGGGCACAAACCAGGCATTGTTGTATGACTTCCTCTACTGTTCTGGACATTCCTGGCCAGTATATTTTATCCTTTAGAAGGGACAGAAGCTTGTCCCTACCAGGATGTCCCAACAGCTGATGGTTGAGTCTTGTCAGGTCTGCCTGCAAATGTTTTGGAACTACAGGAAGAGGTAGTGAATGTTCACCAGAGCCATAGCACAAAATACCTTGTTGGACTGACCAGGGGTCTTGTGGTGCTGCAAGATGTGATGCCAGAAGAGGATCTTTTGCTTGCTCCTCCTCAAATGACACTGGGCCATCCTTAAGGTTTTTGCTTATTATTGCAACCTGATATAAGGATGAATTACTAGTGCCTGGTTCACGGGGCTCCCCTGATACTGCTGCCCATTTAGCAGCTTCATCTGCTTTGTTGTTTCCCATGACTAAGGGTTCTTGCCCTTTCTGGTGAGCTGGGATTTTAATTATGGCTGCTTCTCCAGGGTGTGTCATGCCCCATTCCCACAATTCTTTCAGAACTGACACATGTGCCAATGGTTTGTTCTGACTGTCCACAAAACCTCGTCTTCTCCAGGTTTCTAGATGCAGGGTCAAAGATCTAACTACATATGAGCTGTCACTATATATAGTACGATTCCCTGGGGGCTGAAGGAGAAGGGCTTCCTTGACAGCCTCTAATTCAGCCCGTTGGGCTGACATATGGCCTGGTAGCCTTACCAGTCTTTGGGTGCCTGTGGTCTCATCCAGCACGGCAAACCCGGTCATGTAGGTGCCATCCTGACAAAATCGAGACCCATCAACAAAGATGATCCTGTCTTCCGATTCTGTTGTTGTCCTGAAAAGCTGTGGACTGGTGATCTGTGGTGGTTGACCACAGTCATGTTCTGTCCCTGTCAGATTTAACAACTGAGACAAAACATATTTGGCTTTGTGATCGACTGTTAAATTTCGCCCACTCAAGTCCATGATCCATCTCCCAAATCTCTGCTGAGAGACTCCAGGGAGCATATCTCGGAACAAAAGAGCTAGAGGTGAGTGTGGGGTCTGCAAAACAAGGGGTCTGAATCCTACAATGTGTTCAGTTGCTTTCACAGCATAATGTATAGCTGCAAGTTGTTTGGTACATTCGTCAAAACCTTTCTCTACAGGTGAAAGTATCCTAGAGAAGTACCCTAGTGGTCTACTCTTGGATTCTATCTGTTGTAACAGGACTGCTGAGATAGACTCTGCACCAGCATAGGCCTGAATGGCCATCTGTCCTTCAACATGTGGGGTAGCAAGGACTGGAGCAGAGGAGAGGTCTCTTTTCAGAGTGGAAAAGGCCTCTTCCTGCAGCTCTGACCAGTTCTTTAGAGAAGGTTCTTCCCCTCTGAGGAGTTCATATAATGGTTTTGCCTTAGCAGCAAAATCCTCAATGAATTCCCTCATGAAATTTGCCACTCCTAGGAATTTTCGTAAGTCCTGCAGGGTGGCTGGTCTGGGTAACTTTACCATGGATTCCACACGGGCAGTCTTGATGCCTTTGGCTCCAGGTGAGATCTGGACACCCAGAAACGTGACTTCTGTCTTAGCCAAGTTTGCCTTATGAGGGCTAAGCTTGAGTCCTGACTGGGCTAGGAGTTCTAACAGTTCCTTTAAAAGAGCCAAGTGTTCCTGCATGGTCTCTGTATGAAGGAGAAGGTCATCTACATACTGCAAGAGGCATTCTGGCCGTGAAAATGCACTAAGAACAGCTGCTAATGCCTGATGAAAATATGTAGGGCTGCTATGAAACCCCTGTGGGAGTACGCAGAACATGAATTGTTTGTTACCCACCAGGAAAGCAAACTTGTACCTACAACTTTCTGTTAGTTCTATTGAAAAAAAACCATTAGCAATATCAATGGTGGAGAATATGCGGCTCCTCCCACTTATCCTTGACATTATGTCAGGCGTTTGTGCCACTACAGGTGTAGACATGGGGGTGTATTTATTCAAGACACGAAGGTCTGTAGTGAGCCTCCATTCATTGGTGTCCTTCTTTTTCACAGGCCATAAAGGGTTATTGCACTTTGAATTACCCTCTATGACCACACCCCTCTTTTCCAAGTCACTGACTGTTTCCAGGATCGACTTTGTTGCTTCAGGTGGAAAACGGTATTGCCGTTGAGGCGGAGGGTCTGGGCCTTGAATGTCCACCTGAACACCACGCATTCTACCACAATCATTTTTACTCTGGGCCCACAAATCTGGATACTGATACACAATAGGCTCAAGATCTCTGTTATGAGAGACATCTGGCCATTTGTGTTCCAACACGTCTGATACATTTTCAGGCAATGGTAGGGAGGGTCCCAAACACTGGCGCTGTATGACACACACCTTTGATTTTCTTGGGCCTTTCCATACAATACAGTTTGCCAGATCAATGATCCATCCATTCTGGGTCATTACATCAGCTCCAATAAGATTATCAGTGCCAGCATAGTACCACATGGGAATCTTCAGGGTGATGCACCTGGAGATTTGAACCAAAACTTCATCTATCCTGTGGGCTCTCACCCCCCCTTGCTGGTGATCAAATCCAATCACCACACACTGAGGACTGTCAGGATCCAGGTCGTGTTTGATATTTGTAATTGAGATCTCTGCCCCAGTGTCCAACAAGATATTAGTGTCCTGATCCTTAATTCTGGCTTTAATGTGGGGTCTCCCTGAAGAATCCAGTGCAATAGGGCACACTGGAGCCAGATCTTTAGGGAGCCCTAACCTTCAGTCTATTTGCACCAGATTGCCAGTGGGTATTTTAGTTGTGCATGCTGCCACCTGTTGTTCATCCACTGGGAAATGCTGCATAGACTTGTGAGACTCCGCACCAAATGCTCCATGTCCTGATTTTTCAGGGACATTCACCACAGCAACATTTTTCAATGGCTGCCCTGGTACATGTATCTGGTTTCTGTCAGTCTGTTCCCCAACTTGTTTGGCATAATCAGGTTTCATTTTGAAACCGTTATTATTGCCACTTCTTTCTGGATTGGGACCATTTGTGCGTATGCCATGAGTACAATTTTTTTTAATATGTCCAGGTTTAAAGCACTGGAAACAAATGGTGCTTCTTGCCCTTTCCAGTGGAGGAGCTGTGGGGTAAATTGACATATGCTGTCCATGTTCATGTTGTGACCTAACACTGGCATTCCTACGCTCTCTAACTTTTATAGATTTCTTATTGTGCAATATATCTTGTCTATATTGCTCAATAATCATGGCTGCATCAGTGAGGGATGGCTCTCTAGCTGCACATAGCCGAATGGCTGTGTCAAGGTATGGAAACTTTTCCACAAACATTCTAATCATGCCTTGTGGAACTTTTGAACCATGGTCCTTTGTAACCCTTCTATACATTGCTTCAAACCTACTACAAAGAGACAAAGGCTCATCATGTATGGTAGGTCTAAACTTTGCAAGGATTTCTGGAGTAACATCCCAATGACCAGTTGCTAGTCTCATGAGTATTGAAAGGCGTTCTTCCTCATCATGAAACTGACCATTTTTAGGATTTATACCCCCTGTTGCCTCATACCTCTGAATGAGATGTGCTGGCAACCACAATTTGAATAACTCCATGCGATATTCAGGGGCCACAGAATATTTTCTACAATGCCCTTCAAACATATCACATGCTGTAAAGGGATCTAAACTTGGGTCATACCTGGGGATCTCTTTGCAGATCCTCAGCATGAAATGTATCCTTTCCATATTGTTATGGTTTGGATATTTTTCATTAGACCTTTCAGGACGCACTGGTAAATTGGAAGGGGTATGAACATTTTCCCATCCACTTCCTAAACCCCATGTTGTGTCCTGTCCCTGTAAGGTGCCACTACCTCTGTGCTCCAAAGATGCTGGGGTAAATTGTAGTGCACGCTCCACTGGGGTCTGAGTAACAGAACCAGAGTCATTGGGTCTCTGATCCACAGGGAGCATGGTGGCTGTGGCCCCCGTGTCCCCCTGTGCTGTTTCTGTAACACAAACATGTTTCATTGGCAATGCGTTCATGCCACCAGTACCAGGCCGAGACAGGTCAGAGATCACGTTTTGCAAATTTGTAATTATTTGTGACTTTGCAGCCAGATCATCTCTGAGTGTTATGATTGTTTGATCAGCAAAAGCCAGCCTGTCCTTAAACTGATTTAGCTCAGAATACAGGCCTAAAATTTTGATATTCATGTCAGAATAATAATTTTCATTGTCATTCAGTTTTGCTTCTAACATAGAAATTTCTGAGTCCTTGTCAATTCTACCCTGAACTTCTTTTTGCAACTGAGACTGCAGTGCATCCAAGTTCTCAGATTTTTCTAAACAACAACGACAATGAAATTCATTTTTCCCTTCAATCTTCTCTGCTTTATTAGTGGCAACAATTGTTTCCACATGTGCAGGTTTCCAAATGGTATTTTCAAATGTATATACTAACTTTGCAAGCATATGAAGTCGTTTAGAAGTCTTATTTAAAACCGTTATTTTGTTAATGTATGCTTTATCATATGCATAAACCTGATCTAACAACGCTGACCACAACATTTCTGCAGATTTATACGTTTGGGGTGGAATTGGGTTAAATGTTGTATTTTTGCCCAACTTTTCAAGTGTACAAAAATTCATACTCACTCTGTCCGCTGCCATCTTTCTCCTGAGTATCCTGTTGCACTGCTTGAAAAAAGATCCTATCGACTGGAACCTCTCTTTCCCGACCAGGCGGATTACACTCAGATGAAACCTCCGAATATCCTTTTGCACTGCTTGAAAAAAGATCCTATCGACTGGAACCTCTCTTTCCCGACCAGGCGGATTACCCTCAGGGAAACCAAAGATGATCACACAGCTTTTCTTCTGAGTATAAAAAACAAACAGAAAAACATTAACACCTGAAGATACAATACTATACAAAATAGGTTCTGCTTCAATTATATATGGTGTTAAGCTTTAAACAAACTGTGCTATTTAGTCTGAATTTCAAAATGCATGCGCCCAGCATACGACCTACACTTCACTGTGTACCTATGCTACTTATGCGCCATTCACTTATCTTAATTCCCTGAAATAGCACACGTTTTAATAAAACAAGACACACAAATACAATGAAACAATGTCTGGCTCGCCAATGTAATAGGAGAGTTATGAAATATGATAATTATTATGAATATTAATTATCAATATTTCATAATCATAACCGGAAATATTATTATCGGTTATAATTATCAATCTCCGTCTATATCCTATTGTATCCCTTGGTATTTGTCTTCTATCTAAACACACTTTGTCCTGTAATATACATCACATATACACAGATGTAGGCGAAATCACCACAGATTTATTAGATACAACCTTAACCCAATAATGTAGTATACAGATTGAATATACAAACAGAACCAGCCCCCAATAACAAGAAAACTATACAACTTTACTATACAAGCATTGTTAAAACCTTGATAAACACATACATTTAACGCCCCACACCCACCTACTACACTAAGCTGTCCCTAGGTTCTACAGAAAGGGAGTTACACAAGTATAGAGGGAAAGAGATATAGGGATGGTTTAGAAAGGAATTGTGGTGAGAGGCTTTAGAGAGAAAGATTGAGAGAGAGGGGAGGTATTGAGAGGTAGAGAGAAAGAAAGAAGGATTGGGAGAAGTAGAGAGAGATTGAGAGATCAAGATAAGCAATGATACTTAGCGTATAGAAGTTCTCTTGTATGTTGTTAATGGCCGTTGGTGTCTCTGGCGGTGGGGGGGAGAAGATCTTCCCCCAGTCTGTCTGCACCCTGGCTTTTTATGTCCCTTGACAGCAAGAGGTGTGAAAAGTCTACACCTTTTGTGGGAGTTGGCTAGTAATCAGAGGTCAATATTTCATCCGAATCTGATCCACATAATAACTTTTCCCAGATATGTCCCACAATTAATAAAACGTTATTTTCTAACTCAGCAAAATATTGCCCTTCATTTGATACCAAACTTCAACTGTCTATGGCTTTCCATATATGAGTATGATTTTCTAGCCATGATCGGTGTACTAGCAAATTAATGTTTGGTATCACATGAAAGTGCAATACCAGCTGCAACTGTTTGTGTCATTTGTATTAATATCCCATGAATATAACTAAAGTTATCTAAGAAAGAAGTTTTGAGACATTTCAAAGTTTAACTTTCCACAGGCTGTCAGGATGTTAATGCTTTCATCCTTTGCTGTGTTAATTTCGCAGGATTTCACAGGGCAGTGTTAACTTGGGAAAGGATGTTGGTCACTGTGTAGGTGTTAGGTTTCCCGAGAACCTTCTCACAAATGGTAGCTATATATACAAAATATATACACACCCATGATGCGTATATATATATATATATATATATATATATATACACATACACCAAATGAATCTGTTCCACCCTTTAACATTCCCCCTGTTGTCGGAGACCCGACAAATAATGATTGGTTCGACTGTATTTACCTCCTCAACTTTCCTTTAATGTGGTATCGATCTCAGATGCACTGAAGTATAATTTGAGTCCAGGTACCTAGACATGCCCCGCCTCATAGGTAAGTGTCACTGCCTTCCTTTGTTGCCTGTCATATGGTGTCCACGGAAACTGTTCACTTATGAGTTGACGTTAGAAAAGGGTTGTCATCTTGTGGTGCCAGCTGTTATTTAGAATGGCCTATCCAGATTCAACCTCAGGATAGCCTCTCTCTGTGCTCCTTTGGCAACAGCTCACCATGACAATATGGGACTCATTTTTGGATTAGTTACCCAGGCCTTTCTGGCAGTCCCGCATATCAACTCATCCCTGCACCTTAACTCAGTGCACAGGCACAAGGCCTAGGTGGGCTTGGTGGACTGATGACTGCATCCTTACATGGCAGCATGTAATCCCTGAGAGCTGTTGATGTCTAAGTAGTTGGTGCCTAATTATGGGAGGAAGAAAAGCTTCTCAACCCTTCATGACATTCAGGACATCTTCATTAGAACCATACCTTTGGAAAGTCGTGGTGGTAATCACATTCACCTTCTCTGTCCCTAGTGGCTCCTGTCTATTTCTCCCATGCATTATACCATAGACACCCCTATATACATATATATTCATCCCCACATACACATATACAATACTTAAACTATGAAAGAACTATGAGTTGTGAGGTCTTGTCTCCGGCTTTGTTCGTGGTGCTCGGCCAGACTTAGTCTCAGTTGAGAAGCCAGGCCTTTGATTCTTCTGTAGATTAGAAATAGACCCAAATACAATAATGTAACAAGAGCAAGGAGTATAATCACTGGATGTATAAGGAAATTAAAGAAAGATGTGGCTTTAGGACTGTATCCGAATAGGCTTTCCCACCATGAGACAGCTGATTCAAGTGCATGTACAATGTCCGTGATTTTAGTTGCATCGTGCATTAGCTGGATAGTAGCTTGCCCCTCAGACTCTTTTAGCTTTTGGACAATCTCCTTTTCCTCCCTAAAGTCCATGAGGATACGTTGCAGTTCTGTGCCAAACCCAAGAGGAATCTTCTGGAGTCTCACAGGGGTGTCTGGCCGTATATCTACTCTCTTCTCCGGAGTAATTGGTGTCAAGTCTGCTACATCGATGCCTAAAACAGAATTAAGAGTACAATATGCCCCTGGGAGGAGTTCTCCTCTTTCGGTACTGTTAGTTGTGTATATGGCATATAAAGCAGATTTTATTTGATACCAACACCAGTACCTCTGACCCAAGTAAGAGGTATCCGGTTTGCCTTCATCTCACAGGACCCTTTGGTATCCCAACACTGTGGTTTAAGCACCCTGTTATAACTACCTTGACAGAGGATAGCATCCTCTTTTCTCCAGCATCCATCTGTATCAAACAGATATGGACGGTTGCCCTCATAAGTTAGGATATCCGAAGGGAGCTGTGGATGGAGCATAGTTTTATAATTCCCAGGTTGACAGCACTATATCCTTGTCTTACATTACCAGAAACGGGACCCAAGGACGAGGCGGTACACGTGAGATTGTAACAGCCATGCCACTGAGTTACCCACCAGTCAGAGTGGTTGGCAGCGAAATATGAAACCTTTGCCGAAGGTTGAATGGGTAGTGGCCATTATATAGATGATACAATATATTTCAAGTTGTCTGAGAGTCCCCCCTGAACCTGTGTACCTCTATTTAGTTATTAAACTTGTGAGGCCTGGTGTGTAATTTACTCCCACTTCCCTAGCGGGCTATTGGGGCATCCCGGGTTGCTTTTGTAGCGTGAATCCCTATCAGCCTCTTGTGCCGCTATAATCACCATATGGAGGCGTCTCAGGATAATGTGCTCGGGGTTCCTTCGGGACAAGCCTGGCTGTGTGTAACTTGTGGGGTGTCCTCTACTAGTGCGGACAATGTGTGGGTCTGTGTACCTGGTGCCCAGCAGGTGCTTGCGCTGCAGCCTGGTTTACCAGTAGCTGGGCCTGCGCCTCATATGGCTTCACCTACTCCCCCAGGCTTAAATTTGACTCCCATTGAGGTGCATACCAGTGGGGATTCTCAGCCTGATGTGTCTTCCAGACTGGCTAGTGTTGAGAAGTTGCTTGCTAATACCTTGGCACGTAAGGCCTCTGCTAAAAAGCGGCACTTAACGCCTTATGTCACTCTTTTCCCTATGGAGGCTGATGAGTTTTTAGAACTGTCTGGCTATACCCCTTTGGAAGAAGGGGAGTTATTCTCTGACTCGGAGTCATCTGATGAGAGGCCCAGGGGTCATGATGGTTCTGACTCTGATCCCTGGGCCCCAGGTGATACTGATAGGCTGTTGGCTCAGATTTTTGAGGTACTGTCTATCTCTCCCCGGCCCCCAGGCAGCAGGGGGAATTGTTTCATACTGCTAAGCCACGTTTAGAGTTTCCTGAGCAAGCCCATTTTAATAACCTCGTGCTCAGGGAATGGGAGCGCCCTAGCAGGCTTCCCGGTGTATCTAAGAGTTGGGATAAGAGGTATCCCTTTCCTGCTGATGTGGTGAAGCGTTGGTCATCCCCTCCTGAGGTGGATGCCCCAGTCCTAGGGTTATCTAGCACCTCTGTCATGCATTCCCCTGACTCTACTACGCTGTGGGATAGTGAGGACCGGCGTATTTATCAGCTGGCGTCCCATGCCTTTGCATGTGTGGGGACGGCGCTGCGCCCGGTCTGTGCCTCGGCCATCACGGCTGTGGCTATTAGGACCCTGCTCAGAAGTATCCTAGATGGTGCCCCTGATGATGTGTCTAGTGAGGAGTTTAATGCACTCCTTCGTTGTGAGGTTTTTATGACTTATGTCCTCTCTGCCTTGGATAATACCATTAGGATGTGTGGCAGAACCTCTGCCCTGATGGTGGCTATATACGCCGCTCGGTTTGGCTGCGCCAGTGGGCTGCTGACGACGCTGCCAAGTAAACTCTCACTGGTTTTCCCTTCAAAGTACTACGCCTGTTTGGGGACCGCCTGGACCTGTTTGCTAAGGGAGGCAGGTTACCCCAGCGCAGGCGGCAGTCTCGGCCCTTTCGGGGACAGGGCTCCTTTTCTTCCCCCTACCGTGGTGCCAGACAGGGGAGGGGGGTCGCCCTTACCGGGGCCCGAGGAGATTTCTGGGGTAGGGGCAGAGGAGGTGGACACCCTGGCTCCTCCTGGGGCTCCAAGCTTAAGTCTTCTCCCAAGCCCCCTCAGGCATGAAGGGGCGCCCTCACCCATCCGGGTGGGGGGACGGCTTCAGCACTTTGCTCACGTCTGGAGGCTTCATGTCTCAGACCGGTGGATTCAGGAGGTAGTGTCCTCCGGTTACAAGAGAGTTTGCTGCCTGGCCGCCCCAAGATTCATCAGATCCCGGATTTCTCAGGACCCTGTGTCAGCTCAGGCTCTAGTTCTGGCGGTGCGAAGCCTTCTGGAGCTGGGGGTCATCTGTCAGGTCCCCTTTACGAGAAAGGGGCAAGGGGTTCTATTCCAACCTCTTCACAGTGCCCAAAAAAGATGGGTCAGTCAGGCCCATCCTGGACTTGAAGATCCTCAACAAATTTGTCAGGTGCAGGTGCTTTCGCATGGAAACTCTGCGCTCTGCCATCAGTTCCCTGCGTCCAGGGGACTTCATGACGTCTGTGGACATCAAAGATGCTTACCTTCATATTCTTGTGTTTCCAGATCATCAAAGGTTCCTCAGGTTCGCTCTGGAGGATCAGCACTACCAATTTGTGGCATTGCCCTTCGGTCTCACTTCAGCTCCCAGGGTGTTCACCAAGGTGCTGGCAGGAGTGATGTCTCTGCTCAGGTCTCAGGGCATTCGCGAGCTGCCCTATCTGGACAACATTCTCATCACTTCCCAGTCCCTGCAACAGGCAGAGTTGGATACTCAGCTGGTAGTGTCCACTCTGGAGTAATTTGGCTGGGTGATCCACCATCCCAAGTCTTCCCTGTCTCCCTCCTTGGTGACACCCTTCCTGGGAATGAATCTGGATACAGTTCAGGCAAGGATTTTTCTTCCTCAGCAGAAGGTGGACAGTCTGCTAGCGCAGGTTCAGTTCCTGCTATCTTGCCCGCATCCCAGGGAATGCAGCTGGTGGGCCTGATGGTGTCGTGCTTCAAGGCGGTCCCTTATGCCCAGTTTCACATGAGGCCTCTGCAACTCCACCTCTTGTCACTATGGGACAAGGATCCTGCGTCCCTGGACCAGGTCCTTGTGCTTTCCCCCCTAGTCAGGCGGTCCCTCTCGTGGTAGCTGGACTCAAGGAACCTGTTGGTGGGCAGATCCTTTTGGCCCCCTGCTGAGAGACGGTCACCACGGATGCCAGTCTGACAGGTTGGTGGGGGGGTTCTGGAAGTCGCTGCATTTCCAAGGGCGGTGGGGCCCTCATACCTATCAACATTCTGGAACTGTGGGCGATCAGGTTGGTTCTGACTCATTTGACTCATCACCTTTGGGGCCTGCCTGTTCAGGTACGCTCGGACAACCAGACGGCGGTTGCCTACATCAATCATCAGGGAGGGACACGGAGCAAGAGGGCCTTCCAGGAAGTGTCTCTGATCCTGGCCTGGGCGGAGGACAATGTTCCCTGCATATCGGCTGTGTACATCCCGGGGGTGGAGAATCTGCAGGCAGACTCTCTGAGCAGGGGTCCTCTCGCCTGGGAGAATGGTCCCTCTGCAACAGGGTGTTTCAATCTCTGTGTCACCGTTAGGGCCAACCAGATGTGGGTCTGTTTGCGTCCCGTCACAATCACAAGCTCCCGGCCTTTGTCTCCCTGTCCCAGGATCCTCTGGCCTTGGCCAAGGATGCTCTAGTAATGTCATGGCAGGACTTTCAGCTCCTGTATGTCTTTCCTCCATTCCCCCTGTTGGGCAGGGTTCTGCGCAAGATAGCTCAGGTAGGGGTGCCAGCAATTCTGGTGGCCCCCAGGTGGCCAAGAAGAGTGTGGTTCGCAGACGTGGTGCAGCTGGCAGTAGATCAGTACGCTCTGCCCAGAGTGCCAGACCTGCTCACTCAGGGTCACTTACGCCATCCCAATTTACAAACTCTGGCATTGACGGCCTGGCTGTTGAAACCTCCATCTTGATGGAGAAGGGGCTGTCTGTCTCTGTTGTTGATACCATGATAAAGGCTAGGAAGAAGTCTTCTTCCATTTACTATAGGGTTTGGCGTGCCTGCATTGACTGGTGTGAGTCTAAGTCTCTTCCCTGTCGTGTGTTTTCTACTCCCAGGATCTTGGAGTTTCTGCAGCATGGGTTGGAGCTGGGGCTCCAACTCAGTACTCTGAAGGGTCATGTCTCTGCCCTGGCTGTTTTCTTCCAGAAGTCCTTTGCCCAGCATTCTCTGATCAGGACTTTTTTCCAGGGGGTTACACATGTGCGTCCCCCACGTAAGCCTATGTTGCCTGTTTGGGATTTGAACTTGGTCTTGTCTGCCTTGCAGGATGCTCCCTTTGAACCTGTGCAGGAGGCTGCCCTGGCCATTCTTACTCTCAAGGTTGTCTTTTTGGTGGCTATCACCTCTGTTAGGCGTGTGTCTGAATTGGCGGCGCTTTCCATCCAGCCCCCCTACTTTGAGAGACACCAGGACAAGGTGGTGTTTCGCGTCAAGCCAGGTTTTCTAGTTTTAAGGTTGTGTCTGCCTTTCATTGAATCAGGACATTGTTCTTCCTTCCTTCTGCCCTAATCCTAGTAATGCTAAGGAGAGGGTCTTGCATTCTTTGGATGTGGTTCGGTGTCTGAAGTACTATCTGGTGACTACTGCTCTAATCAGAAAAACTGATGCTCTTTTTGTGGTCCCTTCTGGTCCTAGGAAGGGTCTGGCTCCTGCTAAATCTACTATCAGTAAATGGATCCGTCAGGCTGTGATTCAGGCCTACTCTGCTAAGGGGAAGAATCCTCCCTTCCGCCTTACTGCTCATTCTACTCGTGCTATTGGTGCCTCTTGGGCTTTTCAGCACCAGGCTTCTATTGAACAAGTTTGCAAGGCCGCAACTTGGTCTTCTGTTCATACCTTCTCAAAGTTTTACAAGGTTGATGTTAGGGCCTCAGCTGATGCTGCTTTTGGCCGCAAGGTTCTGCAGGCGGCAGTGGTCTGGCCTGTCTGTTGTTACCTTTGGGGATCCCATCCTACTTTATGGACTCTGCTATTGGATGTCCCAAGTGTAATGATTCTTATCTGGAGCAGGACGTACTGTATACTAAGAATAATACAATTCTGTGATAATTCACCTGTAGAATTGATATTATGAGTATACAGTACGTCCTGGTCCACCCCACCCTTGGTTTTGCATTATCCTGGATCCCCTGTATGGTGATTGTTATCATTGTTATGGTTCTAGTTGGTTCTGTTTTAATTCTCCCGGCTTCTCGTTAACTGCTTTTCAATGCTGGGGATTTGTGGGAGGTCCCGGGTATTTGAGGTGCCGGGAGGAGCCAATTTCGCTGTCTCTGCAGTCCAGCGCCATCTGGCGGAGTAATACCCAAGTGTAATGATTCTTATCTGGAGCAGGACGTACTGTATACTCATAATATCAATTCTACAGGTGAGTAATCACAGAATTGTATTTTTGCAATGTCCTCCTTTTTGTACAAAACCAAAAATATACACTGGTATTGCAAAAAATGTCAGAAAGTGTGGTGTGTCGTCTTTTAATTGTATGCCATTTGAAGAACATGTCATCTTGCTTAACTGTTCACAGTAAATTTGACCAGGGTTGCCACTGTATGGCATCAGTTCTCCATAAACATTGTTTTTTTCTGGAAAGGGTCCTTTCTCTCTGTCAGGTCTGGAAGGCAGCCTATCCGTTAGTACAGTTAAACGGTTAAAGGTACAGGTCTTTGTCTAGTTGAGCTGAAAAGTGTATTCAGTGGGCCACTGTGGCTATGTAATCCTTTGACACTTTTGAAAGGTTGGTTTCCTACCATTTTAGCCACAATGTTTTGCAGTTTTATCAGTCGGAAACCCTGTCTGGCTGACATTGGTTCTGATTTTTCTATTTGTTCCTTTGGCCTTCTCTGTATTGACTTTCTTGTCTTTGACGTTCTTTCCTATGCTTTGGTAAGTCCCAAGTGTAAAGATTTGTCAGCTGTTTCCCCCCAAAATAATGAAAAGGAAATCTAGGTTTACTCACTGTAAGATCCTGTTTTAAAGTTCCATTAGTGATGCAGCTCTCACCTTGTTGCAGCTTCATCTTGTCTTGTTGTAGTTAGACTGGTCATCTGTCGTACGGAGTTGTTACTGTGGTTATATTCTAAGTATGTCACACACCCCGCTTCAGAATAGTCATTACACTTGGGTTATACCGACCTGTAGAGGGCGATCTTGCAGAGATGTCATGAAAAAAAGGGAGCCCCTCCCGGTTCATAAATACCTGGGACCTCCCACTCATTCCCCAGTCTTTCATCTCTGCAGACGGCAAGCAAGTCAGAAGATGGATGTCTCCTCCTTGCAGGTAGCCGGGGTAACTCCCGGCCCCCCTCTTTGGGTCTATTTCTGCCCGGATCTACTGTTATCCCCCTTTTTTAATTAAGAGCCTCCCAGCCTAGGCTGCAGGTCTGGGCAAGGGTAGACGGCACCTTACGGTGCTTTAGGAGCTATGCTCCACAGTGAGACCCCATTCTAAGGGGTAGGCGGTATTCCGGGTTGGTGATCCCGGTTGGGATGCCCTGTCCTTGCCCTTACACCTTGGTGGTGTTTTTTTCCCCCTTCCCCGGTCACCCATTGTTCCCTACAGCTGGGGGGGGGGGGGGGGGCGCTTATCCCCGTTAAGTTATTTCTTAGATACAGGTTTATTTGCTACTTTTTGTGTGTATGTGTGTGTGTTCCGGCGGTTTGCGGCGCCGTTGCTGGCAGCCTTCGAGGGAGCTTCTTCCCCTCCGGTGAGGTTTAGGGGGGGCCGGGGCGGGGCGCGATCCTGCAGCCCGCCCCCTCCCCCCGTGCTGCTGGTGCCACTGCGGAGCCTGGCCAGGCGCGGGGCGCGATTCCTGCAGCCCGCCCCCTCCCTCCCCCCGTGCTGCTGGTGCCGCTGCGGAGCCCGGCCACTGGCCGGGAGCCGCGTTGTGTCAGGGGAGAGAGGCGGGGTCGGGCGCAGCGCGCGGTCCGCGCCGACCCACCCTTCATCCTTGCTGCCTTTCCTTCGCCTCGTGTTGGCTTGTGTGGACGCCATCATAGTAAGCGCCCAGTGGGCTCCATTCTTTTATTGGCTGTGATTCTGCTAGTTAGTTTCGCGAGATTGATATATATATATATATATATATATGTATATATATATATGTGTATGTGCTCGTTTGGCCCTTTCTGTTTATGTACGCAGCATATTGTGTGATATGTGTGTGATAGTTCCTCTTTTTGTATTCCAGGCGGACCCTTGTTGGATCTTAAAGGGTCCTCCCAGTCCTAGGGTCCCTGGTTTAGTTTAGGGCTCCCTATAAATCCTCCCACTCGGGACACAGAAGGCAATAATGCACACACCCCGCTTCACCCCGCCCTTTGGTATTCTGGATCCTTTATATGGTGTACCTTTTTTACTGTTACTGTTTTTTTTTGCTCTTCCTGGTCCCTTTACTGCTGTCTTAATACTGGGGAATGAGTGGGAGGTCCCAGGTATTTATGGACCAGGAGGGGCTCCCTTTTTTTCATGACATCTCTGCAAGATCGCCCTCTACAGGTCGGTATAACCCAAGTGTAATGACTATTCTGAAGCGGGGTGTGTGACATACTTATAATACCCATTTGACAGGTGAGTAATCACAAAATGGTATTTTGTGCTGCTTACAACAAATTAAATGCTGCTTTTTCCCTGGATCAATTCCTGCATGACCTATGTCCTGCTACATCTTGGCTAACTATGAGCCCAACACAATTATCCCAAAAAGTGTGTTTTGCACAAACCCTATATTGTGTCTTCACACAAAATACATACATTGTGGCATTACATCAGTGCTCCAGGTTAGCAGGACTTAGTTTTCAGATTCAATGTTGTCCTTATTTATGCATTTGGGAATTTAATTAACTTCAGTGGTACAAAGTGATCTATACTGGTTCAGTGATGAGGCATGCAAGGTGCCTGTAGTGTGTCAAAGTGATGGCAAGTCCCTGGGGTTATGTCCCTGGGGTTATGTATTTAGGGGTAAAACAACTCCTGCTAGGTGAAACCTAACTAAATTGTAATGACTTGGCAGATGTCTTCTGTGACATGTTAAACTCATTTTAAGGTGGGTACACTAAAATTCTCATGATAACGTAAAGGTAACTAAAAGATCTCTCCTGCAGCCCTGGTATGTGAAGCCAGAAGCCACACTTACACATTCTGGCCTGCAGGTGTGTGTGGCTAGTATACAATCATGTACGAGCTTAGCCAAGGCATCCATTGAGGATATGTGAGACAACTTCACTTATCAGGGCAGCGGGGGAGCGATCAGTGGTGCAGCAGCAAGTGCAAAATAACTGTCCTCTAGCACCGCCCTGATCTGAATGCTTTTTAAAGACAAAAGAAAAACTTACAAACCAGATTTTTGCTGGCTTTTCTGTACCAGTGACCTCTATGGACAGGCACATAAATTAAAGTGTAATCTGTGGGGTCAAAGAAGAGGAGACCTTGCAATCCCCACTGAACCCCAGATGATTACAAATGCAATTAGGAGACTCCTACTGTACATACGCTGATAACTAAAAACAATAGCAGATCTCAGTCCCATTTTGTTAAGCAATATTTAAAAGCAATTGTATATGAAAAGAATGTGGAAACTGAGTGGTGTTAGATACACAGACCAGATGACCAGCTAGATTTTTTTGTTTGAAAGGCCAGAAACTCCAGGCACTCCTTCATAGTTACTGGGATTTAAAGGCAAGAGAAAAAACAGATATACTTATCTTTTGTTCAGCGCCGCTCCACTGCCTGGACCCAGTGTTATACTTACTGAGAGCGGAGAATGAGCTCCTCATTGGTCTTCTCCAGTATAATATTGCGGCTGTGGATGATGTCTAGTTTTATGCCCCACTGCTTTACAACAGAGGAAGCAGTGCCGAGAAGGGGACCGGGTGCTGGATCTGCACTGAACAAAAGGTGACTATAGAGGTTTCTTTTTTCCTGGACAATCCCTCTGGATTCCTGGACTCTTATACTTGCGCATTGTGATCTTACTACTGTGGAACTGTTTTGTGATTTAACACTTGAAGCGTAGACAATCTGTTGGCAATAGGAAGCAAATCTTTAGGAAAGACTTGGGAAGTCATTTTCTGTATAGTGTGCTTTATAAATTGCTGCACTTTTTTATAATTAAAAGAAAACCGTTCTGTTGCTTGGAGTGCCTAATTTAACTGTGTTTACGCTGCCTTGGCAGGAATGTATTGAGGTTTTTTTATTTTGAATATTTATCTCTTTCATGTTTAACTATAATTCAAACCTTCTGTAGATATGGTATCACAGGATTTTCAGTATCTGTATTGAGCAATAACACTCTTGGATAATGTTTGCCATTCACAGTTTTGGTTTCAAACTGAAAAATTATTAGGGTAACAGTATCCTGTGGTTTAGGGCACAATGTCAGTCGAAGCCCTGATTCTTCTTTCATGAAGAATCAGATCCAAAGCTACTGGTGAAATAAAGGAACCTCTCTGGAGCACATGTAATCAACCAGTGTGCCACTGCCTTAGCTTTACAGTTGACCCATGCTCTTTAGTTTGGTCGCTTACCAAGACATAGTGGTGATTACATAGAAAATAGAGCACAAAAAACATTACTTCAGGATCTGCAAAGCATGTTAGATGGCAAATTCTCCATTTGTGTTTTCCTACAATGAAAAAGCAAAAACACTGCAATAAATGTAGAATGTATTGCTTTTACAGGCAGGAATTGCTGTACCTTAATGGTCTGTCACCCCAAGCCAATCTATGCTGGACTAAATGCATATTGCTGCTCTATATTGGCTGCTTGTTGTATATACTTTTATACTTTATACAGAAATTACTGTTTACTCACAGATTGTAGGATGGTACTTGACATGTCAGGTTTTCTTCTTTCCAATAGAAGACTACAAACCTGGAGGTATATGTAGCCTATCCTTTGTTCTTCCTTGGAATGGTGTATATATGTAACCCCTTCTTTTTCTTTATTGGAAGCATGGTGTGTATATGTAACTCCTCCTTTTCTTCCTTGGAAGCATATGTATATGTAACTCCTCTTTTCTTCATTGGAAGCATGTTGTGTCTATGTAACTCCTCCTCTTTTCTTCATTGGAAACATGGTGTGTCTATGTAACCCCTTTTCTTTTCTTCATTGGAAGCATGATGTGTCTTTGTAACTCCTCCTCTTTTCTTCATTGGAAGCATGATGTGTCTATGTAACTCTTCCTCTTTTCTTTACTGGAAGCAGGGTGTGTGTATGTAACTCCTCTATTCTTGGTGTGCCACACACCCCGCTTCATTTTTAATATTCTTCACTTATTGGGTTAACTCACCGCCAGGTGACGCTGTGCAGAGAGGAAGTCTTGTAACGAGCCCCCTTCCGGCCTACATATACCTGGTACCTCCCATCAATCACCAGTATTTTTCTCTCTGCTTGACGACAAGACAGAAGATCGAAGTCTCCTGCTTACAGGTAGCCGGGGTCTTACCCCGGCACCCCCCTTTTGGTCTATTTCTGCCCGGTTTGATTGTTTATACCTTGATGGTGGAATGGAAGCCTCCCAGCCTAGGCTGCTCACTGGGCAAATGGTAGATGGCACTATAGGTGCCTAGGAGCTTATCTCCTCCGCTCGACCCCCTCTTTTGGGGGCAATGCGGCTATCCGGCATGGTGATCCGGAAATGGAATGCCCCTGTCCCGAGGGTCCCCGTAGCCCCTTACTCTCCCGTTACGGTCCCTTCTCCCTTCACTATGGGGGGGGGGGTTAGAGGGTTGTGTATTATGTGTGTGTTTTTCACAGTATAACTTTATTATAACATGTGTGTTTTACTTTATGCATTGAGCAGACTGCACAGCAAGTGTGGACTCTTTTCCCTCTTGGGAGCTTCCTCGGCCAGGTCTGCTTTTATAGTACTGGCCGGCTTGTGTGTTTAGGTCAGCTTGGGGGGCGGCTGGGGCGGACCGCGCTGGGCAGGTTGGCTTGCCGCCTGAGTTTCCACAGCCCCCTCCCGCCTCTCCCCTTCCCCGCTAGTCTCCTTGCGGCCACTGTATGGCAGGTTTTCTGTCGGTATGGCTGCGCTATGCTGTTTCCTCTCCTCCTCCCCCCTCCTTCGTCCCCCTCCTCCGCCGCCTCCTGCCTTGTTGTGCGCGTGTAGCGGCTCATCTGGTTTTAATTCCTGGATGATTTGGCCGCACTGATCGAGCTTAGGGGGCGGGTCCCGGTGACGGGGGCGTGGCGCCGGTGGTAGCGTCATGCGGCCGGCCCCAGCTTCACTTCCTTCCTTCAGGTTTAAAGGAAGTCACGTGGGGGGGGGGGGGGGGCGCTGCCGCACATGGTTGTATTTACCTTTGCTGCTGCTGGCTGCTGCATCGTCCCTCCGGTTGCTGCTCTCGGTCTTTTCAGGTAAGCGGCCCCACCCTGGTGGGGCCGTTGAGTGGGAGTTAAATATCTATAATGTGTAGATATGGGGGCGAGTGTTTTGTTAAGGAGGCATCATTTTTTGGATTTATTAAGGGGCAAGGTTGTGGTCTTTTTAGCTCATTTAAAGGCACTTTGGTGCCATGCATAGATATGCTTTTGGCTTGTTACACGCATGTGGGGATCTGATTGTGGTTTTTCTTTTCCTTACAGATCCCGGGATCCCTGTTTATAGTGGCCCTCCGGCTCTGTTACCTGGCTAGTCTTTCTTTTAAAAAAAAAAAACAAAAAAAGAATATTGGGATATTTTTATATTTAAAAATGTACATATATAATCTATATATATATATATATATATATATATATATATATATATATATATATATATATATATATATATTATTAAGGGGGACCTTCCTTTTAAAAAAAAAAAAAAAAATCCTCCCTTCCGGGACATTTACAATAAGGGGGCATCCCGGGTTGGCTTATACCTTAAAGCCCCAAAAAATTGCGAATACCATAAATCACCATATGGAGGCTTCCGTTATTGCCGGAAACGGTTCTTCTGAGCCATCCGGGGGGTGCATAAGTTGTGGGGCTCTGCTCCCAGCTGATGATGTCTTTATTTGCATTCCTTGTGCAAAGCAGAGCATTGCGCGTCAGTCTGTTGCTTCGGCTGCTGGCCCGTCGCAACCTTCATCATCTCCTACCTCTCCCTCCCTGTTCCGGACCCCGCATGACACTGTCAAAGTGGGGATTCGCAATCCGAGGTGGCGGCACGGTCGGCCAGCCCCCAGAAAGTAGTGCCCGTTAAAGCAGGGTTAAAGGCCGCTGCAAAACGGAAGCACCTGAGTCCGGTACCTTCGGCTCCACAGGACGAGTTTATGTGAGCCTGTGGAATGGTCCGATGGATCCCCGGACAAGGAAGAATTCCTGTTGGAGTCAGATGAGCCGGCAGATCAGCTTGAGGCTGATGCGATTGGCGATTGGTCGGCGGGGGTTGCTTTTGACACCCCCTCCATTCTGGCTCAAATGTTTAAAATTTTGGATTTAGATCCGCCTGAGGCTGTCACCCTGCCAAAGGGTCAGTTGTTTAAAGAGCCTCAGCCGCGTTGGGTTTTTCCCAGACAGCACCACTTGAGAGGGTGGTCCTTAAGGAATGGGAACATCCCACGCGGTTATCTGGAATCCCTTCCAGTTGGGAAAAGCGTTATCCTTTTCCGCCAGAGTTGGTGAAGCTTTGGTCTGTCCCTCCTGACATCGATACCCCTGTGCTAGGGCTCTCCAGCACGGCTATGGTACAGTCTGCTGAGACCACTGTCCCTAAAGATGGGGAAGATCATCGGATTGACCAGTACGCTCGCCATGGTTTTATTTATGCCGGGTCAGCGATGCTCCCGGTGTGTGCTTCAGCCCTTCTTCTATTGGCGATTAGGTCTGTAATTCAGGGGCTATATGAGGATCTCAATCCCGCTTGTAAAGAGTTTACTGCGCTTAAGCAGTGTGAATCTTTTGTGTCCTATGTCTTATCCGCTCAGGACGATGCGCTGGCTATGAGTAGCAAGACAGCGGCTATGCTGGTGGCTATTCGCAGGTCGGTATGGCTGCGTCAGTGGTCGGCGGACTCAGTTTCTAAAAAAGTGCTCACAGCTCTCCCCTTTTTGGGGTTGCGTCTGTTTGGGGAGAAAATTGATTCAGTCGCAAAGGGTGGTAAGATGCCACAACGCAAGAGGCCTCGCGGTCCCTTTAGGGGGGCAAGTTCCGGTAGGGCTTCCTTTCCCGCTACCAGAGGTGCAGGTTGGACTCGGGGGAGGGGCCGTGGCCGGCCCACTCAGTCCTGGGGCACCAAGCCCAAGCCTGCTGATAAGCCCACTCAGCAATGAGGGGCTGCCCTCACCCGTGCGGGTGGGGGGACTATTGCGACACTTCTCCCAGGTTTGGAACCAAGAGGTTCCAGACAGATGGATCCAGGAAGTGGTGTCGTCGGGTACAAGCTGGAATTCGAGTCTCGCCCTCCTTCACGGTTCTTTCAGTCTCGGGTGCCCATCGATCCTTTGGCCGCGCAGGGGCTCCTGGCGTCGGTAAAGAATCTGTTAGAGATGGCGGTCATCCGGCCGGTACCGCGCTTAGAGATGGGCCCCGGTTTCTACTCCAATCTTTTCGCAGTCCCCAAGAAAGATGGGTCAGTTCGTCCCGGCCTGGACTCTCATCAACACAGAGTGTTTCTTCCTTTTGCTCAAATTCACACGAGAACGCTTCAGCTTTTTCTGTCGGCGTCTTGGGACCAGCAGCCTCGGTCGCTGGATCAGTCCTTCCAGTTGTCCTCCCGGGTCCGGCAGTCCCTCCTGTGGTGGTTGGTCTCGACCAATCTTGTGTAGGGCAGGTCTTTCCTGACCCCCCTTTGGGAAATTGTCACCACGGACGCCAGTCTGTCGGGATGGGGCGGGTTCTGGAAGGAGCTGCAGTTTCAGGGGCAGTGGGGACCTCAAGAGGCCCACTTACCCATCAATATTCTGGAACTGAGAACCATCCGTCGGGTGCTTGCTCTCCTGACTCAGCACGTTCTGGGCCTTCCGGTCCAGGTGCGTTCAGACAATCAAACAGCGGTTGCTTACATCAATCATCAGGGAGGGACTCGCAGTCAGTGCTCTCAGAGAAGTGTCCCGGATCCTGACCTGGGCGGAGGCCCATTTTCCTGGTCTCTCGGTGGTATACATTCCAGGAGTGGAGAACCAGGAAGCGGACCGGTTGAGCAGGGGCTTTCCCCGTCTGGGAGAATGGGCTCTCCATCCTCGGGTGTTTCGCTCACTGTGTTTCCGATGGGGGACCCCGGAGGTGGACCGGTTTGCCTCTCGTCACAATCACAGGCTCCCGAACTTCGTGTCGCTCTCCCAGGATCCTCTGCCTCTGGCAGTGGACGCCATGTCCCTGAGCTGGGGGGTTCTGGGATTTCTATACCTGTTTCCTCCAATACCCATGCTGGGCAGGGTGCTTCGGAAGTTGGCTCTGGAAAAGGTGTCCGCCGTTCTCGTGGCCCCAAGGTGGCCAAGGCGAGTGTGGTTCGCAGACATCGTTCGGCTGGCGGTGGACCAGTTCGTTCTGCCTCTTCGGCCCGATCTGCTCACTCAGGGTCGATTGTGTTACCCCAATTTACCAGCGCTGGGTTTGACGGCCTGGCTGCTGAGACCTCCATCCTGAAGGAGGAGGGTCTTTCTGATTCAGTCGTTTAGACTCTGATCAGTGCTCGGAAGAGGTCTTCTTCTATCATCTACTATAGGACTTGGAAAGCCTATATCGCTTGGTGCGAGATAAGATCTTTTCCTTGTAGGGTCTTTTCGATCTCCAGGGTTCTGGAGTTTTTACAATCAGGGCTGGACTCTGGTCTTCAGCTTAGTATGTTGAAAGGGCAAGTTTCTGCCTTATCTATCTTTTTTCAGAAGCGTGTTGCGCTTAAGCCTTTGGTTAAAACTTTTTTTCCAGGGGGTTACGCATGTGCGGCCTCCCAGGAAACCATTACTCCCGGTTTGGGATTTGAATTTGGTTCTTTCTGCTCTTCAGGCTCCTCCTTTTGAGCCTTTGCAAGATATTGCTTTGTCTACCCTGACTCAGAAGATTGTCTTCTTGGTATCGATCACTTCGGTCCGGCGTGTCTCGGAGTTGGCGGCCTTGTCTATCCAGGCGCCTTACTTTGAGAGGCATCAGGATAAAGTGGTCTTTCGGTTCAAGCCAGACTTTCTTCCCAAGGTTGTTTCTGCTTTTCATTTGAACCAAGACATTGTTCTTCCCTCCTTATGTCCTAATCCTAAGAATGACAAAGAGAGGGTTTTGCATTGTTTGGATGTAGTACGCTGTGTTAAGTACTACTTGATTATCACGTCTCCTTTTCGTAGGACGGATTCCTTTTTTGTTGTGCCCCATGGGCCTAAGAAGGGTTTGGCACCAGCCAAATCTGCCATTAGCAAGTGGATACGTCAGGCCGTTACTGCGGCCTATTCTGCTAAGGGAAGAGTTCCCCCTTTTCGTATCACTGCTCATTCTACTCGCGCCATTGGGGCGTCTTGGGCATTTCAGCACCAAGCTTCTGTTGAATAGGTTTGTAAGGCCGCCACTTGGTCTTCTGTTCATACTTTTTCTAAGTTTTACAAAGTTGATGTGCGGGCCTCAGCGGATGCTGTTTTTGGCCGCAAGGTTCTGCAGACTGCAGTCATTTAAGTTATGCTTCACCTGGCCTTGAGTTGCCCATCCCTTGTGGACACTGCTTTTGGATGTCCCAATAAGTGAAGAATATTAAAAGTGAAGCGGGGTGTGTGGCACACCAAGAATAATACCATTTTGTGAGTACTCACCTGAAAAATGGATATTGTTGGTGTGCCACACACCCCGCTTCACTCCCACCCTTTTCGGTATTCCGAAGCCTTTATATGGTGAAGCTTTTATTTATATCAAATTGATTTTGTGGTTACCGGTAAAATACTGGTACCTTGTCTTTCTGCTTTTTAATATACTGGTGATTGATGGGAGGTACCAGGTATATGTAGGCCGGAAGGGGGCTCGTTACAAGACTTCCTCTCTGCACAGCGTCACCTGGCGGTGAGTTAACCCAATAAGTGAAGAATATTAAAAGTGAAGCGGGGTGTGTGGCACACCATCAATATCCATTTTTCAGGTGAGTACTCACAAAATGGTATTTTTCTTCCTTGGAAGCATGATGTGTATATTTTACTCTGCCTCTTTTCTTTACTGGAAGCATGATGTGTGTATGTAACTCCTCCTGTTTTCTTTTTTGGAAGCATGGTGTGTGTGTGTGTGTGTGTGTGTGTGTGTGTGTGTGTGTGTGTGTGTGTAAACCCCCCGCTTTTAATCTAGCATGTTCATGCAGATTGTCAGCATTAGAACGTATTTGCAATCAGTCTCCTTTAAAGATGATTTTTTTTTATTATTTTTAATAAAAGCAGTCATCTAAAAGGCAGATCAATACCAATATTTTTAAGTTGGTCAACTAATATTTTTCCAATTTTGATGAAAGTGGAGATTCTCCTTTGTTCCTTCAGGAGCTGACACACAGATTATTGCCTGTTTTCTGTAGTGGAGTAAAGCTACGACTTTGGCCTGCTTCAGGAGGTCCCTCACAGCCACAACTGCTTGGTGCTTTTCTACAGAGCTGTCATGCCTTCACAGTACAGTCCTTGAGGAAAGCACTGGTCCTTTAGCAATTAGATAAGGATGTCCTCTTTTATACCTCTCATAGTTGGTAACTTTGTCATAGCTGCAATGGATTGCATATTATTTTATAGTTTTTCAATTCAGAATGCCATTGTATGTATGCTAGGAACTGACCTCAGGTCAATTGATGCTAGACTTGTGTTGGTGGTAGAGAGTAGTTACAGCCAAACCTCTATAACCTTTCTAAAAAAGACATAAAGTTAAAAACGTGCTTATGTTATTCCATTGTAGAAATGCAACCATGCTGGAACTTCAAAGCATTTAGAATGTCTCCTTTTTTGAGGGGGGGGGGGTATTATAATGTATACATATTTGGTCTTTATAGTATCTTGATGAAACATCAACTCATTGTAACCATCCGAATCAATTTGTACATTGGAGAAAACAGGGTATTAATCCATGACCAAACAAAGCCTCACTGCAAACAACTGTTTAGCCTTTTTATGGTATACTTTCTGATTTTAGCCTTTTGACAGATGAAGATTAACAAGAACCTCTTAAGTATTGCAGAGGCTGATCCAGAGGCATGTTTAGAATGCTGGGGAGCACTGCCTCGATTTAGATGCCACTTCTTTTCCCACATTGCCTTCTTGTAAAGCGTTCTTCATCTCAACATGACATCTATTTCTGTCTCTTAACCTTCAAAATTTATGTAAATGTTTATTTTAATTTAAAACTGTCTTTTCTCGTCTGGCGTATTTCATGGTTTGTTACACTTTGTTTTTGTAAACTACTGGTTGAAGAAAAACTCTAGTAAATAAAATTAGAAGAAGTGTGTGTGGTGAGCTGTAGTAAATTGACATGAAGTATTTAGTGGCACCCATTTTGCATGTCGACTGGACTTGTCTGGTATCAGATGCAGGACTAGATCATAATATTATTAAAACATTTTGGGTTTGTTCTGTGTATTCCATACTGGAGAGGCTGATAAGCACAGGTAAGACCTTTCCACTGATCAGCACCTAAAATAATATATGGTGAACTTTACAGGGATTTTTTTGATTTGCCACTCACCTTCTACTTAAAGAGATTTTTCATGCAAAATAAACAGCAGCTTACTTTTCCAAACGTTCCTCCAGCGCTGTGCCTCTTCTCAGCTCGCCACCGTGAATATTGAAATGCACTTCTTTATCTGGCCCTCCAGCACCACCCTGCAGATGTGGACTACCAATACTAGCTTGAGGAGATAGTCAAGACCACCCCCCCTGTATTGATATCACTCTCCGAGCTGCCATTCAAGCCCAGCTAACCCCCACTTAGACTCCTCCTTAGCTCTTGCTCCCAGTGCTGACTTTATGCTAATTATGTGCCAGATGTAGCCAGACACAATGGTCTAATAATTGGCTTTGCCTGAAATATTGTTTTATCATAAGTAAATTTGGACCACTGAAATGCTTCATAATGGCATGTCATCACTAGGTTAGGGATGGGCCTAGGTAATATTTATATTCTTAGTATACAGTACGTCCTGCTCCAGATATAGTACTTACACTAGGGTTATCCTCCGCCAGATGGCGCTGCACTGCAGAGACATGCAAAAACAGGCTCCTCCCGGCCCTCAAATACCCGGGGACCTCCCACAAATCCCCAGATTTCTCTGCAGTGCTGACTGCGAAGACATGAAGTATCACTCTCGCAGGTGAGCGGGGCTATCAAAGCCTGCGGCCCTGTTGTACTATTCCCACCCGTCCTTGATGTGATGTGCCTCCCAGCCTGGGCTGCACTGGTCGGGTGAAGGTAGACAGCACCATGTGTGCTTAAAGAGCGTTGCTCCACCGCAGTCCCCCACCAAAGGGTAGGCGGTTTAGGCTGATGGTGAGCCTCTAGGGGATGCCCCTCCCGCACTATTGCCCCATGCCCCGTGTAGCGGTGAGCCCTGTACAAAGGGTCGCCATCCTCCCTCGTTCCCCCCGTATCTCGGGGGGAAAGAAAGGGGGGGGGTGTGGTGGCTTAGTATTGACCTTGACTGGTATTCCCAGTGTCAAAGCCGCGCTGCTTGCATTCTTATTGTGTATCTGTCGCCGCCACGCGCACCTCCTTTCTGTACTGGAGGTGCTGCGCCGGGCGGTGGCGTCGCCTCAGTCGCTGCGGCGTCTTCATTGGTAAATCATTTTCTAAGTTTGTCATACACTTCAAAAAGCTCCTCATGACCACGTCGAGGCTATCTCAGAGCTTGGCGCTCTCCGGGGGGGCGGGGACCTGATTTGGCGCGCTCCACGTCACAGCCCGCTCTGGCCTGCCCTTCGAGGTTAGCTTGGCGCCATTTTGATGCTGGTCGCACGCGTGGTAGCGGTCCTCCTCCAGCCTTGGTCTGTAAGTGCCCTCGCTGGCGATTTTCATGATCCTTGATTACTGCGCATGGTTCTGACACCCTTTATTCCCATTATGTCTTTCAGATTGGACGAATACCATTGGCTTCTCCCGGCCCGGTGTAATTATAGCGGGCCTTGTAAATCTATTCCCACCTTCCTAGTGGGTTTTGGGGCATCCAGGGTGGCCTATTGCGTAAATCCCTGCTGGCATATTGTGTCTAAATAATCACCATATGGAGGCATCTCAGAATTATGTGACGGGGTGTGTATAGCGTGTGGACAACCCCACGCTGATGCGGATAGGACACGGGTCTGCGTACCCTGTGCCGAGCAAGCACTGGCCCTGCAATCGGGGTTGCCAGTGGCTGCACCTCGCTTCAGTTCACCTACTTCCCCGGGCTTAAATCTCACTCCTGCTGAGTCGCATACAAGTGGGGAATTGCGGCCTGCTAGGCCTTCCAGACTGCCTACAGCTGAACAGATTATTGCGAGGTTGTCAGAGCGCAGGGGCCCTGGTAAGAAGCGGCACTTGTCGCCTCATGTTTCTGTATTCTCTATGAGAACCGAGGAGTTTACTACTCCGTGTGACTATACCCCTTCTGATGAAGGGGAGTTGTTCTCTGACTCAGGCTCATCTGATGAGAGGTCGAGGAGTCATGAGGATTCTGGCCCTGAAGGGCCTATGGGGTCTTGGGGTCACTTGCTGTTTGCCCCTAACAGGCAGAGGCAGGGGCTGCTACACCAACCTTTCCCACAGTCCCCCGAAAGGATGGGTCACCCTGGATCCCCAAGTTGCGGCAATTTACCAGTTACAGCAGTTCTGCATGGATACTCCGGGTTGGGCCATCAGCGCCTTGCACTCAAGGGGCTTCTCGCCGTCTGTGGAGCTCAAAAGATGCTTCCGTTCACTTCCCTGTGTCCCCTGGACACCGAGGCTCTTCAGGCTCGTGTAGGAGGTCCAACACTAGTGATTTGTGGCCTTGTTATCTGGCCTCTCTTCAGCCCCCAGAGTGCCTACCAAGGTGCTGACGGGGGTGATATCTCTGACGAGACCAAGGGGCGTCCGCACTATGACCTACCTCGACGTCCTTTTTCACTTCCCAGTCTCTACGCCAGGCTAAGTTGGTCTCTTGGCTGGTTGTGTCCACTGGGAGTCATTGGATGGGTGTTCAATCACCCAATGTCCTCATTGTCCCCTTGATTGGTAACCTCATTCCTAGGAATGAATCTGGATTCGGCTCAGGCGAGTATCTTCCCTTCTCAGCAATAAGGTGGACAATCTGGTTGCATGGGCTCAGTCCCTCATTGCTGTTCCCGTCAGTTACCAGGCAGGGATGCAGCTCGTGGGCCGTTGGTGGCTTGCTTGGAAGAGGTCCCTTATGCTCAGTTTCCCCTGGGCCTTTCTGCAACTCCTATTGTTAATACAGGACAGGGATCCAGCATCCCTGGAGCGGGGTCTGTGGGCCTTCCACCTGGTAAGAAGGTTCTCTTGGAGTGGATGAACTCAAGGAACCTTTCTGGGGGCAGTTCCTTCTTGCCCCTTCCTGGAGACGGTCACCATGGATGCCAACCTATCAGGTTGAAGGGGGAAGGTTTCTTCTGAAATTCCCTGCGATTCTGGGGGAGGTGGGGACCTTAGAAGGTCCTTACGCCTATTGATGTTTGAAACATGCGCATGAGCATTTTCAGTTGGTTCTATCTCGCTTGACTACTTCCCTTCTGGGCCTGCCAGTTTGGGGGCGCTCGGTCTGTCTGACGACAGTGTCCTGCATTAATTACTGGGAGGGGCCTGGAGCAGGAGGACCCTCCAGGAAGTGTCTATGTTCCCTTCTGGGTGGAGACAATGTTCCCTGCATATCAGTGATATTAGCTCCGGTGGAGCCCCTCTGCGACAGGATGTGCTAATCCCTGTGTCACTGTGGGGTCCAACCAGTTGTGGATGTGTTTGTGTTCTGTCACTATCATAGGCTCTCGGCCTTTGTTTCCCTGTCCCAGGATCCTCTGGCAGTGGTCCAGATGCCTTAGTAACGTCATGACTGGACGTTCGGTTCTGTATGTCTTTTCTCCATTCCCCCTGCTAGGCAGGGTTCGGCGCAAGATTGCTTTGGTAAGGGGACCAGTGATTCTGGTGGCCCCCCAGGTGCCCTAATAGAGTGTGGTTGCAGACATGATATCGAGGACAGTAGTTTTCTGTACCTTTTGTCAGGAGTGCCAGCTCTGCTCACTCAGGGTCCCCCTTATGTCACTCCAATCTACAGTCTATGGCCTAGTCGGCCTGACTGCTGAAACACCTATATTGATGGAGACAGGCTTATCTGTCTCGGTGATTGAGACTATGGGAAGGCTAGGAGCAAGCTTCTTCTTCTTCTGTCTGTTATAGGGTATGGCATACCCATATTGATTAGTGTGAGCCTAGGTCTCTTCCCTGTTGGACGTTCTCGGTTCCCAGGGTTCTAGAGTTGTTTTCAGCATGATTTGGAGTTGGTTCTCCAACTCAGTACTCTGATGGGTCAGGTTCTGCCCTGTCCACCTTGCCTTAGTAGTCTCTGGATCAGCCTTCCTTGGTTAAGACTTCTTTCAGGGGGTACTCATGTGTGTCCCCCATGTAATCCTATGGTCCCTGCTGGGATTTGAAACTGAATTTCATTCTGTCCGCTTGCAGGGTTTTGTCCCTTTGATCCTATTCAGGATGCTGTCTGGCTGTTCTTACCCTCAAGGTTGTCTTTCTGGTGACTATTACCCTGGTCAGGCGTGTGTTAGCGGGCGGCTTTGTCTACCTAGCCCCCATTCCTTGAGATACACCAGGATAGGTGGAGTTCCGCCTGAAGCCGGACTCTCTGCATCAGGTGGTGTCTTATGTTCATTGATTCGAGATATTGTTATTCCTGCTGTGCCTTTTTTCCTAGCAACGCTGAGGAAAGGGTTCTGCATTCCTTGAACAGGTGTTGGAAGCGTTTTCCTTGGTAGTCACTGTGTTCTTAGGAGAACTGATGTTCCTTGGGACCTATGGTCATTACATCCTGATTGTGCCCGATCTCGTCTGCTCTCGGGGAGTTGGGCGGTTTTGGCCCTGGTTATTACTTTAATGGATGTTCCTTCTGGTACTTGGTAGAGTCTTTGGCTTCTGCCAAGTCTACTGTTAGCGATTGGATTCGTCAGGCTGTTACTCAGGCCTATTCCAGCAAGGGGAAGAATCTTCTTTTTCGCTTTGATTCTTTTTCTATTTGTGCTTTGACGCCTCTTGGGCTTTTCAGAACCAGGCTTCTGTCGAACTGGTTGGCTAGGCCACTACCTTGGCCTTCTGCTCATACCTTTACTAAGTTTTACAAGGTTGATGTTAGGGCCTCAGCTCATGCTGTCTTGGCCGTATGGTTATGCAGGTGGCAGTGGTTTTAAACTGTCTGCTGTCATTTTTGTTGGGGATCCCACCCTACTTTATGGACACTGCTATTGGATGTCCCTAGTGTAAGTACTATATCTGGAGCAGGACGTACTGTATACTAAGAATAATACAATTCTGTGAAATACTCACCTGTAGAATTGGTATTATTCATATACGGTACGTCCTGCTCCACCCCACCCTGTTTTTTTGCATTATTCTGGATCCCCTGTATGGTGATTGTTACCATTGTTATAGTTACCAGTTTGGTGGTTAATTCTCCCGGCTTCTTTTCAATGCTGGGGATTTGTGGGAGGTCCCCGGGTATTTGAGGGCCGGGAGGAGCCTGTTTTTGCATGTCTCTGCAGTGCAGCGCCATCTGGCGGAGGATAACCCTAGTGTAAGTACTATATGTGGAGCAGGACGTACTGTATACAAATACCAATTCTACAGGTGAGTATTTCACAGAATTGTATTATTTCTCTTTCATTTTACTTCTACTTTAATACTACTGGGTTAACATCTCGGCCGAAGGGTGTGTACTGCAAGACATTTTTTATGCAAAATAAACAGCAGCTTACTTTTCCAAGCGTTCCTCCAGCGCTGTGCCTCTTCTCAGCTCGCCACCTTGAATATTGAAATGCACTTCTTTATCTGGCCCTCCAGCACCACCCTGCAGATGTGGACTACCAATACTAGCTTGAGGAGATAGTCAAGACCACCCCCCCTGTATTGATATCACTCTCCGAGCTACCATTGAAGCCCAGCTAACCCCCACTTAGACTCCTCCAAGCAAAATCTCTTGCTCCCAGTACTGACTTTATGCTAATTATGCAGCATCACAACTCCAAGGGCCATGCTCACATGCTTCAGAAAGTAAAACTGTAAACCTTTCTATCTTGGCCATTTCTTCAATTTTCAAACAAAACAGTTTGACTTTTTATGTGCCAAATATAAGCTGCACAGCTGCTAAACATAGTTTATGATTTTTATGAAATATTGTTTTATCATGTGTAAATTTGGACCACTGAAATGCTTCATAATGGCATGTCATCACTAGGTTAGGGAAGGACCTAGGTAACACTTATATTTCTCTTTCATTTTACTTCTACTTTACTACTACTGGGTTAACATCTCGGCCGAAGGGTGTGTACTGAAAGACAGAGGCGTGGCTCCTCCTCCTGGGCCTATATTCTTCCGGCTTACTTCCTCCAATCCAGTTTCTTTCTTGCAGTTGGAACTGGACTGCAAGGGTGTGTCTGAACTCCTATCCCATTTACTTTTATGTTTTTAAAGGATTATGCCTTGGAAAGGGGGGTATTGGAAACCCTGTCTGTTCTTGGCCCCTTATACTCCTGATCTGGATGCACCCACAATGCCTCCGCGGCTAAGCTGCATTCAGATCAGGATGGTAAGGGTAAGCGCCAGGGTCTTAGGGCGCTCTGGGATGTCATCTTTTGTTTTGTAAAAAGAGCTGACACTCCTGTGCTGAAAATTCTGCACACAACTATAATTTTATAGTTTAATAATATATAATATTGTTTTAATCTACATTTTTATTTTTTGTGGGAAAGGGCAGGTAATATATATGTATATATGGTGCTTCACCCCCTTAGGTCTCGGAGTAGTCTCTTGTGACTGCCGAGAACCCCCTATAAAAACGGGATTAACCATAGAGTTCCCAGGGTTTCCTCTGCAGTGAAACTGCGAAGATAGAAGATGGCTCTCTCTCTGTGCGCAGGTGAGCGGGGCAACCAAGCCTGCGGCCCTGCAAGTCTGTTTCCACCCGTTTCTGGACCCTCTCTGCCTCCCAGCCTCGGCTGACAGATCGGGTGAGGGTAGAAGAGCACTAGGGTCAAGTTCTCCGGGAGCGCTGCTCCAAGCCGCAGACCCTGTTCCACAAAGGGTAGCTGGCCATAGGCTTTATGGTGGGCCTTCTAGGGATGCGGAGTTCCTGTCCTGGCTTCTGAGGGGGCGAGTGTTTTGTTTTTTTCCCAAGGGATTGGATAAGAGGTAATTCTTTCCTGCTGATTTAGTGAAGCAGTGGTCATGTCCCCCTGAGGTGGACGCTCCCGTACTAGGTCTGTCCAATACTTCGGTCATGCCTTCCCCTGACACTACCACTATGAGGGACAGCGAGGACCGGCACATGGATCAGCTGGCCTGCCATGCTTTTACTTGTGTGGGGGCTGGACTGCGCCCAGCCTGTGCTGCTGCCATTACAGCTATTGCCCTTAAGAAACTGCTCAAGCGTCTATGTGATGGCGCTATGGCTGGTAGGAGGAGGGAGGATTATAGGGCCCTCTTGCTTTTCTCTGATTTTGTTGCATTTATCCTTACTGCCATGGATGATGCTGTGAGGCTGGGCGGTAGGGCCTCTGCACTTTTGGTGGCTATGCACCGCTCTGTTTGGTTGCGCCAGTGGGCAGCTGACGCTGCTGCTAAGAAGGCTTTCACTGGACTCCCTTTTGCGGGGCTGCGGCTCTTCGGTGAGCTTTTGATGATTTTGCCAAGGATGGCAGACTGCCTCAGCGTAGGAGGCAGTCCCGCCCCTTTCGTGGAACCTTGTCTCCCTCCCCCGTCTCGTCTTGGAGAATGGTCCCTCAACAACCAGGTGTTTCTCTCCTTGTGCCACCGCTGGGGTCAGCCGGATGTGGACCTGTTTGCGTCCTGTCACAATCACAAACTTCCCAAATTTTTCTCCCTGTCACAGGATCCTCTTGCCTTCGCCACGGATGCACTGGCTATGTCTTGGACGGAGTTTCGGCTTCTCTATGTATTCCCTCCGTTCCCTATACTGGGCAGGGTCATGCGCAAGATAGCCCAGGAGGGGGTGCCAGCCATCCTGGTGGCCCCCTTTTGGCCAAGGAGGATGTGGTTCGTAGACGTCGTGCAGTAGATCAGTACATCTTGCCCAAGGATCCAGATCTTCTCACTCAGGGGCAGCTACGCCATCCCAATTTACAAATGCTGGCTTTAACAGCTTGGCTGCTGAAACCTCCATCTTGATGGAAAAGGGGTTGCCTGCCCCTGTTGTGGATACCATGATTCGGGCTAGGAAGAAGTCCTCGTCCTTCATCTATTACAGGGTCTGACATGCTTACATTGGCTGGTGTGAGTCCAAGTCTCTTCCCTGTGGGGTTATTCCAATTATGTCTCACACCCTGCTTCGGAAATATTCATTACACGTGGGTTATGGTCCAGTAGAGGGCGAACTTCTGCAGAGATGACTAGAAAAATAAGTCCCTCCCAGGCCATAAATACCTGGGACCTCCCACACATTCCCCAGTTTAGTCTCTGCAGAAGGCGAAGCAAGTCAAGAAGATGGCTGTCTCTTTCCTTTGCAGGTAAGCCGGGTCTACACCCGGCCATTGCTTATTCCTATTGCCGCCCGGACTCCTTTGTTAATTCCCCTTGCCTCCCAGCCTTGGCTGCAGGGTCTGGGTGAGGGTAGGGTACACCTCTAGAGGTGTCCTGTTACCAGGAGCCATGCTCCACCGCAAATCCCCCACCAAAGGGTAGGCGGTCGTCAGGTTGGTGATCCTGGCATGGGATGCCCCGTCCGTCTAAATGCCTTCGCTACATATTTAAGTGTAGCTATCGGCCTTCCCCCCCATTACTCCCTTTCCCGGATAGTGGGGGGGGGCTTCTCTCAGCTCCCTTCATAAGACTATTTCATTTATTCAGGCTGGCCTTCCCAGCGTGGTTGTGTGAGTGCTGTGTGTTTTTTAATTTTTTTTTTTTCACCACCGTCTCCGTGGCCGGCTCCGCAGCTTGCTGGGGAGCGCGGCCTTAGTTCTCTGTCAGGGGAGGGGGCGTGGCGCTCGGCGTGCCCCGATGCTGCCCTCCCCCTCCTAATGGCCCGCTCTTTCTCCTGCCTCCCGTTGGCCAGGAGCGCTCTCTTCCTGGCTCGGGCGGGGCCAGGCGTGGCGCGCGATCTGCGCTGGCCCACCCTTCTTTACACTCCCTGGAGCCGCCATTACTGCTGTCTCCCGGGACCGGCAATCGTGAGTGCCCTTGGGCCCCCTTGCTTCCTTATCTCTTATGCATTCATGTTTGACTAATATATATATATATAATTTTTTTTTTTTTTTTTTTAATATATATCTATTACCCGGTCAATAGTGAATATGATGTTATACATGCTTTTACTCTATGCATGTTAAATGCATGAATCTGTGTGCCTGTCAATATATTAAAGGAGTACCCTTATTATGTCTTTCAGGTGGGACTATTGACTATATTTAGAGGGGTTTTTCTCCCGGTCCACTGTCCCTTGTTCAAATCCTCCCACTTGCGGACACTAAGGGGCATCCCGGGTAGCTTCATAGCGTAATTTCCATTGATCATTGCGACTATCACAAAATCATCATCATATTTGTATACTTTGTGCACAACAGGCTCTTGTGCGGCAAGCCGGGCCACGTGCGGACGGTTCTACCCCTCTGGCCTCATCACTTACACCCCCACGCCAGGTTATGACCCCAAGTGACGTTGTCACCAGTGGGGAGTTGCAATCTGATGTATGCGCAAGACTGGCCAACATTGAAAGAATGACTGCTAGCTCTGCGGTCAGGAAGGCCCCAGCTAAAAGACGGCACTTGGCGACCGCGGCGCCGGCCTGTGATTATGATGATTTGGAACCATTTGACTGGTCTGATTGTTCCCCGCTCGAAGAAGGGGATCTTTTCCCAGACTCTGACTCATCTGAGGATCAGCAGTACCCCGGCGCTGATGCCGGTCCAGAGCGCGGGGATACTGTCGACACCCATAGGCTCCTTACTCAAATTTTTGAGGTACTTGCCATTTCACCTCCTGCGGAGGCCCCTCCGTAACGGGGGGAATTTTTTGGGACCGCAAACCGCGTTTGGGGTTCCCGGATCAGAGGCACTTTAACAATTTGATCCTTAAGGAATGGGAAAAGCCTTGCCGGCTCCCTGGTATTCCTCACGGGTGGGATAGGAAGTATCCCTTTCCTGTTGATGTTGTTAAACGTTGGTCGACACCCCCAGAGGTTGACGCGCCCGTCCTGGGATTGTCCAATACTTCAGTCGTGCATACCCCGGATTCCACTACCTTGAAGGATAGTGAGGACCGACGTCTCGATCAATTGGCTTCACATGCTTGTGTGGGTTCGGCCTTGCGTCCGGCTTGTGCTTCTGCGCTCACAGCCGTGGCTACTAGAGCTCTGATTAGGGGCCTTTTGGATGGTTCCCAATTGGATCCTTGCAGTGAGGAGTTTACAGCCTTGACTCAGTGTGAGATGTTCATTGCTTTTGTCTTATCAGCCTTGGATGATACTATCCGTATGTGTAGCAGGACCTTGACATTGCAGGTTGCTATACGCCGGTCGGTCTGGTTGCGCCAGTGGGCGGCCGATAATGCTGCTAAGAAGGGGGTAAGTTACCTCAACGCAAGAAGCAGTGCCGGCACGTTCGGGCTCACTCAACCCCTCCTTTCGTGGCTCTCGGTCAGGCAGGGGAACGTATTTCACTGCATTCCGAGGGGATGCCTGGGGCAGGGGCAGAGGACGTGCCCGACCCGGGACTTCCTGGGGTACTAAACCCAAATCCGTTGCCAAGCCCGCTCAGCAATGAAGGGGCACCCTCACCCTTGCGGGTGGGGGGGCGGCTGTGGCTCTTTGCTCAGGTCTGGTCCCTAGAGGTCACAGATGTCTGGATCCGGGAGGTAATTTCCTCCGGGTACAAGCTGGAGTTTGCATGCCAGCCTCCTCCCAGATTCATCAGGTCCCGGGTTCCGTCGGACCCACGGGCGGCACAGGGCCTTTTTCTGGCGGTGCAAAACCTTTGGGATATGGGGGTAGTTTGTCCGGTTCCCCCACAGAGAGAGGTTTGGGTTACTTTTCCAACCTCTTTACGGTGCCCAAAAAAGATGGTTCCATAAGACCCATTTTGGACTTGAAAACTCTCAACCGGTTCATCAGAACCAAAAAATTTCGCATGGAGACTCTGCACTCTGCTGTCGACTCACTGCGTCCGGGGGACTTTATGACCTCAATAGATATCAAGGACGCTTACCTTCATGTGCCGGTCTTCCCGGGACACCAAGGGTTCCTCAGGTTCGTGGTAGACAACCAGCACTTCCAGCCCTTCGGGCTGACTTCAGTGCCCAGGGTGTTCACCAAGGTTTTGGCGGGCGTGAGGGCATTCGTATCTTGCCTTACCTGGACGACCTACTCATTACATCATCCTCTCTCTACCAGGCGGAGCTGGACACCAGAACGGTGGTGACGACGCTGGAGAGGTTCGGGTGGGTAATCAATTACCCCAAGTCCTCTCTATCCCCGTCAAGGGTGGCTTCGTTCCTGGGCATGATTCTGGATACCATTCAGACCAGGGTGTTCCTACCCCAGCCGAAGGTGGAGGTTCTTCAGGTTCCTATTCGTTTTCTTCTGTCCAGCCCTCGACCGTCCATCAGGCAATGCATGAGGCTGGTAGGTTTGATGGTGGCTTGCTTCGAGGCAGTGCCATTTGCTCAGTTTCACATGAGACCTCTTCAGCTCCATCTTCTATCGGTTTGGGACAAATGTCCTCTGTCCCTGGATCAGACTTGTGTTCTGTCCCCTCTTGTCCGGCGGTCCTTCCAGTGGTGGATGGACCAGAGGAATCTCCTGGGGGGCAGGTCCTTTCTTGCGCCCTGTTGGGAGATGGTCACCACAGATGCCAGTCTGTCAGGCTGGGGAAGCTTCTGGAGGGAACATCAGTTCCAGGGACTGTGGGGTCCTCAGGAGGCCCATATCCCCATCAACATTCTGGAGCTGAGGGCGATTCGTTTGGTGCTGTCGCTCCTGACACATCACCTTCAGGGCTTACCAGTTCAGGTTCGCTCCGACAGTCGGACAGCGGTCGCTTACATCAATCACCAAGGAGGGACTCGCAGCAGGAGTGCCCTCCGGGAAGTGTCTCTGATTCTTGCTTGGGCCGAGAGCAATGTTCCGTGCATCTCGTCAGTCTACATTCCATGGGTGGACAAGGTATTTCTATCCCTCTGTCGCAGGTGGCGGAGGCTGGAGGTGGATCTGTTTGCCTCTCGTCACAATCACAAGCTTCCGGCATTTGTGTGTCTGTCCCAGGACCCTCTGGCTCTGGCAGTGGATGCCATGTCTCTGTCCTGGCGTGAGCTCGGTCTCCTGTATCTGTTTCCTCCCTTTTCCATGGTGGGCAAGGTGGTACGTAAGCTGGCTCAAAAGGGGCCAGCAATCCTGGTGGCCCCAAGGTGGCCAAGACAGGTGTGGTTCGCAGATGTCGTCCGGCTGGCGGTCGATCAATTCAGGCTGCCTCTGGTTCCGGATCTGATCACACAAGGTCAGCTTTGTTACCCCAATTTACAAACGCTGGCTTTGACGGCGTGGCTGCTGAAACCTTCATCTTAAAGGAAAAGGGTTTGTCTGAGGCCGTTGTCCAAACTCTCGTCAGGGCTAGGAAGAAATCTTCCTCTAATATCTATTACAGGACCTGGCGGACCTACATTGATTGGTGTGAGGCTAGGGCCTTTCCTTGTCGGGTGTATTCTAAGCATACAGTACTTCCTGCTCCAATATAATCCTTACACGTGGGTAATCCTCCGCCAGAGGGCGCTGTTCACTGCAGACATGCAAAAACAGGCTCCTCCCGGCCCTTCATATACCCAGGGACCTCCCACAAATCCCCAGATTTCTCTGCAGTGCTGACTGCGAAGACATGAAGTATCAACTCTCTCGCAGGTGAGCGGGGCTATTACAGCCTGCGGCCCTGCGGGACTATTCCCACCCGTCCTCTTCGATAAAGATGTTCCTCCCAGACTGGGCTGCGCTGGTCGGGTGAAGATAGGCAGCACCTCGTGTGCTCACGGAGCTACGCTCCACCGCAATCCCCCACCATAGGGTAGGTGGTTTAGGCCGATGGTGAGCCTCAATTAGATGCCCCTCCCGCATTGTTGGCCGTGCCCCTCATAGCGATAATCCCTGGGTGCAGGTCCGCTTCTCCCTCGCTTTCTCCCGTAGCTCGGGGGAAAAGAAAGGGGTGGGGGGTATGTGTGGCAGTCCCAGTGTAATGTAACACGTTGATCTTTTATTTGAATTTGGGTGTCAGTGCCGCGCTCCTTGCTCCACATAAACTTCTGGTTGCGCGCGTGTTCGTCCTTTCATTACATTAGTGTGCAGCCCGGGCTGCAGCATCATTCTCTAGTGTGAGAGCATGTGTGTACTATCCACTACTGTCATTCACGTTGCGCGTATGACTAAGGGCTAGTAACAACCTGAAACGCGTTACCTGGTCCCAATGGTGGAGGGGAGCACTTTCTGACTTGCAAGATGTTTGACGGCTGTGTTTGGAATTATCCTCATTTTAAGCTATGAAGTAAAAGCTAAGTTTTAACCCTTTTTAAGCTGGACATTGCAATTGTAACGATTTGGGGAGTTTTTCAGGAGATCCTGAGGTCCGTGCTGTTTGGGTCTGAGGGTGAGCTGGTCATTGCTTGCTTATATTCACGTTGCGCTGGTTAGAGCTTCGCGCTCTTTGGGGGAGGCGGGGACTCGGCATGACGTGCCTCGCGTCACAGCCAGATCAGGCCCGCCCCTCGAGGTTCGCTTGGCGCCATTTTGACGGTCTTTGCGCGCGTGGTTGCGATCCGCCTCCTCCCTTGGTCACGTAAGTGCCCTCCCGGGCGGTTTTTGTTCCTATGATTTTTTATTCGGCTGCGCATGGCACTGACACCCCCCTCCTATCCCATTACGGTATGTCTTTCAGACGCCAGGATTTCGGTGGCTTCTCCTGGCCTGACATATATTATTGCGGGTCCTCATAACAAATTCTCCCACATTTCTAGCGGGTCTTGGGGCATCCAGGGTTGCCTATTGCATAAATCCCTGCGGGCATACTGCTCAGTTAATCACCATATGGAGGCATCTCAGAATTATGTACCCGGGGTCCCTCTGGGACATGACCGGCTGTGTACAGTGTGTGGTCAGCCCCATGCTGATGCTGACAGAGCACGGGTCTGCGGACTGTGTGCTGAACGGGCACTGACCCTGCAATCAGGTTTGCCAGTGGCTGCACCTCCCTTCAATACACCTGTCTCCCCGGACCTAAATCTCACCCCTGATGAGTCTCACTCGAGCGGGGATGACCAGCAAGTCGTGCCGCACAGGCTGCCTACGACTGAGCAGGTGCTGTCTAGTTTGGCGGAGCGTATGGGCCCTGGAAAGAAGCGGTCCCTGGCGCCTCCTGGCTCTCCGGTCCCTAACGAAACCGATGAACCTGCTGCTATGCAGGACCTGGATCCTTCTGATGAAGGTGAGCTATTCTCCGATTTGGGCTCCTCAGATGGGATGCCCTGGAGCCGTGATGATTCTGGCCCCGGTTCTTGGGGCCTGTGTGACACAGATGAACTACTTATAAAGATCTTTGAGGTTTTGTCAATCTCTCCTCCCGGAGAGGCTCCCAAGCCTAAGAGGGAGAGTTTCCACACAGCGACACCGCGCTTGGAATTTCTGGAACAGGAGCATTTCCAGGCTCTTATATCCAAAGAATGGGATTCTCCTTGTAAACTTAAAGGGGTTCCAGGGGTCTGGGATTGGAAGTACCCTTTTCCCCCTGATGTGGTTAACTTTTGGTCAGCACCTCCCGTGATGGATGCACCAATTATAGGGGTTACTAACCCCCCTTCATGACTGCCCCTCATTATCGTACCCTTCAGGTTGCTGAGGACCGGCGCATTGACAGACTGGCTTCCCACGCCTTTTCGTGTACAGGGACGGCTCTGCGCCCGGTCTGTGCCGCGGGCATCACTGCGGTGGCCGCCAGGACTCTCTTTAGAAAACTACTTGATCACCGACCTGAGGACCTCCCCTGGGAGGTATTTAATGCGCTCTCAGACTGTGATGTGTTTGTAAGGTTTATCCTCTCAGCGCTGGATGACACCATTAAGATGTGTGCTAGAACCTCTGCCCTTGTGGTAGCTATCCGCCGCCTGGTCTGGCTGCGACAGTGGGGTGCTGACGATGACACGAAAAAGGCTCTCACTGACCTTCCTTTCAGAGGACGGCGTCTATTTGGGGCCCGTTTGGACCTTTTTGGAAAAAAGGGTAAGGCACCCCTACGCAGAAGGCCATCTCGGCCTCCTCGGGGCAGGGACGCCCCTCCCCCTCCCTACGTTGGTGTCAAACACGAACCTGAGGTGTGCTTCCAACTTTTCGGAGTGGATTTCCACCACGGGGTGGGAAGGCAACGCCCTGGGCCCTCTGGCAGGGCTAAGTCCAAATCTGCCAAGACTTCCCAAGCATGAAGGGACGCCCTCGCCACAGCACCTGGCTCCTATCTGGGAGCGTATCTTCTTCTGATAGATCCAGGAGGTAGTTCCCCTGGACACAGGATAGAATTTGCTGGGCGGTCCCTCTCGGAGGTTGTCAGGGTGCTTCGAGCCCCTGTTTTCCCCTCAGGAGTTGGTGCAGGCCGTACTCGGCCTGCAGGGTCTGGGCTTACTTGCAGGTTGCCCTTAACAGAATGGGGCGATGGCCTCTATGTTAACCTTTCTCTTTCCCTGAAAATGATGAGGCAATCTGGGCCATGCTGGCCTATGGTAGGCTTGGCAATTCTACACTCACAGGTAGTCCCTGTATGATATCTCTGTCTTGGGACCCAAGCGCCCTGTGTAAGGGGGGCTTCTGGCCTCCTGTGGCGTTCTAGATCCTGTTAGTTCCCCCTCTGTCTTCTGGACACCAAGATTGTTACTAGTCAGTGTTGCAGGACCAACCCTGCGGATTGGGGCCTTGTTTTTGGCCTCTCTTCCGCCCCCAGGCTACTCGCCATGGCGCGGATGGGGATGATGTCTCGGACATGCCTGTGGGGTGTCCGCACTAGGACCTACCGGGTCGTCTTTCCTTACTCCCCAATCTCTACGTCAGGCCGAGTGGGTTAGACGGCCGGCGGTGTCCCCTGGGAGTTACTGGATGGGTGCTCAGTCACCTCAATCCCTCACGGTCCCTTATCCGCTATCTCCATTCCTTGGATTCGGTTCAGGCTTGAGCCTTCTTCCTTGGCAACAAGTGGACTCCTGGTTACGGGGGCTCTGTCCCCCTTTGCTGACATCTTACTTTCACCAGGCAGGATTGCAGCTGGTGGGCCCATTGGTGGCGTATCAGATGATGTCCCTTATATACCGAGCCTTTGGGCTCTTCGGCACAGTAGGTTATTGACCCTAGATGGGGTTCCAGCACCCCGGGAGCTAGGTCTGTGCTCATTCCCCTTCGATACGGTGGTTCCTCTGGAGCTGGTTATATTCAAGGACCCTGTCAGGGGGCACCCCCTTCTTTACTTGCATCTTCCTGTGAATGGTCACCTTGGGTACCAAGTCGCGCAGGTTGGCGGGGAGGGGAATTTCTTCTAAAACCCCCCGTGGTTCCTAGGTAGGGTCCCTTAGAGGGTCCATCTTACCTAATGGCTTTGTTAAAACAATGAGTCTTCAGTTGACTCTATAACTGCTGGACTTCTCCTCTTTAGGACCTGTCTATTTGGGGACTCTTGGCCTGTTGGAAGACAATGGCCTGTTTTATTATTGGTCTGGAGCTTGAAGCAGGATGATTCTCCTGGAAGGTTCCTGATCCTGATCTGGGTGGGGGTCTACGCCCCCTGCTCCTCAGTGGTGTTCGCTCCAATGGATGTCTTTCAGTGGCAGGTTGTGCTATCCTGTTGTCCCTCTGAGAGCCAACTAGGGTTGCCTCTGTTGGGTCTCGCTTATATCACAGGGGCTCTGCCCTTGTTTTTACTGCCCCAGAATATTCTGACTCTGGTCATGGGGGCTTAGTAAATTTATGTCTAGACTTTCTAGCCTACGACCACACCACCCTGAATGCGCCCGATCTCGTCTGATCTCGGAGGCTAAGCAGGGTCGGGCCTGGTCAGTACTTGGATGGGAGACCTCCTGGGAATATCAGGTGCTGTAGGCTTTAACTTCATTCACCCTGCTATGTGGGGTTCTGCGCACGGTCGTGCTGATAAAGAGACCCGTGAGATTGATGGCCCCTGGGTGGCCTAGTGAACTGTGGTTCGCAGATGCCTCTGCTGAGGTCAGCGGACCTGTACGCTCTCTTAGGAGTGCGGTTCTACCCTTGTCAGGCTCCTTCTTATGTCGTCCCAATCTACAGACTCTAGTCTGGGGCTTGACAGCTGATTCATTCACCCCTTGGAGACGGGCTTATCTTCTGGGTGACTTGGTATATGGGGGGCTTAGGAGCAAGCTTCTTTGGCTTCCTCTGCCTCCGTCTATTGGGGGTTATGGTGTACCCCTATTGATTGCCATGAGTCTTGGTCTCTCCCCTGTTGGAAGTTCTCGGTTCCCAGGGTTCTAGAGTTGTTACAGCATAGGTTGGGGTTGGCTCCCCATCTAGGTACTCTGAAGGTTCAGGTTCTGTCCTGTCTGCCTTCCTGTAGAAGTCTGGTCTGGTCTGTCTTCCTTGTTAGGAATTCTCTTGGGGATTGCTCAGGGGCATCTCCCAAGTAGTTCTATGGTCCCTGTTGGGATCAATTTAATTTTGTTTGCCCTGCGGATTGTTCCCTTGGGACTTATCCTGGATGCTGTCTGAGCTGTGTTGTAGTTCAAGTAGCCCCTCCGGGGGCTGTTGCTTCAGTCAGACGCGTCCCTGAGAAGGTGGTTCTGATTACTTAGCCCTCGTTCATTATATATATATATATATATATATATATATACCATGATGTGGTGGTATTCCGCCTTACGCCGGACCCTTTTGTCCAAGGTGGTGTTTTATGATCATTATTTAAGTCCTTTTAGTCTGCCTATGGGCCATATTCTTAATAATGCTGAAGTAAGGGGTCTACATCCCCTCAACAGGTGTTGAAATTTTCCTGATTGTTTCTTGTCCCTTAGGGGGACTGATGCCCTTTGGGGTCTGCGGGTGCCTCCATATGTATGCGCCTGATCTCGTTTGCTTCCAGGGCCTATGCGCCCTTTGGACTGATCTTACTTGGATGGTTTGCCTTCCGGGTCCTGAGTAAAGGTTTCGGCTTCTTGCTGATCCTTGTTAGTGAAGGGGTCTGTATCCCCGCCTGTCTTGCGGCAGACCAGTTTTTATTTCCCCGTTGGGGAGAGTTCTAAGTTTTACAAGGCTTCCGTTGCCTTTGGGCTGGTTAGGCCGTTACACTGGCCTATTCCTTTAAGGGGGAAGAATCTCCCCCTCTCTTTTTATTCCGTTCTATTGGTGTTTGGGTACCTTTGGCCCTTCAGCACCAGGTTTTCTGTTGAATAAGTTGCTAGACCGCTGCTTGTTTCTGTTCAATACCTTTTCAAAGGTTTTGTTATGGGATTGACGTTAGAGCCTTTGCTCATGTCGTACTTGGTAGCAAAGTTTTGCAGGTGACAGCGCCTCTACTGTCTGCTGTGCCTTTTTTGTTGGGGATCCCACCCTACTTTATGGACACTGCTATTGGATGTCCCACGTGTAAGGATTATATTGGAGTAGGACGTACTGTATGCTTAGAATAATACAATTCTGTGGAATACTCACCTGTAGAATTGGTATTATACGCATACAGTACGTCCTGCTCCACCCCACCCTGGTTTTACCCCTGTATGGTGATTTTTTTATCATTACTATTGTTACCAGTTGGTGGTTGGTCTCTCCCGGCTTCTTTTCTCACTGCTTTTCAATACTGGGGATTTGTGGGAGGTCCCTGGATATATGAAGGGCCGGGAGGAGCCTGTTTTTGCATGTCTGCAGTGAACAGCGCCCTCTGGCGGAGGATTACCCACATGTAAGGATTATATTGGAGCAGGACGTACTGTATGCGTATAATACCAATTCTACAGGTGAGTATTTCACAGAATTGTATTTTTCCATTCCTCGGATTTTGGAGTTTCTTCAGCATGGTCTGGACATGGGTTTTTAACTTAGCACCCTTAAGGAGCATGTGTCCGCTCTGGCGCCGCTCTCACTCATGTGCGCCCTCCTCGCAAACCCATGTTGCCTGTTTGGGATTTAAATTTGGTGTTGTCTGCTCTTCAGGGTCCTCCTTTTGAACCAGTGCAGGATGCTGCACTATACATTTTCACCTTTAAAAGTTGCCTTTTTGGTAGCTATCACCTCTGTTCGGGTTTCTGAGTTGGTGGCTCTGTCTATTCAGGCCCCCTACTTTGAGAGACATCAGGACAAGGTGGTATTCCGCTTTAAACCAGACTTCCTGCCAAAGGTTGTCTCTGCTTTTCACCTCAATCAGGACATTGTGCTTCCTTCATTGTGTCCTAAACCTAGCAATGACAAAGAGAGGGCTTTGCACTCTCTGGATGTCGTTAGATGTGTAAAGTACTATCTGGTGGCCACTTCACCATTCCGGAAGACGGACGCCTTTTTTGTGGTGCCCCCCGGGCCCAAGAAGGGTTTGGCGCCCGTCAAGTCTACCATTAGTAAATGGATTCGTCAGGCCGTTATTAGGGCCTACTGTGCCAAGGGGAGGGATCCCCCTTTCCAGATCACTGCTCATTCTACTCGTGCTGTTGGGGCTTCCTGGGCGTTTTAGCACCAAGCCTCTGTTGAACAAGTTTGTAAGGCTGCTACTTGGTCTTCTGTTCATACCTTTTCCAAGTTTTATACGGTTGCTGTGCGGGCCTCAGCGGATGCTGTTTTTGGCCGCAAAGTTCTGCAAGCTGCAGTGGCTTAATTTGTGCACTATTGCCTGTTGGGATCCCCACCCTTTTTTGGACACTGCTATTGGATGTCCCACGTGTAATGAATATTTCCGAAGCAGGGTTTGAGACATACTTGGAATAATACCATTTTGTGATTACTCACCTGTAAAATGGGTATTATAAGTATGTCTCACATCCTGCTTCGTCCCACCCTGAGTTGTATCTTGGATCCTCTATACGGTGAAACTTTTTTCTCTTAGATTTTATTGGCTCTTCCTGGTCCCCTTACTGCTTTCTTATACTGGGGAATGTGTGGGAGGTCCCAGGTATTTATGGACCGGGAGGGGCTTCTTTTTCTAGTCACCTCTGCAGAAGTTCGCCCTCTACTGGACCATAACCCACGTGTAATGAATATTTCCGAAGCAGGGTGTGAGACATACTTATAATACCCATTTTACAGGTGAGTAATCACAAAATGGTATTTTTTCCATCCCCAGGATTCTGGAATTTTTGCAGCATGGTTTGGATTCCGGGCCTTCAAACTTAGTACCTTCAAGGGCCATGTCTCAGCTCTGGCAATTTTTTTCTAAAGCTCCTTTGCCAGTCACCGGTTGGTTAAAACCCTTTTCCAGGGTGTTACTCATGTGCATCCACCTCGTAAGCCTATGCTACCAGCCTGGGACTTAAATCTGGTGTTGTCTGCTCTGCAGGGTCCTCCCTTTGAGCCTATTCGTGGGGCTGCCTTGCCCATTCTGACTCTTAAAGTAGCCTTTTTGGTGGCTATCACTTCTGTCAGTCGAGTTTCTGAACTGGCATCCAACCTCCTTATTTTGAGCGGCATCAGGATAAGGTGGTGTTTCGGCTTAAGCCGGATTTCTTGCCTAAGGTCGTGTCTGCCTTTCATCTCAATCAGGACATTGTTTTGCCTTCATTGTGTCCTAATCCTGCTAATTCCAAGGAGCGGACGCTGCATTCTTTGGATGTGGTCAGGGCTCTGAAGTTTTATTTGGTCGCTACTGAGCCTTTCAGGAAATCTGATGCTCTTTTTGTTCTCACTTCTGGACCTAGGAAGGGTTTGCCTCCGGCTAAATCCACTATCAGCAGGTGGATCCGTCCGGCGGTGGTACAAGCCTATCCTGCTAAGGGGAAGGAACCTTCCTTTAGAATTACTGCTCATTCCACTTGTGCTATTGGTGCCTCTTGGGCTTTTCATCATCAAGTTTCTGTTGAACAAGTTTGCAAGGCCACAGTTTTGTCTTCTGTTCATACATTTTTACAAGGTTGATGTTGAGGCCTCAGCGGATGCTGCTTTTGGCCACAAGGTGCTTCAGGCGGTAGTGACTTGAACTGCTGGCCGTTACTCATTGGGGATCCCACTCTACTTTTGTACACTGCTTTTGGATGTCCCAACTGTTATGAATACCGAAGCAGGACGTGCCATGCAACAAAGAAAAAAGCAATTCTGTGAGTACTCACCTGTAGAATTTTTTGTTCTTGCATGGCACGGCCTGCTTCGACCCACCCTTGTTATCATTATTCTTGGTTGCCTCTTTATGGTGTATGTTCCAAATTAACTGGAGCTCTTTATCTTTTTTACATTTTTTACCTTTATTCTCTCCCGGCTTCTTGTCTCACTGCTTGTCTACGCTGGGAACTCTATGGTTAATCCCATTTTTATAGGGGGCCGGGAGATGCCACAGCTCTTCTGCAGTACACTGCGCCACCTTGTGTCGGAATAACCCAACTGTTATGAATACCAGGCCGTGCCATGCAAGGACAAAAACAATTCTACAGGTGAGTACTCACAGAATTGCTTTTTTCACCATGATGGAGGCATTTGAGGTAAACAGATCTAAGCCTTAGCAGATAGATTTACCCCATGTCCAGTTTGCATGCAGCAGGCATTGGATGAGCATAGCACGGTGTGCAGGGAGTCTCCTCCCTGAAAGGGTTCTGACCCCTGTCGCCGGTGCCCTCTGAGCCTTAAAACCCCCTTGGGTTCAAACGGACCTAAACCTTTAGTGAGTCGTATCGGCTACTAAGAAGATTTTTAAAATATAATTTAAAAAATGACCTCTGAGTTGAAGAGGATATTGGGGCTGCTATAGTCTCCCAGGAACTTATGCGTTGGGGAGGATTCATCCAGTAGGGACTCAGTTAAGGAGAAGATAGATGGCTTGATTTCCTCAATTCTGGAGGATGTTGCAGTGCATCCACATTACTGTAATCTGATCAATAGGGAATGGTAGAAGCCAGATAGTCTTCTGCCCATTTCTAAAGTACTAGATACTATGTATCCCTTTTCTCGAGATCAGATTGAATTATGGTCTCGCCCTCCTGTGGTGGACACTCTAGTGCCAGGTCTTTCTAAGACTTTGGAGAAGCACTATCAGAGGATGGCATAACCAAAGGATCCAGCGGATAAGAGCATGGATCAGGTGGCACATCATGCTTATTCTATTATGGGGTCGACCTTGTGGCCGGCCTGTGGTACATCCATAGCATCTTTGGCAAGCAGGAGGTTGTTAAAACAACTGGACTCTTAAGACTCGTATGGAAGTCATGCTCCCAGTTGATCAAAACCAGTGTGGATACAACAGGTATGTGATCTTGGCTATTTGATCAGGTTAAGTGCCTGAGGCCTAGCTCTGGTGGTAGCCTTAAGGCGTGCTTTATGGCTTAAGCAATGGCCAGCTGACACAGCCTCTAAAAAGAAAATCTGATGGGACTCCCCTTTAAGTCAGGGCATCTGTTTGGGGAGTGCTTAGTTGACATGGTAAAGCAAGCTACTGGTTGTAAATCTACTAATGAACACAGTGAATATATAAGGATGCGTACCTACATTGCAGGTCCTTCCAGTATAGTGGAAGATCATTACCACGGATGCCAGTATAACTGGTTGGCAGAGTGTAATGGAGTCACAAACGATCCAGGGACGGCGGAGTCCGAAGGAGAGCAGACTCTCCATAAATATCCTGGAACTAAGAGAGATTCTATTGTGTCTCAGACATTGGACATCCCATCTGAAGGGGCATCCCCTCTGGATTCAAACAGACAATCGGACGGCGGTGGCATATATCAACCACCATGGGGGCACAAAAAGCAGTAAACCTCTCATGGAAGTGAGGTGGATTTTACTGTGGGTGGATAAATAGGTTCCATGCATCTCGGCTGTACACATACCTGGAGTAGACAACTTGCAGGCCGATCATCTAAGCAGAGTGGTCCTGCACCAGGGGGAATGGTCTCTCAGTCAGAGGGTTTTTTTCAATCCCTATGCATGCGCTAGGGGATTCCGGACGTAGATCTCTTTGCATCACGGCACAAGTTTGTGTCACGGTCCTCCTAGCAATAGTAACAGATGCCGTGACTCTTCAGTGGTCAGCATTTAAGCTTCCTTATGCATTCCCTCCGATTCCATTCCTGGGTCGAGTACTATAAAAGTTAGCTCACAAGGGAGTCCCAACCATTCTGGTGGCTCCTTGGTGGCCAAGAAGAAACTGGTTTCCAGACATAGTAAGAATGTCAGAGAGCAACCCGTGGAGGTTACCCAACAATTCAGATCTTCTCACACTGGGGCCTCTAAGGCATCCCAATTCACAAGTTTTCCTATTGCATGGCACGGCCTGTTTCAAGAAGTCCTTACCTATGAGATATTCTGCCACAAGGTGGCGCAGTGCACTGCAGAAGAGTTGTGGCTCCTCTCGGTACCATATAAAAACAGGATCACCAATAGACCTCTTCAGTGTTTCCTCTGCAGTGATACTGCGAAGATAGAAGATGGCTCTTTATATTGTGCAGGTGAGCGGTGCAACCAAGCCTGCGGCCCTGCATGTCTGTTTTCACCTGCTTCCGGACCCTCTGTGCCTCCCAGCCTCGGCTGATGGATCGGGTGAAGGTAGAGGAGCACTAGGGTCAAGTGCTCAAGGAGGGATGCGGAGTTCCTGTCCTAGCTTCTGAGGGGGTAAGTGTTTTGTGGGACTGTGTTCTGGTTGGTCATCCCTTTGTTTTGCCTTGTTTCTCTGGTTTCTGGGGTCCCCCCCCCCACCCTGCCCCGGCTCCTGCTCGCTCTCCTCTCCCCCTCTCCCCGGCGTGTTTGCGGGGGCGGATGGTAGCGGCAAGTGGTTTTTAATGCTGTTTTTCGCCGCTTTGTACTCCGCTCCGCAGCGGCCGGCGCGATGGTTGTGAGGTGTTTTTGGATTGTGATGGCGCTGGCGCGGTCATGTGAGTGGCGTTTTCGCGCTCTTCGGGGGGGCAGGGCCGGGGGATGACGGATATCGCGTCGTCCCCCCGCGGCCTGCCCCTTCGAGGTTCTCGTGACGGCGCCATTTTGAGCCTGCTGCGCGTCTGGGGCCCCTCTTCCTCCCTGGACTGCGCCAGTGATCGTTTCCTGTGTTGCTTCCTCCCGTGGTCTGGCGGCTTGGTGATCCTCTGCCTTCTGTCTCCTTGGTCCGTGAGTCCTATTTGCGGGTTTTGTTTCCTTGGGGCATGGGCTGCGGGATGCTTATGTGCATGTTCCTTATGTCTTTCAGGCGGGACAACTGTGGGTAGTGGTTTCTCCTGGTTCTGCTCCTTACCCCCCCCCCCATCTCGCCTTTACTGGCTCTTCTGGGGGCATCTCTTGGGGGGGCATCCCAGATGGCTTTTTATTAGCCCTTACCCTGTGCTGGCCTATTGCGCCTGTGTTAATCACCATATGGAGGCTTCTGGGGATAGCGTGCTTTGGGGCAATCCCAGCTGTGTGTCATGTGCGGGGCATCCCCTTTGAGTGGTAGTGGCGCGGTGTGCGTGCCGTGCGCCCAAGGTATCATTGTGGCCCAGGCTGGGTTGAGCGCTTCTCTTCCCAGTTCTTCCCCCGCGCCTGCATTTAGCCCCCAGTGAGGGGGATACTAGCAGGGGGTCACAACCTGATCTGGCACTTCGTGTGGCCAGCATTGAAAGGCAGCTTGCCGGGCCTGTTCCAGGTAAGGCCTCTGGCAAGAAGCGGCACCTGGCTCCCACGCCCTTCCTCTTTGCTGAGGAGGATGAGGGAATTGATGCCCTTGGTGGCCTTTAATCCCTAGAGGAGGGGGAGCTTTTCCAGGATTCTGACTCCTTTGGGGACCAGCAGGAGGGGTACGACAGTGACTCTGGGTCTGCATCCGGGGAGGATTCATGGCTCCCTGATGACACTAATAGACTCTTGTCTAACATTTTTGAAACCTTGCACATTGCCGGGTGAGCTCTTTCATCCTGATAAACAACGTCTGGAGTTCCCTGAGCAGGACCATTTCTCTAATATGGTGCTCAAGGAGTGGGAACGTCCTAATAGATTGCCCACGGTGCCCAAAGGGTTGGATAAGAGGTATCCCTTTTCTGCTGACCTGGTCAAGCGATGGTCGTGTCCCCCTGAGGTGGACGCTCCCGTTCTAGGGCTGTCCAACACCTCGGTCATGCCTTCCCCTGACACTACTACATTGCAGGACAGAGCGGACCGGCGTATGGATCAGCTGGCCTGCCATGCTATTCTTAGTATACAGTACGTCCTGCTCCAAATCTAATACTTACAGTTGGGATATACTCCGCCAGATGGCGCTGGACTGCAGAGAATCGAAAATAGGCTCCTCCCGGCCCCTCAAATACCCAGGGACCTCCCACAAATCCCCAGAATTTCTCTGCAGTCTGGCTGCGAAGGACGAGAAATTGGTTCTCTACTCGCAGGTGAGCGGGGTTATTAACCTGCGGCCCTGTCGGACTATTCCCACCCGTTCCACTAGTAATATGCCTCCCAGCCTTGGCTGCGCTGGTCGGGTGAAGGAAGGCAGCACCGCCGTTGGTGCTTAGGAGCGCTGCTCCACCGCAATCCCCCACCAAAGGGTAGGCGGTTCAGGCTTATGGTGAGCCTCTATGGGATGCCCCTCACGCCCTATTGCCCCTGCCTATCGGTGGGCCCTATTTAAATGGCCGCCATCCTCCTTGTAGTCTTCGGGGGAAAAGAGGGGGGGGTGTGTGTATAGATATGTATGTTATGCAGTCTTTGCTTTCACTTTTCACATGTCTTTATTCTTGTGTCAGCCGCCGCGCTGACTTGTCTTTATTGCTTTAAGTTTACCGCCGCTGCGCACTGACTTGGTTCCGCGCTTGGCGGTGGCATTACCTCAGGCTCTGGTGCGCCATCATTGGCTGTTGGCCTTCTGGCTTTGCGCTCTTCGGGGGGGCGGGGCCCGTCTTTGGCGTGTTCCGCGTCATCGCTATTACTGGCCCACCACTCGAGGTATACCGACGCCATCTTTTCTGACTTGATTGGCCTATGCGCAACGGACTCCTACCTACCGCGGTCCGTAAGTGCCCTCGCGGGCGACTTTATCTGCTTCACTTTTGTTACGATGTACTTAAGGTCTTGTCTGCTTGCGTCTTTCAGGCGGGACGAACCCTTCTTGGCTTCTCCCGGCCCTGTTTTTAGTATATTACTTGTAGGCCTTGTAAAAATTATACTCCCACGTCCCTAGCGGGTTATTGGGGCATCCAGGGTTGCTATATAGCGTTCTATCGGCCTATAGTGCCGCTATAATCCCCATATGGAGGCATCCCAGGATAATGTTACCGGGGTCCCTTCGGGACAAGACCGGCTGTGTGTAGCGTGTGGGCAGCCTCATGCTGACGCTGACAAGGCGCGGGTCTGTGTACCCTGTGCTGAGCAGGTGCTTGCATTGCAATCTGGCCTGCCAGTGGCTGCACCTCGTTTCACTTCACCTACTCCCCCAAGCTTAAATCTCACTCCTGCTGAGTTGCATACTAGTGGGGATTCTCAACCTGATGTGTCTTCTAGACTGGCTACTGTTGAACAGATTGTTGCGAAGTCTTTAGCGCGTAAGGCCCCTGCTAAGAAGCGCCACTTGACGCCTAATGTCACTGTTTTCCCTATGGGAACTGAGGAGTTTATGAATCTGTGTGGCTATACCCCGTCTGATGAAGGGGAGCTCTCTTCTGATTCAGGCTCATCTGATGAGCTCATTCTGGCTCTGACCCCTGGGCCCCGGATGACACTGACAGATTATTGACCCAGATTTTTGAGGTTCTGTCTATCTCTCTCCCTGTTGAGGCTCCCAGACAAAGAGGGGAGCTTTTCCATACAGGAATTTCCAGAGCAGGCACATTTCCATAACCTTGTGCTCAAGGAATGGGAGCGCCCCAGTAAACTTCCCGGGATTCCAAAGAGTTGGGATAGGAAGTATCCCTTTCCTGCTGAGGTGGTTAAATGTTGGTCATCCCCCCCCCCCCCCCCCAGGTGGATGCCCCGATCTTAGGGCTATCTAACACCTCTGTCATGCATTCCCCTGATTCTACTACCCTGCGGGATGCCGAAGACCAGCGTATTGATCAGCTGGCATCCCACGCCTTTGCATGTGCGGGGACGGCGCTGTGCCCGGTCTGTGCCTCTGCCATTACTGCTGTGGCCACTAGAACCCTCATCAGAAATATGCTCGAGTGTGCCCCTGATGATTTGCCTTGTGAGGTGTTTAATGCACTCTCCAGTTGTGATGTTTTTGTAAAATGTCCTATCAGCATTGGATGACACCATCAGAATGTGTGCCAAAACCTCTGCCCTCGTGGTGGCTATACGCCACTCGGTTTGGCTGCGCCAGTGGGCTGCTGACAACGCTGCCAAGAATGCCCTCACTGGTTTTCCCTTTAAAGAACTGCGTCTGTTTGGAGACCGCCTGGACCTTTTTGCTAAGGGAGGCAGGTTACCCCAGCACAGGCGGCAACCTCGGCCCTAAATCCTCTCCCAAGCCCCCTCAGGCATGATGGGGCGCCCTCACCCATCCGGGTGGGGGGACGGCTGCAGCACTTGGCTCACGTCTGGAGGCTTCATGTCTCAGACCGGTGGATTCAGGAGGTAGTGTCCTCCGGTTGGAGTTTGGAGTTTGCTGCCAATCCCCCTCCAAGATTCATCAGATCCCGGATTCCTCAGGACCCTGTGTCAGCTCAGGAGCTAGTGCAAGCAGTGCAAGGCCTCCTGGAGCTAGGGGTCATCTGCCAGGTCCCTTTAAGAGAAAAAGGCAAGGGCTTTTATTCCAATCTATTCACAGTACCCAAAAAGGATAGTTCTGTCAGGCCCATCCTGGACTTAAAGATTCTCAACAAGTTTGTCAGGGGCAGGCGTTTTCGCATGGAGACTCTGCACTCTGCCATCAGTTCCCTGTGCCAAGGGGATTTCATGACCTCTGTGGACATCAAAGATGCTTACCTTCATATTCCTGTGTTCCCAGGTCATCAAATGTTCCTCAGGTTCGCTCTGATGGATCAACAATACCAATTTGTGGCCTTGCCCTTCGGCCTCACTTCAGCTCCCAGGGTGTTCACCAAGGTGCTGGCTGGCGTGATGTCTCTGCTCAGATGTCAGGGCGTCCGCGTGCTTCCCTATCTGGACCACATCCTCATCACTTCCCAGTCTCTACATCAGGCAGAGTTGGATACTCAGCTGGTGGTGTCCACTCTGGAGTCATTTGGATGGGTGATCAACCACCCCAAGTCCTCACTGTCCCCTTCCTTGGTAACTCCATTCCTAGGAATGAATCTGGGTACAGTTCAGGCAAGGATCTTCCTTCCTCAGCAGAAGGTGGACAGTCTGATTGCACAGGCCCAGTCCCTCCTAGCTTGCCCGCATCCGTCCATCAGGCAGGGGATGCAGCTGGTGGGCCTGATGGTGGCGTGCTTCGAAGCGGCCCCTTATGCTCAGTTCCACTCGAGGCCTCTGCAACTTCACCTATTGTCTGTATGGGACAAGGTTCCCAGCGTCCCTGGACAGGGTCTGTGTGCTCTCCCCCCTGGTCAGGAGGTCCCTCTTGTGGTGGATGGACTCAGGGAACCTGTTGGGGGGCAGATCCTTTCTTGCCCCTTCCTGGGAGACGGTCACCACGGATGCCAGTCTGTCAGGTTGGGGGGGTTTCTGGAAGTCCCTGCGGTTCCAGGGGAGGTGGGGCCCTCAGGAGGCCCACACACCTATCAATGTCTTGGAGCTGCGAGCGATCAGGTTAGTTCTGGCTCGCTTGACTACTCATCTTCAGGGCCTGCCTGTGCAGGTGCGCTCGGACAACCAGACGGAGGGACCCGGACAACCAGGGGAGGGACCCGGAGCAAGGGGGCCCTCCAGGAAGCGTCTCTGATCCTGATTTGGGCAGAGGCCAATGTCCCCTGCATTTCAGCTGTGTACATCCTGGGGGTGGAAAATCACCTGGCGGACTCTCTGAGCAGGGGGACCTCTCACCAGGGAGAATGGTCCCTATGCAGCAGGGTGTTTCAATCTCTGTGTCACCGTTGGGGCCAACCAGATGTGGATCTGTTTGTGTCCCGCCACAATCACAAGCTTCCAGCTTTTGTCTCTCTGTCCAGGGATCCTCTGGCCCTAACCTCGGATGCGCTAGCAATGTAATGGAAGGACTTTCAGTTCCTGTATGTCTTCCCCCCAATTCCCCTGCTGGGCAGGGTTCTGCGCAAGATTGCTCTGCCAGCAATTCTGGTGGCCCCCAGGTGGCCAAGAAGAGTGTGGTTCGCAGACGTGGTACACCTGGCAGTAGATCAATGCGCTCTGCCGTTGATGCCAGATCTGATCACTCAGGGCTCACTACGCCATCCCAATTTACAAACTCTGGCTTTGACGGCTTGGCTGCTGAAACCTCCATCTTGATGGAGAAGGGGCTGTCTTCCTCAGTTGTGGATACTTTGATTAAAGCTAGGAAGAAGTCTTCCTCTCCCATTTATTACAGGGTTTGGCGTGCCTACATTGACTGGTGTGAGTCTAGGTTTCTTCCCTGTCGTGTGTTCTCTATTCCCAGGATTCTGGAGTTCCTGCAGCATGGGTTGGAGATGGGGCTCCAACTCAGTACTCTGAAGGGTCAGGTTTCTGCCCTGGCTATTTTTTTCCAGAAGTCCTTTGCTCAGCACCCTCTGATCAGGACCTTTTTCCAGGGGGTCACTCTTGTGGTTCCCCCACGAAAACCTATGGTGCCTGTTTGGGATTTGAACTTGGTTCTGTCAGCCTTGCAGGGTGCTCCCTGTGAACCTGTGCAGGATGCTGCCTTGGCCATTCTTACGCTCAAGGTTGTGTTTCTGGTGGCTATCTCTTCTGTCAGGCGTGTGTCTGAGTTGGCGGCGCTGTCCATTCAGCCCCCCTACGATGAGGGCACCAGGACAAGGTGGTGTTTCGTTTCAAACCTGATTTTCTGCCTAAGGTAGTGCCTGCCTTTCATTTGAATCAGGATATTGTTCTTCTTTCTTTGTGCCCTAATCCTAGCAATGCTAAAGAAGAGAGTTTTGCAGTCTTTGGATGTGGTTAGGTGTCTGAAGTACTATCTGGTGGCTACTGCACCTTTCAGGAAAACTGATGCTCTTTTTGTGGTCCCTTCTCGTCCTAGGAAGGGTTTGGTTCCTGCCAAGTCTACTATCAGCAAGTGGATTTGTCAGGCTGTGATTCAGGCCTACTCTGCTAAGGGGAAAAATCCTCCCTTCTGCCTTACTGCTCATTCCACTCGTGCTATTGGTGCCTCTTGGGCTTTTCAGCACCAGGCTTCTGTTGAACAAGTTTGCAAGGCCGCTACTTGGTCTTCTGTTCATACCTTTTCAAAGTTTTACAAGGTTGATGTTAGGGCCTCAGCTGATGTTGCTTTTGGCCGCAAGGTTCTGCAGGCGGCAGTGGTTTAAACTGCCTGCTGCTGATTTTTCTTCGGGATCCCACCCTACTTTATGGACACTGCTATTGGATGTCCCAACTGTAAGTATTAGATTTGGAGCAGGACGTACTGTATACTAAGAATAATACAATTCTGTGATTACTCACCTGTAGAATTGGTATTATGAGTATACAGTACGTCCTGCTCCAACCCACCCTTGGTTTGCATTTTCTTGGATCCCCTGTATGGTGATTGTTATCATTGTTATAGTTGATAGTTTGGATTGTTAATTCTCCCGGCTTCTCCTTAACTGCTTTTCAATGCTGGGGATTTGTGGGAGATCCCTGGGTATTTGAGGGGCCGGGAGGAGCCTATTTTCGATGTCTCTGCAGTCCAACGCCATCTGGCGGAGTATATCCCAACTGTAAGTATTAGATTTGGAGCAGGACGTACTGTATACTCATAATACCAATTCTACAGGTGAGTAATCACATAATTGTATTTTTACATTTGTGGGGGCTGGTCTGCGCCGCTGCCATTACAGCTATTGCCCTTAAGAAAAGGCTCAAGCGTCTCACTGATGGCGCTATGGCTGGTAGGAGGAGGGAGGATTATAGGGCCCTCTTGCTTTGCTCTGATTTTGTTGCCTTTGTCCTTACTGCCATGGATGATGCGGTCCGGCTGGGTGGTAGGGCCTCTGCTCTCTTGGTGGCTATGCGCCGCTCTGTTTGGTTGCGTCAGTGGGCAGCTGACACTGCAGCTAAGAAGGCTCTCACTGGGCTCCCTTTTGTGGGGCTACGGCTCTTTGGTGAGCGTCTGGATGTTCTAGCCAAGGATGGTAGGCTACCTCAGTGTAGGAAGCAGCCTCGGCCCTTTCGGGGTACTTCCTCCTTCTCCTCCTCCTTTCGTGCTTTTAGAGAAGGTTGTGGCTCCGTCTTCTCAGGTAGCCGCAGAGTGTCTTGGGGACGTGGCAGGTCCCGTGGTCGCCCCGGTCTCTCTTGGGGGGGGCCAAGCCCAAATCCTGTCCCAAGGCCCCTCAGACATGAGGAGGCGCCCTCACCCATCTGGGTGGGGGGACGGCTTCGGCTCTTTGCTCACATCTGGAGGCTCGGCGTCTCAGACCGGTGGATTCAGGAGGGGGTGTCCTCCGGGTAACAAGATAGAGTTTGCAGCCTGGCCGCTCCCAAGATTCCTCAGATCCCGGATGTCTCAAAACCCTCTGTCAGCTCAGGGTTTGCGCCTTGCAGTTCAACACCTGTTGGAGTCAGGAGTCATTTGCCCGGTGCCTTCCCAAGAACAGGGTCAGGGGTACTACTCCAATCTTTTCACGGTCCCCAAAAAGGAAGGGTCTTTGAGACCTTGAAGGGTCTCAACAAGTTTGTCAGGTTCAAGCACTTTCGCATGGAGAGGCTACGCTCGGCTGTCAGTACCCTTCGCCCCGGGCGACTTCATGACCACCGTGGACATCAAGGATGCTTATCTTCACAGGTCATCAGAGATTCCTGAGGTTCGCTCTAGAGGATCAGCATTACCAGTTTGTGGCTTTACCGTTTGGTATCACCTCGGCGCCTCGGGTGTTCACCAAGGTGTTGGCGGGTGTGATGGCTCTGTTGCGGAATCAGGGCATTCGCATCCTCCCTTACCTGGACGACATTCTGATTGCGGTTCAGTCTCTTCATCAGGCTGAGAAGGATACTCAGGTGGTGACCTCCACTCTCGAGTCCTTCGGCTGGGTGATCAACTTTCCCAAGTCTTCACTGTCTTCGTCTTTGGTGAGGTCCTTTCTGGCCAGGCTCTGAATACCTCTCAGGTCAAGGTGTTCCTGCCTCAGCAGAAAGTGGAGGGCCCTCAGAAGCAGGCACGGGCTCTGCTTTTGTGTCATCATCCCTCCATCCAGCAAGGGATGCAGTTAGTGGGCCTGATGGTGTCCTGCTTCGAGGCGGTCCCCTTTGCTCAGTTTCACATGAGACCTCTTCAGTTGCACCTCTTGTCAGTTTGGGATCGGGACCCTGTGTCCCTGGATCAGGAATTTTCTCTGTCCCCCCTGGCCAAACAGTCCCTCTAGTGGTGGTTGGACTCAAGGACCCTTTTAGTGGGCAGGAGCTTTCTGCCTCCGTGCTGGGAGACTGTCACCACAGATGCCAGTCTGACCGTTTGGGGGGGGGGGTTTGGAAGTCTCTGAAGTTCCAGGGTCGGTGGGGCCCCCAGGAGGCCCATGCTCCCATCAATGTCCTGGAACTGGGGGTGATCAGGTTGGTTCTTTCTCAGCTGACCACACACTTACTAGTGGATTCCTCAGGCGGTGGTGCAGGCCTATTCGGCTAAGGGGAAGGTACCTCCCTTTAGGGATACTGCCCATTCCACTCGTGCTATTGGGGCCTCGTGGGCTTTTCAGCACCAGGCTTCTGTTGAACAATAGGGCCGCTACTTGGTCTTCTGTTCATACTTTTTCTAAGTTTTACAAGATTGATGTTAAGGCTTCAGCTGATGTTGCTTTTGGCTGCAAGGTACTTCAGGCGGTAGTGGTCTGAACTGCCTGTTGCTACTCTTTGGGAACCCACCCTACCTTACGGGCACTGCTATTGGATGTCCCATACGCAAGGACTTCTTGAAACAGGCCGTGCCATGCAATAGGAAAAATACACTACTGTGAGTACTCACCTGTAGAATTGTTTTTACTTTGCATGGCACAGCCTGTTTCACCCCACCCTTGTTATCTTTATTCTTGATTGCCTCTTTATGGTGATTGTTCCAAGTTAGTTATGTTTTTTTTAACCTTTATTACCTCCTGGATTCTTGTATAACTGTCAACACTGGAGAGGTCTATTGGTGATCCTGTTTTTATATGGTACCGGGAGGAGCCACTACTCTTCTGCAGTGCACTGCGCCACCTTGTGGCGGAATATCCCATACGTAAGGACTTCTTGAAACAGGCCGTGCCATGCATAGTAAAAACTATTCTACAGGTGAGTACTCACAGAATTGTATTTTTGGCTTGGACGGCCTGGCTATTGAATCCTTCATCTTGGCAGGAAGGGGGTTTTCTGCCTGAGTTATCCAGACTATGATTCAGGCCAGACTATAGAGTCTGGCAAGCATTTATTGCCTGGTGTAAATCCAGAGGGTTCACTGGTAAAACTTTTTTCTGTTCCCAGAATATTGGTCTTGATGAAGGTCTTCAATTGAGTATTTTAAAGGGACAGATATCTGCTTTATCTATCTTTTTTTTTAGAAACTCACTGCTGAGAAAAACATTTTCAAAACTTTTGTATAGGAAGGTGCTCATGTGCGGCTTCCTCGTAAGCCACTGCTGCCAGTTTGGGACCTGAACTTAGTTTTATCAGCTCTTCAGGGTCCTCCTTTTTGAACTATTGGCAGATGTGTCATTAAGATTGTTATTAAGGTTATCTTTTTAGTGGCAATAACCTCAGTAAGGCGGGTTTCTGAATTAGCAGCTTTATCGGTTAAGTCTCCTTATTTAGTGTTACATAAGGACAATGCCGTCTTCTGCTTTAAACAGGATGCTTTTTCTAAAGTGGTTTTCTCCTTTTCATCTTAATGAAGAGGTGAATTTGCCTTCCTTATGTCCTACTCCAGTGTCCGATAAAAGGATTCTTCATTCGCTGGATGTAGTGGGAGCACTAAGATATTTTCTCACTGCTACACAATCTTTCTGTAGGTCGGACTCCTTATTTGTCATACCCGAGGGTCCATGGATTTTTTTTTGCCAGCTAAGTCTACCATCAGCCGATGGATTAGGCAGGCAGTGGTAAGAGCCTATGTCTCCAGAGGGAATTATCCTCCCCTTAGGATTATTGCTCATTTCACACAATATCTTGGGCTTTTCACCATCAAGATTTGGTAGAACAAGTATGCAAAGTTGCTACTTGGGCTTAGTTCATACATTTACCAAATTTTAGAGGGTAGATGTTAGAGCCTCAGCAGATACCGCCTTTGGTGAAAGAGAGTTACAGACAGTAGTAAACTAAATGTTTTTGGAATGACTTATTTATGATAAAGGAATAAGGTGTATGGGGATCCCACCCAAATTAAGGGTACTGCTTTTAGAGGTTCCAATCGTGACTGAATTACTCTGATGTCCTGAAGTAATAATGAAAGAGAAATCAATTCTACAGGTTAGTACTCACAGAATTATCTACATTTTTATCATTGCACACACTCCTTCCCTGCCACACACTGCCTATATTTCTTGGGGGATCACCATTAGAGGTGGCCTTTTACAGAACCCTAGCCATCACCTGTTTTCATAGGCGGTTTTGACATACTATAAAAATAAAAAAAATGCATGTTTCCCATTACGGACAGTAGGGAATTCCCCCATTAAAGGCAGTGTGCAGCACCCCCCCCCCCCCCCAATTAAAGGCAGCATGCAGATCCACACATTACAGGCAACGCGTGTTTGTGAGCGGCGGCAACAGCAGCGGTGGGCAGTGAGGCGTGGATCGGTTACCATACTCACCTGCTGCTTCACCACTGTCCAGCATTCCAATGGAGGTTTAAGCTGGCTGCACAGGGGCGATGGGATCTGTAAGCAGCAAGGGCGCTAGACTAGGGCTAAGCAGCACATAACTTGTTATCCCCTCACCTCTACATTCGCCCCATAAGACGCATGAACCCCCTACACCTTTGGGGAAAACTGTGTGTCTTCTGGAGCGAACAATACACTTTTTTGAATAAATAATAAACACAGAGCATAAGTATAAATTACAACCCTCAGATCAATTAGATCATAAAGTAATCAAAAATGAAAGTCCAAAACATTGCAAAAGTTGAATGGAAAAAAAAGATGAAAAACGAATGGATATCCCACGGTGCATGCACTTCACATGTATATGTGCAAATATATCCACCACCAAACGTGCAAACTCTTACCGACTTCAATGAAAATAGAAAGCCTTCAATTAATGCTGTGCAATATTATTGCCACCAATCAACTTCAATGGGGATAGTGTACTCAAACGGTAATCAAACTGTATGTAGACTCCCCGTCAGCAAACGCTTCCAGAAAATGTATACACAAAGGCACCAATTCCAAGAGACTTCAATCTCAGTAATTAGATGTAACTCAGATGGTATCAATTCATTAATGTAGAGAACAGAGAAAACGAATATAGTGTAATTCTGCAAAACTTTACCACTTTAATAAAATCAGGAATTGCACTCACATGATAAATGAATACAGATGAGCATAAAAACACAGTGACACTCTCACGGCGCTGGAATAAAACGGTCATCGACTACATCCCGAATCCCGGGCAATGATGTTCCAAATGTTAAAAACTTGCAAGATAAAAGGATGCTGGATCCACCGCTCGCCACCGCCGACGCGTTTCATCGCCGTAAGGCAACTTTAACTAGGCTGGTGGCGCGGCAGAGCGGTGGGAAATAAATACAAAACCAGAGTCCGGTCACATGGTCCAGTGTCCTAAACAAAATGTGACACAACTGTACAAATAGATAACAACAGGCGGTAACGGGTGCCTAATAAAAAACTCAAGGATTATTAGAGGAGTTATTATATAAATCGAAGCACGCGACCTGTTCAGAAGCAGTAACGTTTCCAATATAGATAAAGCATCTAGGACCTGCGACAGCGCTCTCACGCAGCCGAGCACGTGAGTACAGCAACCAATCAGGAAAACACCAATAGGAGGCCGGCTTAATCGGTTGCCTAGCAGCAACAAACTGCCGCACATTAACAAGCCTTCCAAAGATGTCAAACACACTAGCAGCATAACGCTATCCGCGCCTGACTGCAAATGACAGCTCCGCCGCATCAAATGCCCTCATTATTAGTTACTGACTTCAATCCAAGCCACACCACAGCGCTACCAGTGCAGTCATATGCCTGATACTTTTAGCCATAGCCAAGGACATATATAATAAAGATATAATGGCATAAAGCCAAAAAAAACTCTAATGGGAAAATAGCTTGGCAGATTAAATAGCAAAAAATGACAAATGCACATAGTTGCGTCTCCTAGAGATCTTATCATTATCCCCAGCACCAAACCACTATCAGCACAAGGCTGTATCCAGCATTTAAGCCAAGTGCTTTCCTTAGTTGCTCCTATCCTCACTGGGACAACAGCAAACGCTGTCAACGCACAATTATATGGACATTAAAGCCACAGCCAGAAATTACAGAATTGGCCTGGCAATGTTAAATGGCAAAAAATTAAGCCACTAGAAATAAAATTACTAAAAAACATTACAAAAAAAACGGTTCATAGTAAAAAAATGTTTTAGGTGAACGTCTGATTCCAGCGCCAGAGAAATGCATAAAAATACACATTACACAACTAATAATAAAAAATACACTATTTTGCAATGCTACAAGTGTATCTAGGTAATGGTATATTTGTAGTATTAAAGCGGACCAACAGTCAAAAATGACTTAAACCAGACCAACACAATAAACAGTGCTCATATGCATCCCTCCCCAGGGCAATTTAAACTGCTGCACATAAAAAAAAATTATTGAACTTTTTCTAACTAGAGCTGCAGTAAATTTTAAAAACAAGGTGGCGGCTCATGGACTTGCAGGCCATCTGCAAACAGTAAGTGCTGCTGGGCTTTCTGTTGCTGTGCATTGTCAGATATGTCATTTGGACGCTACCTTTCTTTTCTAAATGTGTCAGGCTGTTGGTCCAGTTTAAGGTGACTGTATTGTTTTGCTAGTCAGAGAGCCAGTCGAGTGGCTAGCAAAACCTCCTCTACAAAAATGCAACAAATCAAGTTCAGAATCAAATTGCTCTAATTCATAAACCTAGTTACACAGTACAGATATAGGAAATTGATGCATTACTTGAATAAATAATACAATTTAAAAACAAACGATTAATACAGTGGTTCTGGTGTTTCTCTACAACATGTCCCATAGAAGAGATGTTCAGTGGTTTGACCTTGGGGTTTTACATGCTGGCACCCAGAAATTTCAAAAGCGTTGAAACAACACATTGGGGGTGCGTGTGTTTTGATCCTTTACTCAAGTTGTGTATGCCCAGTAGGGATGACAGAGGGTCCCTAATCGGCAAAATGATCTTACCTTTCAAGGTTGCCAACCAGTTAAGGGTGGCCAAAAGTAGGTTTATGCAAAACTGCAAGCTTCTGGGGGATCCTACACCAGCAGCTTCAAGATTCAAGTGTTTTTCTTCCAATCCATTCCAGGCACTCCTTACGCTTGGGTTTACCTCCTTCATGTGACTGCAAGAAAGAAAACAGGTGTGGCCCCTCCTGGCCCATAAGTAGCAGCTGCCTCCTCACCAAGATCAGTTTTCTTTCTTGCAGTGGCAAGTGACTGTAAAGGTTGTTCAAGAAACTAGCTCTCAAGGATTGGCAGCAAGCGGGGGACTGAACCCTGTCTGCTCTCTGCGTAGCCTTATTCCCATGGATCCCTCAAGACCCAAGTTTATGCCTCCACAGCGTTGGTTGTTTTGGGGTCCGTGAAGGTAAGGCGGAAGCGCCGGGGTCTTGGGGCGCTTACAGAGTGTATATGCTCTGGGCTGCAGGCTTTTTTGAAAAGCAAGTCAGCTGCAGGTTTTTCTCTGGTGTACCTGCTGAGGAATGTTTTTCTTTAAGTTTTACCCAACCCTTCCTTCTTCCAGTTAGGTAGGTTTTTTATCTTAAAAAAAAAAAAAAAAAGAAATTAATAATAGAAAAAATTAAAAATTAAAAAAAAAAAAAATTTTTTTTTTATGTATGCCTTTAACCCTTCTAGCGCCAGCTACGTAAAATTCACGTAGCTGCCTCTCCTGTCGTTAAACGCCAGCTACGTGAATTTCACGTAGCTAGCGTTCCCTTACCTTCCGGGCCATCGGGGGGGCATCAGCGGGCCCGTTGCTGTGGAGCAGCTTGCAGGGAGTCCAGGGGTCAGGGGGAGGTGACCTGGGTGTGACCCAAGTCACCCGATCGCTCCCCTGACCAATCAGCACAGGGCGCACGGCAGCTGTCATCAGCCGGCGCCCCCTGCTTACCTCATCCGGCGCAGCATCGTTTCTGGAGCCCAGGGCGACGGTAAGGCCGATCGCCGGCAAAACGCCCTCCACCAGCCTAGCCTCCGCCGCCCCGCCTGCCTGCCTGCCCGCCCGCCCCTCGCCTCCTGCCTCCTGCCCGCCCCTCGCCTCCAGCCTCCTATTAGCTGGCTATACGCGCGACGCGCGCCCGACGCCTCTCCGCTCACCACCATGCCTCCATCCATCCATCCATCACCCCCAATGCTGCCATCCGTCCTCTCACCCCCAATCCAGTCACCCTGTCACCCCCAATGCAGCCATCCATCCATCCATCTTGTCACCCCCATGCAGCAATCCATCCATCCATCCTCTCACCTCCAATCCAGCCATCCTGTCACCCCCATGCAGCCATGCATCCTGTCACCCCCATGCAGCCATCCATCTTGTCACCCCCATGCAGCCATCCATCCTGTCACCCCCATGCAGCCATCCATCTTGTCACCCCCATGCAGCCATCCATCTTGTCACCCCCATGCAGCCATCCATCTTGTCACCCCCATGCAGCCATCCATCTTGTCACCCCCATGCAGCCATCCATCTTGTCACCCCCATGCAGCCATCCATCTTGTCACCCCCATGCAGCCATCCATCCTGTCACCCCATGCAGCCATCCATCCATCCTGTCACCCCCATGCAGCCATCCATCCATCCTATCACCCCCAATGCAGCCATCCATCCATCCCGTCACCCCCAATGCAGTAATCCATCTTGTCACCCCCATGCAGCCATTCATCCATCCTGTCACCCCCATGCAGCCATCCATCCATCCTATCACCCCCAATGCAGCCATCCATCCATCCTGTCACCCCCAATGCAGTAATCCATCTTGTCACCCCCATGCAGCCATCCATCCATCCTGTCACCCCCATGCAGCCATGCATCCTGTCACCCCCATGCAGCCATCCATCTTGTCACCCCCATGCAGCCATCCATCCTGTCACCCCCATGCAGCCATCCATCTTGTCACCCCCATGCAGCCATCCATCTTGTCACCCCCATGCAGCCATCCATCTTGTCACCCCCATGCAGCCATCCATCTTGTCACCCCCATGCAGCCATCCATCTTGTCACCCCCATGCAGCCATCCATCTTGTCACCCCCATGCAGCCATCCATCCTGTCACCCCATGCAGCCATCCATCCATCCTGTCACCCCCATGCAGCCATCCATCCATCCTATCACCCCCAATGCAGCCATCCATCCATCCCGTCACCCCCAATGCAGTAATCCATCTTGTCACCCCCATGCAGCCATTCATCCATCCTGTCACCCCCATGCAGCCATCCATCCATCCTATCACCCCCAATGCAGCCATCCATCCATCCTGTCACCCCCAATGCAGTAATCCATCTTGTCACCCCCATGCAGCCATCCATCCATCCTATCACCCCCATGCAGCCATCCATCCTATCCCCCCAGGCGATCATGTGCTCCCTGGCGGCCGCGCTCGCACCCACCTGGCCTCCATCTTGGTCGGCCGGCATCTTGATTGGCCTCCTCGCCCTGCCTGCCCCGCCTCAGCCATTGGTTACAGAGCATTGCCGGCGCGGGACATGAGAGCAGGCCGCCGGACTCCGCCCACCTGCTGGGTCAGGGACGTGTGACTGACTGAGGAAGAGACCCCGGAAGAAAAGGTATTTAAAAAAACGAAAAAAAAAATAGATGTTGATTTTGGAGAGGGAGTGTGTGTGTGTATATGTGTGTTTTTTTTTTCAGTTTGGTCACGGGGCTCCCGAGCGCATGCCCATATGGGCGCCCGTGTCCCATGACCAACATGTAAATCTGGCCAGTTCGGTGGTTCCGGCGCTCTTCCCCAGGGGAAGACCAACCTCCACAACAACCAGTATAACCAGTGAGTTTCGGGAAAGCTTGCGCCCAGAAAGCTGCAGCTACAACAACAAGCCTGGTACGCCTAGAACGCTTGAGGTGTGTACTTTCAGGGAACATGTGGTTTGTGGGGGGTATTTTTATTGAAAAGTGATGTTTTGGTTGAAAAAGCGCAAGGTGCGCACTTTGTCTGCAGAGCAGGAAATTTCAATGGAAATGCCCGTTATGCATACGCTTTGCTTTGGGGTAATTGGCAACCCTACCCTTGGAGGTAGCTATGCATGTTGGGTATTGTTCTATTCAGAAGACCTTGCCATTTCAGATTTGATTAGTTTTTTTTGGTTAGCGCATGTTTTTTATAGAAAAAATTGGTCTTAATGCTGCATTTTTGCTATTTTTTTAGGGAAATCCAGTACAACCAGTGAGTTTCGGGAAGGCTTGCGCCCAGAAAGCTGCAGCTACAACAACAAGCCTGGTACGCCTAGAACGCTTGAGGTGTGTACTTTCAGCGAACATATGGTTTGTGGGGGGTATTTCAATTGAAAAGTGGTGTTTTGGTTGAAAAACCGCAAGGAGAGCAAAATGGTGTATTTTCTTTGAAAATTAGCTCAGTCGCTCTTTTTAGTTTTACGTGTCTCGTGGGCAGGAAAGGATGTCTACCAATACATATGTGGTACTGTTGCAATCGGGAGCAATAGGGCTTTTACACACAATATGATTTTCTGGAACAACTTGCATGTTTTATTAGGAAAACACACTAAAATTGTAAAAAAATGTTTTTTTGGGTTTTTTTTTACATATTTTCCATAAAAATATTTAAAAAACACTGACAATCTTACAAACAAGACACTTCATGTTAAAGCCCAGACTGTGCTGAAAAAAACAATATATAATTGTCCAGGGAAATACTGGGAAATCTCTTCAAAAATCACAGTTGAACATGTGGAGCGCAAAATAGTGCAAAATGGTCTGGCAACAAAGGGTGACAAAATCTCAAGGTAGGCTGGCGGTTAAAGGGTTAAGGGACGTGGCTGACGTCACGCAAGGGCAGAGTTTAACCCGGAACCACAAGGCCGTGTATTCAGTTGTCTCTCTCCCCGGGTGAGGAAATCGCATATTGCTAGGTGTGTGTATATATATATATATATATATATATTGCGGCCAGATAGCAGTGCGATTGCGGCGGCGGCCGGTTGGGCCAAGGTGCTGGCCTAGAAATGCCTTGTGATTAGGATGGCTTTCAGGGGTTCCGCTGGTTTATTCATATTGCTGCCTCAGGGCAAGCTGATTGTGCCGTTGTTTGTACTAAACTATGATATATATATTATGTGTTTGATCATTTCTTTTGTATAGCGGTAAAGAGAAGAGCGGTGGTGGTGAGTGGACATCGCCATTATCAATTTTTATATACATTTTTTTGATTCATTGCATTATCAATTTCATATTTCAGTTAGTTATATTATTTATATTATATATTTGTATATGTTTATACTAAATAAATATATATATATTTTTTATATTTTACTATCTGTATGAATATATGTTATTATTCTAATGATTGTCAGTTTTATCTTTTTATCAGTTAAAAAAAAAAACAAAAAAAAAAAAACACCATGAGGGAGGCATCGGGGATAGTGATTCGGGCATCCCATTTGAGCAGGGCGGGCTCTGTCCCTTATGTAAGCAGGATCCCCTGGGTAGTTTCAGCACGGTTTGTTCCGCTTGCGCCATAAGAATTGGTTAGACCATAATAGAGCGGCGGCTCAGGTCTTTAGTCCAGTTATTACTGGTGTGAGCGCAACGGCTCACCCATCCCTTCCTTCCCCTGGAAGGGGGAAGGCAGCGAGGCGCAGTCAGATGTGGTGCACAGGTTGGATAACCTGGAGAGACAGTTATCCTTGGTTACGCTCTGGTGAGGAAGATAGTAACTCTATTTTTTTTCTCTTCTGATGAGGACCCTCTCCTCGCAGGAGGAGGGGCCTGGCGAAACACAGTGTCTGCTTTCTGCGGTTTGAAACTTTGAATATCACTCTCTCCCATATTGTATCTTGTACTCAGAATATCCACTGTCAAATCTGTAAAACTGCGTTTGAAATAGTGTGTGTACTGTATGTTCTACCCTGTCTGTAATTACTACTTTGTAAAGCGCTACGGAAGATTATGGCACTATATAAATGAACAATAATAATAATATCACCCCTCCTGAGGTGACAAAAAGAGGGAAGGATGATCTGCTTAAGCCAGTAAGGCAAAGGCAGGTGTTCCCGGAGCAGCCGCACTTTTCTAAAATGGCGTTAAAGGAATGGGAAAATCCTAACAAATTACCGGCTGTTCCTAGGATACTAGACTCTAGGTATCCCTTTCCGGCGGACATGATTAAGCTTTGGTCTTACCCACCTGAGGTAGATTCTCCAGTAGCAGGCTTGTCTAATACTTCCATCATGCCGTCTGATACTATGGGAACTTTAAGAGATCCCACAGGGAGACGAATGGATCAATTGGCCCGCCATGCTTTTGCTATGAAAGGATCCTTTCTACGTCCTGTTTGTGCCATGGCCATTGTGTCCCTGGCTTCAAGGAAGAAGATGAAGAAAAGGTTTAGCCAGGGCTCGCAGGCTTATTCAAGAGTCCAAAGATTTTAAGGATTGTTTGGACTTTAACTCGTTCGCTATCACTGCGATGGATGATGCAGTCAGGCTAGCTGCTAGAACTTCTGCTCTGCTTGTGGCCTTGCGCCGTTCCTTATGGCTAAGACAATGGTTGGCGGTTGCCGCCACTAAGAAAGCTCTTATAGATCTACCTTTTTTAGGGAGCAGATTTTTGGAGAAAAACTGGACAGTATGGTGAAGGATGGCAAACTGCCTCAGAGGAAGAGGACGACTCGGCCTTTTCAGAGGACTTCATCATATCGACTCTTTTGGACTGGCAGAGGGACCTTTCGTCCTTGCTCCCATAGAGATTTTTGAGGTAGAGGCAGAGCGTGTAGGGCAGGAGGGGCCTGGAGAAGTGGGCCTAATCCTCCAGCCAAGCCCACTCCAGCATGAGGGGGCGCCCTCACCCGAGCAGGTGGAGGGACGGCATTTTGCTCATATCCGGAGGCACCACGTGGTGGATCTTTGGATCCTAGAGGTTGTGTCATCAGGCTACAAGATCGAGTTTGCAGCCAGACCACCCGCAAGGTTCCTTTGGTCAGGGGCATCCCGGAACCAGTCAAAGATAGATGCCCTGAGACCCGCAGTTCAGCATCTCCTTCAAAAAGGGGTCATTTGTCGGGTACCCTTTTAGGAGGAAGGTCAGGGGTTTTACTCCAACCTGTTCACAATCCCCAAAAAGGACGGGTCGATGCATCCCATTTTAGACTTAAAGGGTCTCAACAGGATATCCGCGTGAAACCTTTCCGCATGGAGACGCTAAGGTCAGCGATAAGAGTAGTTCGGCCCGGGGATCTTATGACTACTATAGACTTAAGGGACGCGTATCTGCATGTTCCAATTTTTCCAGGGCATCAGAAGTTCCTGAGGTTTGCCCTGGAAGACCAGCACTTCCAGTTTGTGGCTTTCCCATTCGGGATATCCTCGGCTCCAAGAGTGTTCACCAAAGTTTGGCGGGTCTCATGGCCATTTTCAGGAGCCAGGGGTTATGCATCATTCCATATTTGGACAATCTTTTAATTTTAGCGGGTCTCTTCAGCGGATCATGAAAGATACGCAGATGGTCCTATTAACTCTGGAAGAGTTCGGCTGGGTGATCAATTATCCGAAGTCCCATATCACTCCGGTGCCAGTAAGGAATTTCTTAGGAATGATTCTGGACACGGTTCAAGTCAAAGTGTTTCTACCAGAGCAGAAGGCTATGCTAATTTGAAATCAAATAGAGTACTTACTGGCTTGCCAGCAGCCGACCATTCGGCTAGGGATGAAGCTAGTAGGCTTTATGGTAGCCTGCTTCGAGGCCGTACCTTTTGCCCAGTTTCACATGAGGCTTCTTCAGTGGAATCTGTTGGCAAACTAGGATCGAGCCCCACAGTCGCTGGATTACGTTTTTTGTTCTGACGCCCTCGGCCAGGCAATCTCTTCTGTGGTGGATGGACCCTCTTCATCTGTCTGTAGGCAGGTCCTTTCTGACACCACAGTGGCAGATCGTTTCCCCGGATGCCAGTCTCACAGGTTGGGGGGCATCTGGCAGACACAGAAGATCCAGAGACAATGGGGGCCGAAGCAGTGTCAGCTTCTCATAAATATATTGGAATTAAGAGCAATCCGACTAGTGCTTCAGTATCTGACCCCCAGCTTAAAGGGGCAGGCAGTCCAGGTCCAGTCGGACAATCGGACGGCAGTAGCCTATATCAATCATCAGGGGGGTACCCGGAGCAAGAGTGCTCAAGAGGAAGTAAGCCAGATTCTGACTTGGGCAGAGGAGAATGTTCCCTGCATCTCGGCAGTTTACATCCCGGGGGTAGAAGACCAGGAGGCCGACGCTCTGAGACTTATGTCCGACCACCGCAGGAAGGTTCTGCATTGGGGACAATGGTCCCTCAGTCGGAAGGTCTTTCAAGCCCTGTGTCTTCTCTGGGAGTGTCTGGAAGTGGATCTTTTGCATCCAGACACAATCACAAACGGACGAATTTCATGTCCCTATCAAGGGACCCTCTGGTCATAGCAACGGATGCCCGGTCAGTCTCTTGGGCAAGGTTCAAGCTTCTGTACTTTTTTTCCCCGCTTCCGCTACTGAGCCGTGTATTAGGAAAGATAGCTCAGGAGGGGGTACCTACCATTCTAGGAGCTCCTCATTGGCCAAGAAGAAGTTGGTTTTCAGACATAACAAGGAGGTCGGTAGACCATCGGTGCCTACCGGTTGAGCCAGATCTTCTCACTCAGGGGGCGCTTCGGCGCCTGAATTTACAGATGCTGGCTTTAACGGCTTGGCTATTGAAACCTCGATCTTAGCAGAGAAAGGTTTATCGGCCAAGGTTATTCATACCATGATTCAGGCCCGGAAGAAGTCATCTTCCATGATGTACTACAGGGTCTGGCGGTCGTTCATATCCTGGTGTGAGTCTAGGAATTTTTCGTGCAGAAAGTATTCAATTTCTAGAATTCCTACAAGATGGCTCAGAAATTGGCCTACAGTTAAGCACCCTAAAAGGGCATGTATCGGCCTTGGCTATTTTTTTCCAGAAGTCTATCCCTAGTAAGAGGCCCATTAAGACTTTTTTTCAGGGGGTCACTCATGTCCGACCTCCGCGCGTCTATTTTACCAGTGTAGGACTTAATTTAAATTTTTCAATTTTTAATGCGTAGATGGCCATTGTATGCTTGCGCACACATAGGAATTCATCCTCCGCATTTGACCCATCCGTGCAGTGAGTGTGCACATGCTTGGAGCAGTGGGCTGCCCTAATTGTGGCGCCCGGGGAGCAGTTGCGGGGTTGGGTGCCTTGCTCAAGAGCACTTCGGTCTTGTCCCAGGACCGGGATTCGATCCTGCAGCCCTCCGGTCGCAAGTGCGCTCCCCTTGCCACTAGGCCACAACTGCCCCCTAATCTGGTGTTGAATCTGGTGTTGTCGGCTCTGCAGGGTGCTCCCCTTGATCCTATGATTGACTTACCTTCTTTATGCCCAGTTCCGGCTAATGCTAAGGAAAGGGCGCTTCATTCTTTAGATGTAGTCAGAGCCGTAAGATATTACTTGGCAGCTACAGATTCCTTCCGCGAAACAGATTTCCTTTTTTGGTTATATCGGAAGGGCCGAGAAAGGGGCTTCCACCAGCTAAAGCCACTGTCAATAAGTGGATTAGGCAGGCAGTAGGAAGAGCCTACTCGACCAAGGGGAAGGAACCCCCTTTTCGGGTCATGGCCCATTCCACTCCATTGGTGCTTCTTGGGCTTTTCAGCATCAGGCTTCAGTGGAACAGGTTTGCAAAACTGCCACCGTCTTCGGTTCATACATTTACCAAATTTTACAAGGTGGATGTTAGAGCCTCAGCTGACGCTGTGGTTGGTCGAAAGATTATTCAGGTAGTAGTGAAATGAACTACCTGCTGTTCTGCGTTAGGGGATCCCGCCCATAGATGGCACTGCTTTTGGAGATCCCAAGCGTAAGGAGTGCCTGGAATGGATTGGAAGAAAAAAAAACAATTCTGCGAGGTACTCACCTGTAGAATTGGTTTTTCTGGGAATCCATTCCAGGCACTCCGTCCCACCCGTTTTGGGTCATGATCTATCTTTTGATGATTTTTTTGGTGTTTAGTCCCTTTATTTCATTAACATTTAAAAAAATAAAATAAAAAGCAAAGAGAAAATAGAAAAAGTGTAAGAGAAAGTGAAAAGAACAAAACTTAATTTCTGAGAGTATTTTCGCGGAGTTCAGTGTAAAGTAACATGGACTCCTATATAGGCCCTCCCGGCCTGCTTGTTTTTCTGTTTTTTACTGCTTTTTAAGTAAACTGATCTTGGTGAGGAGGCAGCTGCTACTTATGGGCCGGGAGGGGCCACACCTGTTTTCTTTTTTGCAGTCACGTGATCAGCAAGGAGGTAAACCCAAGCGTAAGGAGTGCCTGGAATGGATTCCCAGAAAAACCAATTCTACAGGTGAGTACCTCACAGAATTGTGTTTTTATTGTCCTATGCGCAGTAAACCTCCGATACACCAAACAAGCAATTCAAATACCCGTTTGATTCTTACCATTGCCAGAGACTTGACTTCCGCTTTAAAGGGTAAGCCCCATTTCGATTTTGTGCCAAAAATACACTGAGTGATGAGCCCAATAAAAGTGCACAAACCACCCTTTCTAAGAATAATAAAGCCAGCACCGCACGTACGGCGGCGGCTTGCGGACGCCTCGGTGTCTTCTTCTTCCTTCCTTCACCTTCTTAGCCTTAGTGGCTCTTCCTAGGTTGCGCTGGCTTGAGCGCCTGTCTCATTCAGTATACTTGTCACGGCCCAGCGTAGCTCCCGGTCGTGACCATAAAAAATTACTCCCACTTCCCAGCGGGTTATTGGGGCATCCAGGGTAGCTTACAGCGTCAATCCCTACTGGCATATTGTGCCGATTAAATCACCATATGGAGGCATCTCAGGATATTGTGAACGGGGTTCCTTTGGGACAAGCCCGGCTGTGTGTAGCTTGTGGGGTCTTACCTAGCAGCGGTGACAATGCACGGGTCTGTGTTCCTTGTGCACAGCAGGTGCTATCGGTGCTTCCTGTCTCCTCTGAGGCTGGTGGGGGGACGTCTACAGCACTTCGAGCACGTCTGGCGGCGCCACGTCTCAGACCGGTGGATTCAGGAAGTAGTGTCCTCCGGCTACAAGATAGAATTTGCTGTACGGCCCCCCACCAGGTTCATTGGGTCTCGAATCCCTCAAGACCCTGCCTCAGGTCCTGTTACTGGCCGTACAGGGTCTCATGGATCTATGGGTCATTTGCAAGATCCCCCCTGGAGACAGGGGCACGGGGTTCTACTCAAACCTTTTCACACTACCCAAGAAGGAAGGGTCAGTCAGGCCCATTCTGGATTTAAAAATCCTCAACAAAATTTGTCAAGAACAGGCACTTTCGCATGGAAACTCTGCGCTCGGCCATTGGCTCTCTGCGCCCAGGGGACTTCATGACGTCTGTGGACATCAAGGATGCTTACCTGCGCGTCCCGGTGTTTCCGGGACACCAAAGGTTTCTCAGATTTGCACTAAAAGATCAGCATTACCAATTTGTGGCCCTGCCATTCGGCCTAACATCGGCTCCCATGGTGTTCACCAAGGTGCTGGCAGGGGTGATGTCCCTGATAAGGCTAAGGGGCATACGCGTGCTGCCCTACCTGGATGATATTCTCATCACCTCTCAGTCTCTGCGGCAGGCAGAGTTGGACACTCGGCTGGTAGTGTCCACCCTGGAGTCCTTCGGATGGGTGATCAATTACCCCAAGTCATCCCTGTCCCCCTCCTCGGTGACTCCGTTCCTGGGAATGATTCTGGATACGGTTCAGTCAAGGATATTCCTTCCTCAACAGAAGGTGGAAGCTCTGACAGCGCAGGCAAGGTTCCTACTCTCGAGCCCACAGTTCTCCATCCGGCAGGGAATGCAGTTGGTGGGCCTGATGTTGGCGAGCTTCAAAACATATAATTGGGCAAATCCCACTATTTGCCCTACCACCCATCAAAATATGGCACAACCGCTATTATATAAAATAGATATCTCTTTATTCCTAGAAAGCATCACAAATACTAGACAAGATTAAAAAACATTAAAGACAACAATATGTACAATAAGGAAGGATACAACATATGGGGGCAGTGGGGATGGCAGTTGTAGTAAAAATAAAGATAATAATAATTGTCATTAAAATCACACTTCAATATCTAATGCACCCGGCTGCACACTAAAGTGCATTAGTGCAATGTGCTAAATTCCAAATGTGCTAAGTAGCGCCTAAACTTTAAACCAATCCCAAACCTAATACAAAGTAATGTACCAGAACCATGTGGTACTAATCCCTAACAATCAACAATACATATATGTGCACCATAAGTGAGGCCACCTACCTATAACTGTGGAAACTAAATATAAGAATCACGCCGGGGGGAACCAAAGCAACAATAGCTCTTTTACTGGCTCTTTTACAGGGATTAGTACCACATGGTTCTGGTACATTACTTTGTATTAGGTTTGGGATTGGTTTAAAGTTTAGGCGCTACTTAGCACATTTGGAATTTAGCACATTGCACTAATGCACTTTAGTGTGCAGCCGGGTGCTGGGCACTTTAGTGTGCAGCCGGGTAGGGCAAATAGTGGGATTTGCCCAATTATATGTTTTCAGAGTGACTCATACCCATATGTGCACACTGCCTTTTCTACTTGAATATCCTATTGTGAATATATATTTTGTGCAGTTTCCGGTGCAGTCTCAAAACCAGTTCCATTTGAGACCTCTGCAGCTTCACCTTCTGACAGTTTGGGACAAGAACCCAGCGTCCTTGGACGGGTTCTGTGTGCTTCCGCCCTCGGTCAGACAGTCCCTTGCTTGGTGGCTGGACCACAGGAACTTGACAGGGGGCAGGTCTTTTCTGACCCCCTCCTGGGACAGTCTGTCAGGTTAGGGGGGATTCTGGAAGTCCCTGCGCTTCCAGGGGACGTGGGTCCTCAGGAGGCCCATTTACCCATCAACATTCTGGAATTACGGGCAGTCAGGTTGGTACTGGAGCGTTTGACCCAACACCTGAGGGGTCTGTCGGTCCAGGTACGCTCAGACAACAGAACGGCGGTTGCCTACATCAATCATCAGGGAGGGAACCGGAGCAAGGGTGCTCTCCAAGAGGTGTCTCAGATTCTGACATGGGCGGAGGCCAATGTTCAATGCATTTCGGCTGTTTACATTCCGGGGGCGGAGAACCCGCTGGCGGACGCCCTGAGCAGGGGGATGTCCCGTCAGGGGGAGTGGTCCCTCTGCAACAAGGTATTCCAGTCCCTGTGTCACCGTTGGGGCCTACCGGATGTGGATCTGTTTGCTTCCCGTCACAAGCTCCCGGCCTTCGTCTCACTGTCTCAGGATCCTCTGGCCATGGCCACGGATGCCCTGTCCATGTCTTGGAGGGAGTTTCGACTCCTGTATGTGTTTCCACCGTTCCCCCTTCTGGGCAGGGTTCTACGCAAGATTGCTCTGGAAGGGGTACCTGTGATTCTTGTGGCCCCCAGGGGGCCAAGAAGAGTGTGGTTCGCAGACGTGGTTCAAATGGCAGTAGATCAGTATGATCTGCCAAGCGTACCAGATCTGCTAACTCAAGGGTCCTTACGCCATCCCAATTTACAAACTCTGGCTTTGACGGCCTGGCTGCTGAAACCTCCATCTTGATGGAGAAGGAGTTGTCTGCCTCTGTGGTGGATACTATGGTGCAGGCCAGGAAGAAGACTTCTTCTGCTATTTATTATAGAGTATGGCGTTCCTACATTGACTGGTGTGAGTCCAGGTCTTTTCCCTGCCGGGAATTCTCCGTCCCCAGGGTTCTGGAGTTTTTACAGCATGGTCTGGACTTAGGTCTCAAACTTAGTACTCTGAAGGGTCAGGTTTCTGCCCTGTCTATCTTCTTTCAGAAGACCTTTGCTCAACATCACCTGATTAAGACCTTCTTTCAGGGGGTCACTCACGTGCGTCCCCCTCGAAAACCTATGGTCCCTGTCTGGGATTTGAATTTGGTTTTGTCTGCCTTGCAGGGTGCTCCCTTTGAGCCTATTCAAGATGCTGCTCTGGTCGTTCTCACGCTCAAGGTTGTCTTCTTGGTGGCTATTACTTCGGTTAGGCGTGTGTCAGAGCTGGCCGCTCTATCTATTCAGCCTCCATACTATGAGCGACACCAGGACAAGGTGGTGTTCCGCTTCAAACCGGATTTTCTGCCTAAAGTTGTTTCGCCATTTCATTTGAACCAGGATATTGTTCTTCCCTCTCTGTGTCCCAAACCTCGCAATGACAAGGAGCGGGTTCTGCATTCCTTGGACGTAGTCAGGTGCTTGAAGTATTACCTGGTTGTCACTAAGGCCTTCAGGAAGACTGATGCTCTCTTTGTTGTGCCTTTGTGGCCTAGGAAAGGTTTGGCTCCCGCCAAGTCTACCATCAGTAAATGGATTCGTCAGGCCGTGATTCAGGCCTATTCTACTAAGGGGAGGACTCCCCCTTTCCGTCTTACGGCTCATTCTACTCGTGCTATTGGTGCCTCTTGGGCCTTTCAGCAACAGGCCTCTGTTGAACAAGTTTGCAAGGCCGCTACTTGGTCTTCTGTTCACACCTTTTCAAAGTTTTACAAGGTTGATGTTCGGGCCTCAGCTGATGCTGCTTTTGGCCGTAAGGTTTTGCAGGCGGTTTTAGTTTGAGCTACGTGCCGTTGCCTTTGTTGTTGGGGATCCCACCCTACTTTATGGACACTGCTATTGGATGTCCCACGTGTAAGTATTATAGATGAAGCAGGACGTACTGTATGCTTAGAATAATACAATTCTGTGAAATACTCACCTGTAGAATTGCTATTATACGCATACAGTACGTCCTGCTCCACCCCACCCTGGTCTCACCTTGTTCTGGTTCGCCTGTATGATGATTGTTATCATTGTTATTGTTACCAATTTGGTGGTTGGTTTCTCCCGGCTTCCTTTTCCCACTGCTTTTCAATGCTGGGGATTTGTGGGAGGTCCCTGGGTATATGAAGGGCCGGGAGGAGTCTGTTTTTGCATGTCTGCAGTGAACAGCGCCATCTGGAGGAGGATTACCCACGTGTAAGTATTATAGATGGAGCAGGACGTACTGTATGCGTATAATATCAATTCTACAGGTGAGTATTTCACAGAATTGTATTTTTCCTAATGCACAGCACGGCCTGCTTCATGAAGTCATTACCTCTGGGTATTCCGCCACAAGGTGGCGCAGTGCACTGCAGAAGATTTGTGGCTCCTTCCGGCCCCATATAAAAACCGGAAATCAGCCATAGACCTCCAGTGTTTCCTCTACAGTGATACTGCGAAGATAGAAGATGGCTCTCTATGTTGTGCAGGTGAGTGGGGCAACCAAGCCTGCAGCCCTGCAAGTCTATTTCCACCCACTTCTGGACCCTCTGCGCCTCCCAGCCTTGGCTGACGGATCGGGTGAGGGTAGAGGAGCACTAGGGTCAGGTGCTCGGGAGCGCTGCTCCAAGCCGCAGCCCCTGTACCACAAAGGGTAGCCGGCCATAGGCTTTATGGTGAGCCTGCTGAGGGATGAGAAGATCCTGCCTTCACTATGTGTAGGGGGTGAGTTATGTTTGGGGACTGGTGTTATTTGCTAGTCTCCCCTTGTTTGTTTGTCTCCCTTCTCCTTGGTGGTCCCCCCCCCCTCACTTCCATCCGGCCCTGGCTACTCTTTTCCCGCTGCTGCCTGCCCTCGGAGGGGGTGGTAGCGGCGGGTGGTGTTCCGGTGTTTGTCCGCTGCTGTTGTCTCGCCGCCGCCGCGGTTGTGCTACGCTCCGCTGCAGGCGGCGCTGCTGTGCTGCGGCCTGTCATGGTGCTGGTGCGTGTCACGTGAGCACGTTTTCGCGTTCTTCAGGGGGGCGGTGTCAGGGGATGACACGTATCACATCATGCCCCCGCGGCCCGCCCCTCCAGGGTCTCGTTGTGGCGCCATTTTGCGGTGCTACGTGTCAGGAGGCCCTTCTTACTACGTGGGCTGCGGCGGTGACCTGCTAGATTGTCTACCATCTGTTTTGGCTCGGCTGTACGGCGATCGACTGTCGGTGCTGCACGTGCTGTCTCTTGGTCCGTGAGTCCCCTTTGGAGGTTGCTTATTATTGGGGAATGTGCTGCGGGATGCTTATGTGTATTTTTGCTTATGTCTTTCAGGTGGGATAACTGTGTGTTGTGGTTTCTCCCGGACCCACTCCCCCCCCTCTCCTCTCCCTTCCTGGCCCTCTCTGCGGGCATACTTTGGGGGGCATCCCGGGTGGCTTTTTATTAGCCTTTACCCTATACTGACCTATTGCACCTATGTTAATCACCATATGGAGGCTTATGGGGATAGCGTGCTCGGGGGTCCTTCGGGACAATCCCGGCTGTGTGTCATGTACGGGGCATCCCCTTTGAGTGGTGGTGGCGCGGTTTGTGTGCCGTGCACCCAAGGTATTATTGCATTCCAGGCTGGGATGAGCGCTTCTCTTCCCAGTTCTGCGCTCCCTCCGGCATCTCCTACTTCCCCACGCCTGCATTTAGCCCCCAGTGAGGGGGATACTAGCAGGGGGTCCCAATCTGATCTGGCACTACGCGTGGCCAGCATTGAAAGGCAGCTGGCCCGACCTGTGATGGGCAAGGCCTCGGGTAAGAAGCGGCATCTTGACACCGCGCCTTCCCTCTGGGCCTTCATATGTTTGGCGGCCGTGCCTCCCTAGAGGAGGGGGAGCTTTTCAATGATTCAGACTCATCTGGGGACCATCAGGAAGGGTACGACAGTGACCCAGGGTCCACCTCTGATGAGGATACCGGGCTCCCTGTTGACAATGATAGACTGTAGTTGGATATTTTTGAGACTTTGCACATCGACCCCCCTAAGGTGGCGAAGAGGAAGCAGGGTGAGCTCTTTCGCCCTGACAAGCAATGCTTGGAGTTCCCGGAGCAGGGCCATTTCTCCAATATGGTGCTCAAGGAGTGGGAACGTCCTAACAGGATGCCCACGGTGCCCAAGGGGTTGGACAGAAAGTATCCTTTTTCTGCTGACCTGGTCAAGCTCTGGTCATGTCCCCCTGAGGTGAACACTCCTGTTCTAGGGCTGTCCAACACCTCGGTCATGCCTTCCCCTGACACCACTACACTGCATGATGGAGCGGACCGCCGTATGGATCAGCTGGCCTGTCGTGCTTTCACCTTTGTAGGGGCAGGCTTGCGTCCTGTTTGTGCCGCAGCCATTACGGCCATTGCCCTTCAGAAGAAGATCAAGCTTCTCGCGGATGGCGCCATGGCTGGTAGGAGGAGGGAGGATTATAGGGCCCTCCTGCTTTGCTCTGATTTTGTTGCATTTGTGCTGTCTGCCATGGATGATGCCGTCCGGCTGGGCGGTAGGGCTTCAGCCCTCTTGGTGGCTATGCGCCGATCTGTTTGGTTGCACCAGTGGGCAGCTGACACTGCTGCTAAGAAGTCTCTCATCGGGCTTTCCTTCGCGGGGCTTCGTCTCTTTGTTGAGCGTCTGGATGTCCTGACCAAGGATGGTAGGTTACCTAAGCGTAGGAAGCAGCCTCAGCCCTCCGCTTCCTTCCCCTCCTTTCGTGCTCCCAGAGGAGGTCATGGCTCCCTCTTCTCAGGCAGCCGCAGAGATTCTTGGGGTCGTGGCAGATCCCGTGGTCGTCTCGGTCTCGCCCAAACCCCCTCCCAAGGCCCCTCAGGCATGAGGAGGCGCCCTCACCCGTCCGGTTGGGGGGGGCGGCTTCGGCTCTTTGCTCACGTCTGGAGGCTTTTTGTCTTAGACCGGTGGATTCAGGAGGTGGTGTCCTCCAGTTACAAGAGTTTGCAGCCTGGCCGCCCCCAAGATTCCTCAGATCCCAGATGTCTCAAAGCCCTCTGTCAGCTCAGGGTTTGCGCCTAGCAGTTCAACGCCTGTTGGAGTCAGGAGTCATCTGCCAGGTACCTTACCAGGAACAGGGTCAGGGGTACTACTCCAATCTCTTCACAGTGCCCAAAAAGGATGGTTCTCTGAGGCCCATCCTGGATTTGAAGGGTCTCAACAGGTTTGTCCGGTTTAAGCACTTTCGCATGGAGACGCTACGCTCTGCTGTCAGTACCCTCCGGCTGGGCGACTTCATGACCACTGTGGACATCAAGGATGCCTATCTTCACGTTCCAATCTTTCCAGGTCATCAGAGATTTCGGAGGTTCGCTCTGGGGGATCAGCACTACCAGTTTGTGGCCTTACTGTTCGGTATCACCTGGGCGCCTCGGGTGTTCACCAAGGTGCTGGCGGGCGTAATGGCACTTCTGTGGAACCGGGGAATTTGCATCCTCCCTTATCTGGATGACATAATAATTGCTGCTCAGTCTCTTCATCAGGCCGAGAAGGATACTCAGGTGGTGACCTCCACTCTCGAGTCCTTCGGCTGGGTGATCAACTATCCCAAGTCTTCACTGTCTCCGTCTTTGCCGAGTTCCGTTCTGGGCATGACTCTGGATACCTCTCAGGTCAAGGTATTTCTCCCTCAGCAGAAAGTGGAAGGCCTTCAGTTGCAGGCACAGGCTCTGCTTTTGTGTCATCATCCCTCCATTCGGCAGGGGATGCAGTTAGTGGGCCTGATGGTGTCCTGCTTCGAGGCGGTTCCCTTTGCTCAGTTTCACATGAGGTCTCTTCAGTTGCATCTCTTGTCAGTTCGGGGTCGGGCTGTTCAGATCTGCTCGGACAACCAGACGGCAGTTGCCTACTTCAATCATTGGTGGGGACTCGGAGCAAGCGAGCCCTCAAGGAAGTGTCCCTGATACTGTCTTGGGCGGAAGAGAATGTCCCTTGCATCTCGGCGGTCTACATTCCGGGGGTCGAGAACCTGGAGGCAGACTCCCTGAGCAGGGGGATGTCTCGGCTGGGGGAATGGTCCCTCATCAACAAGGTATTTCACTCCCTGTGTCACCGCTGAGGTCAGCCGGATGTGGACCTGTTTGCGTCCCGCCACAATCACAATCTTCCAAGAATTGTCTCCCTGTTACAGGATCCTCTGGCCTTCGCCACGGAGGCGCTAGTGATTCATTGGACGGAGTTTCGGCTCCTCTATGTGTTCCCTCCCTTCCCTCTGCTGGGCAGGGTGCTGCGCAAGATAGCCCAGAATGGGGTACCAGCCATTCTGGTGGCCCCCTGTTGGCCAAGGAGGGTGTGGTTCGCAGACGTCGTGCAGTTGGCAGCAGACCGGTACGTCTTGCCCAAGGATCCAGATTTTCTCACTCAGGGACAGCTGCGCCATCCCAATTTACAAATGCTGGCTTTAACAGCTTGGCTGCTGAAACCTCCATCTTGATGGACAAGGGGTTGCCGGATTCTGTTGTTGATACTATGATTCGGGCTCGGAAGAAGTCCTCGTCTTTTACCTACTACAGGGTCTGGCATGCTTACATTGCCTGGTGTGAGTCCAAGTCTCTTCCTTGTCGGGTGTTTTCTATCCCCAGGATTCTGGAATTTTTACAACATGGTTTGGATTCGGGCCTTCAACTTAGTACCCTCAAGGGACAGGTGTCAGCTCTGGGTATTTATTTCCAAAGATCTTTTGCCAATCACCGGCTGGTTAAGACTTTTTTCCAGGGAGCTACTCATGTGCGTCCGCCACGCAAACCTATGCTACTGGTTTAGAATTTAAATCTGGTGTTGTCTGCTCTGCAGGGTTCTCCCTTTGAGCCTATCCGTGGGGCTGCGTTGCCTATTCTGACTCTTAAGGTGGCCTTTATGGTGGCTATTACTTCGGTCAGGTGAGTTTCTGAGCTGGCGGCGCTTTCCATTAAACCTTCTTATTTTGAGCGGCATCAGGATAAGGTGGTGTTTCGGCTTAAGTCTGATTTTTTGCCTAAGGTTGTGCCTGCCTTTCATCTCAATCAGGACATTGTCTTATGCCTTGTGTCCTAACCCTGCTAATTTCAAGGAACGGACCCTTCATTCTCTGGATGTTGTCAGGGCATTGAAGTTTTATTTGGTTGCTACTGAGTCTTTCAGGAAATCTGATGCTCTTTTTGTTCTTCCTTCTGGACCTAGGAAGGGTTTGCCTCCGGCTAAATCTATTAGCAAGTGGATACGTCAGGCAGTGGTGCAAGCCTATTCTGCTAAAGGGAAGGTTCCTCCTTTCAGGATTACTGCTCATTCCACTTGTGCTGTTGGTGCCTCTTGGGCTTTTCAGCACCAAGCCTCTGTTGAACAAGTTTGTAAGGCCGCTACTTGGTCTTCTGTTCATACTTTTTCCAAGTTCTACAAGGTTGATGTTAAGGCCTCAGCTGATGCTGCTTTTGGCTGCAAGGTACTTCAGGTGGTAGTGGTTTGAACTGCCTGCCGTTACTCTTTGGGGATCCCACCCTACCTTACGGACACTGCTTTTGGATGTCCCAGATGTAATGACTTCATGAAGCAGGACGTGCTGTGCATTAGGAAAAATACAATTCTGTGAGTACTCACCTGTAGAATTGTTTTTACTTTGCACAGCATGGCCTGCTTCATCCCTCCCTTGTTATCATTATTCTTGGTTGCCTCTTTATGGTGATTGTTCCAAGTTAGTTAAGGGTTTTTTTACCTTTTTTACCCTTTTTTGCCTTATTACCTCCCGGCTTCTTGTATAACTGCTTGTCAACACTGTAGGTCTATGGCTGATTTCCAGTTTTTATATGGGGCCGGGAGGAGCCACAAATCTTCTGCAGTGCACTGCGCCACCTTGTGGCGGAATACCCAGATGTAATGACTTCATGAAGCAGGCCATGCTGTGCATAGTAAAAACAATTCTACAGGTGAGTACTCACAAAATTGTATTATTTACTTTACATTTAAGGCCCTGTCGCCCACATTTTGTTGTGGAACTGCATTGTGCTCAACCACTCCCCACACTCTAAATTACTGGCTATAGAGCATTATAGCTTGCAGCTTTCTTGTCCACAATGCATTGCATTACAAGTCTATTGGCAATACAGGTAAAAACTTTTTATTTAGCAACCCCGCCCCAGGTTATTTGCCCAAGCCCCAAGTACCATTTAGCCTACAAACTGCCCTGTTATGAAAGAGGTCTTATAAGGACATGTGTTCTGATTTGCTGCACATAAAACTAAAAAGACCTGCCAGGTATTTACTGCTAGAATAACCCTTTTCTCACAAAATTGAGTAGTATTTATGTACATTTATGAGTTCAGATAAGGTTATTTCCCATCATCACTGGTACGATGATCCCATGTCATTATTTTGTTCCTTGCACATTGTGCTAGATAAAGGAAATTGGATGTCCTGGTTTCCCAGGCTTACCACCAAGGACACCCAGGTATATAGACATAAGCTATGTACATTATGTCAGCAGATGCAGATTAGGACTAATTTGTGATGGATGCCACACAGCAATCACAAGAGAACTTTAGGCAAAACTCAAATTTGTGGAAATATGCTAAATATTGTTCCTCGTGTTTTCACTTGATTATTTAAATTCATACTTTAATGAGAAAAGTATTTGGTCCTTAGGATATGAGCCTGTAGCTTTTAAAGCAAAGCTAAAATAAAAAAATTTTTGGTCCATTAAACCACCTTGCCTGGGCCAACACAAATGTTACTGGGAAAAAATGATTCTATCATTTCAATATGGTTCACATTAATTCAGGGTATTTCTTCAGTTAGGCCTAGAGAGAGGCATTGATGGAATATTCTGAGGCAGATGTTGACCCTGTCAATACCTTTTAGCAGCCTTTGGCCCCAAATACCTTGACCAAACTTTCCAGCAAGGGGCCATTCATTAGGCTCTGCTGCACAAGGCACCCATGGAACCATGGAGCCAAAATCTGGTCACTTTTTGGTAACCCTAGCATAACCTTCTCCTCACGGTGGTCTCTGCTTCCACATCAACCAGTAGATCATGTTGCCTTCTCACTTGGCCTGTGAAATATTATACTAGAACCAGGGGCTTTGCATTTGCTGGATGTGGGTAGGGTGGTCAATTTATATTTGACAACACCAAGAAGGGAGCCACACAATTATTCTACTTTATATACAATTTTATTTAATCAAATAAATACCAAAAAACACAATTACCCAGACATGTTAAAAAACATATAAACACAGAACATACAGGACATACCAACATAGACAGCTATATAGGCGATGGGGGGAAACCAATATCTATTAGCCATTAAAATCCTAACTCAAAAGCTGTATATTTAAACAAATAATAAAGCCACCTATGAATGTGCAGTCATTTAAGTGTGTAAGTGGGAAAAAAAGTGAGTAAAGGTCTCTTTATAAAGTGCAAGTGCCCAGTGTGCCAAAATCCATAACCCAAACAAATTTAAATACCAATATATATAATATATCCACAAATCACTCACAAATTTGTATCTCAAAATATGTGCAATAGCAGCAGAGAACTACAGCAGAAAGAAAAATAGTAGCAGCAAAGTCAAAAATGTCAATAACAATAATAACGGCAATGCCAATTCAATTCTAATAAATAGTCACACCACTCTATGAAATGATGTGCAACCAGATCTCATGATTCACAAATCATCACCAGGGTCTCCCCACCACCTACCACCAGAATGAACAAAGCTTTCCCTGGGTATCCCCCACTTCCTCTCTGAGTCTCTCCCTCCAATTGACTGCTTGCATCGCCTCTCGAGAACCTCCAGGTAAGCAAAGGGTGAATCCCACCCCACCCCCAGTGTGCAGCTCACCGGACCCACAGCCAGTGACCAGGCGCACCTGGAAGGAGGGGGGTAAAGGAGAAAGGGACACAGAGAGAGGAGGTGTAAAACAATTAACAATCCCAAACCAATGAAAATTATGTACAACAAAATTGTATATATCTACAATACTCTATGAAACACTACTATATTACATTCTGCATTAATGAATTAATTAATATTGTGCAAGGTACACCATCTGTATGTATACAAGTTAGTGAGCATTATCCAATATACTACAAATTGATTGCATATTCAAAAATACAAGAATAAGGCAAAGATTGTAATAGCTTGATCACAAACTCCAATCCAGTTCAGTATGATCACAATCTAGTCACATTAGGGTCCCAACACAGAATTCATAAGTCAAAAACTATGACAAAGGGGGTCAAAATCAACGAGAAAAAAACTGTATGGCCAGCCAAATCGAGAAAGGTGGGGTGAATGTGGGTTTCCTGTAAAATTTTGTGGATCTATTGACACCAACACTATCACTAGTCTGTTCACTCTCCAACCCAAGATCAATAAAATCTGCTACAATCTCTCGATCCCGTTCACACCACTGATATTCTTGTGGAGCTTCACTCTTGAAGTGTTTTTTGGGCTATAACCTCCTTTCCACCTGTGAAAGAGCTTGTGCAGATATTCTTGGGGACCCTGTTTGGACCAGACGAAGGTCTCTTTCTACATAGGTCCTAAAGGGGACAAAAGGGAGGCTCAGTGATTAAATCTAACATTAGAAAGAGATTAGGATGGGAGACCTTCCATTTAGGATCACTGCCATTTCTACCAGAAATGTTGATTTTGTTTGGGCTCTCCATCAATGGGTCATGGTGGCCTAGTGCTGGAAGGTGCATACTTAGTCTTCTGTCCATATTTTTGCAGATGGAGTTGGTGTTGGCTGAGGCTGCATTTTACACAAGGAATTTTCAGACTCAACTAGGCTGGGTTAGTTCTTGTACTGTTTTACTGTTTTTACTGCTTTTGGGATGATTTTGGTGGATTTTAGTATAATCAAATTTTATTGATTTTCAAAAGAAAAATACAACAAGTGGGAGGGAGAGAGAAAGGGAGGGTACAGAAGGCAAAAGGGGGGGGAGGGGGGGTTAGGGAACATTATACAAAGTTCACAACTCAACATCAGGACATAAGGAATAACTCGTTTACAATGATGCTCAGCCCATTCAACATAACTGTTTGTTTTACGGATACTTTATCAGAGCCGTGCCGTTGCTACTCATAAGGATACATGTAAACAATTTGTAAGACTCTAACGCGTAACAAGGTTGTTTCCAGGGGTTGGGTTGAAAGAACTCTCTACTTATGGGAAGGGGGGTGATGGGAAGGTTGAAGGTGGGTGAGGTCCGGTAAGCGACCCGGAGGTCCAGTGCTAAATATTGGTTGAGTCTGGGGTCTTATGATGCGGGTCAGTGGGGACCAGCACTGACAGATTAGGGGGTCCAAGATAGTTGGATGGATGTCGGTTGGACAACCATTGGGTGCATAACCAGCGTTTACTCGTTTACTTGCAATAGGGCCGGTAGGCGTGTGTCTCGATATTCCAACCAACTCGCCCATGTTGTCAAGTACCTATTGATGGATTCTGTGTCGCTGGTAGTTAAGCTCTCCAAATAGCGAATAGACTCCAGCTCCTGCACCCACTCTGCTAGTGTGGGGGGGTCTGTTTTCTTCCAGTGCCTTGGAACAATGGCTCTCATGGCTGCTAAAAAATATCGCAGTACATCTTTTTTAGCGTTCGCTATAGAGTTAGGGGGCAGTGACAAAAGTGCCAGTTGGGGCGTGTTGATGATGGAACTACCAGAGACCTGCCCGTAAATAGAGAGGATTTCATCCCACAAGGATTTTATGCTTGGATAGCCCCACCAAATGTGGGTCATATTCCCCACCTCCTTCTGACATCTCCAACATATATTAGGAGTTGATTTAGCAAATCTGTGAATGTCTGTTGGACACCTATACCAGCGAGTTAGAATTTTATAATTACGTCCATTTATGGAGGTGGCTATTGATGAGCTGAGGGTGCAGGCATATATTTTAGTCAAATCAGCCTCTGAGAACTTAAGACCTAATTCTCTTTCCCATTTTTCTATGTATTTGGGTGGCCCCGTGTGGTATGATTTAGTAAGAAGAGTATAAAGCACGGAAATCGTGTGGGTGGGGGGGGGGGTATTTTGCATAATCAGTGACTCCAGCTCTGTGGGGGGCATCTGGGCCTTTTCTGTCATGTTATTAGAGGTTAAGAAGGCATGTAACTGTCTATGCAGTAGCCATGAAATGCGTCTGTCCCCAGCCCTGGCCTTCAGGTCCTCTAGAGAGGGTATAGCCCCATTTTGCAACACCCAGCCCACTGTGGTATTCTCGGAAGCCTCCCAAATAAGGAAGTTCCTTGACAGTAATCCCGGTTCAAATGCTGGGTTATCGAAGATTGGTGTAAGTGGGCCGGGTCTGCGAACTAGGTTGTATTTGTTTTTTAGGGGGTCCCAGATTTCCAGGAATTGTTGCACGAGGAAGGGTAAAGCCCCCTTTTGAGACTTAGTTAAAGGGGCAGCCCATGCAATTGAGGCGGGATTAAACTGAGAGAGTGATTTCTCCAGTTGAACCCAGAGTTTCTCTTTCCCTCTGCGAGTCCAGTCCACCAGCCTCTGCAAGACTGCAGCCGTATGATAGGTTTTCAGGTCTGGAAGTCCCATGCCCCCCTCCCCTTTACCCCTAGAGAGAGTCGAGAGTCGTATTCTTGGTTTGGACATCCCCCCATACAAATTTCGAGAAAGCTGATTTCAATCTTTTAAAGAAACTGCTGGGTAGTCCCACCGGGGCCGCCTGAAAGACATACAGGAGCTTTGGGAGTATATCCATCTTTAAACTATTGACCCTACCAAACCAGGAAATTGGTCTTTTCGTGTATGCTTCTAGTTCCAGTCCTATTTTAGTCAGGAGAGGGGAGTAATTCAATTCATATATTTTAGAGAGGTTTGCCGGTATTTGAATGCCTAGGTACTTAATGGCCTGAGATTTCCATTTGAATGGGAAGTTCGCTTCTAGTTGGCATACTTCCCGGCGAGGGAGGGAAAGGTTGAGCGCTTCAGTTTTGGAGAAATTAATTTTAAAGTTGCTTACCGCACTGAAGCGTTCAAATTCCTTTAGGAGAGCTGGGAATGAGATATGTGGGGACGTTACGTGTAGCATTAAATCGTCTGCAAAAAGAGACGTTTTATATTGATTATCTGCAATTTGTATGCCCTTGATAGCCGGATTGTTACGTATGGCTATGGCTCCATATGTGCTCCATCGTCAGAACGTAAAGAAGGGGGGAAAGGGGGCACCCCTGTCTCGTGCTGTTGCTTATAGGAAATGGGGATGAGTAAAGTCCATTAACTCTAACCCTAGCTACAGGGTTGTTGTACAGGGCCAGAATCTTGGAGAGGAGGCCAGGACCAACACCAGCCTGCCTCAACATGGCCGACATCAAGGCCCAGTCCACCCTATCAAGCGCCTTCTCCGCATCACATGCGAGAAGGCAAGCCGGAGTCTTGGTGGAGGAAATATGCGATATCAGGGTGAACAGTTTATTGGTGTTGTCCCTGGCCTCCCTCCCCGGCACAAAACCCACCTGATCTGAAATGAAGCGGTTGCAGCCTTATGGCTATGACTTTTGCATATAGTTTAAGGTCAATGTTAATTATTGATATCGGTCTATAGTTACCACATATCGTGGTGTCTTTCCCCGGTTTGGGGATGACCGAAATTGTGGCCTCTAAAGCTTGTTTAGGAAAAGGGCAGTTCGCACTAATGGAGTTGAAAACCCTCGTTAAGAAGGGAGTCAGCCGGGCCCCGAAATGTTTGTAGAATTTGGGGGAATATCCATCTGGGCCCAGGCTTTTGCCGGCTGGTGAGTCTTTTATTGCACGGGCCACTTCTTGGTTTGAGAACGGCAACTCCAGAGATTCAGCTTCCTCTAAGGGAATAGCAGGCAATGGGGTGCTAGTTATATATTCATCTATCGCTGAAGAGGAGGCCTTATGACCTGAGGGGGAATTGGAGGGGTTATGAATATTGTAAAGAGAGTTGTAAAATTCCCTGAAGGTGGCTGCTATGTCTGAGGGGGCCTGTGCTAGTGTCCCACCAGATTTCTTAAGAACTGGTATGTACGACGCTGTGGGCCGTGGGTGGAGGGTTCTGGCTAACATGCGACCGCATTTATTTGCCAGTCTATAGAGCTGAGCCCTGCCCTTGTCCCTATAGCCCAAATAAGATTGATTATATAATTTTTGCAATTTCTCTCTTGCTTCCTGTAGTTCCAATAGTTTGAGATTGGAGGGCTTGGTCTTATGTTCTACTTCCAGGGCGTTAATATTGTCCAAGGTTTTTTTTATAAGTGCAGTTTTTTCCCTTTTAAGTCTGGATCCCTGCTTAATAAGCTCCCCTCTGAGAACACATTTCAGGGCTTCCCATTGAATGGGCAGAGGGGTTGAATCAGTTTTGTGGTCTTCAAGGAAATGCTCTATTGTCTGTTCCACCGCAGAGGAGCAGACCTCGTCGTCGAGCAGATTGTCATTGAGTCTCCACGACCAACAAGAGGGAAAGAGACCGGGTGGGACCAATGAGATGAAGATCGGAGCATGGTCGGACCACAAAATGGGTCCTATCCACGCTTTAGGATCCCAATCAAGAGCGTGATGGCTTATGAACAGGTAGTCAAACCTGCAATAAGATCCAGCTGCATGTGAGAAAAAGGAGTAATCCCTTCTTGAGCCATTGAGTACCCTCCAGGTATCAATTAACTGGAGGTTGGCTAGTGCTTTCCTCAGTCTGTTGATTCTGCCCAACGACACGGCCGCCCGCCCGGAGGATGTATCTATTGTGGGATTAAGAGGGACATTCAAGTCCCCCCCGACGATAATCACCCCCTTTGCGAATTCTCCCAATAATTTGAGGGTCTGTATAGAAAAATGTATCTGGTCTGTATTGGGAGCATACATGTTTGCAATAGTGTAAGTCTTATTGAGCAATCTAATTTTAAGGAAAAGAAATCTGCCCTGAGGGTCGACCTTTACATCTAAGGTCTCATGGGGGAGCGATTTGTGGAGTGCTATCGATACACCCTTTGTTTTCCCTTCTGGATTGGAGCAATGGTGCCATGTTACATAGTATCTGTCACGGATATTAGGGATGTGGTCTGTCTTGAAGTGAGTTTCCTGAAAAAGAACTATTTTAGCTTTCTGTTTGTTAAGGTCACACAGAATCTTTGTTCTTTTCTCAGGAATGTTAAAGCCCTTTACGTTGAAAGAGCTAACTAACACCTCCGCCATTTTAGGGTAATTTAAGTTGCCAGAGGCCAGTCACCGGCCCTCACAGGGAAGGTGTGTGGGGTGGGATGGGTGGAGGGGGTACAGGTAGGAGAAGGGGGGAAGGGACGGCGTGGGGCATCTTAGTGGTAGGGAGTTGGGGTTCGCGGGTAGAGTTATCGGGGGGGGATGGGTATCTAAATGTAACTAGTTACGTTCCTCGCTTCACCTACGATAGGGGACAGGTAAGCTCTGACCACAGATCGGGAGATGCGCTTTCCTGAAGATAATCTCTCTAACCAGCGCTTACTACTGAAACATAACACTGCAGCGGATCGGCCACCCCAGCCCGAAGCCCCCCCCCCCCTCGGCGAGAGACATCGCAATAAGGCAGGGGAGCCCATCCCGGCCCCGCAACCCAAATTGAAAATTGCTGCCACAGCAGTGCGAAGCCACAAACCTCAGCACGACATAACCTGTTTAAACTCGCCAATCAGTTTAACTGCTAACCATGAACATTCAACTATCGGCATCGCTTCAAGATGCAACAACGAGGAGCAAAGACACCATGGTGATTTACTCATAAATGTCCCGTATTTGAAGACCTGGAGTCACCTACACCATGCTAAGCCGGTCCGGTCCTGGGTCCGCCCCCTCACCACCGGGACCCCGCAGTCGGTTCATCTGATTCCGATGTCGTCTGTCCTCCACGCACGGACTACGGGGCCGACGGGCACCCTGCTCCGGGCGCATGGGACCCATCTCACCAAGACCGAGGTCCGGGGAAAGCCAGTCCTCCACAAGTAAGGCCGGAAGCTCCAGGAAGCCGAACAGACCGGGTAGCTGGGACGGGGCCCGTGACTTTATAGTAGTGGATACGGCACACTATGTCGCGGGGTTTAGTCGGGGCCGCGCGCCCTGTGTATTCTGTCTTATCTCTATATGCTCATCTCGACGTCGCCCCAGGAGGTCATTAAAGATGGTGGTAGCAACCGCCGCAAGGTTGTCATGTTCCGGTGCTTCTTGGAGACCCCGAATTCTAATGTTGTTCCGTCTCCCTCTATTTTCTTGGTCGTCGAGATGAAGCAACGCTCTGGCAATATGCTGGGTTGAGTTGGCCTGGGCCCGTCGCAGGTCTGCTTGCGCTCTCTCAAGGGCATCCATACGCTGATCTGCGGATACGCGGTCCAGCTCTAAGGTTTTGACTCTCTCACCAACCTCCGAAACAGCCTTCGTCACTACGTCCAGCTCCCTCCTCAACAAGGTCTCCATTCTGCTTGTATAATTTTCAAAGTCCCTTCTTGAGGGAAGGAACTTCAGCAAAACTTTATACTGTGTGGAGGGAATCTGGTCACAAGCTGGAGTCTCAGGTGACCGCGAGCACTCCGATCGACTCCGATCGGCAGGCCAGGAGCCCCAATCCGGACATGGCTGGGCCACATTCGGGGGTACGATTCCCGGACAAGTGGGCGCCCCAGCGCCAGTCTTTATGTGTCCATGAGGCCCATCTAAGGGGAGGGGTCTTCTCCAAGGTGCGCCGGGTGACTCTGGGTTGTTGGCACCTACCCCATCCATCGCCACAGCGTCTGGGTCCCCGGGCGCCACCCACAGATGGTCCTCTGCCGCTGGCCGCAGTTACGTGGCTAAACAAGGCCCGGTTCACTCGGAGTCCCAAAGCGAGGGGAGGAGGGAGGGTCCGCCCGGATCCCTGGGCCCGGCGGTTCAGGTTCAGACCTCTGCTGCCATTCGCCCCCTGATACGCTAACGTCCAGCTCATGGACACCGGATGGCCCAGGGGAGCATTCCATGCACCGGCAGGCATCTCTCCCAGGCGAGCCCTGGGACGGCCCCTCCGCGGGGCTGCAGCACGGGGAGCAGCGCTGGGGTTACACAGGGGTGAAGGTGTGTGCTACTCGTGGTGATGTCAAGGGTGACATGGGGGAAGCCGGCGGCTGCTCTCTCTGTGTTGGGGGGGGCGCACCCGTCCCCCCCGTTCAGAACTATGATGGCGAGGGGGCGCCACTCCCGCAGGTGGCGGTGGGCGCTTATGTGCCACCCCGGCTGGACTCCCACAACCTCCCGCCTCCGAGTCTTCCGCCCGTTGGGCGCCCGGCACTAGATCCGCAGCGAGCAGCTGGGGAGATGAGAGACGCTCACCCCTCTCCCTCCTCTCTGCACATGCCGCACCAAACGGCCGGAGAGGCGAACTGAGCTCCCGCCTCTCCTCTCCTGCCGCACTAGACACGGCCGGCGCGTCAGCCTCCCGGGGCCGACAGTCCGCCGATGCTGCCTCCGCTCCCACCTCACCCCCGCTCCAGGTGATCTCCTGAGGTGCAGCCGACTCCGCTCCACTGACCTTCCGCCGTGCCCGGCCTCCCGACTCCCAGCCCCCGCCTCTCTGCAGCTCACCCGAGGCAGCAGGTGAGTCTTGCAATCCTGTTGGCAGTGTCTCCGGGACATCTGGTGTGGGACTCCACTCCTCATTCCTCCGGGCAGTCGAGGTGACCACGTTGTCTACGGCCTGTCCATTCTCCTGGCCAGGTCTCGCCGCCATCTTTCGATCCCCGCTCCTCAGAATAGCTTGCTCATCTGCAGGGAAATACCGTTGGATTTTGGCCACCCGGGAGCCCCCAGCCGCCGCCCTGGTCTTCCTCCGTCTGGACATGGGTCGGATGCTGTGGTAGCTGGGTGATGAGGGTAGTAAAACCGTCTGTCAGTGGTTATCAGGCGCAGAGCTCTCGTGGAAACGTCTTCATGCGGCCATCACCTAGTCACGCCCCCGGTTTTGGTGGATTTTAGCATGTATCGAACAAATCCTTTTTTTGAGCTCCTATGGAGAACACCACTCACACGCTTGTTCCGGCTGCTTTTGCTATTAAGACTATAGGGAGCAATTCCGAGATGAAACAAGAATTTGTTTCTTCCATGAAAAAATGTCAGATGCTAGGATGCTCACTTTTGTAGATGATTTTGTGACACATGCCAGACCTTCTTCCATATTGTACAAGCCCCCACCCCCCAGAACTACCCAGCCCGAACACCAGCCACAGGGACTGGTAACCTGGCACTCAGAGGCAGACTGCCCCCCCCTGGCCTTGCCGGTATAATGACTCCTATGTCCTTCAGTATGGGCTGTTACTCTGGAAGACTCTGAGCCTATAGCGATGGGGCTCTTCCACACCCCCGGTTTACTTCATTTGTGTTTTAAATTAACTTTTTGACTATTTTTTAACTGGTAAGGGGTCCAAAAGATTCCTATACCAGTTCAAAGTGCAGGGAGTTGGCAAGCCACCTGCCCAACATCCCAGTACCTCCGCCACATTACCCACACCCTGTTCTGTTAAGGACTAGGCTTCTGCACCCCCTGCCCATTAGTGTTGAGGGTAGCGCAGGGAGCAGCAAGCCACCCTCTGGGATGTTGGGCAGGTGCCTTGCCGGCCGTCTTTTGAAATGGTATAGGGGTCCTTTAAAGGTATTTTGAGCCTAAAATAAAGTAGCATTAACCAATCAAATTTCTGCCCAAAGCTTTGCATGATGGATCTACACACAGCGGCTGATTAAAGGGGACACCAGGGCAGGGTTTTTTTTTAAATTGCACTCATTGGTGGCTCAGCATGAACCTGCAGCATGACATCCCAAACAGCTGTGGTGGTTCAGTGGCAGCTCCCCTTAACTCCTCCAACAACACTTCTTTGTGATCCTGCCCCTCATCTGTGTCCTGTATGCGCTGAGCAATGCTTCATTAAGGGGGCAGTCTTGCCCTAGTGGTAAGGAAGTGACCGGAGGGTTACCCTTCCAGACATAATTGAAGTGCTCTTAAGAAGGGCACCTAACCCTCAACTGCCTTCCTGGCGCCATGATCAGAGCAGACCACCGCTCCGAGCATGTATACACTCACTGCTTGTGTTTGTCTCACTGTGCAGAAGGGTTAAATGCAGAGGAATATTCCTGTGTGTGCGTAAGCATACAATGGCCATGTATGCACAAAAAAATTGACACATGCGATGAGTAAGACCATGTCATTAAACAACTTGGTGGCACTGTGATGGGGAATGGCAGGTAGGGCACACTTACACAACAGCAGTGAACGCCTGGGCCTGGGCCAGGGAGGCCTTCACTAGACTTTCTGCCCAAGGGGCCTCGATCACATTTAATTCATATTGTTTACACATCAGAAGCATTGCAAAAGCAATTAGCAATTTTTCCACCATAAGATTATTTGCCGCCCCCACCTCTAAAAACTGCTCTAAAAACCCAAGCACTGCTAGGACTAATATGGTCCTCCAAAATGCTTTCATTTGAGATGTGTCTCGATTTTGTCCTAAGGGGTTAAGCTGTATTCTTGTGAAACATCTGCAGGAGGCAGTCACTGGGGATGTGTTATTGTTGGAGCCAATGCTGGTGTGTGAACAGAGCCTAAAGTTTCATTCCCTGCTATGAGTCCTATATAAAGGGGAGAACTGAACATGTGACAGCCACTCGTATCCACAACATCAGTACAATGAGGCTTCTTGGCTGCGTCTCCATTCACATTCTCCTGTTCCTGCTGACCGATGAGGATCTTACCATGGGAAACCCTTTGCCCGACTCAGGCATACAGAATCAAGCTGTCCAGGTAACACATTTCACTACTGTCCATTGTATGAAGGAATAGCCTGTTTTTAAGCCCAAATCCCTTTACCCATCATTTGCCCCTCTATCTAGTTGACATCATTACTGACAAATTATCACTTTACATCTAACCTGGTGTTTATTGTTTGTTTTACATTTATATAGAGGGAGGAAATGTAGATATTAAGTTCTATTAAAAGCTCCTGTTACCTGAGAAATTTTGCACCAAAAGCTGCCCCTGTTTTTCATGTAGTTCTAGACAAGCTATTGCTAGACAGCATCATTATATGATATAATAATAATCCTTTGCCTGCATCTTTATATTTTTTAATAATAATCATTTGCCTGCATCTTTATATTATATAATAATAATCCTTTGCCTGCATCTTTATATTTTTTAATAATAATCATTTGCCTGCATCTTTATATTATATAATAATAATCCTTTGCCTGCATCTTTATATTTTTTAATAATAATCATTTGCCTGCTGTGGGCAGCTAGACTGAAACACAGATGTATGTGATATAGTTCAGTAGATCTTTGTGTTACAAATACTAGACCTTATTTATTCGGCAACTTAGTGTCAGGTCCACAACCTACTCCCTGTGTCCATGAGCCCTGGGGATACGACTCTTTTTTTCCCCTAGAGCGCTGTATGATGGGGAACCAGAAAACAGCTGCATGCTGCCGTAATGCATGCTTGTTGAAGGCTCAGCTGCTACTTGTGTGTACAGCTATTTCCTGTCCTCCTGCTGAATTGAGTTCCCTTAGTAATTGGTTAGCATCTTTCAAATGTAGGGATCACTGATGGTGTGAGGGATGGATTAGGTTAAAGAGAAACAACCACCTTCCCAGAGTCTATAAGACTCTACAGCCAGAGCTCTCCCTTATTATGGGGCATCCCAAATTGGAATCGCCCAGAAAACTCCTCTCCCTGGCAATCCCAGCCACATCCGAGCTATACCTTTAGCCTTGGAGCGTACCACATGTGGTTTTAAAGAGGAATTTTGGAGCTGAGTTCCACTTCTTGGGGCATCCTAACTTGACATCCCAGAAGCCTTGTTACACTCATCTTGTCCCGGAGCTCTCGTCGCAGCCGCATCCTGGCTCACATAGAGTGCGGACAAGAGCCAGCGCATGTGCTGTGAGATTAGCAGCGAGGGGACTATACTGACAATCCCAGGGGGTTTCACACAGCAGGGCATACCTAATCTGGATGCACTGGGGAACAATAGACCAAAAGCTGGGATGGTCAACATTTTGGGTTTTGGTCCACTTTAACCCAAAAACAAATATAAATGACTGAATAAATACACTCCTAAAACACATCAGACAAACCAGAAACACTGGGCTAGTCTTGGATCTTCTGTACTGCCCTGATGGTGGAACTGGGTCAGTGCCTTGGACCCAACAGAACATCCTCATGGATCAGTACTCCTGTATTAATATGTATGGGACTCTGCTATTTAGCAGTAGCTATGAAAGCCTAAAGCCTAGTGTGTGGTTTATTCTAAAAGTTTTGCATCCCCAGGAAGAGGGCATGTGGCAATTTTGTTCTTTTCCAGCATTAGTAAGAGTGTGATGTAAGAAACATGGAGGCCGCCATTGCTGAACATTTTTTAAACATGAACATGCTGGTGGCATTGCAGATAACCCAGCTTCACTGCTCAGACAGTCACTCACCTGGAACAAGTAAGGAGAATGAGTGCTCAGAGCAGGGTCATTGCATGCATGTTACTGGCTCACTAAGAATACATACGTGTTTAACAGCCAAAATGAGCTAGAAATGTCAGTCCTGGTGTTTTTTTGTGGTAGGTGTTCTTCATTTTAAATGTATTTTTATTATACTCCTTATTTTACATCTTGTGTCCTGTCTGCATTTCTATTATTGCCAGAGATGTAACTACGAAGGGCACACAGGTAGCAACTGCATTGAGACCCATGAGGTGAGGGCACCCCACCATTGTTGCTTCCCCCCTCCTTTTTTTTAATCTAATTTGTAGTCACATGGCCAGAGATAATCATTTTGTATCAGCTGTTTCGTAGACTAAGTGTATCTATTTTCTTTAAACATTGGCATCCTAGGGACTGAATGTGGCAGGAAAACATTTAGGGGGTCGTTTCAGAGCCAGGTGAGAATTCTCGCCCCTTTTTTAGGAGAGAAAATTGCCAATGACTTTTATTGTCTACCCTGGGGCTTATACAGAGCCAGATGTAGATATTTACATCCGGTAGACAATGAAAGTGAATGGCAGTTTTCTCTCCTAAATCGAATCTGAATCGACTCCTTAGTGTATAGTGCTGGGCCTTGTTTTATATCTGCACCAGAGCCCAGTCGTATTTAGTTACTTCCGGGTTCAGATGGGCACACAGGGTTACCAGGAAATCCCTCCCGCATTTGAGGGCCCAAACCTGAAATGTGATGAAGCTAATTTGTGGCATCCCAAGTGCACACACAATACAGTTTGGCAGAAAGTCTTAGGTCTTCAATGTAAGTGGGTAAGTGGGCCTCTATTTTTCTAATGGGCCTCAAGAATCCCAGTCCGACACTGGTTATACTGCTTGAGAACAAGGAAAAGGTTGAGTTTACGGGCAATCCTGGGGCATACACATAATGGGCCATCCAAAATCAGAATGCCCTGCCGGAGAGAAATACAACCTAAGAAAGTCAATTTCTAGGACGGTGTTCCTCTTTAAAATGCAATATATATTTAATGTAATGTTGTTTTCATGTCAGTGATCTCACTGGAGAAATACAGCCTGGTTCCTGTTTGTTTTTTACAGAAAGGAAGACAATATATAACTGTCATAGGGGCTGAAAGGTGGTGACAGCACCAGAATAGTGTTTCTACATCCTTGATGATTGTAGCTTTTCTGTTAGACTTGCTCAGGTGGCAGGGTAGGATAAAATCTAAAAATATAAAATAGTTTGCTTTAACCTTCCCCTGCCCCTACAAGAAATGCTGAATACAAGAAAAATGTTCTTTATTGAGATTTACTTGGAATAGAATGGGACTAGCCAGGCTAAGGAGCACACTGTAACCCCCAATCAGATATATACAGTCCAAGGAATAGCCAACAGTCAAAATGTCATGAAACTTCACATTTATTGTATATTAAACCAATAGCCAATAGTCATGAGTAAGGGCATGCGAAACTGAAACACGTCCATAGGACAGCTCATGAGGCTACTTGAATTGATGACTTTGGTGAGATCTAACTGCTGATTTGAAAACTTATGTAAGTTTTATGATACTTTTGACCACCAGCTATTCCTTCAAATACATAATATATTTGTGGATAATATTACAATATATGTGTATAATAATACAATATATTTGTAGACACAAGGCAACTGCTGTTTCACTTTAATTCCATTTTGATCTCAGAAGTGGTGTAAAAGAGGTTTCATTGTATTAACAATAACTGTATCCTGTTTCAACAAATAATTATAATTGGTTCTGGCAATATGGGATTCATCGTCACTGATCTCTGTAACAAGCTATTTTGGGGTTTATGCTATAGAATCCTAGTGCTTCACTAATTCCAAAATGAATAAGAGGCAGACAGGACTAACTCATCACCAGCAAAAGGTTAAGTGCCCATTTCTCTGGCAATGAATTAAAAAAAAAATAAATAAAAATAAGCTTTAAATCGCCCTTGGTAATGAAGTCCAATGCTGACTAATACTAGACAACAAGTAAATGCTGAGAAATCATGCCAAAACCTGTGTAGAATGATGGCCTCCCGAATCAATCTATTCAATTCATTAGAAAATAGGAAAAAATGTATGAGACTTCACAGTGCCCCATCTAATGTTCCCGCCAGGGCCCCATAACATTTAGTTATGACACTGCCTCTAGGTAATACAAGGAATCATTGACTTGTGCACTTCTTCTTTTCCCTTATGTAATATATAAGTATTCATTAGAAAATAGGAAAAAATGTTCCCCATGTTAAATCAGATATTATTACTGGCCTGTGTCCAACCGTTTGTTCCCCATTGACCACAGAAAAGTTGAGGCTAGAACTCCCATTCAGGTCAGCTAGAAGTAAGATTACATTTTGTACTTTCCCACTTTATCTAAAGCGGTCTGGAGTTAGTGCTTTAAAGGGCATCTGTGGGCTAAGTGCACAATCAAAGCATAGTCATCAAGCCCCCAGACAGCTATTCTTGTCTAGTCCCCACAGCTTTCTTACTATAACTTGCTTCCTGTCATTTCAGCCTGTAAACAGCTCAGCACATAACATGTGCAGGGGGGCGCCACTCCTCACTATCTGTCTGTTTACTGTTGCAGGCAGGGAGTGAGATATGGCCATGCTCTGTTCTTAGCTGTATGTGGCCTGACTTGGATGTATGGCTATAGAATGGGGGCTAGAAGTAATAAGTTACACCATGAATCAGCTGCCTGATGGAGGGGATATAAGTATGAATTGATTCTGCAATTGCAGCCTTCAAATACCCCGTAACCTAAGCCCTACATTACTTTACTACACTTTGGACTAAATAAAAACAACGGAAAATTTTCTAGAATGTGTGTTTTTCAGGCCTCCTGCTCAACTGAGAATCCGTTAAGATCCACAGACAGCCTGTATATAGGAAACGGAGACCCAAAAAGTGTTCTACGGCTGGAATTTCCACTCTCAACATTAACCAGGTACTAAATATTTCTGGCTGTTCAATAATGATGGCGTCTATATGCCAAGTAGACAGATCAGTAATCATTGTTGCTCCACCTTATTTATCAAACTTGTTCTCACTTGGAATCATTAATAAGAACGAAGCACCATGTGTCTTGGCTGTATCAGTCTTTGGGTTGTGTAGTCGCATCCAATTGAATTGAAAGACAGAAAGTTCACTGTATGAGACTTTACAGGGCCCCATAACATTTAGTTATGACACTGCCTCTATTAAACAAGGAATTTCATTATTGACTTGTGAACTTCTTCTGTTCCCTTATGTAATATTATATTATATAATATATAGCAACTGCTTCTTTAAAATCAATTACAGTCTTGAGACCTACTTATCCTTCTCAGCCATCTTCGACAACGTTTCTTATTCCTCTTTGCAAAATGTCTCAAGCTTTAATAATACTTTATATCTGGAATCAGTGGAGCATATTTATAAAGCTCCAAACTCCTTGTCATTTCTTACTGCGTTTACCAGCTTTTCTATTTGAATTCATTTGTGCACTTTTGTATACGTCAATACTTTTCAGAAGGCCTTTTTAACATTTTTGTTCCTTGCTTTTTCTTTTATAGTGGACCTATTTATTGACAATCTATGCAGTTTAGTCTCATAGACAGTCTGGGTGGCAGTGCAGGAGCATGGAAGGGTTGATCCTGAGGGCTGGTGTAGGGTTTGGGTCCGCTAACTCTTTTTTAGTAAGGCGGCAAGCCCAATTCAATGCTGGGAACTCTGCATTGCAGTCCTGGCTCGTCTTTCAGGCCACTGCAAATTGTGACTCCTAGGCAGACCTGCTTTTATCAGGTTTGCCAGACCAGATGAGTAGTTTTTATGTTTTTATTGGTCTTATTTATCTGAATATGGGTTAGTTACTATATATTATGCAGCTAATGCCTATTGCAGTATTTTGTATGTCAAAAATCTGAATAACCGGGTCCATCTAGTTAATAAAGAAGCAAAGAACTGCAGAAAAATCATGATGCTGCCATACTGAGATTTTTTGTTGTCTACAATTGCAGTAACCTCTCCTCATTTGATCTTCGGACATTTGACTCAGAAGGCATCATATTCTATGGAGATGTAGGAGAGCATAACTGGTTTGTACTTGGGCTCCGGGAACGTCGGCTGGAGGTGCAGATGAGTAATGGCAATGGTCAAATGGTTCTTTCAAAGTGGGGGCCGGATATGAGCGATGGCCAATGGCGAAAGGTGGGAGACTCTATTTCTTTTTGTCTTAGCAATACTCTAAATAAAACATTGGTGCTGCAAGATGACCTCTGTCATATGCTCTTCATTCTCTGTTGTAGCCCTGCTATAAACTGCGAACGAGGGTATTGTCTCTTATGAGAATTTGTGTCTCACTGAGACAGTACTCTTACATAAGAGCATCAGCCTTATTTCATCAACTGCTTAAAATTGTTTTAAGGGAAGGAAGGGTTTTTTTTTGTGCGTTCATTTTTTTTATCACCATTTTAAAGTCCCTAAAAGTCCTACAGTTGCCTATTTGGCAATCAAGCCCTTGTATGAGAAATATCTTTGTCTTGCAGGTGACTGTGGACAGCTCTACCAACACCATAGATGTGAGGGTCGATGGAGAGATCGTTGTCATGTTAACTCATCATGTAAATAATCAAGCAGTGGCTCCAGAGAACGCTAAGCTTAACATCATCCTGGGTGACCTTCCAGGAATTGGCAAGACCCAGCTTCTCAGGCCGGTAATGTGACAGCATGTGACTCCTCTTTAGATTCTCTATTGGATATACTAAGTAGAGATGAATGAACCGGTTTGCCCCAAATTTCAAGGAAGGTTCAGCTGTATAAGCTGTCTCTTCCGCTGCCTAAAGTTATTTAGAAAACATAGAAGGGTGGTGTTTCAACTGTTTAATTAAACATTGTATGTAGTCTGGGGTCCTTGTTGTTTTTCTGGGTCTCCAAATTAAGATAAAAAGCTTGTTTTGGAGATGGTAGTTGCAAATAGGTAATTAAAGGCTGTTATATTGATTTGTGAGAAAAAATAATGTACTTACCGTAATTGAAAATGTTTATACTTGGGTAGCTTCTCCACCACAAGACCAAATAACATGGCAGGAGGTTCTTTAAAATGGACTTATTTTTTGGACTATAATAGTCCAAAATTATTTTTTGCATTTTATTGTGTGTTGTTAGAAATATTTCAAAAAGCAGAGCCTCTCAACAGCTATTTGCATGACCCCCAGATATAGTATCTACATAGACACTCCAGCCCCTTCCTAAAAAAATAACCTGCCCCCTCCTATTAGCGTTACAGCTCATGTAATAAAAAAAGATGCCCACCTTCACCCCAAATTCAGCCACCAAAGTCAGCGGGAGTATGGCGGGGGGTCAGTTATTTTCTAGGAAGGGGCTGGAGTGGCCTTTTAAGGTGTGTATGTGTATAACTCTGCTCTGTTAAAATAATATATATATATATATATTTCATGTGTTGTGTTCTCAGTTGTCTCCTGCTCTGGATGCGTGTATGAAGAACTGGGCCTGGGTCAAGAAGGACACAGAGGCTCTGGATTATGCCAGGGAGACAGATGAGAACCGGCAGTGCTTTCAAAATGAAGAGTGGGGTGCCTTCTTTCCTTCCCATGGATATGCCATCCTCAAACCTGCCTGTAAGTTTTCCATTCTGTTGGCAGGGCTGCCATCAGGGCAGTATAGGTAGGAGTCCTATATGCAATGCCCATTTGTTCCTGATGGCAGCTCTGTGACCTCTCAGCTGATACCATGCTTTCAGGGAATCCTGGCCCTCCTTACCTCTAATACACATAAAAAAGAGGTCTGCTGAGGTCATTTGAGCTGACATATTTCTTTTGGCATCAGCATTGCGAGGCCCACAGCACTTTTCCACATCTATGGAAATCCATACCAAAATGAGTAGGGGGGCTAGGGGGTGCCCTGACACTGAGGTTGTATGGGGCCCAAAAATGTCTAATGGTGGCTCTTCTGTAAAAGTTTTCTAACAGTCAGTCTGTCCTCCTCATTTACTGTCTTTAAAAGTGGACCAATCACCAGGATTTTGACTATTCAACTATCGTGGTAATTGGTCCCTGCCTGGGGGCATCCTGGTGTAGGCTGCCCCCCTGTGTGAAACCCCCCAGATCACCCACTTTCCATGTTCCCACAATTTGAACTTTGCACAGGCTGCATGCCCAGCTCCCCTGTGGCACGCCCTTGTAACTGAATGGGAGCGCACACAGCTGCAGAGGAGCCGGAGATGCAGCAGTTGGTGAAAACAGTGTCACTGACGCTCACACACAGCAGGGCATATGGTATTGGATGCCCCGGGGGGCAGGCTAGCGGCCGGTTCTGAAATCTTTTAGATTCCAGGCCGGCGGCAGAGGGTAATTGGTCCACTTTAAGAACAAACGTTAAGCCTTCATCTAAGACACCTTCTAATATAGAAAGGTGTCTAATATGTAGGGTGGCATCTGCTTCATCCCAGGTAACGCCATTTAGAATAAATTACCTTTTATCTTCTTTAACCATATGCATATCCTTTTAGAGTGCATGCCCTATGTATTTTCCCTTTTACCCCCAAAAATTACTTACTCTTTCTCCATTGGTTTCCCTCAAATAGATTGTAAAGGTTCTCCCACTATGGTATCTGCCCTATATCCTAATAGAGTGTAAGCTCCTCTTTACTTTTTTGGATGCCCCAATGCTGTAAGATCTTTTTTTTCCGGAATCCCCTTTGAAGTCCAATAAATCACAATCTCTTTCTGTATCCCTACTAATATTCTCGCTTTTCTACTTTCCATATATTAATAGATTCTAGGCACTTCTGCTTACTGTAGTTTTGTTACTACCTGATTACATTGTAAGTCCTTGCACCTTTTGTATCCTTTATTAATGCAGCCTTACACCTGCTGAAGCCTACAGCAGCCTCTGCTTTGCCCCCAGACAACCCTGATCCACATGCTTAAAAAATGTAGAGCCCAGAAATGTGTAATCACTCTTCCAAACTAGCGTGGTGCAACTGTTTGCCACAGGCGTGCAAAGATGAGAGTGTGCCTCCTATTGGTTGCAGGCAGACAACGTTGCTAGTTGAGTGTACGCAGGAGCACAAAGAGGTCCAGCCCTGTTAGATTAGAAACTCTTCCACCTTCTGTACACCCATCATCCTCCTCCAAATATTTATGTCTTGTGTTAGTAAAATGAAACTGTAAAACTGTCAGGGATGGGACATGCTGACAATATGCCATTTCATGAGATACTTGGAACAAAATCTCAGTACAACGTTAAAGCTGTGCCTACAACAGAAGATTTGTTTGTGCAATAAATAAAATATCATAATAACGCTTAGACCCTTACCTGAAAATATATTCAACTTATTGACACTATGATGTTTTAAGCTATTATGTTTTGACATTATGTTAGATATTGTAAATGCACATTATAATAAAATGAAAGCCTTCTATCGGCATCCAGACCCCTTAAATAGCATATGTCTCGGAACGAATTTCTACTTAATCACTTATTCCGAATGACTTCTTTCTGCCAGCACTCCCGTCACATACATCTGATGCTTGGCACCTGTCAATCCACATGTCCTTCCGAGTTCAGGAGGATGGAGGAGTTGTCCTGGCATTACATGGTACAGGAAATATTGCCGCGCTGACTATAACTTTGGATGTCGAGAAACAGGTAAAAATAGGGCGCAATTTATAAAAGTGAGTAGAAAATGTTTTTTCTGCCTGTTGAAAAAAGAGCCTTTCAATCAAGTTTTTTTAATATTTGCTGCTTATTAACAGACTCAATCTTTTGAAGGTTCTAGAAGCCTCTCTATTGGACAAGCTGAGAGCCTCTGTGACATTTCCACCAGGTATTTGTCTCAGGAACTGGCACACCGTGGAAGTCCTTATACAATCAAATCAGATCACGTTAAAGTCTGAGGAAACCACATCCAGTATAGACATTCCACCTGCTGACTTTAAAGCTTTGGAAGATATCTGGCTGGATCCGGATGCTTTCATTTCTGTTGGTGGAAGCGGCATGGCAGGTACTTGGTGTATTATCTAACACTGTCTTTGGGTACAAAATATCTATGATCGCTGAAATTTCTTGATACTGATGTTCAAAATGTCTGTAATTATAACAATCTCCTCCCTCCATGCTACTAACAGTGCCACCAAATCACAGAGTCAAGGTGATAACTGAGCTATCACCTTGTACCAGGACAAAGTTAGATACATTTTCCATTCCAAATATAATTAATTAATAAGGCACCATCCCACAAATATCACAGAGTATAGGCTGCTTTAAGCTACTTGCTGATTTAGAGTTCTAACTGACTCTAGAGTACAAGCAGATGGCAATTTTAGTTCTAGAACTCAGAAGCTGACAACACACTAGATTAGACTCCCAACCTGCAGGTGAAGGAATGGGATCTCCAGGGGCTTCTGGGCTGCAGAATGAGTCTCTCACCCACTAGACTGGTGTGCCAGGTGTCTCTTGTACAGATCTGCTCACAGCTGGCCTTAGCACCAGAGGACAATCAGTGGCAATGGAAGAATAGAGGGTAAACTGTGGCAGCTCAGAAAGTGGCAAGGACCAGAGGAGATTAGGCAATGGTGGGGGAATCTTCAGCAGCAGTGAAGAAGGACAATTGGCTGCAATGATGGACCTTTCAGAGACAGTGGAGAAGGCGACAAGAACGGATGAACGAATGTCCTACTGGAAATTTGCTTTCAATGTGCAGCTTCAGTGTACGAGCTACCTGGCTAGTCCAACTTTGTGTTTTGCCCCAACTAGGGATGATGCCCTTGTGTTTAGCAGCTTAGAAAGGGAGGGTGCAAAAATAAAAATTTCTAAAAAGAAATGTTTCCATTTTGCAAACTTCTACGTTAACTTTGTTCCTTTTTCAGAACATTCAGAGCAAGGACCCCGTTTCTCCGGCTGTTTGAAGATGACACTTCAGGGAGCAGCTGTTGACCTGGATTCTGCCCACTACAAGCACCCTCATGTCAGAAGTCACAGCTGCCCGGCTATATGAAAGAAAGTCTGAACATTTGGCACTGGAGATCTACTTTTATTTTTATAAGCTTTGTTTAGAAAATTCTTTCATGGATTGCCCAACAACTAAGATTGCCTTTTGTTTTTGACATGTGGCTCACAGTAACATATTTTTCTGTGTACAAGTTTCCAAAATCAACAATTTGGAAGGAGATTTTTTGTGGTAAGCCTAGTTCTTACAGTTTAAGTTGGCTTTAGTCCTGGTGGCTTTTCATCCTCTAACAGTTTATTATGGAGCCATCACTGAGAGGATTTAGCTTAAAGGGACAAAGCAGGCTGGAAAAAAAAACGAGCACTTACATGTAGCAGAATAGATCCAATGGAGTCCTGCAGGCTGCAACGTGCCAGCTCAGGTGTTAATAGTGCACTACCTGGCTGGCCCTGAGCACCCCCTGCTAAATTAAATCAGCATGGGCCTCTCCTGAGCAGTCTCTTAAGGTGCCCCTGCTGCCAATCAATGTGAACCTGCTCCAATGTGACTGGCAGCTAGGCTTGGGGAGGAGCACGCTTTTTAGCACTGAATTGGACAGCTCTGAAACCAGCCCACAGGATTCCGCGATAGTGTTCCCTTTTCTGAAAAAAATCTATATACACTAATGATTCTAGAATAGGTTTTTACGTCTGTGCCAATGCAGTTACTGATTCTGGTCCAGTTTTCAGGAGCACTATTTGGTAGCCAAACTGAAACAGAAACTGCATCTGCAATTGTGGAGGGGCAGTGGTTTTATGCAGCACCACAATTTTGAGGTAGTTTGTCTATATGGAGGATTGACCCTTTTCACCACTACAGTTCAACTTTAAAGCCAAAAATGCAACATAAATATTCCTGTTTCCCTCCCCAGTCATGCCCATAATCCGCATGGACTCTACCTCTGCTTTACTCTGTTCTTTATTCACACTCAGGGGTGTACATAGGTTTCATGGAGCCTGATAGCACATCAGTGCAATGCCCCCTTCCCCCAGTTGGTGGCATTGACATGGCAGAGTGCAGCTGGGAAGCAATTTTCTACTTACCAAGTTGCTACAATCGTCTCGCCGACACAGAGAGGCTCATCCAAGTGACATCAGATCAGATGTGAAAACGGATGTAGATGGATGAGCCACTTATTTTAAAGAAGAGTATTACTTGCCAATCACACTCTGCTCTGTTAATGCCGTGTCCTCCCCTGTTCTCACACAGCTGCTGCAGCACCCCCTCCAGGACATGTTACAGCTGGGGCAAATCATACTTGGGAGATGCAAAAGCTATTATATACAAGGTGCGGGGGAGGCAGCCTCATCTACCATGGGTCCGGTAGCAGCTGTTTACCTTGCTTCTATGTTGTGTACATCAGTGTTCAAAACAGTGCTTCACCCTGAGCGGTCCCATCAGTGCTCAGGAGCAGTCACCCTCCCTTAAGCCTCTGTACGGCACCCCTGCCCTGGAAATGTGGGCACCGACCCCCAAGTTCTACACTAGATTGCAGGGGAACAGGACTGTGGTGATAGGGGGGAGGGGGGGAGAAAACAGACTAATGTTACACTGGTTTCCAAATGACAACTTAACATTACAGAATAGTACACAAAACTTATTCCCAAGAAAGTGACCAAGTTCAACGATGTTACATAGTAGTGGTTGCTGAAATCCATATCTCTGTAGGAATAAATAAAGGCAACTAAACTTGCTGTGTTGTTTTCTTGAAGATGTTTCACTAGCCATCCAACTGGCTTTTTCAATTCAGAGTGACTTGTACAGGAATCTGGCAGCAATAAATGGTAACTCCAATCCACATCCCCTGAGGTGCCGATTTCGTTAGCAGAACCAGAGTCACTAGATGTTACCAACAGCCTTTGGTTGTAACACGACAAGTGTTGCAGGCCTCTGCTTCTATTTAGGCCAGACAGGGTCTATTACCCAGACTGGGTAGCCACAGGCTTTAATGGCTCCTCTGAGGGAACTGATTACCTTTTCCACAACTTTTGCACTGGTTGTAATCTTTTCTGGTGCTGGTCTATGTGAGACTTTTTTCCAGCCTCTGATTGTTACCAGACTGTCCAAAAAAAGCAAATGTGTTTTGCACATATCCCCTTTTAAAGCTAATGTTGTGGTCCATCAAGCTGATGTGTTCAAAGAAACCATGTTCCTTTTGTTTTTTTTTGGATCTTAACCCAGGTTTCACCCACACATTGGAACCATTGACTGGGTGAAATTTCCTTGAAGGTGGTTAAAGCCTCCCTTTCCACTTTCTTCATATACTGTAAATTTGCCACAATGAGACGATGACTCCATGGCACAGTCTTGGTCTAAAGTGGTGTTCTAATCCCAAGTGTGTTATCCAGAAATCCTTGAAATCCTGTGAGTTGTGGATGTAATGTATTGCCAACCAAGGGGGTTTGGGTGTATTTTACCATGCTGTTGATCACAGAATTGAAGCATGCTGACAATTGGCTTAAGTGGAGTCTCTTATTTGTGTCTTAGGTAGTCCATATATACAAGCAGGGGTGTTCTCTGCTAAAGGAGATGATCTATAACCCGGTCGATAGCTCTGTCCTTTTGTAGCTGTTGTGGGTGGTCCAATTTTCCTTTTTATTTGTTTTTTGTACCCGCTAAAGTGTGTGGTCACCTTGGCATGGCAGTCCAATGTATTAAGGACGACTGTCTGCAGACAGGATGGTGATATTTGTGTTTCTTTTGAAGGATCTAACAGCTTTTCTTTCTAGTTCTTGAAGAAACATCTTCAAGAAAATAACACAGTTATTATTTTTGATTGCCTTGATTTATTCCTACTGATATACCATGACCTGGATGAATGAGAACCTTCCCAGACTTAAATCAATATGAATCTGTATTAATATTTTATCAATAAAGCTTTTATATCATATATTACAATGTAGGCCTAGCCAAGCTCTTGATATTTTATCAGATATATTCAGTAATGTTTAAAGTGTTAATAATGTTAGAAAGTTAGATTGATTTTAGTTAAAGAATGGCAGAGCAAATAAAAGTCATGTCATTTCTAGTGCTTGTGTTGGTGAAATCCCTGAAAATTCAGTAGAATGTAAAATGGGTTGGGGGAACATTTTGCCTCAAATGTGTTTTGCCCAGAGTAGCGTTATGTGCAGGGGCACAGGAGGTCCGGAGAGGGTTACATCATTGTTGCTCCACCACCTTATGCATCATATTTGTGCTCACCTGGCATCATTTAGAGAAAGGAAGAAATATTTGTCCCTGCTATTTCAGTCTTTAGTTGTATCCAACTGTGTTAAAAGACTGAAAAAAGTTTGTTGTACGATCCTTAAAAGGAAAGAGCCCCATTTAATGTACACCAGGGCCCCATCAATGTCATGTCATGATTAAGGACCTGTTGTCCGAAACGCGTTGGTGTTAGGGCTTATCGTGTACATATTCAGCTATGCTGTGACCTGTTTGATTATTGATTTTAAACAAAGATAATAAATGCTGAAGGATTTTACAACATTTGCTGGCTGGCTCAATACTTTCTACCCCCATCAAATTTAGTTACTGTGTGGATCATGCGTAAGCTAAGAAACTGAGGTGAACAAAGGTAGGTAGTATGCTGGTTCTTATGGGTTACAGAGCTTTTTATTTTTATCACCATATGACTGGCCTTCAGTTTATTGCTTCTGATAACTTTAACAGGTAATTGCGATCAAACTTTAGACATTAGAGGAAATATGATATAGGACCTATGGTACTGCACTCAGTCACAGCTTACTGCTGCTGGCAGGAGTACTGTATATAATCATTTGTTAAATGTTATGGAGGGGGGCATATTTTTTGAATGTAAAAGGTAAGCGCCTTTTTAATGTAGGCCATTACTGTAGGAATAAATGTATGTAGACAAAGACAATAATGTGTTGTTCATGGTCCATTGAAAGAAGGGGCCCCCATCAATGCCTTATTCACATTGCCCCAGAACTTACATCAAGCCCATCTAGAACATATAATACAGGGGTATTATATAACCAATGAACAAGATAGGCCTACTGGCAATACCTTCAGTTCAAAATGACTCTAGTTCCCCCCAGTCTGCACTCCCTTATCCCTGAATACAGAAGTGTCATTCATAATAGGCACTGCCATATGCGCAGGGTAATTGTATTTGCCTATAGATGGTACCCATATGTTTACTCAGCATTGCTTTCCATAGCATATGTGCAAAGCAAAGCACTCCAACTGAAAAGAAATCAAATTGTGCACTAAAAATTCCAGGGGTGGGCAATTCCCTATCACAAGACCATTCTGATTTGGAAATCCTTGCATTGTAAACCCCATCTACTTGCATCTTTCGGGGAGGAAGCAGGGATGTCACAAGGTGTTTTATCTGAGCAGATGATAAAATATAATGCCTGACCCTCCCCCTTTCAGGTGTGCATTAATAATGGATAGTTAGCCACATACATCTCAGTGAACAACGTGCCCCTAACATGGATGCTCAGAGGAACAGATTTCTTTCGTGACATTGATTTTGGTCCCTAACTCTTCCTCCCATGTTCTTTCACACTACTTAATCATCTTCCAGGCTATTCATCCACTTCTTGAACCAGGACTCCTACCAAGTGGTGCCTTGGAATATAAATTATTTTTTTATCTGGACTACAACTTTTATTCTGTCTAGCATTTGCACCCCCTCCACAGGCATCATTCAGCACCCTGTGAGAATTCATTCTTGCGCGCTTTTTCCTCTCTTCCTGTTCAGCAGAAATGTAAATTCTCTCATTTCGGGCATAAAAATCTTTTAAAAAGTTCAACTCGTGACTCATGAAGTGTTTTATTAGGGAGAGAGAGGATATTCTGTACTGAATATTTACCCCTGCCAAGAGCAAAATTACAAATGCATATAAACATTCTGGATAGCAAGAGGCAGGGTCGCATATACACCCTGTGTGACCAAAATTCCAGCCATGCTTGTGTGAAATAAGCCAGGAACTAAATGAAGGAAACATTGCTGCCCATTCAGGAGGAGGAACCTACTATGATGCCATCTTATTATAATTGCAATGGTTGCATTCCTATAAGAACAGACAACCAGTATACAAGTGAAGTTAATTAAATCGGACCCACACCCATATTCTACCTAATGGGCATGGGGCCACATTCTGATAGCCCCCCCCCCCAGGGCAACCCCACTGCACATAAACTCCCACAACCCCTCACAAGCTTTACCAGCCCTCCGAAATCCTTACCTGCACATCATTCCTTGGGGAAAATGTGGGCCCATATTAGCTAGCCTTCACTGACCTCCAGGTAACAGAAAGTGACCCTGGCCCACGTGATTTTAGGTGGTCAATCATAAGCCACATTTCACCTGAAGATCAAGGTGCAGGTAAGGATTTGCGGGGGGGGGGGGGGTAAGTCTGGTAAGTCTGACTCAATTTTATCAGGCCCCAGCTCGGACTTCGTAAATGCCCAATAATCAAACATTTCCTGTAGTAAAATGGGAACATCGAGCTTTTTATCACCATTATAGTAGCAATAGGGCGACTTTTATATAGAACATAAAGCATGTTTATTGGAATACAATTTCTCAACAAATAACTTTAAGGGACAGTCCAAGAAAACGGTCAAATTAGCTGCTTTCTGCTTGCTTTGCATTTCCTGATAAACCCTGTTGAACTTGCTTCTCTCTGTGACTTCTTTCTCCATCACCAAAATAAATGGACTGTCGCATGGATGAGTTATCCTCTGCTGCTGAGGAAACCCTCTGTGCAATGCCAGCATATTCATACTTACCAATGAGGGAGAACGAGTAATACCATCCTCCATCACTGGGCAGAAATGGTGGCATCCATCATTATGGCTTTACGTCCCCTTACACTTCTACTCCATTTATTGCAATGGAGGGGGTGTGGCCAGGACAGGCATTCTGAACCTGTTTTGGAATGCCCCCTCTATTGCGATGTATAGAATAGGCCTGTGGGGTCATGAACAAGGCTCCATGGATGCCTCCAAGAGAGGCTGCGTCTGCTGGAGGACTGAGACAATGACCTCTCTCCATTGGTAAGTATGAAGATGCCGGAGCTGCATGGAGAAGCTGTAGGTGAGTATAGACTTTTTTTTGTTTCTGCCTGGACAATAGCTATAAATTGTAACAGACATTGTAACTAAGGGCCTAGGGGCAGCATAAAGAGTATAAGAGACAGGGGAGAATGGATAACTCATTATCCTTCACACTCTGCTACTGCTTATCACTGGTTGTTATAAATAAGCACCTTAGGCTGAGATGAAATAAAATACATGTATTATTAATGTTCCTAAACCTCCTATGAAAGTTACATTCATTTTACAATATTAGGGAGAGATTTTTTTTTACGCTGGATTTGGAGTCAGTATATATTTTTTTTTTATTCCAGCAAAAACTAGCTCAAACTCCACAGCCCTGGCTCATGAAATCCTAATAGTTTTTATTTTTTACACATTTAACTCCCCAGATACCAGACAAAGGGGAGATATGGACAGTTAGTTGTGCATGGTGCGGTTTACCACTGAATACATTAGGGAACTATATAAATATTATATTATTACTATTACACGAGGCTAAGCATCTATGCCCCATACTTTTGGGTGTGAACTGAAACATTGTACTTTAATATACAAATGCAAAGTGCAATAAAAAAGAATCACATTTTTACGGGTGAGGTACGCCTCTAAACAACATGATTAATACATTTAAAATACTCCATAGGATTGGAAAAAAATATTTAGGTTTCTGTTCTCATCCAAAATTAACTTGATTCACTAAATATTTAGCACGGCCCCTGTGAAGGAAAAATCCAGTTTGTGTAAAAATGTCTGAAACCCCTGATATAAGTCCAGAGTTCCCCATTTATTTTTTTATTTTCTAGCCATAAACATGCACCGGACCTAATCTCTCCAGGAAGGAGAGAATCTCCTTTAGCCAAGCTCAGATCACGGACTCTCTACTGATTCTCTCACACCTCTGGGCTGGTAAGGCCCCACTAAGTCTGAAGCAGAGGAAACCCCTGGAGATAGCTCCCTCTATTCATACACCAGTGCCTCAGACATTCTGAACCAACACAGATCAGACCGTAGCTGGGCTGCTGTGTGCATTTTAAGATAACTCTGACTATTGTATCTCTGCTTGTAACTCACTGTACCTGTAACCTGTATCCCACTACTCAGAACGGCATTCATATTCATTCCATCTTGGTCAAATGTTCTTATTGCATTAAAACCTATATTTTACTTGAGTGACCTTTTTGCCGTAGCCCAGTATCTGTGTGTCTGTGGCCTCGCTGGATTGTTTGATCACATTATCCACCTTCCCCTGACAGCACCCAGTGCTATTAGCCACACTCAATATAAATATGTAGATCGACAGACTCCGCCATATCAGTTGCGGGGACAAAAGGTGAGTACCCTTTGAATACAAGGTCAAAGTTATAAGGTCCCTCAGTGTTTCTTGGTCCTACTCGCTGCAGAGAAGATCGCATCCAGGAATCAGATGGTTATTTGGGACAAGGTCCCAGGTAGAGTCTGGTCCGGTGGGGTAGAAGACTGTTGGGGAGGTATTGAGGCAAGATTCCTAGCGAAATGTGCTCAATAGCTCCAGGGTTAGATTAAGATATTGTTTTTTAAAATTCTTACCCTTGGACACTGAAGGAAAGTGGTGCTGCTGGTGCCATTTGTTTTCTGCATGTTGGGCGAGGAATGAGGACTATTCTTACTCCTTTATAAACCTGCCATTCACTTTCATGGTGTAAATTTTCACCTGGCTCTGAATCAGCCCCAAGGTAGACAATGAAAGTGAATGGCTTGGCTCTGAATCAACCCCTATTGATAGATATTAATTCAGTACCTGCAAAATTCTGATGACCTTTCTGAGCCTGAAATGCACAAATAAAAGCTCCTATACTAAACTGCCAAATAAAATATGAATTTTCTCTATTTTCCCCTTATGTGTAAATAATAGAAGCAGAAAGTGTGTGTGTGTGTGTGCGCGCGCGCGCTTTATACAGTATTCCTGCTGCTTATTCAGAGGACGCTTCAGTCGGAGATTCAGTCGGAGCTCTCTCATAACTCCACTGTGTTGCTGACTCATACACTGAACATACCAGTGGGGGAGCTTATTTAGAAGTAATTTAGTGGGTGTGTTGAGCAGTACACAGTATGGGGCTCAGTTGTCAGTGACAGCCATGGCATTTCTGTTAGGCATTTGCGTCATTATCAAAGACGGGTAGTAATGGTTATTCACCCTCATGGAGTGCAGAACAATAAAAACATGGCTTTGGCTCTCAGCTTTCGATGTTCCTTCCAGAACTTAAGCCACAAGTGTAGTCTGGAGCTGGGCTGTATATGTGGTCCCTACTCACAGGGTGTTCCCTGTACTGCCCTCCCTACAGACTCTCTATAAGGGGTGAGAGAAACACAGGGGCGGACATTAATAAGCTCTTCTCCATGTATTCTCTATATATCTGGCTGCAGTGATGCTCAAAGAACCCCTAACCAGGAACATGGGCAGGAATCCAAGGCTTCAGCCATGCCGCCAGCTGGGTGTGACTATGGCAGCCATGTAGCTGGGTGACCCCCTGCAGAAGGGGCTCAGCAATGGCGCCCTCCATGTTTCTCCTATCATAGACCCCCACCTGTCATTATAAATAAAGAAATGCCCCTTGTGCTGCATAGGAGCCATTTGTTGTCCTACAGGTGCCCACTATATGTGTGTGTGTGTGTGGGGGGGGGGGGGACTAATGGCCATACCGGACTTATTCTGGCTTACATTCACCTGTTTCCTATTAAGCAATTTCACTCCATCTCTGAAAAGTCAGGTGATTGTGAGCACAATGATTGCTATGGGTTACACACTCTGCACATCAGTAATGCATGCTGTGTAACTTTATTGCTAAAGAAGGTGAGTGGTAAAGCCTCTATCCTGAGCACTAGGGGGCGCCTGTAGGGAGAGGGGGCACTACTGTACAGGGCAATGGGCAGCTGAGGAATAACAGCAGCAGTGACAGAAATACGGGGACACACCATAGTCAACCTCCTGCTAACAAGCAGCAGTGGTCGCTGCCATGCTTCCCCAGCTAATTCCATATGATAATTTGAAAAAAATAAGAAAAGGTAAAGGAAAGAAAAAAAGGAAGGAGGATAGAGCATGAAAAAGATGTAAAAAGGAGAGAGAGATAAATGGAATGCAGAAAAATATGAGGAAATGTGGAAAAAAGGAGGAAAATTGCAAAAAGGAGGGGACGTGGAAAAGAGAGAAATAAGAAGGAAGTATAGAAAAGAACATGTGAAAAAAAGAGGGATGAGGCAACTCAATAGGAAAGAAAACAGAAGGAATGGATAATGAAATGGGAGATAAAAAACGTGTTCTCTCCAGCAGCACCACAGGGAATGATATTCTGGGAAATACCACTGAGCCAGCTATCTCCGAAGGCGTCTCTTTTTGTCCCCTGCAGCTACTCTACCTGATTCCTTCAAGCTGTAAACCTGGAACAACCAGCTTAAAGATGCTCATAACTGGGAAATTCCACTTTATAATAACTGTAAAAACATCAAATCCCCTTCCTAATGTCCTCTTGGATGCCTGTCTACTTTCTGTGATGACCCATTTTATTGCTATCACAGGTTTGTTCTTCAGAAAGTTGTGGACCCAAAAAGAAACAGGTGTTGACCGCAGCTGGGGGGGGGGGGGGTGCATCTAATAGCAGAGACCTGATTTTGATGGGAAAGAGCAGTGCAGTTAAGGAGTACTGGGTTTCCAGGGGTGTATTGTGGGGTACTGCCAATTAGGATGCCAACCAAAATGCATCCAACACCTCATCTGAGCACCACTTTGGTGTATATTGCTAAGGTAAACACATTGTTGCTAGGGACAACTGTTTTCATTTACAACATAGAGTTGCAAAAACACAGGGGTTGATTCAGAACTAGTTGAGAATTCTCACTCCTTTTTAGGAGAGAAAACTGCCATTAACTTTCATTATGTACGGGGCTTACATTTTCAATGGGCCGGATGCTACAGTAAGGTGCCTACAAATTCCTCCAGTCACCCATAAGCCCCAAATCCTCACCAAGAAGGTTTGCTGAAATGGCTTCACGTGGCTGGGTTCATAATCTGACAATAATTATCTGCATTTAGAGTTACACTATAAGATTCCTGGGCTGATCGATTCCCTCCCCCCGGGGCATCTAAAATCGGGATGCCCCGCTGTGTGACACCCCACAGGTCTCACCATACCTTGCTTCCCGGTCCAACGGCACATGCGCAACCTGCATCTCCGCTATCCCTCTAGCAGGGCATGTTCCCTTGCCAGGCATTTGTGAATGGCCGGCATGGGCATGCTCCCTGTTAGATGGTAGCAGGGGATGCGGCTGTCAGCGCGCTTGGGGCCGCTAGCCTTAAAAGAAGGCTTAGATGACGTAACGCCAGCAGCTCCAAGCGCACTGGTTAGATGAGCGGTTGCGCATGTGCCGTAGGACTGGGAAGTGGTGAGTTGCGCTCGGCAATCTGGGGGGGGGTTTCACACAGCCGGGCACCCCCGATTGGGGGAAAGGACCAAAACCCAGGATAGTCAAAATCCTGGGTTTTGGTCCATTTTAAGCCTTGTTCTGGAAAAGTGAGTGCATCTATGAAATGTATTATTTGCTTCTCCTTTGGCGCTGCATTAACCCTCACTGAGAATGGATTTATTGCCAACAGGAGGTCTGTGACTGATCACAGTAACACTATAGGACTTTTTTGCTACTTATTGCCAAAATAAACTACTAAGATTTGTACTTTAAAAGCCATTTTTTTGTGTAATTATTCAAACTTGAGATTCTATTTTCCAAAAGATCTCACTAGCAGCAGTGGGCCGGTCACATTTATTTCTGGCAATCACGACATTAGCAAAGCAATGAAATAAAAGGAGATTAGTGAGTGAGAATGATGGGAGCAGGTTAATAGGTTCGAGTTGGGGGCACTTGGCTTAGAGAGGTTCTTATCCAGCCTTCCAACAAATGGCTCATTGTAAGCAAGAAAACATAGGACAATTAAATTGTATCTTACCAAAATGTTTTTTTTTTTTTAGAAAATCTAAATTGTTGCATGGTTTAAACGTATATATTTTCATATATATGCTCATGTTTGAGGCCCTTGCTAACCTAACATGGCCTAACATGGCTCTCTTGGTTGTAACTGTTCTAACTTTGTCTATATAAATCACTCAGATGTACATTTCATCTCCAAACCCCATAGAATGCAAGCAGTGGCGTGCGTAACCACCACGCAACCCATGCAATTGCATGCTCCCCCCCCCCCCCCCGGTCAGGGGGCCCCCAGCTCTGCAGAGCCCCCATTAGAAGTGACTGACGAAGCTCCGGTGGGCGGGGCGAAACATGTCGGCGGACAGCCGGCCCCTTCACGCCCACTCTCTTTGAAAGTCTCTCCTGCGGCCGCTCGCCTAGCGTTTGCACAGCAGCACGTAGGATGATTAAACCCGCCCTGGCCTGAAATAAACCCCCGAGACAGATAAGTCACTGTATTGCCTAGGAAGCACTCTGAGTTTGCTGTGCGCAGGTGCAAATGGCATGTTTTTGAAGCTATGTCTGTGGAACACTAATGCTGCACAGTCCCAGCACAGTGTAGTGGGGGATGTGCGGGAGAAAGCATAAAGAGGCAATCTGGCGGTAACATGGAGGCATTGCCCAGACATTTGATTAGTGCTGCTGCGGGATAAAAGTGCGAGGACCTGCTCAAATTATTGTCTAGTTGTTGGGATACAACACCACAGAGCTCTTCTATCTACGGCCGTTAGAACGGTGAAGACCCGGGGAAGAGGGGGCCCCTGTATATTTTAATTCACAGTATATGTGTTTTATATTTGTCATGGAATGGATTTCTATTTGTCATGTGCCACAAATCACTTTTGATACCTTAATAAAATTGTCTTGTGTGGCAATATTGGAGTGATAGCCTTTTCTTTCTTAAGCCAAGCAATCCCCAATCTCCACCGCCTCTTCTGCCTTTAGACAAGCCCCCGCTCGCTGGAGACACGGGTTATGCCTCTCCAGACTCGGTTGCCCCCAGGTCTTACTGGCGCAAAGATTGCAGGCTTAAGGTGAAGAAGGATGAACAGCGGGGTATCCCAAATTGGTAGTTCGAGTGGGCAGGATCCGAAACGTAGAGTCCAGACAAGAATGGTTCAAGACGAGCTGGGGTCAAAAGTCGGGTGGTCACAGAGCATGGTATCCGAAGGGTTAGACAAAGAATGGTCAAGGCAGGCCGGGGTCAAAAGCCGGGTGGTCACCAGAGCGCGGTATCAAAGGGACTGGACAAAGACGTGGTCAGACGGGCAGATGGTCTGTGCGGGCAGCGGACAGGAATGGTCAAAAACAGAGCCGGATCAGAAAACGCTAGACACAAATACAAAGCACACCCAAGCTGGTTATGACTATAACGGGCACTGATGGCCGGGGCAGGACCACTTTTAAAAGGGGAACTGGCCAATGGGGTGAGGGGAATGTCAGGTAGTGTAACCTAATGTGATTGGTGCAAACTAAATGCTCCTGATAGGAGCAGCCCCAGAGACTGGACTGCCCTGGCCAGTCAGGCTGTCCAGTCCCTGGGTTCATCCCCACCAGGTTAGGGACCTGACTGGTCCACTTGAATTTGCCCCTGGTGAATGCGCTGGGAGCAGCGCCGCCGGGGGGCATAGAAAGAACGTGCTCGCGCACCGGGGCCGGGCGCCGCCGCCCAGAGACGGCGCGGGACAGGGCGCCAGGATCAGGTAAGAACCTTACACATGTCTTTGATTAAGGCCCTGAGACACAAGTTTGCATAGGGACCAAACAATGATAAGCCCATCCCTGAGTGTAGGTAGACCTTCCACAAACTCACCAAGATACCAAAATCCTTCAACCAATAATTTCAGATGAGACCTTGCCCTTAAAACCTCAAAATCACTGAAATCCATGCAACAGTGGACACTGTAAACTCCACTTCCTCCAGTGCTGACTCGGGTCACTCATACATGACTTAAAGTGGAACAAAACCTGGGAATCTGACTTTCCAAGGTTTTGTTCCGTGCCTCCGGGCATCTCAAATTGGGATGCCCCACTGTGTGAACCCCCCCCCCAGTTCGCCTATTAAAACTCACATTTCCCCACTTCAACAATGCATGCAAGAGCCTTTTGCCTTGACTACATCATTCGGCAGAGGCTCTGATGCTGCAGCGTGCACTCTCCATTGTAGACAATCAGATTTCGGCAAACGGACTTGACTGGACGAGAGCTTGCACATGCACTGTTGGAGCGGGGAAAGGCATGTTTTTACGAGTGACCTGGGAGGCTTGACTCACCGGTGCATCCCAATTCAGGGTACCCCAGGGAAAAGCTAGCAGCTGGACCTGGAATCTTTTAGATTCCAGGCCCGGACACTGGTGGGTTTTGTTAAACTTTAAAGTAGACCAAAACCAGGGATTTTCACTATCCTGGATTTCGGTTCTGGCCCTTGCTGCTGAGAAAGTAGTAGAATGCCACAGTCTATGGTCTCAGTAGTACTTTACCTTGAATGGTGAATAGTTACCCACAGGTTGATGCCTGGGATGTGAAAGTGTCCTGTTTAATGTCCCATAGCAGAACTAAAAACAAAGTCCTTCAAGTTCACAGCATGATCAACAGAGAATAGGTTCTGCAATACATTCTGGCTGTTGGAGATGATCTTGTGAGGTTTGAGGTTTGCCACAGGTAGCATCTCCTGTCATGTGCTGAGGTGGTCAGTGTTTTCCTTAGATATGGGCAAGGATTTAGGAACATCTTGCACATGAAAATTCACTTTAATGCACTGACAAGCAGAAGAACCAAGTTCCTTCTCACCTTCTGGGACTGACCTTCTAAGTCCATAGGTTGCTTTAGCAGAAGAGGGGTTGTTGTCAAGGGCATGCACTTCCATTTTGAAGTCTGTGACCTCCTTGTCAAAGTCTTTGATAATGTCTCTCTTGGAAAATGGACATGTATGGGTGCTACCAATCTGTTGGAGTTGTCCTGTGTGTCTCCTTGTCTTCACCTTAAGGAATTCTTTATCTTCTTCTGTAGGTGCCACATTATTATTACTGGTTGCATTAGGCACTGCTGCTCCCAGGTTGTCATCCTGAGGCAGGAAGGTGTTGTTGTTGTCATTGCTGCTTATTTTCTCCTTCACACAGTAATGCTATGGGCATGGCTCAAGACAGCAGTTGGGCCGATTCAGCATGATCTGTGTTTATAATGAAGTGACTGGTGTAGACTTCATTTTATTTATGCAAACATTGCCTACAATGACCCAACCTAGATCAAGGCATTGAGCAAACAGAGTGTCATCTAGTCCACTCACCTGCCACAATACGTTGTGTACTTGGAGAATGTTTAGACCAAGCAGTAGCAGGGTCTTGGCGTTCTTGTTAGAGGTGGTATTTCAGCAGCTATTAACCTCAGATGCAGGTGATGACAAACAGCCTCTGGTGTAGGGATCTCCTTTCTGTTGTATGGTATCCAGTTGCACTCCAGAAGTGTAGGCAAGGGTAGTTCGATATTGTTTGGAAAAGAAGTCTATTCTTCCAGGGATGGCAGCGATGCCGCCACAGGTACTGAGAGTGTAACAGAAAGTTTCACCTTTCAGAATGAAAAAGTCAAAAAGTTCTGATATTGCAAGTGATGGATTGCGGGGATCGTCCAGGATGGCGTACACCTCTAGAGCCCTTTCTGAATGGCCTTTGAGGTACACCTTGACTAGACAGATTTTTGAGCAGGATTTGTCATGAAGGTGTTCACCACAAACCTATGTACAGGAAGAAGATGCTGTGGTGGGTCTTGTTTGATTGGCAGTTTGATTTGTTTCCTCCCCGCTATGCTGTGACACAGGAGAGGAATCTGTAGGTTGTGCAGGGCTTTGCTCCATATCACTATATCACTCCATGCACTTGATGGGGATTTTACAGTCCTTGGCTATGTGTTCTGTGGATGCACAACATCTGAAACATACTCCAAATTGCTTTAAAATTTCTTTGCATTCTTTGAGTGGTTTCTTTCTGAAGCCAATGCACTTCTTCAGAGGATGTGGAAACTTGTGAATAGGGCACTGGCAGTTAGGATTTTCAATCTTGTCCCCCTGGTTGCCCTTGTAAGGAGGTGATGAGGGTGTAGGAACAATGTCAGTCTTTTTCACTGACATTGGACCCCTGCAACTTCTGTAGTTGGGGTAAGAGCTGTTAAGGTCACCAAAGGAAAAGCTTGGATCATTCTAAGTCTCTGCAATGTCCCTGATGAAGGAGGAGAACACAGGAAAAGAAACCTTATATTCCCTTTTATATCTTGACCCAAGTGTAGCCCACCTTTCTTGCAGATGGTATGGCAGTTTGGAAACAAGTGGGTTTACCCCATAAGCAGTTTTCAAGTAACTTATTCCAGGTAAGCGGGGGTCTGCCTAAGCAAGTTGGAGCTCTAACAGCAGGTCACAGAGCTCTAGGAATTTCTGATTGTCCTTGCCGGATATCTTTGGAAAACCTTGCAGTCGTCTGAAAAGTGCTTTCTCTATAGCTTAGTCTTTCCTAAGCCACAATAAAGGCTCGATTCAGAGACACATTCGTCTGGACTTCCGTAGCTGTCTGTGAAGGTTTTTGTGGGTGTTAGTTCGGGTCATTTTCCCAACCAAATCTTATATTTTTCGTTTGTTCAGATAACTTACGTTATTGCTATGGGCTTGCGTCTCATTCAGAGAGCTGATTGCAGACGGACCACCACCCTATAAACCCGTTTCCTTTGCGATCCCCTTACGGGACCATTTTGACCTCGAGACTAGCAGCTATGGACGACTCTAGTTCATTTGAGGAGCATAAGGATCTGCAGCTCATGGGCATTGAAATTGTCCGGAGGGCTGAGACCAGATTGCACCGGCGGCAACGCAGGCACATCGATGGCATGCATGACGTTGAGCTGTTAGATCTCACCAGACATAATTGCGCTTCCCTCCATAGGTTGTATAGTGAGCTGCGGCCATGGTTAGCCCGCACCACAAGGAAGGGGCAAGCAATTTCAGGTAAGACCAAGATGCTTGGCTGCCTGCAATTTTTGGCGAACGTCTCGTTCCAGAGGCTGGGTGCCCTCTTCGTGGGGATCTCCCAGCCTACGCTGAGCCGCGCACTATCCAAGTTTTTGGAAGGCATGGCTACCATTACTCGGAAATATATTTGTTTTCCTGACGACATGGTAGCCAGGAACGCGATTAAGCTGGCATTTTATAACATCGCCGACATGCCCAACGTCATGGGTGCCATTGACTGCACCCACTTTGCCCTGGTGCCTCCGGCAGCCGACGAGTATATCTACAGGCAAGTGCAATCTGTCATTTTTACAATTACTTGACCTTATTGTTTTCTAAATTTTGGAGAAGTCCCTCCTTGTAAAAAGTCCATCCTTGTAAAAAGTCCCTCCATGTAAAAAGTCCCTCCTTGTAAAAATTCACTCCTTGGAATAATGCCCTCCTTGTAATTATGCCCTCCTTGTAATTATGCCCTCCGTGTAAAGAGTCCCTGTGAAACAATGGATCGTATTTAGTTTTTCAAAAATTTAACATGTGTTCTAAAGGGAAACATTTTAATGTGTACCTGAATTAGACACTTCAAAGTTAATCTTTACTTTTTCAAACATACATACCTTTTTTTGTGTACCAAATACTAATGTACTTGGTTAGTGTTATTTGTATTGACCCACAGGTTTGGCTTCGGGTGTGATTAGTTAGTGTTTCACTAGTTTGCCTTGCCTTCATAATGTTTTTTTTTTTATTGTTTCCCAGGAACTGCAAAATGGGCCACTCACTGACTGTCCAAGCAGTGGTGGCCCCTGACATGTGGTTCCTTAGTATGGTCGCCGGGTTCCCAGGCTCATCCAATGATGCCTACATTCTGTGAAGATCTGGATTGTACGGTCGGTTTGAGTCTGGGGAATTTTCCGGTGGATGGCTCCTTGGTAAGTTGACGCCAATAACGTCCTTTTTTTTTTATATTTATGGCTATGAATTTAGTTTGTGTCCCATGTATGAAACTATGGCTATTTGAACACCTTGTTTACATGTGAAACACGACCTTAACCATTAGATTTTTCAAACAACAAAGCCTTGCCAAATGTTGGTTCTGCATTTGCAAATTTTAAACTTTGAATTTATAGTAAATTAATCATTACTCTTCCCCACACTCGGCTGAAATTATGTTCTTGACTTTAGTATAGGGTCTGCGTCATCTTAGCTTAGATGCATTACACTTACTGAGTAGAGGAGAGCGGGATAAAGTGCAGGGGCCGGGTTAGAGCTGTTTTTGCCTCAGACAAAGCAGCTACAGGGTCCTGAAAAGTTAAGACATCCAAGAATGCTGAGCAGCACAGTCCTAAACCAATACCTGTTAGCAGTCTCTTAGCAGTATGCCTGATTGGCCATCATCCGCCATCTTTGATTGTCCCAACATCCCTTAGATGGTGTTCGGGTTTATTTTGGCCTGCGCAATCTATGTGCTCAGGGTGTTGGATTCAATTTAGGGATTAATGTGTAAATGATGCTATTCTTTTTGATTTTTTTCAGGTGATTCAGGCTATCCCCTGCTTCCCTGGCTGCTGGCGCCCGTCCTCCGGCCCCAGAATGCAGCCCAGGAGGCATATAATAGGGCGCACAGGAAGACCAGGGCTGTGGTGGAGAGGGCGTTTGGCCTATTGACGCTTCCAATGCTTGGACCATACCGGAGGAGCACTTCAGTATGACCCCAAAAAAGGCATAGATATTATAATGGCTTGTGCAGTGTTGCATAATTTTGCTATATTGCAGCGTGTCCCCCGGTATGTGGATTTGCACCCCTCTCCACACACCGATGACCCAGAGGAGGACTATCGTGGTCCACCGAGTGCGTCTGCCCAAGCCGTGCGGTCTAATTTAATAGACACACATTTTTCTTAATTTGGTGTTCCTTTGTTTGTTTTGTCCCTTTATTGTTTGTTATTTGTGTTTTTTGACCTTTGTGTTTGTATGTTTGTTTCTTACTTTTACAAACAGTAACAAATTAATTACAAACAACCTCACACCTGATTTTAGACTCATGTTTTTTTTGTTCCCAATTTGTTAGTGCAAATTTTAAGTCATCTTTATTCACCAAAAACATAAAGGCATAAACTTAGTCAACAACAGGTTAAGTAAAAATGTATGGTGTTTATTTGAAAAGCAAACATTGGAGTTGATGGTCACTCCCATAGTTCATGAAAATACATGGTCAAACCACAAATGTAATCATGCCACATAGCAATTGGCCACAAGCAGGAGTTTCAAAGTAAGGCACTCCTGGCAAAAGTTTCATACAAATTTACTATACAAAAACATATGTGAAAAGCATTGCCATGTCCAGATTTTTATAAAAACAAATAGGCCCACAGACACACCCTCTCCTGCTTGGCCACATTTGCCACAGGCACAGGTGTAAAGCAGCCAAACCTATGCCACATCTACACCTGTTACTCAGTGGGCCACCCAAACAAGAACCCCCAGTCCCAATCCAAGTCCAGTTTAATGTCAGCCAGCGGTCAAGGTAGTAGTTTGCCAGGCCAGAATGTCCCCCAATCATGCCTACAAACAGGAGGAGCCAGAACCAATGTCCACAAGCCTGCAGCGCAACAGCTTGAGTGGCAGGTTCATTGAGGCTTCACCTCCGGCATTGGCTAGTGGGCTACCTCAGCACTCTAATGAGCTATATGGGCGCAATTCCAAAGCAAACAAGCAAAGCCATCCCAAAAGGGTATATTCGTAGGGCTCACCAGACAGGTCAATACAGTGGGGATGTAGAGCAAAGATGTGGAGCAGATACAGGCCAAATAGGCCTTAAAATGGGGGATGCCCATAAAACCCAGGTTGGGGCTTGGAGGTGGGCCCTCACCTGTGTGGCATTCAGAATCTGCAACTGTTCCAACATGTTTCTATTGGAAGTTTGAAATTCAGCCATCATGGCACTGAGATTGTTAGTTAAGGTGGCCATGTGGCTGTTGCTATTTCGAACTTCCTCAAGCATGGCACTGTAATAATTGGATAAGGATAATGTGGCTGTTGTTGGACCTAAATTCAGTCAGCATGGAGTCTAAGGTGTTGTTTAATGTCTCTAATTGCCCATGAAGATGCTCGTGGTTTCGTTGATTTTGGAGGCAAAATAGCTGCCTCTCACAATGTGCACCCTGTTGGTTGTGGTTCTGGCTCCTCAGTGTTTGGCAGAAAATCAGGGGACATTCTGGCCTGGCTGTGTGGGTGTGAAATTACGGACTGCTGACTGCAGATTGAACCGGACTTGGAAAGGGACTGGGTGAGCGTGGATGGGTGGCCACTGAAGTCGCAGGTGTAGATGTGGCATATTCAGAGTGCCTTGACACCTGTGCCGGTGGAGAATGTGGCCGAGAAGGAGAGGGTGTTGTGGAGGAAGTCGTGCTTGGGGCCCTGTGCCTCTGTGGGCCCTTAGAAGACCCATGCCCCTTGGAGCTAGACGGCCGGTCCAGGGGTGACCCAGAGCTTGGGCTTCTGGGCTGGTGCCTTGCCCTCTTGGCCGAGGATTTGGACACCCGTGCGGGTGGGGATGGCGACCTAGGACTTCTTGGGCTGTGCCTTGCCCTCTTGCCATGAGCCTTGTGGCCACGTGCGGGTGGTGGGGATGCCGAGCTCGGGCTGCTTGGGCTTCTGGGCCTTGTTTGTCTTTGGCTCTTTGAAGTTTTTTCACCATGTGCGGGTGGTGGTGATGGTGAGGCAGAGCTGCTGGGGCTTCTTTCCCGGTGTCTCCTTTTTGTAGCCTTGTCATGGTAGCCACGTGGGTGGGGTGATGGTGACCTGGGGGGGCTGGGGCTTCGCACCCTCTTGGTCCCTTTTTTCCCCTACGTTGGGGTTTGCTTTCTGGCCTGTGGCTTCCTTTCTCCCACTGGCTCCTTTTTTGGGGGGTTGTGGTGGGTGCCTTTGGCTGAGCAATGCGGGTTTGCCGCAGCTTCGTTTTTGGCATCTGTGACCGAGTAGTTGGGCCTGCAGCAGGCTCCTGCCGTTTGGATGCCTGTTTGCTGCTGACCTCCTTTGCTGCTTTCATTTTGGATTTTTTGGGGGCCATTACTCATGGACTCTGAAAGAGAATGAGCTGGTGTCCAGGACCCTTTAAAAAAAAGATCTGCTGCAGACAAGAGGCCAGATGGCGCCCACAATCTTCACCCGCCAACAAGAAGAGATCATCATGCTTGTAAGTGTCTTTTAATGCCTTTGATTTGCCATCTAAATGCATGACTAGCCCTTAAGGAAGCGCATGTAAAAACGGTTTGTTTAAAAAGTGTCTAAAACTCCGTGGCAAACCGACGTGTGGGCCCACACGTGCGAAACAACACTGAGGCCAGCTTCAAGGATTGGATTAGCTTAGAATTGTGTCTGTTAATGTCATTTAGTGACAGATATTTGTATGCAGTTTTAACTACATCCTATGTTTCTGTTGTGTTTTGTAGACCATGCTGGAGCGCAGGTACGACTACCTGCCCAGCTCTTTTGAGAAGTGCACCGTCGCCCTGGAGATCATTGGGAAAATCCAACAGCAGACGGACACCACCTTCACCCACACTCAGATCATGCAGCTTTTTTTCGGACCTGAAGCGGCGGCACATGCCCCGGGTGCGGCGGTTTTTCGTCCTCCATTTCCCTAGTAAGTACATAGCGATTGCATGCCAGATGTAACTCATGCAGAAGGTAGGCATTTATTTATAATTGTTTTTCTTTTCTAGGGTCCGCACCCGGAGGCGTACAGGCCGATCAGTGCTGCATGAATCTGCAGCTGGAAGTGAAGGTGGTGGATCTCCAGGGCGACGGTCCTACCCCTCCCTCCTCTGTTGGGTCCTCTGACCAGCCCCTGGACCTTTCCACAGAGGAGGGGCGGCATGGCGTGGGCAGGGAGTCGTACCCAGCGATGCAGGCGGGAGCCTCTGGTATGTGACTCTTCATGTAACCGCACACACATATACTTGCTATTTACTACAAAGCTAAGTCCCTTAATCTGTTTTTCTAGATGCTTCTGGAGCTGGTGAAGATGTGGAGGATGCAGCAGATCTCGCCCAGGAGGCACAGGGGGAAGGTGAGTGATGTGACACACACATTGAAATTGACATTTAATTACTGTTGACTAAGACATTATAAGTGACCCTATTTGCCATGTCTCGACAGTCTCTACTTCACAACAGTGGCAGGGCCCAGGACATAGCTTTGTCCCCAACGAGGCATCCGTCGGCCACCAACCAAGTAAGTTGTAATGTCATTCTTTGCAGTATGTGTTAATTGACATGATCAGCCAGATACTTCAAGCCATAGTCAATGGCATTAGCAGAATGACATGTGCCCACTTCCTTAGATTAATTACTTAGCAGAATGACATGTGCCCACTTCCTTAGATTAATTACTTAGCAGAATGACCTGTGCCCACTTCCTTAGATTAATTACTTAGCAGAATGACCTGTGCCCACTTCCTTAGATTAATTACTTAGCAGAATGACCTCTGCCCACTTCCTTAGAAGGGTCCAAAAGGGAAGATGGAGGATAGCGCTAAGTGGTTGGGGTGAGCTTTAAGGGTCCAAAAGGGAAGATGGAGGATAGCGCTAAGTGGTTGGGGTGAGCTTTAAGGGTCCAAAAGGGAAGATGGAGGATAGCGCTAAGTGATCTAGCTAAACATTGTAGTAGAAGTGAGGGTGGCAAATATGTAGGCGAACACTTTAATGAGTTAAGTTTGTAGTGCGCAGGCGCAAGATCGTAAGGATTTACGTCCGGACGATTATTTATTGAAAAAGGAAAACCGAATCTATCGGGAAACGTAAAGGATTTGTGGAAGGAGACGATGGAAAAAGAGCAAAACCAAAAGCCAACGTTGTAACCTGAGAAAATAAAACGGAAAAGTCACGCTGGAAAATGACATCCTCGTACTCTGGCATACGAACGGACGGAAACTTTACAGAAGGATTGCAATGCATGCACAGAATCGCTCGCACACTCATACGAGAGCGGGAAAATTTGAAAAAAATACGAGAACGGCACAAAAACAAAAGGATTTTTTTTTCTCTCTCTGAATCGAGCCTTAAGTCCTGCTCCTGGGTTGTCAATAAGGACATATCTAAGTCTCTTAATGCGTGCAGTAGATTTGGGCCCAGTCACTTTACAATAGATCAAGCTCCTCAGCTACTGCACTTCCAAGGTCACTGACAGTTGCTTTAAATGCACATTTCCAGGCTCTGTAGTTCTCAGGTTGGTCATCAAACCTTTTGAGGCTGGTCTACGCTTGTGCTACGTCGAAAGTGCTTCAGCGACTTCCGCAGCTAAGAGCAGAATGCGCACACACTCTGTGTTGGACCCTGTTTCATGATGGGAGGCTTCTGGGGCCCTTCTATGCCCAGCGGCAGCACAGGTAGGCACTTCTTGAACCACCGCCCCCCGTCTGACATGCTGGGGCAACCAGGGCATTCATGCCAGTCTCAGTAGAGACCACCAGGGTCTGTCACAATTCAAGGGCATATTTAGCCACAGTGAGCTAGTCACTGTGGGGTGCATAGGTACAGAATCTAAGGGAAAGGGAGAAAAATGGTATAGAGTCCAACAAATAGGAGACATTATGGTACACATCATACTTTTATCAGTCAGGGACTGAAAAAAGGAATAGGGTAGCAACCAATCAAAACTTTATTAGGCAGACAGTTCTATCATGGTTAGGCTGATAATAACCTATAGTATGATACCATGGAGGAGCCAGGTAAAAATAAATATGGAAAAGAGGAAGGATGAAATGAGGAAAAGAAAGAAAGTTGGATGGAATATGAAAAAGAGAAAGCTTGAGAGAATGTGTGAAAAAGAAAGGCTTATAAACATGGAAGAGAGATAACCATAAAGGAAATGTGGAAACAATAAGAAGGTTTTTGCTACATCCCAAACTCAAAGTGGTTCCCCATCAGCACACCCCAAAGACTTGCCCTGGTTGGGATGTTTAAGTTAATATAGCATCATTTATGTATATAAAGAAAACTTGATTCACACCTCCTACTTGGCCCCGATTTGGAGGAATGACTCCTCTTTTGAGTTTTGCTACAGTATATAAATATACCAGTCATATTATTATACTCAGGATCTGATTTGTTAAGCACTTCTGCCAGACCCTGCAGTAAAAAATCTAATAAAATATTTTATTTTCACACTTGCACATGTTGCTGCACTGCAAGAAGCATATTTACTTAAACATTAGCAGTGCAGCAACATAAAATATTTTGTACTACTCGTCAATCACTCATTTGTACTGAAATGGCATTGTCTGGCAGAAGTGCTTAATAAATTAGGCTCTAAATGTTTATTCTTTATGTTACCCTGTTTCCCCGAAAATAAGACACTGTCTTATATTATTTTTTCCCCGGAAATATGGCACAGCGTGCATCTCCTCCACCTCCCTGGAGCTCCCCCCTTACGTGCCCCGCCATTACGCCCCCTAGTGGTTACAATACAATTTTCGGGGGATGACTTATATAACGATATCCTCCGAAAGCAGGCACTAGGCCTTATTTTCGGAGTATGTCTTATTTTCAGGGAAACAGGGTATTATTGTGTACTTGACTGTGTACTATATTTCTTTTTGGTTGTTTTTGGAAGGTTAAATTTTGCCTTTTTTTTCACATTTTCTGCATTGTTATAATTGACCACAAGATGGCAGTGCTGCAGTGCTGCTGTAAATGCACACAGCCCTGTGCCACCTTGAAAGATCAAGCACTAAATTCTAGATTCTAGGACAGCGTGTGTAAAATGCTTGTGATCAGACTAGATTATTTTAAAATGTATGGCAAAATGATAAAATGTTATCCAAAACAAAATATTAGAAAAAAGGAAATAGCAGACCAAAACCCACTGAACTTGTGAATTACATTTGGCCAAAGCCCCCGCCGATACTCCCTCCTCCTCCTGTAAAACTAGAAATGAATATTTTCGCCTACAGGATGGCCCTGGGACACTGATTTTTTGTGCCTCTCAGTAAGATGCCAGGCATTCAGTCATTGCATAGGTGCTGCAATGACATAATTGCCATACACAACAGAGAGAAGGCGGGACTTTACAGCTAAAACAGGCGCCATTATATGGGAGTGGAGAAAAGCAGGAGCATCGAAAGTTGGCAAAAGGGGGAAACAATTCAGAGGATGCTACCTAAAATTGTGGGCTTTGATCCGCTTTGAAGCGGAACCACAGCCAAACTATGCCCCCCCCCCCCCGTCATGCCACCCTACCCTGATGCTGAGAAAGGATGGGGGTTACAAAGAAAAAAACACTTACATTATCCAAGCATCAACCCCGAACGGTGGATGCTGAAAAGACACAAAGCCGCATCCCCCTGGTCTACATGTGCTTTTGCCATGCATTCACTTGAATGGGCGCGCGAAAGTGAGGCGGGGGCATGGCTCTGTGCTTTTGAGCAAGATGGCGCCACTCACGATCCAGAGTGCTGTGTGAGCAGCGCTGGCCCGTGGATAAAGTAAGGGTTTTTCTTTTTGTAACCCCCCCATCCTGCCTTAGCGCCATGATAGGGTGACAGAGCTGGGGGGGAGGAGTCATAGTTTCACAGTAGTTCCGCCAGTAGTCAAAAAATTTTAGTAAATTGCTCCCCTAAAACCCCCTTGGTGGCGTATTTTGTTTGAGAGGGCTTAACCCCATGCAGATGTTGTGGAATATATTTGCAGTTTCTACGCTCCTGGACTGCATGAGATCAGCCATCTTACTACACACCTGGTAGCCCTGCTTAAACAAAGGGAACGTATCACTGTCATGCTACACATACACGCACACACACCGTGAATCAACAGCTTCTGGAGAAATAGAATGCTGTGTGAGGGAAATCTCTATAGGTTCGACAGCATTTAAAGTGGACCAAAACCCACACCCATCAGGCCTGGAATCTATTAGATTCCAGGGCCACTAGATTCCTTTCCCCTGGGGCACCCAGAATCGGGATGCCCTGCTGTGTGAATCCCCCCAGGTTACCCGGTATACTCACCTTCTCCCTCGGTCCAACGGTGTATGCGCGAGCAGCAGCCGCATCCCTGCTATCCCTTTAGCAGGGCACATGCCTGCTCCAGACATCTGTCGATGGCCAGTGCTGGCACGCTCCCTATTAGAGGGTAGCAGGGATGCAGATTGTGATGCACTCGGCTGAGCTCTATGCAGCTTGGCTAGACTCAGCTCCTTAGATGAGCCCAGGAGAGCTTGCGTCAACGCAGTCGAGCGTGCTGATTGGACCGGGGAATGGTGAGTTGTCGTGGGTGACCTGGAGGGTTACATACAGCTGAGACGAGGACCAAAAACAGGGATAGTCAAAAACCCCAAATCTTGGGTTTTGGTCGACTTCAAACAGTTGAAACAATGTATCTAGGAGCTCTCTTCTCTGAGCAGAGCAGTGGTGAGACATCACAACTGATAGCTTTCTTCTTCTGGCTAGTAAGAAGGGATGATTACACAGAGGATATTTTGACAGTGGGAATGGGTTATTCCAAAGCATGGCTTTTAGGCGTGTAGTAAGTACAAAGAAAAAAACCTTACCCTTAAGGCAGGGGGAGGTCATATTGTGACTCAAATTCCGCTTTAAGCCAACAAACCTTTCACAATATAGCCGCATCTGCCCTTGTCTCTTGTAGTCTGAAAAAAGCTCTCCTACATTTATCATCCCATTGCTGTCACGGCAGTCTTCTTACATTAACATTTAACATGGATTCCTTTGCGGATGGTCTTGTTCCTAAAGCTTCTCCTTCTTTAACCACAGTCACCTGTCATGCCTGGTCCTTCCGTTTTTCCCACCTCGGCACCAATTATTGAATATGGCATTGATAGGAATGACTGTGTGGTTTCAGCTATAATCTTAATAAAAGTCTGATGGGTAACTTACACCTTTAGCACCACTTGTCCACTTCCACTTCCTGCCTCCTGAGTCTCCCCACTATACCCAGCCTCATTGTACCCCCCAGCCAAGAGACCCCAGTCCATGGTCTGTCCCTACGATGATAAATCCTGAGCTGTGGACCATGTTGAGAAGCAAAATTTGGCCCATAAAGAAACTGTATCTGGCTTAAGATGCTTTGGGCTTAATCACCAAAGTAGAAATGAATGGTAATGTTGCACGTAAGATGGTAATAGACCTGGGCCAATGGACCATTTCCCTTGCACACATTCCTATTAGGAAAGGTCTCCCTTGTGGACTGTTGACAATAATCATAAAAGACTAGGGGACAGCTACAGTAAGAACACTGAAAAAGGTGTCCCCTCCTCTCTTGTATGTTAGCTTTGTGTGTCAAAGGGGAGGTTCAAAGCAAAAGCATGTATCTAGTTATCCTTTAGTGTGCAGGCTCTATGGTCCCCCCCTGTAACACCACGACCACCAATCCCTATTTGTCTTCTGAGATTTTAATGTCATTAATAATGTCATCCCTCTTTTGGAAAACATGGTTTCCTCCATTGAAATAAATAGAAACCTAATTTTTCAGATAGACTCTTAGAAGAAATTGTGGGGTAATAATAATTTATTGAAGACCCGGAGGTGGGTTTTCTAGCACACAGGCTGGTCATGACAATGAGGGGACTGATACACCACCTGTCAATGAGGGCAAGCAGCATGTTACTTGCTCAGTTCAGGATGTAAAGGCACCCTCTAGATCCTTGTCGCTATAACAAAATAAAAGGATTTTTAAATGGCACCAAAAAGGAGGAACATTTGCATTTAAGATGTGCAACGTGCAGAGCCTCTACCGGCAGACTAGCTTCTTTCTTTTTCTTCTTTACTTTGGTATTGTTTTATCATCTTGTATTGTTTATCATCTTATCATGTGCCCAAGCAAAAGCAGCCGCTTGATAAATATATTTCCAAGTAGCAGCAGGGGCATTAGTTCCATGAGAAATGTACCTAATTTGTACAGCAGAAGTTCCAAGCTGGGGGTTCCAGACCGGAACCCCCAGCTTGGAACTTCTGCTGTACAAATTAGGTACATTTCTCATGGAACTAATGCCCCTGCTGCTACTTGACAATCTTGTAAGATTGATCAGTGCAAAACCATGGCCGATCACCTACATTGGTTCAGGGACCAACCACAATCTAAAACAGATTGTTCCTAAAGGCTCTGCTGCCAGGAGGCATAGAAAGTCAGTCCTCTGAGCCAGTGGTCCCCAACCCCCGGGCCGCGGACCGCTACTGGTCCGTGGCTCAAATGGTACCGGGCCCTTTAGAGAATGAGCCCAATAGTGACAGCCGGCAGCAGCTCGTGTTGCGGGAGAAAAGGGGGCGGGGTTTAGCTCACTCCTCTCTCACACTCTACCAATAGAGCAACGGTTTGACGGGCTACCCAATTGGTGTAGGTATGGGAGCTGGTGTCCCCGCCCCCCGGCCCAGTGCTGCGAGTAGAGGGAGAAGCAGGTTTGTATGCGCCCGCTCATCGCTGTGTCTGCTTCCCCCGCACAGGTTCTCGGCACCATCGAAGGCATGCTGGAGAAAGTGGAGCTGAACGATGAAGGAAGGAGAGCGTCGCCATTGCTGCTACCGCCACTTCCTGGGGGGCTCCTCTCACCCCTCTTCCCGGTATGGGCCCTCCCGGGCTCACTGCTGTGCTGCATCCCCACCATGGCCAGCTGACAGCCCTGCCCCAGCCGCCTGTCTCCAGGTGATGTGGAAATACTACTCCCAGCATGCTCTGCCACCACAAGGCATTCGCAGGCTGCAGACCTGGGCACTAACTATACCATGTCTCTTCATATATATATATATATATATATATATAGCGCCACTGCAACCTCTCTGTAATGGGGAGCCCTGCTCAGAGTGAGAGCTCTCAGCTGGACTGTCCTAATTTCTTCCATCTTTCTTGGCCATTATTCTCTACCTTGGTTTTCCATATCTCCAGCATTTTTTCTCCTTCTTGCCTTTATCGCTGTCTCTTTTTCATATGATCTCTCTCTCTCTTTCCAAATGCCTCTTTATTAATCTATTTCCACATTCCCTCGTTTTTGCTCTAATTTCAGCATTACCTCCTTTCTATTTTTCCATATATTTCTCTTCTTTTTTTCACTTTACTTCCTTCTGTTCCTCCTTCCTTCTTTCCCTTCCATCCCATCTCTGCCTCTTGCTCTTCTCCTTCTTTCCCTCCCTCCTTCTTTCCTCTTTCTCTCCCTTTTCCACCTCTATGTTGCATTCCCCCCTTCTTTCCCCCTCTATGTTGCTTTCCCCCCTTCTTTCCCCCTCTGTTGCTTTCCTGCTTTCCCCCCCTCTATTCTTGGTGTGCCACACACCCCGCTTCACCTTTAGATATTCATCCATTATTGGGTTAATCCACCGCAGGTGACGTAGTGCAGAGAGGAAGTCTTGTAACGAGCCCCCTTCCGGCCTATATATAACTGGTACCTCCCTCCAATCACCAGCATTTTTCTCTCTGCTTGCTGACAAGTCAGAAGTTGGAAGTCTCCTGCTTACAGGTAGGCCGGGGTATTCTTACCCCGCCACCCCACTTTTTGGTCTATTTCTGCCCGGTTTGAGTTTGTATACCTTTATGGTGGAATGGAAGCCTCCCAGCCTTGGCTGCTCACCGGGCAAATGGTAGATGGCACTTAGTGCCTAGGAGCTTATCTCCTACCGCTCGTCCTCATGCGTGGGGCTATGCGGCGATCCGGCATGGTGATCCGGAAATGGGATGCCCCTGTCCCGAGGGTCCCCTTAGCCCCTTACTCTCCCGTTACGGTCCCTTCTCCCTTCACTATGGGGGGGGGGGGGGGGGATAGAGGGTTGTGTATTATGTATAGTGTTTCACTGTATTGCTGTCTTTTACATGTGTGTGTTCACTTTGTGCACATTAACAGACTGCGCAGCATGGTCCGCTTGAGTCTGCTATGCTGGAGCCCCGGGCAGATCCTCCAAAAAAAAAAAAATAAGTGTTTCAATAGTGGCCAGAGTGTTGGTCAGCTTTATGGGGGCGGGGCAGCTGACCGCGCTCAGCACTTGGGCTTGCCGCCTTAAGTCTGCGGCCCCTCCCGCCTCCCCCCTTCCCCGGGCTACGTGCGGCAGCCTGGTGGCTGCGCTTATGCTCTCCCCCCTCCTCCGCCGCCTGGCTGTGCGTGATCCAGCGCAGCTGGTGGCAATCGCTCAATGAATTGGCGCTTGTCAGGACGCTTCTGACCGGCTTGTAGGGGGCGGCTCCCTGTGACGCGGGGGGGGGGGCGGGGCGCCGGCGGGAGCGTCGCTCGGCGCCCCCGGCCTCACTTCCTCCCTGTCTTTGATAACAGAAGTCACGTGGGGGGGCGCGCGCTGCAGCACACTTGAATCTTGCTGCTGCGGCTGCTGCTCAGTGCCCTCCGGTCCTGCGTCGGCCTGTCAGGTAAGCGGCCCCGCTTTGGCGGGGCCGAGATTGAGTTTTCCTTTTTGTCTTATGGAGGAAAAAGGGGATACTTAGGAAAAGCGTTTAAAGAGGCACTCTTATCATTTATATATGATGCTTAAGACAGGCTGCATGTGTTACACTTATATGGGGATCTGATGGTTTCTTTCTTTCCTTTCAGATCCTGGGATCCCTGATTATAGCGGCCCTCCGGCTCTATTTTGCCTGGCTAGTCTTTCTTTTTTAGAAAAGAAAAAGGGGGATATTTTTTATATAAAGTTTACACATTTAATATATATATTCTATATATATATTTACTAAGGGGGACCTTTTTCTTAAAAAAAAAAAAAAAAACCCTCCCTTCCGGGACATTTTTTGATAAAGGGGCATCCCGGGTTGGCTTATGCCTTAAAAATCCCAGTATTTGCGATACCATAAATCACCAATATGGAGGCTTCCCTAACTACCGGAAACGACTCGTCAGAGTCGTCCAGGGGGTGTGTAAAATGTGGGGCTGCGCTCCCCGCTGATGATGTCTTTATTTGCATTCCTTGTGCAAAGCAGAGCATTGCGCGTCAGTCTGTTGATCCGGCTGCTGGCCCGTCGCAACTTCCATCATCTCCTGCCTCTCCCTCCCTGTTCCGGACCCCGCATGACACTGTCAAAAGTGGGGATTCGCAATCCGAGGTGGCGGCAAAGTTGGCCAGCCTTCGGAAAGTATTGCCCGTTAAGGCAGGGTTGAAGGCCCCTGCGAAACGGAAGCGCCTGACTCCAGTATCTTCGGCTCCACAGGACGAATTATGTGAGCCTGTGGAATGGTCCGATGGCTCCCCGGATGAGGAAGAATCCCTCTTGGAGTCAGATGAGCCGGCAGATCAGCTTGAGGCTGATGCGACTGGCGATTGGTCGGCGGGGGTTGCCCTTGACACCCCCTCCATTTTGGCTCAAATGTTTGAAATTTTGAATTTAGATCCACCTGAGGCTGTCACCCTGCCAAGGGGACAGTTGTTTAAAGAGCCTCAGCCGCGTTTGGTTTTTCCCAGACAGCACCACTTTGAGAGGGTGGTCTTTAAGGAATGGGAACATCCCACGCGGTTATCTGGGATCCCTCCCAGGTGGGAAAGGTGTTATCCCTTTCCGCCAGAATAGGTGAAGCTTTGGTCCATTCCTCCTGAAGTCGATACCCCTGTGCTAGGGCTCTCTAGCACCGCTATGGTACAGTGGATGCCATGTCCCTGAGTTGGGGGGATCTGGGGTTTCTATACCTGTTTCCTCCGATACCCATGCTAGGCAGGGTGCTTCGGAAGTTGGCTCTGGAAAGGGTGTCCGCCGTTCTCGTGGCCCCAAGGTGGCCAAGGCGAGTGTGGTTCGCAGACATCGTTCGGCTGGCGGTGGACCAAGTCGTTCTGCCTCTTCGGTCCGATCTGCTCACTCAGGGTCGATTGTGTTACCCCAATTTACCAGCGCTAGGTTTGACGGCCTGGCTGCTGAGACCTCCATCCTGAAGGAGGAGGGTCTTTCTGATTCAGTCGTTAAGACTCTGATCAGTGCTCGGAAGAGGTCTTCTTCTATCACTTACTATAGGACTTGGAAAGCCTATATCGCCTGGTGCGAGATAAGATCTTTTCTTTGTAGGGTCTTTTCAGTCTCCAGGATTCTGGAGTTTTTACAATCAGGGCTGGACTCTGGTCTTCAGCTTAGTACATTGAAAGGGCAAGTTTCTGCCTTATCTATCTTTTTTCAGAAGCGTGTTGCGTTTAAACCTTTGGTTAAAACTTTTTTCCAGGGGGTTACGCATGTGCGGCCTCCCAGGAAATCACCACTCCCTGTTTGGGATTTGAATTTGGTTCTTTCTGCTCTTCAGGCTCCTCCTTTTGAGCCTTTGCAAGATATTGCTTTGTCTACCCTGACTCAGAAGATTGTCTTCTTGGTAGCTATCACTTCGGTCCGGCGTGTCTCAGAGTTGGCGGCCTTAACTATCCAGGCGCCTTACTTTGAGAGGCATCAGGATAAAGTGGTCTTTCGGTTCAAGCCAGACTTTCTTCCTAAGGTTGTTTCTGCTTTTCATTTGAACCAAGACATTGTTCTTCCCTCCTTATGTCCTAATCCTAAGAATGACAAAGAGAGGGTGTTGCATTGTTTGGATGTAGTACGCTGTGTTAAGTACTACTTAATTATCACATCTCCTTTTCGTAGGACGGATTCCTTTTTTGTTGTGCCCCATGGGCCTAAGAAGGGTTTGGCACCAGCCAAATCTACCATTAGCAAGTGGATACGTCAGGCCGTCACTGCGGCCTATTCTGCTAAGGGGAAAGTTCCCCCTTTTCGTATCACTGCTCATTCTACTCGCGCCATTGGGGTGTCTTGGGCATTTCAGCACCAAGCTTCTGTTGAACAGGTTTGTAAGGCCGCCACTTGGTCTTCTGTTCATACTTTTTCTAAGTTTTACAAAGTTGATGTGCGGGCCTCAGCGGATGCTGTTTTTGGCCACAAAGTTCTGCAGACTGCAGTCATTTAAGTTATGCTTCACCTGGCCTTGAGTTGCCCAGCCCTTGTGGACACTGCTTTTGGATGTCCCAATAATAGATGAATATCTAAAGGTGAAGCGGGGTGTGTGGCACACCAAGAATAATACCATTTTGTGAGTACTCATCTGAAAAATGGGTATTGTTGGTGTGCCACACACCCCGCTTCACTCCCACCCTTTTCGGTTGTTCCGAAGCCTTTATATGGTGAAGCTTTTTGTTTATATCAAATTTGATTTTGAGGTTACTGGTGGAATACTGGTACCTTGTATTACTGCTTTTTAAATATACTGGTGATTGGAGGGAGGTACCAGGTATATATAGGCCGGAAGGGGGCTCGTTACAAGACTTCCTCTCTGCACTACGTCACCTGCGGTGGATTAACCCAATAATGGATGAATATCTAAAGGTGAAGCGGGGTGTGTGGCACACCAACAATACCCATTTTTCAGGTGAGTACTCACAAAATGGTATTTTTTGCTCCTTCCATCTCTCTGTTTTCCATACTCTATTTTTGTTGTCAGTCTCTCCATCTATCTTATTCATATTTCCTGTTTCCCTCTGGTTTCTGCGTTCTATATGTCGCTTTCCCCATAACAATATTAACAACAATCAATGGCGCCGCATTACCCCCAGCCACACCCCTAGCCCCGCCCCCAGTCAGCCCCCCCCCCCCCCCCCCCCCAGTGCCCCACTGGGCCGCGGTAAAATTACCAAATCCTGAACCGGTCCACGGTGAAAAAAAGGTTGGGGACCACTGCTCTGAGCCACACAACAAGAGGTAATTTTGTCAGGCTCCGACAATGGGTCAGTCCAGATGGAGATCAAGCAAAGTCAGGCAAGCTAGTGGTCAGCAATAGACAAGCAGAAGTCCGCACATTTGAAACAGGCTAGGGAGTCTCATACAGTCATGGATGTGGAGGCGGGTGTCAATAGGCTTTGATCAGAGGGGGGGCAACTTGCAAACTAACCCCAAGCCCCCTCCCCCAGTCTGAGTGAGGGGTCCTGTGGGATACTGCTGCAGTAAGAGCCAAGGCTGGGTAGGTAATTGGTGCTAGCATGATGGCCAGGCAAATGTTCTACCCTAACATGATTGCAAAGGGAAGGTTCAATTCCAGCATTAAAGCCATGTGAGTATTCAAACCTACCACACAGTTTATTGGCATACCCACATTTGGTACTTTAGTCCCACTAACCCATGAAAATCACCTTATCAGGACTTGTGGCAGTACTAGTGCACTATCCATGTCTTGCCCCACCTTCCAATGGGCCAGATTATAAGGGGGACACACCACTTGCCCTGCAAAGGGGGCCTCCACCAACCTTTGGGTTATGGTCTGGTCCAGGAGGCTTTTCAGTCTTTGGTCTGAGGGGTCAGAAACAAAGCTATCAGCAGCAGTGGGGGCCCCCCGCGCCTGGTCAAGCCTTTTTTTGTTTTTGCAAACCTGCAGCCAAATCCACCACAGGACAGAGCCGAGAGTCTAGAGCAGTAAAGCCGCCGTCAGCAACGCTACAGTGATGGGCGCAGAGCTGTCAATCAACGGCTGTTCACTGCACATAAGCCACCAAGCACAGCCACTGGCAGCTCAATGCAGGGAACTGTTTTCTGCTGGACTAACTGGGCAACTGAACTGCCCCCACCCACCCAGAATGGCAAAGCAGGAGTTCCCAAGCAGCACGCACCTTTACAAGGGTGACACAAAGGTGGCACACACCTACTTACTGGAACGTTAGATAGACAACCACCAATCAGTTGGCTGGACTATTATTTTTAAGGAAAAAATACTGTATCTGGGGCCTCCACCAGATTTTGTGCCCAGGGGCCTCTACTAAACTTGATCTGGCGCTGAGTGCACGCTATACACATCTGATTCACTGCTACAACCTAAACTTATTTATAAAAACTGATCATTTTAAAACCTGAGTTTTTACTAGAATTTTAGGAATACTGAGGATGTCATCACATCCCCAGTAAGAGCCCTACTACTAGGAAGTTGCTACTTTATCACTGTTTGCAACCAAACTAAGGAACCTATCTACAAAAGCCCTAGCGTTCCTGGACTCATTGACATCCAACATGAAACACTACCTGACTATTAAGTAAATAATGTTAGTGTCCTGGAAACATGCGGCTGCTATTTGCAAATGTTAAATTGTGATTTTTGGCTCAGCAATGTGTTAGTGAGTTAAGTGCACATGCAGCGCCAAGGCCAGACACATAAATCTTTCAGCAGGTTTCATATTCCTGACAGAGCATGTCAGTGGCCAGCACAAATAATCATTACAGAATGTCTTTTTTATGGGGGCTCGGTAATATCATTGAATTTCATTCAGATAAAGCTTGACCTTCCTGATCAGACAATTTTCTTGTACACAGCAAAGCTCTTGATCCGACATGATCCTCTGCAGAACTGCCTCGGTCTTCTGTATTTCTCCTGTTTGATTGCTGCTGTCACCTGAATGAGAATTGGTCTTCAGAAAAAAGCAATAGCAAGTCACCCAACAGTGTAGTCATGTTTCTTTTTGTTTCATCTTTAGGTTCTAGGACGTCTAAACTGTAGTCTCCTTTTTCTAATTGTGAATGCTGGGGTAGGACTTGAGGAAATCATTCCCTTGAAACTTGTCCATGTTGATATTCAAAAGCCTCCCTGCAGCATGCCTTCCCCCTTCTCTCTGCTCGCGCCCGCCAGCAGACTGTCAGGTGTACTGGTCGGACAGTGTGGAGGGAGCAGGGATGCCGGGGAAAAAGAAAGCACAACGCTCTGCTGATTGCTGCCCATAACTGAATGTAATATATAAAAAAGTCAGAGCAAAATCCAATTCACTCTGATTCTGTATGCTGTAACATTTCAAGAATAGTGTTAATAAAGTCACTCTATCCTCCTTCAAAACTTCTCAACCCCATGTGATGTTACTTGACTTCCACCACCTTACTAATGCACTCACCGGAATATAATGACCAAAATAGGTCTATATACTCCTTCTATTACACCATGAACTCCATTTCCATATATGATGACGTCTCTGGTGAAGGACCCGCACCATTTTTCAGAGACAGCTGCTCGCCCACTTGCTCAGTTGTGACATCCAGTGATATTTGAGAAGAAGTTTGGAGATTTTCCTTGAGAGGAAGGAAATGGCAAGGATCTAAAAGTTATATACAGAGATCATAGATCATATATGGAAACGGAGTTCATGGTGGAATTGAAAGGGTATATTGACCTTTTTTGGTCATTACCATCCGGTAAGAGCATGAATAAGGTGGTGGGAGTGGGTTCCACAGTATGATTCAAGTAACATCACCTGGGGTTGATAAGTTTTGAAGGAGAATAGAGAGACTTTATTAACAACTATTCTTGGAATGTTACGGCATACAGAGTAAATTGGATTGCTCCATTTTTTAAAATATATTTTATGTATCGCTATAACCCAGCTTGATAGGTTATGAGTTGTGAGCACTGCACAAAAACTATATTAATTACAAGGTTTATATTCTCTACCAAACGTGACAATATTTTACAGATTTTATACAATGTTTTATACCATTTTATACACAATAAAAGCTCTAAAGATGCCGGTAGTTACCAGCAGACATCTGTTAAAGTCATTGTCCAGATACACTCAAAAGTATTCCTGTTGGGTAGGGCTTCACTTTTTGAAAACAAAGATAATGGCAGTGGCAGACCTGAGTGGTGTAAGTACACTTTATACGTTGAATTGGAGTGTGGAGGGCTTCATTCTAGCCTATCAGTAACAGAGTAGGTGGCAACTTGACAAGATCCGCAGACTGATTTGTCTACAGGATCAGGGGGAGACTCTGGAGGGTGTTGGTAATCAGTCATTTTACCAGCATGTCATCCGCCAAGTCCGGAAGGTGCCATGCCGGCATCTGACCTTGGTGAACTGGTATAGGAGTCCCCTGTACTCGATACCAATTCAATCCAAATAGAAGTTAAAAAAGACACCAAGTGACGTGGCCTGACTGCTGAGGTAAATGGTTGAGTGAGACAGGCACTCTGGTCAAACCAAGCATGTTCACAGCAGGAAAGCAAGTGTCTTCACTGAAAATGGGTAAATCGAATAGGACAGACCCCCCCCTCAAGCAGAGCAAAGACTAGCTGTAGCAATTGATGGAACAGGCAGAGACGGAACAAACCCAATTGGCACCGATGCCTCACTCACCCCTTAGCTTGCCTATCCACCGACAGGTGAGCCAACTCTCAACAAAAGCAGACATTAGCCATTGAAATGGCTCCATACTCTATAGCTGAGTGCCTAGAGGGCATACGCGCCGACATATCGGTCTCCACATGGTGTGCGGAGAGAGTAGAGAGGAAACCGACAGAGCTGGGGTGCTGGCGAAAACATCAAGGGCGCACACCAGACACTTAATCAATATGTGCAGGCACATGGAGGACCTTGATTATCGAGGGCGCCACAATAAAATCAGTGTCTGGGGCATCCCATAAACAGTGCTTCATGATCAGATACAGGCCGCACTGCAGTCAGTGTTGAACTCTCTGTTAGATCGCCTGGCTGTTTATAGTACTTGCGCATGGAGTTCTTAATGTTAAGGTTCTTTAGGGTGTTCTTTAGGGTGCTCTCCCCTTAGGGGACATCAAGCATCATTACTGTACACCTTCTTGAGGCACAGCAAAACTGAGGCGGGGTGATGGAGGCTCGATCCTACAAAGAGCTGCCTGTTCCAAAAGGAGAGGAACCATTGATACATACAGTGGTTGCATTTCTCCAGGAGACCTGGCAGTTATGATGGTCTTTCCCTTTAGGTGTGGCATAGACCTTCCTTTCATTTCTATACAATTAGGCAGTGTATTGATATGCAGGAAGATTGCGGAGATGCAACTAACACTTGCCCACCTACTTGCTGGGTTCCATGTTTTGTAGTCACCACAAGAGCTAGACCTGACAACGTCAGGGACAAGAGTAAATGGCTGGTGCTGACTGGCCGCGAGTATGAGGTTTGATGTATATGGGAACGAGTCAAAACAAGGGGTCAATTTGCCAGCTCAAAGGGAGGGAGGAGTGTTATACTGTTTCCCTTCCTATCTCACCCCAAATGTCAAGGCCTGACACATTCCCACAAACAACAATATCTCTCGTACCTACAGGAGCCTTATTTGAGGTACAAGTATTATTTCTGTCATCTCACTTTCTTAAGGGAAAGTGATCACAGTTTTCCCTTTCTGGCTCTTTAAGGTTTAAATGTTTTAGGTTTGTAAGCTGGTTCTCCCCCCCTTTTTTTCTCCCCTCTTCCAGTCCACCCCTTCCCTTTTGTCATGTCCCACAGCTTGTGTTTTTATTTTACCAGGGTAAACATTTGATATACTATTAATTTACATAGGCTGAGCAGTGTGCCGTTAACTGCTTTTGTCCCTTCCTGGCTTCCTTAGTCTAGCTGTGATCCAAGCAGCCACACCCTTCTTCCTCTTTCCCACAGCCATTTCAGTTTTCATCCAAGTAGTGCACATGTGCTGCTCCATCTTGCAGTCTACAGTCTTTTTACCTGCTACTGTTATAGGTTTACATCACAAGTTTCCTACTGTATTGAACATACATTTCAAGATTTCTGCAGTAAGAAGTGTTTATTGCAAGAGTCTGTACTGAAATAAAGCTTCTGAAACATATCTATGTATCTTCATGACCAGCCGAGTAAGCTATCTGCCAAGCCTTATGGAGTAAGAAGACATCCATCACAGACCCATGCATAGACAAGGGGAAGCTGTCTACAGGATTCACATTACTGCCATCGGGTGAGTCAGAATAGACACATATAGCGCTTTTACAAGAAACCCACTTTAGAAAGGATGCAATCCCTAGAATGACCAACCAATGGTACCAGGCTGTTTTCTGCGCTGTGTATCCGGCCAGCAAAACAAAGGGAATCTCAATTCTTATACACAATTTCCCCTTTCAGCTTATAGCAGAGAAAAGAGATCCTGAGGGTAGATATATTTTTTTTTGCAAATACATACTCCCCAAATAAGCTGCAACCGCATGTTATATCACAGGTTACAGAGCAGTTATTGATGTTCCAGGAAGGAATCCTGATCATGGGATGATAATCCTCAGATACAGACCCTATGACTTGCTGGGAAGCACACAAATGCAAAATCATAGGGGTCTGCATGAGTGAGAGTGCCAGGATTAAAAAAAAAAAAAAAAAAAAAAACAACAACAGAAAGTTAAGAAACTACTAGATAATATTAGAACCTTAGAAACACTACATAAGCATTCCTTATTAGAGGCGCACATATGAGACTTAACAGAAGCATGGAGGGAGTAAGCTAAGACCTTACAATTAGAGGTTAAACGGTATTTTGCATACCACAACAGCATTTACTATGAGGAGGGCAACAAGCAGCTCACAACATAGGTAACAACAATCAAAGATGTCCAAGGAATCCTCCACCACTCCCCTAGGGAGATATCTATGCAGTTTAGTAAATATTATGAGAAGTTATACAATCAACCTTAGGCCTCTTGGGCTGACATTTAACAAACCTAGCAAACAAATACCTGGCAGACTCTAAAATGGTGAAATTAAAACAAGAAGACATTTAATTTTTGGAGGATCCAATCACTCTCCAAGAAGTTGTTAAAGCTAAAAAACTAAGGCAGGAAAGGACCTAGGACCTGACGGATTTACAACCGCTTACTGCAGAACATACTCGGATCTACTATTGCCGCCCTTTCTCTGGCTTTTGAGGCGTGTGTAGATTGCAGCTCCTTAACAGCTTCAACACTGGAAGCACAAGTCGCGGTAATCCAAAAAGAGGACAAGAACCCACAATCATGAACCATCTCACTGCTTAATGCAGATGTGAAGCTATTTTCTAAGGTATTGGCAAATAGAATCAGTAACTTTTTTTGATTTCCGAGATCAAGTGGGATTCATCCGACTATAGAGAGGAGATGAGCAGAAAAGCTTGTGTATACACACGTGGGTATCTTCCAGGAGGAAGGGCACGCAACTCCTGTCCACAGATGCTGAGAAAGTGTTTGACAGGGTAGCGTGGCCCTGGATCCGCTACAATCTTGGCATTGGGGAAAAAAGTTGCAATAGTATACTAGCACTGTATTCGTCCCCTTCAGATAAAGTCAAATTAAATATTTTCCTCTATCACTATTTTGCAATCACGAATGGAACCTGGCACGGGTCCCCCCCCTTTCTTATTTTTGCCTTAACACTTGAACCCTTTATCCAACATGTGCAAAGAAACATGTATATATATATGGGGTATCTATCAGTATAAATGAGTATAAAATTGCAGCATAAGCAGATGACATGCTCTTTTTCAATGCAAACCAGCAAACCACCCTGTCTGCTGCCCTGAAAGAATTTGAGTCCTTTGGCAAGCTATCTAACCTAAAAATTAATTGCTCCAGATCGATAACCTTAAATTTCAGTTTTGCAGTAGAAGTGATTAATAACCTGCAAACCTTTCTTTAAATGTGAATCTACACATTTTCACCATTTAGGCATTCAGCTGCCATCGGACTTGACTAAATAGACTTTTTGCACTTAACTACACCCCGATCTGGCAAACTATCAGACCTTGGGGCAATGGGGCAAGCTTATTCTCTCATGGTTCAGGCCCATTGCAGTCCTTAAAATGAACACTCTACAGTGATTACTTTACATCTTGCAGTGCAGACCCATTTTACTGTGGGGGGGGACCCCATGCTAAAAAAAGATAAACAACAAATAACAAAAATTAAAAAAAACTCCACTGTCACTTTCCCTGCTTTAATGAATGCCGGTTATGAGGCCAGTCACTGTCGCCAGCTTTTTGCTTTTTGAAAAAAGGCTTTTAATCACACAAATTGGTATGTTTTGCTGGATTTTTCATCCCTGAAAAACACATTTTAAAAAATGGACACATTCACCCAGAAATGGCTTGGGTGAATCGCTGGAGAACAAAAAAGGCCAAAATACTAGAATTTTCATGGGAAAGATGGGTGAAAATGACTCACCGAGAAGCTCTGAATCCCCCCTATAGTCTGTTCATCTACACTTTCAGGCTCGGACTGGCCCACAGGGCAACTATAGCTTATTTGTAGCATCCTAAGTGTACATACAATACAGTTTGGCATAATGTTTCTGTGCCTGGGCCCTGAATGTAAGCTGGAAATACTTGCATCTAAATGTGGGGTGGGCCCAGACATCCCAGTCCGACACTGTACCCTTTCATTCATATGCTATGGGCAGCATATGTAGCTTATCATTATTTTGACCACGTGTGTGCTGTTTAGCAATGCATTCTTTTATCATATATGTACTCTTTACTGAGGCTTGTTATTTTCATGTTTGCTATTTTATCCTTTCCCGAAAATTAAGAATGAAATCACTGATCCTATGGGAGGATATCAGACAACCTATACTACCAATTCAAATTTAACTGTGGCAGAATAGACATCATTGTACCCACTGGCATTATCTGCCCCCTGTACTCACCCCACTGTGGGACTGGAAGCTATGCAGATGACCACATGAACATATTGGAGAGGATCATGTGTTCCTCTCCAATAAGCTGATTATGATCAAATGGTAACAAAGCATAGAAAATGGCAGGCTAATACCAATGGCTCTGGCTCATGACTCACCACACATGGAAAGTAAGGTTAAGACATATGTGTGTGCACATATATATGGTTGAGACATATATAGGTTGTAGGACAACTGACAAGTGATTTAACTTTTGGCTGCAGCTTGACTTCATGTTATTTGGCTGTGTTTATGCTATGTTGCTATGCCTAATATTTGTCATGGACATCATGGAAAACTGAGCAATATGAGGGCTGTTCCATCTGCGTGTCTCTTTTGTGTGATATCTTCACACTGGCATCTCTGGTGTTGTGTCTGTCGCTGGTGATGGGTCGGGCAAGCCTTAGCACATTTCAGCAGCTGCTGTCATACACTAACAGGCACGGCCAGCCACTGCTCTTCCAGTTATACCTGCATCTGGTCCAAAAAGAAATGAATAGAATGAAATGTGCCAGTTTTACCAGAGGCGTTAATTTCATACTTCTAACCACAGATCTGACTGTGGAAAGTGTCCTGCTGGAAAAAAAAGCCCTATTAATAAGTTTACTAATGTTCTGTTCTATGCTGAAGAAGTTTATATATATATATATAAATGTATAACTTGCAGTCATCCATGTTCATGTCCATTTATTTTTAATCCATACCAGTTTACTTATGCTCAATTTTTCATTCAGAAAACTAAATAATTAACAGCATACCTAAATGGAAAAGAGGAGTTATTTCATGAGATATGGAACAGATGGGTTATTTTTAGGGGGGTGAAACTGCAAGGTAAGGAGTTGAAGATATGAAGTAGGAAAATCTAAACGTAATCTAAAAGTTTCACGGTAAGAGCAATGGAATAATTAGGGGTTGGTGGGAGGAGGAGGGAAAAGGACTTAAGGTTCCTTTATTCTTCTTTTCTTTTTTCTCTCGCTCTCTCTTGCTTTTGTATTTTGGTGACTCTGTCTATATATATTATTTTTAATAAATACGCCTTACATGCCCCAATTTAAAGAAAGACGTCAAACCCAAAATCAGGCCATGTATGGCTTTAGCTATATTGCCTATTATGGCAACAATGTCCGAGAAGCTTCTGGTCCAGGGATCTGACCTGACTACCCCTTGGGTGTCTAGAATGATTTTCCTTTTATCTAGTTGACTACTTCTGTCTGAAGGGTTTTTGTTATGCACCCTGGGAGAGTTACCCTGGGAGAGTTTTTGAACTGGAAGTACTATGTACATTTGTATCATGGCATCAAGTTTGTACCATTTCAGGTGTACTGTAATTGTCGACAAAAACTACAGTAGTAAGAAAAACATTTTTTTTTTAATACTGAAAATACACCCAAAAACATTTAACATGGTATTTTAAAGTGACATAAGAGTGACATAAGTGCTGGAGACTTTTGTGAATGACAGTATTACCCCTTATTTAAGTGGATGTCGAGTAAACCTGCCCTGCTACCCTCACCCGATACTGAGGCGGGGGGTTACAAGAGTAAAAACTACTTACACACATAGACCATGCGCCGATCAGGGATAGCCACTCGGCACCAGATCCCAGGCGGGATACAGAGTTTTTTTGTTGTTGTAACTGCCCCATCCTGTGAGGGTTGCCCTTAGACTGGACATCTACTGTAATAAAGATCAGTAATAGGATAATAAAGATCTTCTGTACACAAGTATTGTTTTTATGTAGATTTAAAGGGTCTGTCCAAGTTCAAACAAATAAAAATCTATTTTGCCCCCTGCTGTATCTTTTCCATTCTGCTCCAATGTGTTAAAACTTACAGGGTGCCTAAATTAAATTCCCCTTTGTCTAAGGCCAGTCTTCATTCATGAGGGAATGGTCACCTTCTCCACAACAGATGTCTGCCCCCACATGTTATTTACAATACCTGGAGCCCACTCACTCCATTCAGTACAATAAAGGGGGCTGGCCACCTCTATTGCACGGAATGGAGTGGGCAGACGGCACCCACCTCTGGGTGGTGAGGATCTCTCGACACCTGCAAATTATTCACACCAGAGCACGATTGTACTGTCACGCTTGGGGGTAACTCCAGACCTCTTGATGAGCTTACAACCCCCAATCTCCACAGCCAGCTTCACCTGTAGGAGCCCCCGCTTGCCGGGACGCAAGATACGCCTACCCGGGATCGGTTGCCCCCAGGACTTAATGGCTCAAAGGATGCAAGCTTAAGTGTGAGAGGTCTGGAGAACCAATAGCTAGAGCGTGAGTGACGGAAGTCCAGAGACAGGCAAGAGGTCAATAACGGGAAGGCAGAGATAATAGCGGCACCAAGGGTCAGGCAAGACGTAGTCGGGGTACAGGCAAGGTCAGCAACTGAGGTTCTGGATCGAGAGGCATCAGTACAGGCAGAGGTCGGCAACAAGGATTCAGGATCGAGAGGCGTCAGTACAATCAAATCGGCAACAGGTTAACTTGACAGGAATAGGTAACACAGGGTTCTGAGCGCTATCACAGGCAATTCACCACTGAGGAGGAATTGCCTTTATAGAAACAGGACTGAGGGAAACAGTGTACTGATTGGTGCATGTAGGATACAATGACTGATTGGCTGGACAACTGAGGAGGGCGATGTCCTCATATCCCCTAGGGCTCATTGGCCCTTTAATTGATCCTCCGGCGGGCGCGCACAGAACAGCACCGCCGGAGAGCATAACAGGCACGTACTCGCGCCCGCGCGCGAGCACGTCTACTGGAGGAGAGAGCGGGGGGCGTGGCTGAGCTGGCCGCTGCTCGAGCCGACGCTGCCCGAGCCGCCGCCGCCCGGCGCGGCCACCGCACAGAGACAGCTGTGGCGGCTGGCCGCCCGGAGACGACGCTGGAACGGGGACCAGGTAAGCGGTTTCTGACATGTACAGCTTCAGAGCACCAAAGGTGAGCATAGCTTTTTTTTGTGTGTGTCTGGACAGACCATTTAAAGCACCACTGCAGAACGTTAATAGTTGTCCACACTGAATGATATGCACCAGAAAAGTTCCTAAAGTGCCCTTGCTTGATTGCTTCCAGGTCTCTGTGCCCCTTTCTCCAATTTCTGCCAGGTCTCTGTGCCCCTTTCTCCAATTTCCTCACCACCTCTCTGCGCTGCCCTTTGTGCCTCCAGTTGGTTGTTAGCCCCCTAAGTCCAGAGAACCAGGGGTCCAAATGGGTCACCCTAGGAATTGATGCACCCCGCCCCAGGGAGGTCCACTTCTGAGGCCTGGTTCTCCTGGACCATGAGGAAAAGAAAGCCCAAACTTACAGGGAATGTAGCTAAGATCTGTAGCTCAGAACAAGCTCCTTCACCAGTTTTCAAACCCCAGCTCCAGCGAGCAACAGTATCGGGACTTTGCCATACCGTAGTTTAGATCCACATGCCCTTGCAGAGGTGCATACCTGAAGTCTTCCTCTATCCAACAACACCCCCTAGCCCCCCTGGATCTGGAGAACTGAGTCTCCAAATCTATTGGTGTCATTAAAATGGGGAGGACCTCAGGAATAAAACCCTGTAAGGGCATGTGGATAGAGACCAACCTGGCTAGACAGCAGTACTGCAAAGTCATGGTACAAATGCTCGCAGGCACGAGGTTGGTACATTTCCCGGTACCGTATCCCTGGACCTAGGGGGGTTAACAACTCACTGGATAGTAGTTGGATAGGGGAGAACCTCAGGTATACACCCCTTCAAGGGCATGTGGATTGTGGCTGACTGGATCAAGCAGCGGCACTGCAAATTCCTGGTATTCCAGCCATAGCCCCCCAGTTGGTGGAGGCTCTCTTGCAGGGCAAATGGTGGAGGCCCATCTTCAGAAAACAGGATGGTTGGGATAAAGGCTCCCCCAATGGCCCTGCCACCCTGGGTGATCACCCTGCTCACCCTTCCCTTGAAACAGCCTTGGAAGTAGGTTTTATCGCCACAACATATTTCTTCAGCTTACTAGAAACGTGGAAATTGTGTGTGATGGGGAGCTAGTAATTGCTGATGCCTTCCCACTAATCCCAGCTTTTGTGACAGCAAACAATGGCAGCTTCACCTTCATAACTCTAATGCTGATGCATTTCCTAACACTGTCACACTGACCTAGAGAAATCTGGGGGAAGTGTCTGCTATGATTTCCTCCTATTCCTGTTATCCTTAGCACAAATCAAACAGAAAGACATGTTTTTCCATTGCTGCCTGCCAAGAATGTAGCCTGAAGCAGTGACTTCTCCAAATCTTGTTCCCCAAAATGAAAAGAATACATGCACTCTTGATAAAAGAAAAAATAATCACACACACACACAGACACTTTAAAGATGTACACTAGTCTGTGCCCCCGATTCGGGATGCCCTACTGTTTGAAACCCCTTGGCGCGATGGATCAACTAATTTCTCAATCCCACAGCACATGTGCAGGCTCCTCGCTAAGCGGCGCTCTATGCACTGCACATTAATGAGCAGCATGAAATGCAGAGTATATGCGAGTGGCAGCCATCCCTTTCACTGCTCCCTACTGTTGTGTGTACCCATATGCCAGGTGCTAAAATTAGGACGGGACAGGAACCTGACCCAGACAGACCGCACCACTCTGATGTAAAATATACTAATAAAAAACTTTAATTAGAAAGGAACACAACACAAACACAATTAAAATGCAAGACACGAATGAGGTGGCCCTCTACTGGTGAGAAATGATTAGTACAATTCAAAAGGTTGCTCCTAAAAGCATTAAGACAAAATTCAGTACAATAATTAGTAAAAAAGATCTATAAATACAGTGCAAACCACATAAAATTGCTAATGCTACGGAAAGCTTATATCAACAAACTGCATTGTGCTATAAGCAAGAGAAATAAAGTGCAAAAGGGCCAACGGTTCTCACAATAGTACCCAAATTAATATCTCCAAAAATGATCTATAAATATAAACGTGCAACACAGTGAAGCTACAATGGGGGCAGTAATATATATTCAATAATTCAGCAATACATCACTTAGGGACCGTCAGACCCCAGGTACACAGAAAGACCTAGTGGGGATTCCTGGCGAACCTGGGAGCTAGACACACACACACACACACACACACACACACACACACACACACACCCCCTTTAATTAAAGTTCTTTAAAGGCTTGCTCTATGCAGCCTGGATGTGCACTCGCCCCCATCTATGATTCACTGATGAGACCCTCAAAGCCTCCATTACAGACCAATTTCCTAAATTCAATCAAACCTTGTATGACTTTTATTGAGACTCGGCAATAGCATGGAGGCCAGACTGGCCGAGCCTCTTTTTCTTTTTACACCTCTCCCTTCCCCTTCTCCCCCCCCCCAACACTTTTTATGTTACATTTCTCTATTCCTTCTCATCCTGCCCCCTTTTCTTTTAACATGCCCTTTTTACTATGGTTAATATTTTAGATTGAGTTAGGGAGAAAATAAAAATGTTAAAGTACCATGCAGTAAAAAAAGAGGGCCAATCAGGCAAACAAAAAGCCAGAAGGGGCATCCTAATACCCAGTTGTGCATACTGTTTCTGAAGGCTTTATACTAGGAGCGACACTTACCTGCTTCCACATTCACATTGCCAACTGGCTTCACAGACCCATGGGACCCACTGGCTGCCAGTGAGGTAAGGAAATGTGACATCTGCTCACCCCATGAACCCCTATGGCCACTGGCAGTCATGTGACGGAGCAATCTGGTGGTGGAGTGAGGGATCAGGGAAATAGATGAATAACTAGGCAACGACTTCCAGCAGCCATATGCCGACAGGCCATTTCATTTGGATTACCCTGTTGCATGTTAGAATTAACCCTTCAGTCTAAAATGACCTTTCATGTTGACCAGACTTCAAGCAGATCCAAGCTAAATTTTGGCAATTCTTTAATGAAGTTTGCTTTCTAAAAAATTAGGCCCCTTTTACATCTTCCCGAAAAGAAAATGAAAGAAATTGGGAAGGGTATACTGTCTGTTGTAGTTAGTGGGCACATCTATACGCTGCTTTGCTAAAGCTAGTGACACATCTAATTTAACCTGTAGTATGTATCTAGTAAAATACCAGTGTATAAAATTGCACCTAAATGAGTAAAAAAAGGTCTCCTTTAAAAAAACTCTAAAACTGTACTATAACCCGCTGCCCACTTACCCCCTTCCATTGCTTAGTCAACTCATCTGGTCCAGGGGTGAGGGGTGGGAGCAGTGGTTATAGTACAGAACTAAAGTGGCACACACCCCCACTCCCCCCGATTGGCTGATTTCAAGAATGTCGGCTGACATGACCAGCCCACTGGCCGCATCCCCGGTTTCCTTACTGAATGCCTCAGTTACAGTAGAGCTGGGGATGCAGCCACTAGTGAAAACAGTGTCATGGGAGCTGCCATTAAAGGTGCGTTTACCAGCTACCCCAGAAGTTTTACAAAGCGGAGCGTCCCAATTTCGGTTGCCCCGAGGACAGGCTAGCATCCACACAGCTTTTGAGATGCTTTAATGGCCTCTTTAAGGCCAAACTGTTTGAATGCCCCAAGTTATTTAGGAATATTCTCTAGTCAGCTACACCCCCAAAATCTCTTATAAAGAGATGTTTTCCCAGTAAAAATAAGTCTGACCTTGGGGTCACTGATAGCATGTTTGGTGATACTTCCCCATGTTACCAAACAAGAGAAATAATGTTCATCTTTAAAGCGGTTCTTCACACCCTGTACATACAGATTGCTCACATTAAAGATCATCCTATCTGCATCTACTGCATGTTATGAGCAGATGGCGGCTCATGGGACATCAGGCAGCCTGCAAACAGAAAGTGCCTTCTGACTGTGCTGCTCTGCATTCTGGGATTGCTGACCTTTTCCTGACCTCAGCTCTGCTCTGTCTGAGCAAAGCACAACTATAACCTGCCCCCCTGCACTTTACCCCACTCTCCTCTCCTCAGTAAGTGTGATGCTTCTGAGTCAAGATGGCGGCGCCCGTATCCTAAAATCCTGAACAGAGTTGCAGCCCAGTGGGGGAAAGAATAAGTGACTAAAAACTTAAAATATTAATTTTATATGCTGGGGAATCGTTTTTTAAGGGTTTTGGCTTTTCCATAAAACATTGTGAAGGTCTGGTTTAAAATCAACACTGTATATTTTATGTTTTAGTTATAATATATAATCATCTATATAGCACCAACATATTCTGCATCTTTGTAATCACTGTACAAAGTGGAAAGTCGAAAGCAACTGTACTTATCATATATACAGCAACCAAGATAAGGGCAAACTGTCACAGAAATATAACCACAAGGCAGCAGTTAGAGCAGCCTTGTAAAGGGTCATGGGGTCATGCAGGGACTAGTGATTAACAGCTGTCTTACAGTTCAGATTAAATCTGCCTTCTATTAGAGTAAATAATGTTTAAAAATTAGAAATGTAGAAAAAACACACACTCCAAACATCCATCTAAGAGCTGTTTTCCAAGAGACAGCTGATGGCGTCTTATTTTTAATGACTAATGCTGCAAGCCACAACGCCTGATGTTAAATAATTAGCTTTGATTGTTGCACTAGGTAATGGACACTTATGCCGATTATAACAGCGCCAGTAAGTGCCACTCGGTACCGCCTATCTATCTGACTTTCCAGCTCGATGTATTAGTGACTGCGGTGCAATTAACACTACTTACATGGTGAGGAGGCTGTAGCTTTTATTAACCCCTTGCATGGTGAGTCCCTGGCAGGGACGGGCTGGCCATAGGGCATACCGGGCAGAATCCCGGTAGGCCGGCACATGGGAAGGCCGCAGGTGGTGGCCGATGAGCAGAGCAGTGTAACGCACTGCCCGCCGCCACCGGCCCCCGCTGTCACACACTCACACACAGATTATCTGCGTGTAAACATTAGTGTGTGTGTGAGAGAGCAGCAGCGGGAAGAGCGGCCTCCACCCATTACACTTCTCTGCGCATCGGTCACTGGTAGAGCGTTGGCTCCGCGCAGGCTCGGCATCAGCAATTACACTTACAGGACGGGGAAGCAGAGGAGCCGTCATAGATCTGAGTCATGTGACAGAGCAGGATATGTGTGCACTCTGCTGCCCCCTAGTGACAGCCTGTCCCAGGAGCTGGAGGTCAGTGGATGCTTCACACTAGGTTCTGCCATTTGTAACTCGGCTGCAGGGAAGTGCTGCTTCTGCCACAAGGTAAAGGCTTCCCTTTGTGTGTCCTCCCTCCTGGCAGCTTATTAAGGAAAGTTTAGATGTTCAACCCCCTTTTACAATACAAACAGTGTCCCATGTGCTGTCCATAGACTCGGCTGTGCAGAGCTCCATGTTGCCTGTCCCTGTGTTCTCAGGTCCTTCATATACTATATGTCTGCTAAATGGAGCCTCTCACAGACCTGTAACAGGAGAGAGGCTGGGTGGCCAGTGTGACCAATGAGAAAACTTCTACAAAGCCACCTCACATCTGTGTCCAAATCTGATCTGCTCCTGATCTGTGTCCAAATCTGATCTGCTCCTGATCTGTGTCTCCAAATCTGATCTGCTCCTGATCTGTGTCCAAATCTGATCTGCTCCTGATCTGTGTCTCCAAATCTGATCTGCTCCTGATCTGTGTCCAAATCTGATCTTCTCCTGATCTGTGTCCAAACCTGTTCTTCTCCTGATCTGTGTCTCCAAATCTGATCTGCTCCTGATCTGTGTCTCCAAATCTGATCTGCTCCTGATCTGTGTCCAAATCTGATCTGCTCCTGATCTGTGTCTCCAGATCCGATCTGCTCCTGATCTGTGTCTCCAAATCTGATCTGCTCCTGATCTGTGTTTCCAAATCTGATCTGTTCCTGATCTGTGTCTCCAAATCTGATCTGCTCCTGATCTGTGTCTCCAAATCTGATCTGCTCCTGATCTGTGTCTCCAAATCTAACTGCTCCTGATCTGTGTCTCCAAATCTGATCTGCTCCTGATCTGTGTCTCCAAATCTAACTGCTCCTGATCCGTGTCTCCAAATCTGATCTGCTCCTGATCTGTGTCCAAATCTGATCTGCTCCTGATCTGTGTCTCCAAATCTGATCTGTTCCTGATCTGTGTCCAAATCTGATCTGTGCCCGAATCTACTCTGCCACCAACTGATCTATATACTAAGCTAAATTGTGCTGCTAACTGTTCTGTGCCCACGCTTTATCCACTACTGACTCATCTGTGCCCAAATGCATACCTTCTAACTTTTGGTGTGGGAAATAGGGACAGTTGTTAAATTAAGCCTGTAAAGTGGGATGCCCCTCTCTTTCTTTCTTATTTTTGTCCTCCTAAACCCTGGTAAACCATGGAACAAAATAATTTGCTATATATATACCGGTATATCTATATATACCTTATATATACCTTATGTGACATTAATATACTATACTGGGCCAGGAACAGTAAAGCAGGGCCGGTGTGCCCCAAAAAGTCCCGGGCCATTTTTTAGTCCCAGTCCGCCCCTGGAACCAAAAGGAAACCATGACAATTCATTACCCGGTACAAACAGTGTCCCATGTGCTGTCCATAGACTCGGCTGTGCAGAGCTCCATGTTGCCTGTCCCTGTGTTCTCAGGTCCTTCATATACTATATGTCTGCTAAATGGAGCCTCTCACAGACCTGTAACAGGAGAGAGGCTGGGTGGCCAGTGTGACCAATGAGAAAACTTCTACAAAGCCACCTCACATCTGTGTCCAAATCTGATCTGCTCCTGATCTGTGTCCAAATCTGATCTGCTCCTGATCTGTGTCTCCAAATCTGATCTGCTCCTGATCTGTGTCCAAATCTGATCTGCTCCTGATCTGTGTCTCCAAATCTGATCTGCTCCTGATCTGTGTCCAAATCTGATCTTCTCCTGATCTGTGTCCAAACCTGTTCTTCTCCTGATCTGTGTCTCCAAATCTGATCTGCTCCTGATCTGTGTCTCCAAATCTGATCTGCTCCTGATCTGTGTCCAAATCTGATCTGCTCCTGATCTGTGTCTCCAGATCCGATCTGCTCCTGATCTGTGTCTCCAAATCTGATCTGCTCCTGATCTGTGTTTCCAAATCTGATCTGTTCCTGATCTGTGTCTCCAAATCTGATCTGCTCCTGATCTGTGTCTCCAAATCTGATCTGCTCCTGATCTGTGTCTCCAAATCTAACTGCTCCTGATCTGTGTCTCCAAATCTGATCTGCTCCTGATCTGTGTCTCCAAATCTAACTGCTCCTGATCCGTGTCTCCAAATCTGATCTGCTCCTGATCTGTGTCCAAATCTGATCTGCTCCTGATCTGTGTCTCCAAATCTGATCTGTTCCTGATCTGTGTCCAAATCTGATCTGTGCCCGAATCTACTCTGCCACCAACTGATCTATATACTAAGCTAAATTGTGCTGCTAACTGTTCTGTGCCCACGCTTTATCCACTACTGACTCATCTGTGCCCAAATGCATACCTTCTAACTTTTGGTGTGGGAAATAGGGACAGTTGTTAAATTAAGCCTGTAAAGTGGGATGCCCCTCTCTTTCTTTCTTATTTTTGTCCTCCTAAACCCTGGTAAACCATGGAACAAAATAATTTGCTATATATATACCGGTATATCTATATATACCTTATATATACCTTATGTGACATTAATATACTATACTGGGCCAGGAACAGTAAAGCAGGGCCGGTGTGCCCCAAAAAGTCCCGGGCCATTTTTTAGTCCCAGTCCGCCCCTGGAACCAAAAGGAAACCATGACAATTCATTACCCGGTACAACTCATCTGTGATGTAACCTGTGTTTCTGTTTTTTTTTTACTTATGGTTGTGAGGACTGTTTTTATGATCTTACTTTTTCTATTACTACTTTCTTCTCCTATTTTTACCAGTATTAGTGTCTGGCTCACCCCTTTATACATTTTATACTCAATGGGTGTTGGTTCCAGCATGGGGGGGGGGGGCATTCTGATTAGTGTTACCACCTGTGCATACACCAGCCCAAGATCTTACCTGCTCCTTACTGCCTGCTGGTGGAACCGCACCAGTTCATAGAACCAGTAAGTAGGTTCTTTTTGTATTTTCTAGTAACTTGGACAGGGACTTTAAGGTCTGCTTTAGGACCCACATTTTACACTTGCCAGCGATACTTCCCCCCATACAGTGTGTTGCATTTTTCTGGAAATACCTGTATGGCAAACTCTAGTTAAAACCACGCCGCTATCCCATGATCAATATTCTACATTCACAAAAACAAAATGCTCTCCAAACTACTGAAAAAAACATTTTCTTTAAAAGCTTTCTGTGTTTCCTCTTCATGGCAGTGATACCTGATTACAATAGACATTCTCATGCAGACAAAGGAATGCAATGAATGAATCTAATGAGGTTTTACATAATTAGATCCCCCACCCCCAGGCTCTGTTTCCCTTAGCCTGGAATTATAGAAGGGTTTCCTGTGCAAATCTAATCATTGGTAATCAATGGTGATTTCCTTCTAGCATGAAATGTCTGCTGGCTGCTTGTTATGAAATATGCTGCCATGAAAAATGTGCTCGCCATATAAACCAGAATGAAATATCCAATTGTATATGTGGTAGGAGGTTTTGCCCATGCTGCTCCCCTCACCTTCTAGTTAACAATGGAAAATACATAATGTACAAATTAAACCACCACCAGCAGCCAATCAAATACCCTTGAGTGGGAAAGCATTGCACTCAAGCCTGCAATCATAGGAACGTGAGAACGCTGCTCACTCATTTGTATTAGCAACAATTGCCCTTAAGCTTTCTGCCTTATGCTGACCTTGTGTTATATTAAAGTTCATCCAAAACAAATTTGCAACAGGCCCCCAAAGTGTCTGGGGCTGTTTTGTTGCCAGGGTTGGGTTTTTAGTCGCCTAAAACTGTGTTAAAACACAAAACAGCAATTAAACGGACAGTCCAGGCAATGGTAATATTAAAGGAGCACTATCACGAAATTGTGTAATATTAAAAATCCATATAAACACATGGGCTAATGAGAGGAGGGGTCACTGATACACCTGAGCTGAATGAAACTCCCGCCAAGCTTGTGGTTTATTCTCTCATGGTAGGAATAAAATCCAGGGGTGACAGTTATTTTTCTCTCAGGGGTGACAGATGTCCTTTTCCTTCCATTAAAAGAAAGAAAAACAAGCCTGACTGGATATTTCTTGATGCTGCGTGTATAAGTTACCCCTACTCCCGCCATCCAGCATATTCATATTTCTCGCGATAGTGCTCCTTTAAGGCAGCAAGGAGCTCACATGAAGCCAGTTCCATATGCCTTGCCTCCATTTGCCTTCATTTCTGTAGCACTTTGTGGATGATGTAGGCTCTAAAGTTCCCCCCCCCCCTTTCCTTTATATTTTTACACAACCATGTTACGATTGTTCACACAGCTGCCCATGGCAGTTTATAGCAAAGATATCGCTCAGTGCGGGAAGGAACAAATTCTGCCACCTCCTCACTCTTCCTATGGTTCCATGCAGGTATGTGCCATGTTTGGTATGTTACTGGCATAGCCGGTATTCTCGGCAACCTGCCGGTATGTTTCTGGTATTTGCCAGTCTCTTTGTTGCTGTTAAGCACTAGGGCCAGGGTCGACTCCCAGCCACTCTGTTACTTTAGAACGCTCTGGAGAAGCATGTTTTGTGTGTGTTGGCTGTTGCACTTAAGAAAGTGAAAAATAAGGTATTTTAAGTGAAAAAGTAGGGTTGAACTTTCTTTACATTTTACAAGACAACGCCCCCACAAGACCACGCCCATTTACCCATGAAAAGGCTGGTATTTTGAGCTGGGAAAGATGGCAACCCTACCCATAACAAATGGGTCAATATAGGGGAGATGAGGGGCCTGACCACTAACTGTGTTCCTGACTCATCTGCAGAAAACAGGATGGCTGGGATGAAGGCAACCCAATAGCGTTGGCACCCAGGGTGATTGCCCTACTCACCCTCCCCTAGAAACAGCCCTGCGGTTGCCCCCTGTCAGTGTGAGCGAGCCTGGCAAACCACAGTGACCATTCTTTCTGAGCATGCTCACACTCTGAGTTCTGAGTGACAAAGTCAGCTGTGCAACTACATTTGATATGAGGTCATGGAAAAATGGGAAGATAATGAGGGGCAAATATTGTAGACCTGTTACAACATGTACAGTGTGCTGCAGGAAATGGAGGATATGTACATGACACAGGCCTCAGATGACCTTGCTGCCTTATTATTGCCATTGCCTGAACTAACCCTTTAAAGTACATAAACACACATAAAGCACAGTTTCCATCTGCATGTAATATATCTCCAGTGCTTGGTTGAGATGCATTAAAAAGTTGTGAAATGCCTCTGACAGTAAAGTCAGTGCAAGGATCGGTATTCATTCTGAGCTTCATAAACAGGGTCTCAGAATCGCAATTGGAATCAGATTTGTTCTTGCTAAGTATATACATATATGCCTACAAATACAAAGGAGTATGTCTGGGAAGCTTCTTATTCATCATACCTCCAAAAAAATCTTGAGAAAGGGGCTCTGAATCAACCCTCATACCTGTAGGAATAAGGCATAAAATAAACCAAGATGTTTCAATAGTCATCCAATGGGTTTCCACGGTTCTAAAGGCGTGCAAACCAGCCGTAGGGCCTCCACCACTTGTTAAGAAGGATGGTGATTGATCTACAGTTACTTACAGAGGTGGGGGGACCTTCACTAGACTTTCTATCCAGGGGTTTCCACCATACCTAACTGTGTCATGCTCAAAGCATTATTTGCTTGCCAGGCTTCAGTAGTGAATCCTACATTATTAAAGCCAATAGCCAATGTGGAAATATAAAACAATAAAGTGGATCAAAACTGGACCTAACGTCTATAAGACCAATGACTGGGACCAATGGCCACCCACCACGCCATCAGTCACAGTGATCGCAGAATCCCCAACCATTTATTGCAATGGAGGGGATGTGCCAAGGCCAGCGGTAAATGGAGCGAGCTTGCTGCCACTGGATGGAGGGAACTGGTAAGTTTTACATTACTGGACTAGAACAAATCAGGTAAGATTGTTTATTTATTTATTTTTGCCTGGAATTACCCTTTTTAGTCAGACTTTATTTAGGGGTTTATTTAAGAAGCACTAGTGCCGCGTAGTGCCAGATGAACATCAGGTGAATGTCAGCTCCCAGTGCAAATTGTGTAGTTATCAAGTCAAAAATCCAGAGCGCCTCTGATAGTGCCAGGTAGTGTCCCATCTATCATCAGCATCGGGCGAAGGGATGAGTTCCCTACGGTGTCAGATAAGACCAGGCACTCACCATGCACTGTGTGGCCGTATCCCATTAATGTCAATGGGTTGGGCTGGTTATAATTATTTTGGGCACTTTTTAAACTTTTTGGGAGGGCAGGTCCATGGGATCCCTGGGCTGTTTGTGAATGCATTTTTTGCACTTTTGGGTTGCGCTGTAAGGTTGTGATTTGGGCCATGCAAATCTTGTGGCATGTCTTTCAAGTGTCCCCAATGCAATGCCTTTGGTACTCCTTGGGTAAGTCTCCATTCAGCTAGATAGTATGAGCCCCTTGTGCTTCTTGGCTCCCTAGCAGCTGCTTGGTCTGCTATAGCCATTAGATTTTATTTATAGCCAGTGTCTATTATAAAGGCATGAAAACATTTTTTTATTAGACTGACTTGGTAAACACTGCAGCCAAAATAGCAATTAGCTTGTCTTAAGAAAAATTCTGGAAGCAGCCTCAGCAACAGAACGAGTGACACAATCGGCCTCTGGGGAATATCCAACAATGCTTGGACTGGGTTTTTTGTTTAAAGGATATCCTCACTGATTCTACATAATCAAATTCATTCCACACCTGTGCTGCATAGATTTAGCGGAAATCTTGCTGCTCTCAAGGTATTAGATAAATCCAGCCTGTTCCAAAAAGGAGGAGGGCAGCTCTGAACTGCATAATGGTTCTGAGCTAAAGGTGACCTAAAGGCTGAAATTTTCCCCAATACAACAACAATTAAGTGGAAATCTGCATGTCCTCCATGCCAATGCCCCTTCATTGTCCCAGGCCAGCGATAATGGATGACACTTTTTTAACCCGAATCCAAACAACAGCACCGATCATCATAGCATAAACTAGCAGCCTTTATGTGTGACAAGAGAAAAATAAATGAAGCTGGAACATAGGCTCTTGTATATATCAATGAAGCAGCAAAATGCATGTTTTATGTAGACAAGCCTTTCTTTGTACTATACAATGTCTTTGCAGCAATTGGCTGCTTTATCCTGAACAAGACATATTAGGTCACTGAATGTATCTGTATTATAAAAAGACAAAAATAGAGCTGGCGAATAGTTACAGAATAAATAGCCCTTTCGCTGCCAGCCTACCTGGAGATTTTGTCACCCTTTGTTGCCAGACCTTGTTTTGTGCTAGACATTTTCAACTATGATATTTGAAAGGATTTCCAGGGATCTCCCAGGAAAATCACATATTTTTTTTCAGCAGAGTCTGGGCTGTCTATCATTTTTAAGTGTATTTTCAATATTTTTGGTGCAATATTTGCAAAAAAATAAAAAGGTTTTTTATACTTTGTAGTTTTTTTTGTAACAAAAAAAATGTACACCCTTTCCTGCCCAGGAGACTCCCCTGGGAGACTTAAAAATATTTTCAGATAACATTTTTCAAGAAAAACAACCCTTTACATTTGAAATACCCTCAACAAACTATATACCTCAAGCTTTCTAGGCATATCCGGCTTGTTGACATGGGTGCAGTTTTCTGGAAGTAATCCCTCAATTAATTCTTTGGTTGCACAGTTTCTCTAAAAAATAATAAAAAAAGCCACATTTTCCTAAAAAAAAATATGCAAACAAGAAAAAACAACCCAACATGCATAGGTACTGTTAAGGGAAAAGTTGCCAAATCCCCCGAAGTAAAGCATGCGCAAAAGAGTAATTTTACTTGAAAATTTCAGCTCTGCAGACAAAGTGCACACCTTGTGCTTTTTCAACCAAAACAACCCTTTACATTGTGAATACTCCCACAAACCATATATTTCCTAAAAAGTACACACATTAAACTCTCTTGGTGTACCTAGCTTGTTGTAGTGGGCTCATCTTTCTGGAAGTAATCCCTTGAAGAATTCTTAGGCTGCACAGGGTTTCCTTACAAAAATGTATTAAAAAGCAGAATAAAAAACATGTTCTCCTAAAATAACTGCCAACCTGCTTGAAATTTTGTCCCCCTCTGTTGACAGGTAATTTTTCACCAATGTTTAACTGTGATTTTTGCAGGAGTTTCCAGGGGGCTAGCGGCGGGCAACGGAGGGGGTGAACAGATGCCCCCCCCAGTGAAGAGGAGACCTGGCGGAAGGTATCACATCCGCAGGTGAATAAATGTAATTTTTTTCTCCTCCTTTTTATTTTTTACAGTTATTCCGGGCACTCTCCTGAAGCTAGAAGAGCCCCGGGGGGATATCGGTATTGGTAATTTTATAGATGTTTAAAGTCAGCTATTTGACTCTCTGGAACTTAAAGGTTAGGTAGGAAGCTACGTGAGAGGCAGAAGCTCTGGTCCCTATTAATATCAATGGTGATTGGGTTTGGTTCAAGTTCAAGTACCCAAATCAGACTTTTGTTCAAAGTTTGGCCAACCAAAGGGGTTCACCCAACACTAGTGCTAGATCCAGCATTTTTTAATTATTTCTAATATTTGTAAATGTGTGTTTTATGGAAGCAGTTTTCACTATCTGCAGTTTGTTGCTATCGGCAAGTGCATCTCTGGCACCATAACAAGGTAATAGTTTTTTTCTATATTTGAATGTATGTTTAGCATTGGTAGGTGCTTAGATGAGATGATTATTGAGAATACGGTTGCAGTTTGTGACTGATGGGGTGGATGGGCTATAAATATGGGACCCATATATTTGGTAATATAATAATAGAGGTAAATCAATCATGTGTATTGCTAGTTTGTAGGGAATGTTATATAGAAATACGATAATGGGGTGGTGTGGTGAAAGGACCCAGGGTCGGTCATTGGGGTGTGTGAGGAGTGCCATCGCACAGAGCACCATGGTCGGGGGGCACCGTACAGCTACTTCTGCCCACTCAATGCCCTAACTTGCCTGCCAGCTTGGTGTAAATTGTAGCTGCTGGTGACATGCTGAACTCTCACTTCTGCCTTTTAAAGTTGGTCAAACCGGCTGATTCCCCATCCCCAGGATGTCCCGATGTGGGATGCCCCACTGTGTTAAACCCCCTGGGATCCCTGAAATACCCACATTGCAAGCAATACCATGGCACATGCTCAGGCTTTCAGTTGTCCACCCTACAATGGTGGCTACATGGAGCAGTGGAACTGGCAATGAATGGCAAGGGAACACTTCTGTGAGTGGGCACCTCTGCCTGGCATCAGGTTAGATGCTAGGTTAAGTGTAGGGGGCTTCTGGTGAACCCCATTAGCTGTCTGCAACCATGTGGAGCAGTAGGCCAGTAGTGAAAAAGGGCAGAAGTGTGTTGAGGGGGAGCCATCCTGTAGTCTTGCATAGGGTGCCTTCCATCCTAAGGCCGATGTTATTATGCTATTTAAAATGGAAAATGTAAAATTCTGAAAATATTCATTGTGGTCCAGAATTACCAGAGTTCGAATCTCTATTACGGCCCATGTTCTTAAAAGGGTTGAGCACCCCTGCTTTAGAAGTACAAGTCTCTATGGAACTTTTTTGGGAAATAAAAGTTTCTTTGGCAAGTTCATATGGCTTACATATGATTATGAATTGTATGTGATTTTAATGATTTATAATACATTTTAAGAAATAAATCATGTTGATTGCATGAAGAGGTACGTTTCTCCCATCAATGTGAGATCTAATCGTTTATTCCCCAAAGGTTGAGACCAACCACTAAGCTATGACTGCAAAGGCCATGTTGTCGGATCCTCCAGCTTACCACCAATCATTATGGAATTGCACAATTATTCTCCATTATTATCACTGAAGAAAAATAGAACTCATCAAAGCAAGTTTAAAACTGCTTGACGGCATCTGTTGTCTGCTCCGAGAACACCACTAACACAGTGAGGCTGGTGAACAACTGGAACACCCAAACAGGACAGTCATTAACAACGGCGATCTGAGGACGCCTATTCCAGATTCCGCAGCAGGAAAAGAAAACATCTTTGAACTAGTACAGTAGGAGGGAAATGGTATAGGACCAATTAAACATATTTATGGTTTACGGAAGAATGTTCCCCCTCACACACAGCAGAAGCCACACATTAATAACATCCAAATTTAGCAATCCCAGACATTGCACCAAACACAGATTGGAGGGGGGGGGGTTCTAAGAGAAAAGCAAAAGTCAGAAACAAACAGATCAAAAGTTCCTTTATTTTGTGTTGAGGAATAATAGTGGCATTACATCTGTTGTGTGAGCTCCGTCTGTCGCTGTATGGGCGCCTTATTTTCAGATGCGCTGGAAGCTATTAGAAAATGCCAGGATGCCGGCTGATTAAAGGCAAGGAGAACAAGGCCCGTGTGTCTGAGGCCTCCATTGAATTGGCAGCCAGCTAATAACAGCCAGTTTGTGGTTATAGGCTGTTGTGCAATGAAAGTTAAAGAGCATTGAAAAGTTTCCTGTCCTGAGAGTTGTGTTGATAAATAAAATCATGGAGAGGAAGATATATGAGGCTGAAGGCTTGCCATACTCTTCCTGAATTTCACTGGCATTGCTACCAGCTCAAGCATCACAAGCAATATAAATGCTGAAGATCTGTTTGGGAGAGTTCTTCAGGTTCGCGCTCTGCAACTTGTTTGGTCTTTAATTTTAGATATGAATAATAAGACTCGATCCTGCGATTCACCAAATCCTCAGAGAATTCTGTTATGCTCAGTTTTTTTAAATTCACCTATTAAAATGAACGTGTATAGGAGACCCTGGTCTAGTAAATTATGTGACTCGCATTAAAGTGGACCAAAGTGGACTAAAACCCTTGCTGGCCAGCCCTGAAGTCTAAAAGACGCCAATACCGACCGAATCTTTGCCATCAGTGCATCCTGATTTTGCCATCCCTGGTTTTGATCCTCTTTAAGAATCACTTTCAGTGGATGCTGATTTGGTATGGCCTACAGTTAAAAATCATTGAGGGGCTTAATGGAAAACTCCTTTTTTGTCAGTTCTTTGCTGTTTTGCCTCAATGTTTTCCTCTTTTGGAATGTAAAATAATCATTTGTGTTAGAATTGTACCCTCTTTTACTTATTAGCATGCTGTTTCCAAATATCTCATATTCCTAGGGCTCAGTTTTGCTACGGTGGGAGTGGTTTTGATGGCTTTGATTAAAAACAATGGACTACAGGTCCCAGAATTCCAATGTAACAGGTTAGCTAATCAGCAGTTTCGGCAAAATCTAAGCAGCAGTTATTATCTCTCCAGGTGAGGATGCTGCCAATAACCTTATAGCTACTGGAACACAAGATTGTGTGTGTTCCTTCCTATCTGAAGAGGTTGAATTTCAGCAGCATGGGTTAAACCTGTCATCCGTACCTTAGCCAATCAGATGATTAGCAAGCCAGAATGATGAAGTCTTTGATCTGTACATCAAATGCACCAGCTTATGTACATTGCTAAGGTAAACAAATTGTTGCTAGGGAAACCGTTTTCTTTTATAGCAAATGTAGACATAATCTTGGTACACAATAATGAAAAAAAAACCCAGTTGAAGTGGAATTACCCTTTAAACCAGGCAAGGAAGTCTGTATGATTGGAGACAAGAAATAGCTGGTCTCTGGATGTCTCCCATTGGAGGAGGAGGTGCTGCTGCTGCTTGGGTACGTATTTGTATTCTGTCACTATGAGATGGAGAGCTGATAGAAAAAGATGAGTATCTCTCTAATGCAGGGCTCACTGATGGAGTGAGGTGTAGGTTAGCTTAGGTCTGTTTTAATTAGACCAGCTTGACCTTCCCTCGCCCCCTGACCCTAAAGACGCACTCTATACAGTTGGGATAAATACCATTAGGTAATTACCATTACCACTATAAATCCACGGTATTGCACACATGACCCTTCGGTAGTAACAGCGGGTGTGGGATAGTAGAATATTCTGGGCCCTGATGTGTACGGTGTAGCACTTGTTGGTGTGAGCATTGGGAATTATATCTGAGGGAGGTCCAGTAGGGGGCATTGTGTCTGCAGTCCCAGCTGCCAAAGCAGTGGCCATAAGGATGAGACTGCTACAGGAATGTAGATAGGTATTTTGCATGATTGGGTTGCCCCTGCTGAACTCTTTGTGACCCCCTCCTCCTGAACCATGACAGCCTAATCCTCCTCCTTCTGACATGTGCCCAGAGCTCCATGTGCTTATTGCTCCCATACCCCCTTTCCTGTCTCTTCTTCCCTATTGCAGATTTTCTGTGAGTGCTGCTCTCACTTACATAGTCATTTCCATACAAGGTTGTAATTGGAGGGAATTGGAATAAATATAGGGAGAGCTCTGGTTAGAAACAGTTCAGTAATTATTGTGGTAGCGAAACCCAGCAAGCATTGTGCAGAAGAATACCACACTATTCAAGACTCACTCTCAAGTTTAAGTTAGCTGCTAAACCTATATTTCGCTTAAACAACATGTGTCAAACTCAAGGCCTCTAGCCTGCAAGGCTTCTGACATCGGCAGCACTTCTTCACACTTATGCTACTGCGGGGTGCAGTACTACCTCTAATCCTGACCCCAGACGCGGTGCCTAAAAATCAGCTGTGGTGAACAACTGTGTATCTGTGCAACCAGCTCTCCCCACATAAGGAGGGCTACCTAACTGCCACAGAAAGGGTGCTACATCTGTTGCAGGGGTTATTGCTAGCTATTGCCAGGTAGGGTGAAAACATGATTGTAGGGATGGCCTGGGCAAGATAATTCTGCATCTGCCCTGTGCAAAACAATTCTGCATCTGCCCTGACCAAAGCAATTATGTGTCTTTAACCATACATTTGAATGGTTGTAGGGGAGTGTGGGCTCTCTTGTTATTCCTTGTTGATTGGAGTGATTTTCTCTATTTCCCAACGACGGCCGCGTGTGGGAACTTGGGGGAACACCTCTCAGACGGGAAATCCTTTTATGCTATTAATCTACATTACTGTGTAAGTGCATATGAGTTTTATTAAAGCCTGAATCATTAACTGACAGAGTTGCACTAGATATCTTTTCTTTTCCTTTTTTGGTTTTTGGACTACATTGAGTCCAATGGTGTATAAAGACTGAAAGAGGACCTACAAGCATATATTTTGGAAAGACGACCTCTGCATAATAGGAGAGTGTATGACATATGTTTCTGCCTGCTAATCTTGAACCTTCTGGTAAGAATATTTCCTAAGGGTGACGGGCACATTGTGGACTTTGTGCATGCGCACTGGGATTACAGCTTCTTTTGGATCATACCGAGGAGTTGCGTATTAGTTGAAACACTGAACTGTTTTTGCTCTGTGCTTATTTGGTTACATTTGAATGGTTGTGTTTGCATTTTGTCTTGTGTTTGTTATTATCCGACCCTTTGAAGGTGACTCGAATTTCCCTCTATGAAAATGAGTTTGCCACCCATACCTTAAACTAACCTATGCACCTCGGCAATTGTAAGTTAAATTGCAAAACATTAAGACGTGGCAGCTCTAACAATTAGTTCCCTTTGGTCTATTATGACTCCGAACTACCATAGCTGATTAATCATTTCCCAATCAAATCAAGAGTGTGAGGGGTACATTTATTCCTTCGCTAATCATTCAGACTTTTATATGACACTGTATGGTTCAGTGCTCTTTGCAATCTTCTCTATTGTGCTTCCATGTGCTTCTCTGTATTGCCTCTTTTAAGGTCCTTTAATCTTTGCCTCCTCTATTGAGCTCTCCTGTGCCCCCCTTTGCTCCCCAGTATTCCCCAGGAGAGCTCATGCTTACTCTGTTCCACTATACTATGATCCCCCCCCCCCCCCAAGTCTAAATCAAAAAGATTCCAGGGTAGGCCCCTGGCTGTGTGAACCCCTATACACCCCCCCCCCAAGTCTTGGAAGCCCCAAAGTAATGAGTCACATGAGCCACCTTTCATTTTCGGTGTCCCAAATGGGTTATCTTCTGCTGCTGCTTGCTCTCCAACCCTAATTGCCTTCCCTAGAGCCACCAATCGTCCTCTAGTCTTTGTTGCATACTTTACTGCCACCAAGCACCCATCATCCCTTACTGCTTGCTTTTCTGCCACTAAAGACTTCATCATTGCTGTCAGTTGTCACCTGGTTCTTGCCACCTCCATTCCATCCATTCCACCTTTTCCATTGTTGCTGATTATCCCCTGTTGCTAAGGCCAGCCATGAGTAGGTGTGCAAACAACACCCATCGTTCGGTGGTTCAGGGCCTCTTTAAAATAATACCATGGACGAGTGTGAGCCTGAGTGGGCCCCTGAAGACGGCAGGGGCCCTGGCAATTGCCCAGGTTTGCCCTGTGCTGGCGCCGGCTATATATATATATATATATATATATATATATCGGTATATATATACAGTTAAAAAATGGAATCCCTTTGAAGGCAAGCATTGTTCAAATGAATTTTTTTGCAAAGTTCTATTATGTTTAAATTTAAACATTAAAAAATAAATGACGGTGAATTTTGTCAGAACTGAGCAACATTAAAAGTAGCAAGATAAAAGATACCGAGGGAGATTTCTTTTGATTGTTTTTGAACTCCTGGAGACTTATCCGATAAGCCAGCGCTAAGGCGCAATGAAGATAAGTAAGAAATCCGTTAAAAGATAAAATTCAATTTATCAGCAACTGGGTTTAATCTCATTTATTTCCTAATCTCTAACTGAATGGAGACACTTGTTTTTCTAATGATTCAATTAAATATTCTTACTATTTCTCCAGCAGCAGATACAATAAGTAACCTGTGACCACAACAGTATATTTTAATAACTGTTCACTGAAAAGAATGATAAATGAGAAAGTAATTGACTGTTCCAGATACTCTCATTTATGTTTCGATCAAAGTTATTAGCGACTAATAGGACTGAACTTTCTGGCTGCTGAAAGGTATGTTTGCCAGGACTTTTTGCCCTCATATTCTTTTAATTGACACTAGCAGAATGGTTTATCAGGATTTTGGGTTGGGGTCAAACACTAGACCTGGCATTATGCTATCAGACAAGCCAGATGAAAACATGGGGTCATTGTGCCCTGTTCCAGTGAGAACACAATGTGCTTTTGACCCTATTGTATCATGCTGCTCTTCTGTTTTTTGAGCTTTGGCATGGTTGACTTTAGGCAGTTGTTTTTTGTTAAGGGGGCAGCCCAGGCAACGGCAATAATAAGGCAGTAAGCAATTCATCTGATTCCTGTCCCATGTGCCTATCCTCCATTTCCTCAATGTAAGCTAGGATCTGTAGCAGGGTTCCAAAGTTTGCCCTCTTTCAGTTCTATTCCTCCAGGGCCACAAGTGAGCATGGCCACAGTGGCCCAGCAGCTGGCTCTGATCACAGCAGAGCACTGATCCCATGCGGTATAAGTTAGTGAATGTCTGGACAGGGACTTTAAATATAAGTTTATATTCATTGCTACTTTAAACCAGTTCCAAGAAAAAGTAGACAGGTTGATCTTAATACCTGGAGGCATATCTCTTGACTGCCATTATCATTAAAAATACAGGCCTAAAGTTAAAAAATAAATATCAGTAGCTTACCTTTCGTTGAGTGGCTTGATCATTCTGCTTCCTTGTCTGTCTGTCTCCATAGTTAGGAAAATCACATCCTTATTCATCTTTCATTTCTCATCCCTCTGATCTGGTCCATTATTTAGCCTTCAGTAAACCAAAAACGGAAACACCCCCTACTCCCTGCCCTGATGTCCTAACTAGCTGCCTCTCTCTGCAGCTGTGAACCCCCGTCCCCCTTTCTCTCATCTCACACTCACAGTGTGCTTACATCACATCACTGTTGACACACCCACTGTTTCTCTTCATTTTTTCTATGAATCTCCAATGCTCTAATACCAAATAACTTAGGAACTACAGGATCTTTTTGAAAACGGATTGACGTTTAGGACAGTGCAACATGTAGCCTGAGACAATGGGGCTTGCCTTTAGTATAATTTAAATCCTTATTTCCTTAACAGTCTGATCTATTTACCTGCATTAGTAAAGCTGTGCATCTACAAAACATTACCAATACCACTATTCCTGCTGCCTGGGTATAACAGCCACTGTTGGATAACAGCAGCAAAGAGCTGCATTGAACTCATGGGCACCACCTCATAGATGGGAAGTAGGAATACTGGTTGACATCTTATTTTAAGGATAATTTCAAGGATGGCAATAAGTATAATCATTTATGGGACAAACCGCTCAGGAGACAGCCACTTAAAAGTTAACAGTTATCCTGTAAAAGCTGAATGGTATATCAACCCTTTCAGTGGCAGCATACCTAGATTTTTTTTGCACTATGCATCTATGTTTAACTTTGTTTTTTAGTTTGGGTTTTTAACATGAAGTGTCTTGTTTAATTTTTTCAGTGATTTCTCCATATTTATGTGTGCCATATGTGAAAAAAAAATAAAAATTACATTTTTAGAATTTTGTTGCTTTTTTGATAAAAAATATATATATATTTTTCAAGAAAATCATATTGTGTGTAAAATTCCCATGTCTTACAATTTCGGTGGTGCCAAATATATATCAGTGGACTGGACCATTTTATGAGAATTTCAAATAATATACGACTAACTGCACCTTGCTGTTAACTATCAAGGCTTAAACCCTTAAAATTTAAAAAAATGGCATTGGGTTTCCCCTCTCCAGCAAAACCAGCCTGGACACCAGCTATGGCGGCTGGTAGACCAGGACAAAGTGTCCAAGCTATGGAAAACCCTGAACCAAGTATCAGAGGCTTCCGGGTAGAAGAAGAGACCCCTGGTGCTGGATCCTGGACCAAGGTGATATTTCTTTTTGTCTTTAAACTGGGAAAGGAATTTATCAGTGAGGCATTTTAAAATTGGAGAAGACAGGAGGTGGCTAGGGAGTGAATATGAGGTTTAAATGGCAGTTTTTTTAGGGGCAAGTCCAGAGGGACTCCTGGGCACCGAGCTTTGGGTGTTGGAGTTATTGTATAATTGTTAATAGAGATAGACGTGTTAGAGAGGGGAGGGGAGTAGGATGGTGGGAAAATGGCTTTCTTGTCCATGTTTAGCTTGAGGAAACTAGATGACATGAATAAAGATATATCTGTACGGCAGTTTGGGAGGTGAGATAGGAGGAAGGTTTGAGCCAGAGAGATATATTTGTGTGTCATCCTCATAAAAGTGATATTGAAACCCTAATGAAGTTATAGGTTTGCCAAGAGCATCGGTGTAGATTAGAAGAGTACATGGCCTAGGACAAAACCTTGCGACACACAGACAGAAAGAGAATGGAACAAATAAACTGTTCTGCTACCTTTCTATCTATCTGAATGTGTGCAGCAGCTCCCTGTGCCTCTCGTCAGTGGATGCATTATGTGGACCTGTAAGTAGAGCAGCTCTTGTGATATTTAGGTTGCATACATCCCAAATCAGAAGATTCCAAATAATACCCAATACCAATACATCAGATGATTAGAAGTGTGTATTTGTTGTGTTATATTATATGTCCTGTCACATTATGTAACCTAATTTAATTACAATACATCCCATCCTGCACCAATTTCAGCATCTTTCCTTGTCATTGCCTAAAGCCATGATTCGCAGACCATGTACAGCTGATTAATAGACTGTGTCATTCTGTTAGCAGTTGCCTCATGCCTGATTCCATCATTCAATTATCACATAGCTGAGCGCCCCTGTTATCTGCCAGGAGCATGGAAGCCATACACCGAGTACTCACGCTGCCAACTTAATAAATTATTGATGACCTCAGTGACAAAGGACTACAGGAGGCTGACATTTGAAGTTTCCACTGGCACTTCTTTGTGATCTTGCAGATAAAACTGTAATAAATGATGACCTTTTCTCTGACAGGCCACATCACCACTACATAGGGCCTCTTTGATTAGCAGCAAACGCAAAGTGTGGATAGAAGGGGACAATGATGTCATCTCGCTGATTGATGGATCAACTTCAGATAGTTCCATTCGACATGTCAAGAACAAAAAATGGCATAAAAATGAAATTGGGTAATTTTAGAAAAGTGAAGCAATAAGGCGATACTTCTTCACTTTTCTACTATTTGCATTGGCTAACACAGTACAACACAATACTGCTTGCAACATTGGATAATGTTGTGTGACTGGCCAAATCAAATGCTGGGACAGTATTCCTTTGGCTGCACAGCTTTAAGCCAGGTGGGCTGGCTGTAGCCCCCAGGATGAAGCCCACCCTCCCCCATGATTATGGCAGTATACTGCTTCTTTTAACATCCTCCCCTATTTCCTGCCTTTCAAGTCTCTCCGTAGCATCCCTGTAACTTGCCCAATGTGCCCCCCAACTATCCCACCACACCCCCTGCAATATGAAACCTCCACTTACCTGTTCCCGGAGCCCTCGTTGAGTCTTAGCCGCATTCCCGCTCATCTCTAGCTGTAGTGTGTGCTTGCACCAGGCCTTTCTCAATAATTGGCATGGGCACATGGACAGCTAGAGGTGAGCGAACAAGGCACGCATCTTCTTCACCCGGCTACTTAGCCGCTTTGTGGCTATCAGAGCCAAATAAAGTGAAACCAGAGCTCTCTGATTGGCTGGACAGGCTGCTCAGCCAATCAGCGCGACTGGATTTCGGGATTGAGTTTTGGCTGCGTCTGCGCCGTGGGAACCCCATGAAAGTGATTTTTCTGGCTGAACGATGGGGATACACATAGCGGGGCGTTATCGGAGAGGAACAACAGGTGTTGTTCTCTTTAAAGTCTATGGGGCAGAAATTCAGGATATGCTTTTGGGTCTCTGGCAAGCAAATAAAATAGCCAAATCCCCACCCCCCAACTGCATAATGGGAAGACCACAAACTATTGGGTATATTGTTGAATTTGAAACTGAATTGAACTAAAACATCAGAGACCCCCTTAACCAAATAATGTATTTTTGCAATGTGAAAAAATCTCTCTCTAGGGGATCTTAGTATGTAACACTGTTTCATGTAACAAGATAGGGTTGAGGTCAGTGTTCTGTGCATGTCAGTCAGGTTCTTCATCACCAAGCTCATCCAGCTATGCCTCTGTGGTGCATGATTTGTGCACAGCCATGCTTAAACTGAAAAGAACCATCCCGAGCCCGTCCCACAAAGTTGAAAGCATGCAATTGTCCAAAATATATTGTTATGCTGAAGCATTTTCCTTCACTGGAACTAAGGGGCTTAGGCCAACCCCTAGAAAATCAACCCCCTAGTATTACCCATCATGATTGAGTTGCTGTGCTTTCCTAAAGGCTTACACTTTTTAATGATACACCTTATAGTTGATTGTGGAAGATAGATGATGATACATGAAATTACTCTTTAGTAATTGATGTTTTGAGCACATGTCAAGTCTTGAGGTCATGTACATGATAGCCTAATTATGTCTCCAGTAATGTAATTAACTGCCTGCTACAACAAATGACAAACTGCATTTCCCAGAGGGAGCGAGTTGTCAGGTAAGGTTTGCGGTCTTTACAGCACGCGATCAGGGCAGGGGTGGCAATCAGGGTGCCCCCCTGCAATGGACCAACACCTATGTTTTGTAAAATTGGCGTTGGTCCGGTTTGAGTAAATATATATATATATATATATATATATATATATATATATATATATTATTTTTTAATTTTTTTTTCTTTTTGTTTTTTTTTTTAAGGAACTGTCCAGCCAAAAACTAAATTGATCTCCAATCTTGGTAAGTTGTAGACCAGCTGGTCCTGATGATGGACCTGGAGCAGCACTGGCCACAAAAGTAAGGTAAGTCGAAGGAATTTTTGAGGTGTATATTTTTTGTGCCAAAATCATGCCCTCAATGTGTTGAGCTAATCTATTATATTATATTTTGCTATTTTTTCATATGTTGCCTATTGCTTCCAACTGCTTCCATAAAACACACATTTTCTAACATAAGAAACATTTAAAAAATACTAGACCAGCTCAGCACCTTGAGGACATCATTTTGGCATGCACAAATATACACTTTCAAAAATGCATCCTTTAAAGGGGACTCTAAACCCAATAGCAATAATTAACCATCAAGCAGCCTACCTAATGCATATCCCATGTGGCCTCTCCTTCATTTTCTGCAGTGCAGGGCAGAAGCCATAACAGGACTCCGAAGATTGTCCTTTTTTCAATCTCATTCCTCCAGGACCATGCAAAGAGTGGGCATACAGCTATCCTTTCTCTTGAAGCTCGCAGAGTGAGCAAGCAGTAAACTACAGTGGTCCCACAGCTGTCTCTAACCACAGCATAGCATGTTCAACACTGCTCTGCGCCATGACACGACCTTCCAAGCTTAGCCACCACCCAGAAATCGAAGCAAAGAAAAGCAAACAATAGAATTAATGATAGACATGTATTACATTAACTACATCAAAATAGTCCCTCGAAAAATCAACAAATGAGTAAATTTATGCAACAACATCTCCATATGGGGGTCAATTCAGAGCCAGGTGAGAATTCTCACTCCTTTTTTAGGAGAGAAAACTGCCATATGATTTCATTGGCTACCAGGTGTAAATTTTCACCTGGCTCTGAACCACCCCAAAAGTGGACAATGAAAGTCAGTGGCATTTTACTCTCCTAAAAAAAACTGAGTTTTCTCACCAGGCCACATGGTTTTCCCTAGCCTGCTATTATACTATGTGGCGGCATCCGGATCTGCTGCCTGTTGTCCCTGCTCTCCTATGCCTCCTCAGTGCCTCTGTGACATGTGCTGAGGAGGCATTAAAGAGGAGTGGAGACAACGGGCAGCAGCCCACACAATGAGAGAAGCGCCCCCTCAGTGCAGTTCTGCTTCCCCTTGTGGTGGGGTGTGTGTGATTGTGTGTGTACAATTGTGTGTGTGTGTGTGTGTGTGTGTGTGTGTGTGTGCAATCGCGTGTGTGTGTGTGTGCGATCGTGTGTGTGTACAAACGTGTGTGTGTACAATCGTGTGTGTGCGATCGTGTGTGTGTGTGTGTTTGCGATCATGTGTGTATGTAAGATTGTGTGTGTGTGCCATCAATGGTGTGTACAATTGTGTGGGTGTACAAGTGTGTGTGATGGGTTATACGTGTGCGTGCGATTGTGTGTGCAATTGAATGCACAGTCATGTTTGTGTGTGCACGATCAGGTGTGTGATTGGTTGAGAATGTGTGTGTGTGTGTGTGTGTGTGTGTGTGTGTGTGTGTGTGTGTATGTAAGATTGTGTGTGTACGATTAGGCATGTGTGTACTATTGTGTGTGTGTGTGTGTGTGTGCCATTGGAATTGTGTGTTCAATTGGGAGAAGTGTATAATCGTGCGTATGTCTGATCCGGTGTGCCTGTGTGTATATGTGCAATCGCGTGTGCGATCCATTGTGTGCGCAATTGGGTGTGAGATTGTGTGTGTGCCTGCGTGGGCTTTGGGAGTGCATGCATGTCTGTCTGGGTGTGGGCATACACTTTGGGGCTTACTCTAAAATCAGTTCAGGTGGAAATTGGCAGGCTTTTGCACTCAGTGGTCGGCATAGTGCACCATTAACCCACCTTACCAGTTGAATATCTACAGACTTTTTGGATAACAGGCTTATGGTCTGTTAATATATGAACTACATAAAGGTTGAAATCCAGCCAGTTAGCGCAGAGTATTCATACAAAATCAGAATTTTATTTTAATGTAGACACACCAAATATTTAGCATCACCCCATGTATTCTTTTATCACCCTATAGCAGGGGTTCCCAACCGTTTTTCATTGAGTACGACTCTCCGCTTTTGAATGATCTCAGGTACTACCTGGGTCGTGGGTGTGGGTGGTCAGTTAACTAAAATAGGGTTTAAAACGTATAAAACTGCTACTTAAAGTGCATAGTTCAATTATCTTAGTGATCCTGACCTCGGGCAGGGTTTATTATTATTATTTATTCAGGATGTAATTAACCTGTAAATTGTGTGTGGAACATTGTTGTCTTGTATGCATAATATCCAATTATTCAACACCCCCCACCCCTCATTGGTCATGTTCATTGTTTGTGTTGTTTTAAGTGATTTTCATTTTATATATTTGTTTGTATATTTTGTCCTTAATCCTTTTTTTTGTGTGCAGCATTGTGGGAGTTTTCCATTATTTGTGTAGCTTAGAGTGTTGGCATACATTAACTAGCAAGGAGGGTTCAGTGCATCGGACTGTACAGGAGCTGCTGCAGGGGATTAAAGGTGAATATTGTTATTTATATCTACAGACCCTTTGAAGGAAAACAACGTTTTGCGGGTTGGTGTTCTGCCTTGTTTTCCTATTGTGGAAAATTGTATCAAAATGTCTATTTCTCCCCTGCTTGGCTGTATAAAGCACAATCCGGGCCGGGTTTTCAGGACCCAGGTCACTTACCCAATTCCCTAACAGGTTGTTACATGTTCTAAGGCCTCCACAAGTGTGCACGCTGATTACAGGAGAAGCCTGTATAAGAAGGGAGCACACGGCCTTTCCTTTGTCTATGACCAGCCTGTTGGAGTGAGTCCAGGCTGAGCTGCACCGTGGTGAAGGATAGCACTGGACATTGAGCAGAGGGCTGATACGCCCTGTAAAGTGGACTGGAATTGATCAGCTTGCTGGAGTACCCAGCCCAGGACTATTTGGTTGGTGAAGTAACCCTTTTTGCTTACTGCATTTATGCTGCAATTAGGGATGAGCGAATCGATCCGGACGAACCCGGATTCGATCCGAATTTCCTGAAAAATTCGATTCAGATTGAATCCGAATTTCCCCGTGCTTCGATCGCTTGAAGTTTTTTTTTAACATCCATTCATTTACATTACAGGCATTCTCAGATGGCGAACGGGACATGTCCAGACATCTACCCCGCTCCAGTGCATGCTGGGGCAGTCACATGCAGCCTATCAGCAGCCAGCAAGCCCGGTGACGTCACATCGCTATTTAAGGCGGCGGACATCTTGCTTTTCCTCATTTCTCTATTGCATTCGTGAGAGACAGGACACTGCTGTAGTCAGGGAGAGACAGTTAGAGAGACAGGGACAGACAGGGACAGGCAGGAGACAGGCAGGAAGTCAGCGAGAAGCAGGGAAAGTTAGGAAAAATCGGAGGCAGTCACAGGGAGATTTTTTTTTTTCATCCAGCCTGAGTGTTACTGGCTGGCTGACTGGCTTTGTCAGCATTTTCAGGATGCTTATACACTTACTGTGCATATATACTGAACTGATCTCAAGTCTGCTGTGGGAACATTACCATTTTGTAAAATCTCATTAGCCTCTGTATTTACTCTAAGCTGCACACTTATTTAAAGTAATTTGGCCTGTATGAGCCTGCTTAGACACTGTTGCTGTGTGCATATATACTGATCTCAAGTCTGCTGTGGGGCCATCCCATTCTGTAACATCACATTAGCCTCTGTATTTACTCTAAGCTGCAAACTTATTTAAAGTAATTTGGCCTGTATGAGCCTGATTATCCACTTTTACTGTGCATATATACTGTTCTAAAGCCTGCTTTGGGGCATCCCATTCTGTAACATCACATTAGCCTCTGTATTTGCTCTAAGCTGCACACTTATTTAAAGTCATTTGGCCTGTTGGAGCTTGCTTATCCACTTTTACTTTGCATATATACTGTTCTAAAGCCTGCTTGGGGGCATCCCATTCTGTAACATCACATTAGCCTCTGTATTTCCTGTAAGCTGCACACTTATTTAAAGTAATTTGGCCTGTATGAGCCTGATTATCCACTTTTACTGTGCATATATACTGTTCTAAAGCCTGCTTGGGGGCATCCCATTCTGTAACATCACATTAGCCTCTGTATTTACTCTAAGCTGCACACTTATTTAAAGTAATTTGGCCTGTTGGAGCCTGCTTATCCACTTTTACTGTGCATATATACTGTTCTAAAGCCTGCTTTGGGGCATCCCATTCTGTAACATCACATTAGCCTCTGTATTTCCTGTAAGCTGCACACTTATTTAAAGTAATTTGGCCTGTATGAGCCTGCTCATCCACTTTTACTGTGCATATATACTGTTCTAAAGCCTGCTTGGGGGCATCCCATTCTGTAACATCACATTAGCCTCTGTATTTCCTGTAAGCTGCACACTTATTTAAAGCAATTTGGCCTGTATGAGCCTGATTATCCACTTTTACTGTGCATATATACTGTTCTAAAGCCTGCTTGGGGGCATCCCATTCTGTAACATCACATTAGCCTCTGTATTTCCTGTAAGCTGCACACTTATTTAAAGTAATTTGGCCTGTATGAGCCTGATTATCCACTTTTACTGTGCATATATACTGTTCTAAAGCCTGCTTGGGGGCATCCCATTCTGTAACATCACATTAGCCTCTGTATTTCCTGTAAGCTGCACACTTATTTAAAGTAATTTGGCCTGTTGGAGCCTGCTTATCCACTTTTACTGTGCATATATACTGTTCTAAAGCCTGCTTGGGGGCATCCCATTCTGTAACATCACTTTAGCCTCTGTATCTCCTGTAAGCTGCACACTTATTTAAAGTAATTTGGCCTGTATGAGCCTGATTATCCACTGTTGCTGTGTGCATATATACTGATCTCAAGTCTGCTGTGGGGCCATCCCATTCTGTAACATCACATTAGCCTCTGTATTTACTCTAAGCTGCAAACTTATTTAAAGTAATTTGGCCTGTATGAGCCTGATTATCCACTTTTACTGTGCATATATACTGTTCTAAAGCCTGCTTGGGGGCATCCCATTCTGTAACATCACATTAGCCTCTGTATTTCCTGTAAGCTGCACACTTATTTAAAGTAATTTGGCCTGTATGAGCCTGATTATCCCCTTTTACTGTGCATATATACTGTTCTAAAGCCTGCTTGGGGGCATCCCATTCTGTAACATCACATTAGCCTCTGTATTTACTCTAACTTGCACACTTATTTAAAGTAATTTGGCCTGTTGGAGCCTGCTTATCCACTTTTACTGTGCATATATACTGTTCTAAAGCCTGCTTGGGGGCATCCCATTCTGTAACATCACATTAGCCTCTGTATTTCCTGTAAGCTGCACACTTATTTAAAGTAATTTGGCCTGTATGAGCCTGCTTAGACACTGTTGCTGTGTGCATATATACTGATCTCAAGTCTGCTGTGAGGCATCCCATTCTGTAACATACCATTAGCCTCTGTATTTACTCTAAGCTGCAAACTTATTTAAATTAATTTGGCCTGTATGAGCCTGATTATCCACTGTTGCTGTGTGCATATATACTGATCTCAAGTCTGCTGTGGGGCCATCCCATTCTGTAACATACCATTAGCCTCTGTATTTACTCTAAGCTGCACACTTATTTAAAGTAATTTGGCCTGTTGGAGCCTGCTTATCCACTTTTACTGTGCATATATACTGTTCTAAAGCCTGCTTGGGGGCATCCCATTCTGTAACATCACATTAGCCTCTGTATTTCCTGTAAGCTGCACACTTATTTAAAGTCATTTGGCCTGTTGGAGCCTGCTTAGACACTGTTGCTGTGTGCATATATACTGATCTCAGGTCTGCTGTGGGGGCATCCCATTTGTTTTTGACTGCTTTTAATAAACCAGGCCACAGGGCACCGCAAAACTGCACATTGAACCCTATCTGTTTATACTAAATAAGCAAATGCATAAAAATGTCAGGCAGACAAGTGCCAGGATGTTCAAAGAGGAGTGGCAGAGGACAAGATTCAGCAGGCAGAGGTCGCAGCAGACTAGGGGCGAGTGGCAGCAGGAGTCACGGTGAGAGACCTGGTCTGTCAGTATCTGCTAGCGGTCGTGTCTCCACCAGTAACGCATCTGCCGTGGTAGATTGGTTAACGCGCTCATCAACAACATCATCACAAGTTACGTCTGAGACCCCCACTCTAGGGTCGGTAGGTTCCTCTGACACAACCCTGAGTTGGCATGCCCCGAGAGCAGTCCCTGTCCTCCCATTGCCTCTGTCCTATGCCGTTCCCTCCCCCAGCGACGTATCCTATGCTTTGGGTTCAGCTCCACTCTTTAGTGAGGAGGACGATCAGATAGAGGACAGTCAGCAGCTACTGCCCAGCCAAGAAATGGAGGTGGCTTCTTTAGCTAGGCAGACAAATAGTGATGTGGACAGTGTCGTGGGTGTTGTGGGTGTGTTCCAGCTCCTGCGCCAGACACTGTTGACGAATCCACGAACATCAGTGACGTACAGCCACAACTCAGTGATAATGATGACGACGATGAAGCCGATCGCACTTGGGAGCCGGGTGATGAAGGGGCTTCATCGTCATCATCAGGAGAAGAGGGGCGCAGGTTGCCCCGGAGTCAGCAGCTCAGGCAGCAAGGTGTTAGCAGCATGGTTGGCAGTCAGCATGGGGGCACAATTGTAAAGCCTGGAGCCAAACGGGGCCGGGGTAGAGCACCTGCTGCACGGCAGGCTACCTTATCGGGAGGTAGTGGGGCAGGGGTTCCTGGAGTTGGCGACAATAGCAGCGAATCAGTGAGGCCTGTTGGTGGGAAAAGTAGCTACTCGGCAGTGTGGCAGTTTTTCCTGAAGCATCCGCAGGAGGGTAACATGGCCACATGCAAGATATGTAGGCAGAAGGTGGAGCGTGGCCAGGGCCCAAATGTTGGCACCACGGCCCTGCGTCAACATATTATGCGTCACCATAAAGCGGCCTGGGAGAACCGAGGCTCCCAAGGGGTGGTCCAGTCTGCTTCCTCACCTAGTGGCACGTCTGCCAGCCAAGGCTCCAGCACCTCAGCCGAAGGCAGCTGTGCGTCATACCCATCCTCTGTCGCTCCTGCTCCTCCTCCTCCTCCTCCAAGTCATGCATCCCGCCAGCAATCCATCAGCGAAGCCATGTCCAAGAGACAGCAGTATGCGCCCACTCATCCTACGGCGCAGAAGCTGAATGTGCTCCTGTCCAAGTTGCTGGTGCTGCAGTCGCTCCCTTTTCAGGTGGTGGACTCTGCACCTTTCAGAGAACTGATGGCTTGTGCCGAGCCGAGGTGGAGAGTCCCAAGCCGTCATTTCTTTGCCAAGAAGGCAGTACCAGCGCTGCACACTTTTGTTGAACAGAAGGTGGGCCAGTCCTTGAGCCTGTCGGTGTGTAGCAAAGTGCATGGCAGCGCCGACGTCTGGAGCTGTAACTACGGTCAGGGACAGTACATGTCATTTACAGCCCACTGGGTGAATGTGGTCCCTTTGCAGCAGCAGCAGCAACTTGGACAGGTCACGCCGCTTCGGCCTCCGCGCTCCCTGCCCGTTGGGCCTGTGACACTGTGCGACTCGGCCTCCTCATCCTCCGCCATCTCCTCACCCTCCACTGTAGGCTCAAGTCTCAGTGCCCCTCCAGTCTACCATGTGTGCAGAGCACGGAGGTGTCACGCAGTGCTTCACATGGTTTGTCTTGGCGAAAGGAGTCACACAGGGGAGGAACTGCTTAAATTTATTCATCAGGAAATCCAAACATGGCTTACTCCAAGAAAACTTAGAATGGGAATCATGGTTACCGACAATGGGAAGAACATTTTGTCTGCGCTGCGCCAAGGAAGCCTGACCCATGCCCCCTGCATGGCTCACGTCTTCAATCTGGTTGTCAAGCGGTTTCTGAAGTGTTCCCCCCATCTGCAAGACATCCTAACAACTTCAAGGAAACTTTGCATGCACTTCAGCCACTCATACACCGCCAAACACACCCTTCTTGAGCTACAGCGTCAGAACGGTATCCCCCAACATAGTCTGATTTGCGATGTTTCCACCCATTGGAATTCCACCCTTCACATGTTGGACCGATTATATGAACAGAGAAAAGCCATTACGGATTTCCTGATGATCCAAGCAGATAGGGGGACTCCCCTGTGTAACTTCAATGTCAATCAGTGGCAGCTCATACGTGACACCTGCCGTTTGCTCAGGCCCTTTGAGGAAGCCACTTTATTTGTCAGTCGGCAGGATTACGGGATGAACGACGTGATTCCACTGCTTCATGTACTATAGCACATGTTGGAAACCATGGCTGGGCAGGGCACTGGAGACATGGCGTTTACATCTTACGGCCACATGAACCCCGTTGGAGCTGAACTGGAGGAGGAGGAGGAAGAGGAGGAGGAGTTGCCCAGCGAAACACAGTTTAGGCTTGGCGAAATGGCTGGTTTATCTAGTCAGCGGACAGGAGAGGAGGAGCAGGAGCAGCCAGAGGAGCTAGAGGTTTTTGAGGAAGGCGAGACAGAGGACACGGACACACCGTGGCAGTATGCAGTGGAGATGGAGACAGGTAGTCCATCCGAGTCACTTGCGCAAATGGCAGGAAGCATGCTCACATGCTTGCGTAGTGACTCCAGAATTGTTTCCATCTGTCGGCGGGATAACTTCTGGCTGTCCACCTTATTGGACCCTCACTTCCGGCACAAAATGGGGGCATTTTTTAAACCCACCGAGAGGGAGGACAAACTGAACTACTACAAAGACATTCTACGTAGGCAGTTGGCCGATGCCTATCTGCGCCATGGTCCATACTCTCGCAGGTCTGACTCGAGGGGACCTCTGCGCTCACCTTCCACTGCCATGGCTGCTGGGGGGGTTGGCAGGAGCAGCAGCAGCAGCTCCATCAGCAGCAGCCTCAGTCTTCGGTCGCTAATGAGTAGCTTTCTACACCCGCATAGTGAGGCTACTCATGAGCAGCAGGAAGACCTGGAGCAGGACCTGAACCAGCAGGTCATGTCATACTTTGACATGACCATGCCAACACACCTTGAGGATCCGCTGGACTTCTGGGCAGCCAAACTTGATTTGTGGCCGCAACTAGCAGAGTTTGCCTTGGAAAAGCTGTCCTGCCCGGCAAGTAGCGTGCCATCTGAGCGGGTGTTTAGTGCGGCGGGGGCCATAGTTACGGCGAGGAGAACTCGTCTGTCAACTAAAAATGTGGAGAGACTCACCTTTGTCAAAATGAATCAGGGATGGATCAGCCAGGATTTCCACCCACCAATGCCTGATGCATGCGACTAGATTCAGCATGGTGCCACGTTTTACACTTTCCAAATGGTGCAAAACATATTTATGTCTTTAGGCCAATTTTTGGGCTCCTGCTGATGCCAACTTCAGGGTGTGCCTTCCAACCAATTTTTGGCCTCCTGCTGATGCCAACTTCAGGGTGTGCCTTTCAGCCAATGTTTGGCCTCCTGCTGCTGCTGCTTGCAACTCCAGGGTGTGATTCATCCAATTTTTGGGCTCCTGAAGCCAACCCCAGTGTCTCTTTAAAGTAATGTTTGGGCTCCTGCTGCTGCTGCTGCCAACGCCAGGGTGTGATTCATCCAATTTTTGGGCTCCTGCTGCCAACTCCAGTGTCTCTTTAAAGTAATGTTTGGGCTCCTGCTGCTGCTGCTGCCAACGCCAGGGTGTGATTCATCCAATTTTTGGGCTCCTGCTGCCAACTCCAGTGTCTCTTTAAAGTAATGTTTGGGCTGCTGCTGCTGCCAACTCCAGGGTGTGATTCATCCAATTTTTGGGCTCCTGAAGCCAACCCCAGTGTCTCTTTAAAGTAATGTTTGGGCTCCTGCTGCTGCTGCCAACTCCAGGGTGTGATTCATCCAATTTTTGGGCTCCTGAAGCCAACCCCAGTGTCTCTTTAAAGTAATGTTTGGGCTCCTGCTGCTGCTGCTGCCAACTCCAGGGTGTGATTCATCCAATTTTTGGGCTCCTGCTGCCAACTCCAGTGTCTCTTTATCTTTCAATCTTTTTATTGAATTTTCTTGACAATACAACATTTCAAGATCAGATTGAAATCAGTACCGTTACATGCATAGTAAAAAAGAACTGTGTCAAAGACATCAAGACAGTATACTAACTATTGTCTGAAGCCAGATGCATAATGCGGAAAGTGGCTGTTCCGACCCGAGGGGCAGGAGGCATAAAGGGGGGCCTCCCCTTCTCCATCTCCGGAGATACCTCCCACTATCCCGAGTACAGACCAGCCATGTCATAATACACAATACATAATACAAGAATCATGTCATTCTGGTTCTAACAGCAATCAGAGGTATGGTTGCAACAAATAAAGGGGAAGGGAAGTCCAGTGTCTCTTTAAAGTAATATTTGGGCTCCTGCTGCTGCTGCTTGCAACTCCAGGGTGTGATTCATTCAATTTTTGGGCTCCTGCTGCCAACTCCAGTGTCTCTTTAAAGTAATGTTTGGGCTGCTGCTGCTGCTTGCAACTCCAGGGTGTGATTCATCCAATTTTTGGGCTCCTGCTGCCAACTCCAGTGTCTCTTTAAAGTAATGTTTGGGCTCCTGCTGCTGCCAACTCCAGGGTATGATTCATCCAATTTTTGGGCTCCTGAAGCCAACTCCAGTGTCTCTTTAAAGTAATGTTTGGGCTCCTGCTGCTGCTGCTGCCAACTCCAGGGTGTGATTCATCCAATTTTTGGGCTCCTGAAGCCAACCCCAGTGTCTCTTTAAAATAATGTTTGGGCTCCTGCTGCTGCTGCTGCTTGCAACTCCAGGGTGTGATTCATCCAATTTTTGGGCTCCTGCTGCCAACTCCAGTGTCTCTTTAAAGTAATGTTTGGGCTCCTGCTGCTGCTGTCAACTCCAGGGTGTGATTCATCCAATTTTTGGGCTCCTGCTGCCAACTCCAGTGTCTCTTTAAAGTAATATTTGGGCTCCTGCTGCTGCTGCCAACTCCAGGGTGTGATTCATCCAATTTTTGGGCTCCTGCTGCCAACTCCAGTGTCTCTTTAAAGTAATATTTGGGCTCCTGCTGCTGCCAACTCCAGGGTGTGATTCATCCAATTTTTGGGCTCCTGCTGCCAACTCCAGTGTCTCTTTAAAGTAATATTTGGGCTCCTGCTGCTGCTGCTTGCAACTCCAGGGTGTGATTCATTCAATTATTGGGCTCCTGCTGCCAACTCCAGTGTCTCTTTAAAGTAATGTTTGGGCTCCTGCTGCTGCTTGCAACTCCAGGGTGTGATTCATCCAATTTTTGGGCTCCTGCTGCCAACTCCAGTGTCTCTTTAAAGTAATGTTTGGGCTCCTGCTGCTGCTGCCAACTCCAGGGTGTGATTCATCCAAATTTTGGGCTCCTGAAGCCAACCCCAGTGTCTCTTTAAAGTAATGTTTGGGCTCCTGCTGCTGCTGCTGCCAACTCCAGGGTGTGATTCATCCAATTTTTGGGCTCCTGCTGCCAACTCCAGTGTCTCTTTAAAGTAATGTTTGGGCTCCTGCTGCTGCCAACTCCAGGGTGTGATTCATCCAATTTTTGGGCTCCTGAAGCCAACTCCAGTGTGTCTTTCAAGCTATGTTTGGGCTGCTGCTTGCAACTCCAGGGTGTGATTCATCCAATTTTTGGGCTCCTGCTGCCAACTCCAGTGTCTCTTTAAAGTAATGTCTGGGCTCCTGCTGCTGCTGCTGCTGCCAACTCCAGGGTGTGATTCATCCAATTTTTGGGCTCCTGCTGCCAACTCCAGTGTCTCTTTAAAGTAATGTTTGAGCTCCTGCTGCTGCCAACTCCAGGGTGTGTCAGTCAATTTTTGGGCTCCTGCTGCCAACTCCAGTGTCTCTTTAAAGTAATGTTTGGGCTCCTGCTGCTGCTGCTGCCAACTCCAGGGTGTGATTCATCCAATTTTGGGCTCCTGCTGCCAAATCCAGTGTCTCTTTCAAGCTATGTTTGGGCTCCTGCTGCTGCTTGCAACTCCAGGGTGTGATTCATCCAATCTTTGGGCTCCTGCAGCCAACTCCAGTGTCTCTTTCAAGCTATGTTTGGGCTCCTGCTGCTGCTGCTGCTGCTTGAAACTCCAGGGTGTGTCAGTCAATTTTTGGGCTCCTGCTGCTGCCAACTCCAGTGTCTCTTTCAGCCAATGTTTGGGCTCCTGCTGCTGCTTGCAACTCCAGGGTGTGATTCATCCAATTTTTGGCCTCCTGCAGCCAACTCCAGTGTCTCTTTAAAGCAATGTTTGGGCTCCTGCTGCTGCTGCTGCCAACTCCAGGGTGTGTCAGTCAATTTTTGGGCTCCTGCTGCCAACTCCAGTGTCTCTTTAAAGTAATGTTTGGGCTGTTGCTGCTGCTTGCAACTCCAGGGTGTGATTCATCCAATCTTTGGGCTCCTGCAGCCAACTGCAGTGTCTCTTTCAAGCTATGTTTGGGCGCCTGCTGCTGCTGCTTGCAACTCCAGGGTGTGATTCATCCAATCTTTGGGCTCCTGCAGCCAACTCCAGTGTCTCTTTCAAGCTATGTTTGGGCTCCTGCTGCTGCTGCTTGAAACTCCAGGTTGTGTCAGTCAATTTTTGGGCTCCTGCTGCTGCCAACTCCAGTGTCTCTTTCAGCCAATGTTTGGGCTCCTGCTGCTTGCAACTCCAGGGTGTGATTCATCCAATTGTTGGGTTCCTGCTGCTGCCAACTCCAGTGTCTCTTTAAAGCAATGTTTGGGCTCCTGCCCCTCATAGTGATGCCACTTCAACTCTCTGCAATTGTGCCGCTCTGCGATTCTATTAGCGATGCCTCTGATCTGCATGTGATATTTATTTAAAGTATTATTTAACTAACCCAGCACGCCTCCTATGCGTGTTACAGCAAGGCAGAATGGTTTACAACCCTATTGAGGCTCTAGGAGGCTCAGAAATAGCCGTTTTTAATAGCGATTCGTCGCGAATAAATTCGGGTCGAAACGATTTTTGTCGGAAAATTCGGCGAATCAGTCGAATCGAATTTTTCAAAAGTTCGCTCATCTCTAGCTGCAATCTTTGGACTATCTACTGAACTTTGCTGAATAAAAGCCGTTTTGCCGTTCAAATCCGTTGTCGTCACTGCTGATTGTTTGCCCGCTTACAATATTTGTAAAATAAACATTTGTGTTAGGATTGTGGCCCCCATAACTGTGATTTACTTATCAGCCCCAATAGGAAAATATCTGTAATGCAAGGCTCACTGATAGTATGAGGGAATAGATTTGTTTAGTCACTCCTCACTAAGATACTACTATCTTTATTCCGCCAAGTAAGTACAGTATATACATGCTTTTTGCCAAGGAGATAAACCAGGAGAGCTATTAACAATTAGATACAATAACATAGTAGTAACAGGTATTAAGGTTTAGTGCAAGTTAATTTGTTATAGAATAACAGAATTAGCAACAATGCATAACCTGAGCAGAGTTTAAAGCGGACCTTCACTCTGAATAAGAGTCTATCTTATACAGATTGCTCACATTAAATATCATCCTACCTGCATCTACTGCATTTTATGAGCCTTTAAACATCCAAGATGGCGGCTCATGGAACATCAGGCAGCCTGCAAACAGGAAGTGCCTTCTGACTGTGCTGCTCTGCATTCTGGGACTGCTGACCTTTTCCTGACCACAGCTCTGCTCTGTCTGAGCAAAGCACAGCTATAACCCACCCCCCTCTATTTTATCCCACTCTCCTCTCCTCAGTAAGTGTGATTCTTCTGAGTCAAGATGGCGGCGCCCGTATCCTAAAGTCCTTAACAGAGTTGCAGCCCAGTGGAGGAAAGAATAATAAGTAAGTGACTAAAAACTTAAAATATATTAATTTTAGATGCTGGGGAATCGTTTTTTAAGGGTTTGGGCTTTTTAATAAATCATGGTGAAGGTCCGGTTTAAGAACCTCTCACACTGGTTTTGTTTAGAGCCATAACGGTCAAAGGAAAAAAACTGTTTTTGTGTCTGGAGGTTTTAGTCAAATGAGCCATGAATCTGTACCCAGAGAGTGTAAGAGCTTGAAGAAGGAATGCCCTGGGTGCGTTGAGTCCCAGTTATTTTGTTGGCCCCTGAGGGGATTCTGCTGACGAATTGCTCATCCAGAGATGGTAAGGGGGATCCAATTATCTGCTTGGCAGTCCTGATCATCCTCTTCAGCCTATGCTTGTCTTTGGCTGTAGCCCCACCGTACCAGACTGTGAATGAAGTGGCCAAGATTGATCCTATGGCAGAATTGTAAGATTCCCTTAGACATACCGTATCTTTTCAATTGTCTCAAGAAGTATAACCTTTGTTTGGCCTTCTTTAAGAAAATGGTACGGTAGCTTGCTTGCTCCAAGTCCTGCAAGATCTGGGTGCCTAGAAATGTTGCACTGGCTACGATTTTGACTTCCTCCTCACCAATAAAAATGAGATGGTGCATTCGGCGGAATCGCCTGAAGTCAATTATGAGTTTGACGGTTTTCTGGGTATTCAGGATAAGGTTGTTTGCCTTGCACATCAGTCTACCTGAACTGTAAATTTGCTCTTTTAACTCACCACTTGCTCCAAAACTATGAAAAACATTTTGCCTTGATTTGGGCTGTTTCTCAGTGTTTATGTGGATGCAAACCTACCCAGGGACTTATTACTTCCTCACTGTTTAAAAGAAAATGAAAAGGCATTTGGCTGATTTTCACCTTAACCGATTTGCTGCATTCTCATAAATGATGGGATTAGCCAAGTAAATGTCACAGGTGAAAGCAAACTGGAAAAATGCTGCAATAAGAAAATAAGCTTATGCAGATGAGTTTCTGCAAATGTCAGCAGCTGTATGTAAATCTATTTACTTTTCAGTAATGCTCACAGTCTGTAGTGTACATAGGAAGGTAATGGCTGCCATGAATTATTGAAGAGACGGCCCTGCTCTCTCTGTTGGACCTGTGTGGCTTGCTTGTCTCTCCCTGCACCAAGTCTTTGTGTCTGCTTGCAATGTGTTGCTTAGTTTATCATTTTTATTACCAGGGGTCTTGCTTCTGAATTTCTATTGTCTGCAAAATCATATGAAAGTGTATTGATTTCCTCCAAAAACTATAAATATATGTATGATTTGGAGGTAAAACAAATGTTCTAGCAAAGGACACAACCTATAGGGCCCGACAGCAAAATATTCATGGCAACCCAAACAATTGCCAGTTCCTGCTCCACAGATGCCTCATTGTAAAATGTGTTTTTGGGTCTCAAGAAAGCAGCCAAATGCTCCCAAACTGCATGATGGGAAGACCACGTGCTGTTACTGCCGCCCAAATACCCACACCTCTCTTGGGCACCGGGGGTGTGGAAGAGCCTAGTGCCCATTGACCTACACTGAAGGGCATAGGGGCTGGTTAAATGGCAGGGCCAGATTCCAGCTGTTCGGCCTCTGAGCCTTGGGTTTTCATTATGCCAATCATATCCCACGCAAGCGGACCAAAGCTCAAATTTTGTGACTAATATTTCTGCATAAACAAATAGAACAATAATACTGCGCTACCAATACTATAACCGAAGCTCAACGTGTAAAAAGAGTCCTTCTTTCAAGTCCCAACAGTCAATATAACATAACACAGAGCTCCTCCCAATGGTATACAGCACCCATGATCAATAAAGTAGACAGTCCCAAAGCACATGCCTCTTCATACACCGTGTCGCCCACCACCTGAGGTGTTTATACTCTTACCAGATGAATGGCAGGTGTAAAAGCCCCGTAAGCTAAGATGGGGGCTTAATGACTCCAATATACAGAAATCATAGCTTCAAATGACAATCGTGGTATTTCTCAGTGGTTAGCCATCCAAGAATGCCAAATATGCTAACAAAATATAGGAAAATCTAGTGCAACACCATTAAAAAAAAAGGAAAAAAGTGATGAGATATGTGAATGAATCAGACAACTGAAATGCCAACAGCTCTCACTGCCTCGAAACAAAGTCTTCCAATTCACAATATTGCCGCCCGATAGTGCAACGTCAAATAGAGTGAGTTCCGCTGAGCCTCCTCCAACGCGTTTCGTTGCCGCAGCGACTTTAACTAGGATGCTTGGCGCCAACATAGAACCAGTATTTATACTGCAAGGAGCGGGCTTCATCCCACCTCAAGCTCGCGTGCTTGGACTGGGCAGGGAAGGGGCGGGGAACTTGCCTCCCATGATCCATCAGGAGGAGAGAGGAGGTGAAAACCACCTTTACACCGCATCGCTCAACCCGCCACGGCAATGAAGCCGCAGATTAATTCAAACTAAATTTAAAACCGAATGGCTTATAGTGGACCAACACCCAGATCCACCGGCTCTCCCTCTGGGATAGATCTCTAACCTTATTGGAGCCCCACCAATGGCGTTCAATTCTATCCAGGCCTAAAAATTACAAGTGTTTAGGATCAGAGGCATGTGCACGTTTAAAGTGTGTTGATAGACTATGGGCCTCATAACCCCGTTTGATGTTATACACTTGTTCAGGGATCCATACCTTTAGTTCACGGTTGGTTCTCCCTATATATACTAGATTACAGGGACACCATATTGCATATACAACAAACTTGGAGCTGCAGGAAATGAACTTGGAGACCCTAAAGGTTCTACCAGAGCATACATCATCAAAGGTCTTTTTAGGCCTCTCTAGTTTTAAACCAGTCCTGCACCCACAGCAAGACCCACACCTATAAAAAAAAATACCAGTGGTGTGGAAATCAGAGAATATTCCTGCATACCTCACCCCAAAGGCAATTCTATTTGGATTTACCATCATCCTGTCTTTTTTCATTTCCCAGCAATAGATCTGACAATATCTCAGATTGCTGGGGGTTGAATGGCAGGACCAGCAGTTGGTGGATTGCATAATGACTCAACGCAATAAATTTCAACATTCTGTTGCACAGTGCCCCTTTTATTATGTATAAAACGCTCAATCTGATTATGTTGGAGCTCTGGTATAAAATAGCAGAAACATGGTTTCCAGTATGTGAAAAGGACAATTTACTTTTCTTTTCCAATGAAGAGCGGGCTGATCATTTAGTTTTGCATCACTAGGTTTTGACACGGGCAGGGAGTTTCACACTGTGGGACGCCCCAAATTGACATGCCCTCCAAGCAAGGATTTATACTTGACCGCCCTAATTTTAGAAGTTTTGTATAATTTAATAATGTAATCAGGTTTAAACCGGTACATCCATCAGCTAAATAATCTTTTCAGTTTGTTTGGAATGCTTCAGTCAAAACCAATTGTAAAATGTGATTTATTTAACGCTCTTCACTTCCTGGAAAAATGAAACCCTTCCTTTTTACATATAACATAAACACAGTTGTATACACACTGGATGGTTATATATAGTGTAAGTACAACAAAGTATTTTTTTTGCGCAGGAAATCCAGGAAACCTCAATGCAGTTGATGCGTCTGAATAGGCTGACTGGTACATCCTGATAAATGGGCTGTGTGTAATGTATCTATAGTCTGCCGGTCTGCCCTCCATCCTCTTAACCACACTGGCTGATGCCAAAGGAAATCTCTGCAATAATATAATTGCAGATGGGACGCAGTGCTTCATTGTTGGAAGTAATTAATTACCAGGAGGCATTTACCCCTGACTCTGTTCAAGGAGTGGCAACAGCTCCTGTCATTAATAAAATAGCAGATCTGTTTTTCAGGCAACTAATAGGGCCAAACGGGGCAGGAAAATATAAAAAAAACAAGCCATAGCTTACATTTTTCCATGATGCAGAGGTATGCTCACAGGAATGTTATACGTTTATCAGCCAGAGAGAACTGGGAAGCAAACACTGAAAACAAAATGATGCCTTCACATTAGAAAAAAGAATCTCATAAAATGTAATAAAAGTCAAAGCTGCAACTCCTCTGTGTTTAAACCGGACCTTCAGCATCATTTAATAAAAATCCTGCACCCTTAAGAAACTATTCCCCAGCATATTAAATTAATATATTTTACATTTTTAGTCGCTTACTTATTATTCTTTCCCCTGCTGGGCTTTAACTTTGTTCAGGACTTTAGGAAACGAGTGCCTCCATCTTGCCTCAGAAGCATTACATACTGAGGAGAGGAGGGGGGTGAAAGTATAGGGGGGCGGGTTATAGATGGGCTTTGCACAGACAGAGCAGAGCTAGGAAGTCAGGAATAGGACAGCAATCCCAGAATTCAGAGCGGCATAGTCAGAAGACAATTCCTGTCTGCAGGCAGCCTGAGACTCCATGGGCTGCCACCTTGGATGTTAAAATGCTCAGAAAATGCAATAGTTGCAGGTAGGATGATTTTTTAATGTACCGTATGTACAGGGTGGGGGAAACATACAAGATAGGCTCTTATTCAGGGTAAAGGTCCAGTTGAAATAATGCTAAAGAATGTAACTAGCATTCTTCTAGATACAGAGAGACTGGACAGTTACATAATCAGAAATGTCACTGATTCCTTATAACTGATTTACGGTATTTTTCACCCTCTAGCATGCACCTGCCCATAAGTCGCACCGAGGATTTGGAGGAGGAAAAGAAGAACAAAAATATTCTGGACTAAACAGTGAGATGAAAAATCCCCCCCCCCCCCCCTTCAGAACCAGGACATGGCAGAATCCCTCCAACGACATAACATTTGCATGCAAGAACTCCCCAGTCCTCTACAACAGGTAGTGTGGCAGATCCCCAAAAACAAGCAGCATGCAGAACCCCCCTCCCCAAATAAAAGTCAGCTTGCAGAATACCCCCATAACCGGTAGTGTGGCAGATCCCCACAATCCCTAAAAACAAGCACCATGCAGAATCCCCCCTCCCCAAATAAAAGGCAGCTTGCAGAATACCCCCATAAGCGGTAGTGTGGCAGATCCCCACAATCCCTAAAAACAAGCAGCATGCAGAATCCCCCCTCCCCAAATAAAAGGCAGCTTGCAGAATACCCCCATAACAGGTAGTGTGGCAGATCCCCACAATCCCTAAAAACAAGCAGCATGCAGAATCCCCCCTCCCCAAATAAAAGGCAGCTTGCAGAATACCCCCATAACCGGTAGTGTGGCAGATCCCCACAATCCCTAAAAACAAGCAGGATGCAGAATCCCCCCTCCCCAAATAAAAGGCAGCTTGCAGAATACCCCCATAACAGGTAGTGTGGCAGATCCCCACAATCCCTAAAAACAAGCAGCATGCAGAATCCCCCCTCCCCAAATAAAAGGCAGCTTGTAGAATACCCCCATAACCGGTAGTGTGGCAGATCCCCACAATCCTCATATAACATACAGCATGCAGAATACCCCCAACTCACCATATAATGGACAGTGTGGCAGATCCCCCCTCCCAATCCCCAACCGCCACTGAGCCATAAATAAAAATTCTAATTTGCGCTGCGATCCGGAGGAAGCCGCCGTTCTCTGATGCCATTGCCATCAGAGAATGCCATTGATGTCTCTGCGAGCACTGTCTGCAGAGAGTGGCGTTTTCTTACGTGTTACGCGCAGGTATGATTTTTTTTTTCCATCGAACTTCCTCAGCGGTTAGGGATTGGGGGGATCTGTCACATTTGCCCTAAAATATGCACTGGCATTTTCCCCCAGCTTTTGGTGAAAAGGTGAAAAATATGGTAAATGCACCAGGAAAACCTAAAAGGACTGAGGTCTTTGAAGCAGAACAAAACCCTCTAACTGAACCCATAAGCCCTTCATTCACCTTCTTTGGAGGCGACACTGGCTCGGTGGTGGCCCAGTTTTGAAAAATAATTTCTCCACTGCTGTGGCCATGCCCACCCATTTTTGAGATATCATCTCATGATGTGACCTGGCCCTGCCTCATCCCCGGCATCGCCTCAGTTAACGAAAAGCTGACAAAGGTGAGTTTTTTGGGGGCGACCCACACAGAGTGGTGCATCCCTATTTTGGATGCTCTGGGGGAAGGCTAACATAGAGCCCAAGAGACGGTCAGAATTTAGAACTGTCCCCAGCTGTTTTTGGTCCACCTTAAAGTGCTACAAAACCCTGTAATTTGATTTACCCGAGTTACACCACTTTCCCTGGGGCATCACAAATTGGTGTTCGCTATTCGCTCACCCCTTCCTTGTTTCAATGGTGCATGTGCAAGCTCTCGTCCAATGAGAGCCATCTGCCTTGACTATATCATTCGGCAAACAGCTCTTATTGACTTTATTGGGGAGTGTGCGATGCTGCATCCCCGGCGGTGTGCACGCCCCTGCCGCATTGAATGGCTGCATTGACAACAATGAGAGCCATGTGCTGAATGATGTAGTTACGACATACGTCTCTCATTGGATGAGAGCCCGCACATGCGCTATCAGGGAAAGGTGAGTGTTTACGGGGGCCCCGGGGGGTTCACACAGTGGGGAATACCGATTTGGGATGTCCCAGGGGCCCACCTGGATGGATTTTGTTCCACTTTAAAGGAAAGTTCCCTTTTTGTCAAGTTGTTGGTGTTCTGTCTTATTGTTTTCCTCTTCTGGAATGTAAAATAAACATAATTTTGGCACACAATAATGGAAACTTTAAAAAATGCTATTGCAAATGGAATTAGGACCCAGTCCTTTTCTTTAGATTATATATAGAGTTGAGTTGACTGCATGGTGTACTTAGGGTTGTACCACTAAAGTATATCTAAAACACAAGTAAATCACATCAGCCCAACAATCACAGCACCACAACAGGGAAATCAGAAGCGAGAACAGGTCAGGGAAACTCCCTGCGATGGCATGCAGACATTTTCAAACTCAGTCAAATATCAAAAGCTAAGGAGAAGTCAGAGGCCATAGTATTATTATTTATTAATAATATTAATGTTTATTCATATAGCGCCATCATCTTCCGTAATGCTTTACAAGGTATAATTACAGACAAGGTAAAACATATAGTACAGGGAACGAAACAAAACTAAATACCACAAGGTTCAATCCAGGTGCTGTGAGCACAGGAGACAATAGGAGGTTATAGTAAAAGGAATAAACCAAAGATTTGAAAACAGGGAGCAAAAATGATAAATGGCTAAATATTTACTATATAAGTACCCTCCCAGGCACCTTTCATTTGTATATGTTCAGTTCATGACACCCACTACCAGATGTAGGCGTTTGGACTTTAGGGTCATGTTACTGGTAGCCTAATAAATTATTTTAAGACATTTGAGTTTAGTAGTAGTTTGGGTACTTGTGTTTATCAAGAAGTCCACAGCTCATGTTAGGTAGATGGATTGTATTAAATGTTTTTAATTTTGTATTTAGTTGTGGTTATGAAATATGCATTGCATTTTGGATCAGGTCTCGGAGTCCTGCTATAGGTCAGATCAGAATATTTGCAAAGAGCGGTATACTTTAGCAGAAGTCAGTCTAATAAATGTTTATATGGTAATGTGTCAAGGGAGAAAACTACACATTTCACAAATCCCTCCTTAACTTTTTTCTCCTAGTAGAAATGACATCCAAGATGTAAAAAAAGTTTTAAACAGGCTGCAAAACTTTTTGTTTCTATGGGTAGATTTTATGGTTAAGGCAAGCAACAGGTCACACTTTGGAGTATTCATTTCAGAACTATGGCCACTGTAGATGTGTTCTTAGGAATGTACCAAAAACACCAATGAGATGAAAAGCAATATGACACCACGTCTTGTCTGAAGGTTGACTGAAGGTTCGCTTTCATCTCCTGTATTGTTTTTCTTTCAGTGGAGTCTTTCTCTGCAGCCCCCACAGTTATTCCCTTAGATGACATGTCAGTTTTTAAGAAAAGTATTTCAAAGCCTTTTTTTTGGAATAAAGAAATGCTGACACAGCTGAACAAAGGGTTAGATTTCAACTTCCCCTAGGCTATTGTTATTGTACCACCCGAATGACCATATAACCACAAATATGTATACCTAAATAAAATAAATATAAATAAATGTTATCTGCCTGAAGTTTCACATACAACAATGGGTATTTCCCATTCCACTTAAATCTCTCTATGGTCGGGCTTATAGGTGAAAGGGTTGCTTTTCTACAACTCTAGAGTGTTCAGATAAGGCCCTGGGTTTTAGCCTTTTTAGCATTTTAGTTTATTTCAACAAAGAAAGGAAAAGTATTTATTTTAAAAAAAGGAAAAACAACCCAGCACTGAACTCACCTACAGGAAAGTTATAGGGAGCCGCTTCATTCTGTTGCCACCAATCCACTCAGATCCACTACTTGGGGGAGAAGCCATGGGCTGTGTCACATTGAGCTGTTGTTATGACTATGGGTCGAATTAGACTCTTTTTTAGGAAAGAAAACTGCCATTCACTTTCATTGTCTACCGGTCGTACATTTCCACCTGGCTCTGAATGGTAGTTTTTTCACCAGGCTCTGAATCGACCCCAATGATAAGATGAGCCAGACAGGTGACTAAGTGTTACATCAGGGGTGTCAAACTTATTTTCACTGAGGGCCACATCAACATTCTGGTTGTCTTTAAAAGAACAGCTAATAACAAACACAAAGCAAAATGTATGGTTGCCGACACAGAATTAATTTGCCCAGGACAGATGCAGATGCTGAATTATTTTGCCCAGGACAGATGAAGACACAATTTAGTTTTGCCCAGGACAGCTACAGAATTATTTTGCCCAGAACAGTCATGATAACCCCTGCAGAAGCAGATGTAGCACCCTTTGCTGTGGCAGTAAGCTGGTTGGGTTAGGCAGCATCCCCTTATTTAGTGGTGCAAGTAGTGGACTTGGAGCGATGAAGGCTGGCAGATCGCCAGTTCAAGACCCCGGCTATGCCAGTCCTAACACTATCTCCCCCTTTACAAAGCAGATTCCAGATGCCTTTTTTTTTTGCACCCTAACCACCTTGGATTACAACCAAGTGAGCATGGATAATGTTTAGGTGCTTGCAATACTCCAGAATTCCCTCCAGGATCAAAGTTAAAGGAAACACTTCATTACAGACAGGACCAAGGGAACAATGGCCAGGGCGGCGGGACTTTCATGGCAGCGCCCAGGGGGACCGGGACCTTAACAGCAGTGCCCAGGGGGACCGGGACCTTCACGGCAGTGCCCAGGGGGACCTGGACCTTCACGATCTTGGGTCTTTAGACAGCAACCCATGCCTCTGAATCCCTTAAAAGCAGAGCCTAGGTAACCAGAATCAGACCTTCCTGCAACTTTAGGAAACCCTTCAAGGTCTCTTTGAGCCAGCGGGAAATTGAACAAATCCTTATGTGTGAACCAAGGTGTTTTAGTATCACGGGCATATAGCCGATCTTCAAGGCCTTCTTTAAGATGAACAGAGGGATATCAATCAGATTCAGGGAGGTCTTAACAGAGCCCTCAGCAGGTCATCCAAGGACAGAAGTAACTGGGCATACAGAGACAACAACTGGGCTGGGTGAGGTAGACACTGGCATTAGAAGCTCGGGCAAGGCAGACACTTCTCCCTTAGGCGAACCAAACTCAGACACGACAGCAGATTTGGGCTGACAGACAGACATTGGAGCAGGCTCACAAACAGGCACAGAGTCAAGGTCGCAGACAGACAATGAATCAGGCTGAAATATAGACATTGGGTCAGGGTCACAGACAGGCATTTAGTCAAGCTAAAAGATAGACATTAGCTCAGGGTCACAGACTGACATTGGGTTACAAACAGACTTGGAATCAGGCTCACAGACTGGTTCAGGCATGAACTCACAGTGAGGTTTTGGTTGAATCACTAGGGTTACAGGTGTGGGTTGAGTTATTGGGGTCACCATCAGTGGACTGGACAGAGTACAGAACAGTAGTTGGGTGGGGGTCATTCTCTCAATCAGATATATCCAAGCACCTGACCCACTGTCATCCTCAACATCAGACACAGTCCAGGCATCTGACTCACCATCATCCTCATTCTCTACATCAGACACAGAGGCAATGGGCTCAACTGAAGTTTCTGATTTCTGGGCTGAAAAAACTGCAATCAAATTAAGGTCAGCCTCAGGAATACATAAATATAATGTAGCTATGAATTTAAAGAATTGTAAAAAATTCTCACTGAGGTTTTTGCTATGATTCAGCCATGCTTCAGCCCAGGAAAACAGATCATCTTCAAAAAGAAAATAAGCCCCCTGATGACTCCAGGTTGTCATGAGAGACTGCTGAGTCTACTGAACTATATTCAAGGCAGCCCGAAGAAACTGGGGGTATGTTGCCAGGGTGAGCTCCATATAGCGTGGAGGGGGAACAAAAATATACCTGTCTGTGGGAGCGATGAAACGGTCTGTAGCAACAGATGGACATCTTGGGGCTTAGACCAGACCTGCGCACACCAGTAATCCCGGTATGGATGGGTTGGATCATTCTGTCACACCCAGGTGAATAACTTCGCCGGGCATTCAAGGTGTGTGTGTCAAGACCCCGACCATGCCAGTCCTAACAGTAGCCTACAGTGCCTAACACCAACAGTGCTGTCTGACTGTGGCCGGTTTTGTGGCTGAGGCGCTACTAGTGTCTCTCTGCAGACGCTCAAGTGATAAAATGCCTCCACAGTTATAAGAAATCACCACTGGGGACAAATTTTACATTGTGTTTAAGCTGGGGTTTAGTTGCCGGTGTACAAATTATACAATGTTAAACAAAGGAAGCCATTAAAGCGGACCTTCACTCTGAATAAGAGTCTATCTTATATGTTTCCCAAACCCTGTACATACATATTGGCCACATTAAAAATCATCCTACCTGCATCTACTGCATGTTATGAGCCTTTAAACATCCAAGATGGCGGCTTATGGAAGCCGCCATTTTATCAGGCAGCCTGCAGACAGGAAGTGCCTCCTGACTGTGCTGCTCTGCATTCTGGGATTGCTGACCTTTACCTGACCCCAGCTCTGCTCTGTCTGAGCAAAGCACAGCTATAACCCGCCCCCCTGTACCTTATCCCACTCTCCTCTCCTCAGTAAGTGTGATGCTTCTGAGTCAAGATGGCGGCACCCGTATCCTAAATTCCTGAACAGAGTTGCAGCCCAGTGGGGGAAAGAATAATAAGTTAGTGACTAAAAACGTAAAATATGTTAATTTTAGATGCTGGGGAACCGTTTTTTAAGAGTTTGGGCTTTTCATTAAATCACGCTGAAGGCCCGGTTTAAGTAAATTTTAATACCACCCAAAAAACATTTTGGCTCATCTAGGTCCTGCGTTTCCATTATTTACAAGTCCCAATGCAAGTTCTGCAAATAAATGTGTATAATATTAATTAAATGCATAAAACACTTTAATCCAGTTCTGCCCATTGTGCTCTATGGGATCTTGACCAACAGCGCCAGATGAACCAGAGCGCCCCATTTTCGGTGCTAGTGTTGAATAAGAAGCTAGCCGATGGCCGCAAAGGCGCTGCTGTTTTTTTTTTTTTACTTAAATTCCATGCTGAGTCTAGCCAAGGCTAAAAAAGTGGCTCTGTGTGGAGCTTCTTAAATAAGCCTCCCTCCTTATCTATAAAAATGTCCCATTGTATGTGGAGCTGATTTTCTGGAAATAAATGGAACAAACATTTTTTTTGCATGTTAAAACTGAAAACCTCACTGAGATGCATGCTGAAATCCACACCCAATCAAATTGCACCTTGCTTTACCAAACAATTAGCATGACCCCCAATGTGTATAATTTCAAAATACATAAGAGCTTACTACCTAGTATGGAAATTAAACATAGAAAACGACAAGCAGCATAAAAAACCTTGTCAGGGAAGCATTGGCTAAAATGGGAATTTGACATGCTCTGCATGACCGGAATGGAACTGCCATGCAAAAATGTCTTATTGGAAGAAATCATTCTTAGATTTATTACATGCCAGTGCTCTGGCTCAGCCAAGCGGCAGTCTTGATGCTTTCAGAATGACCTTTCCAACTGCGTGGCATACTTGCTAAATGAAGTCAAAGAAGATTAGCTTCCAGTCCAGTGTGTGTTGTGTGAATTTACTGTGATACAATAGAAAAATAAAAGTCATTTCAATGCCACTTGCAGTTACTATGGTGTCACCCAGGGTTTGCCCTGTAACCTGCTTCAACTGTGGCATCCAAGTAAACAACATGTATACCTTTGCCTTGCACTGCATGCATTGCATGCCCAAGGCACTGCACAGGGGCCATAGGGAGTCCCAGGAGATTTCCCCGTGGACCACCCTGATGTAGGCCAGTTGGGCTGCTACTTCTTACACCCCGTGCCAATACCTGCTTCCCTAGTCTTCCCCCCAACCCCCATGTACTTGGTCCCATTGTACCCCTCCAGCCAGTGGCTCACCCAGGATTTTGTCCAGGGGGTCGTCCAGTTTGGGTGGGGTGGGGAGCGTGGCCTAGAAGAGGCATGGTACCTTATGAGAAGCATAACTCTAGACTTTTGAAGATGGGAAGGGGGGGAGAGGATAAGCCTGCGTAGTGCACCAAAATGTTTTGCAAATGTTCAGGGGCCCTGATGTGAACATTAAATAGAGCTTTCAAGGCCCATACAGTAACATTTTCTGTCTTTTTCTGACAGACAAATAGTGAGAATTCTGAAGTCTTAAAGGAGCCACAGCACTCAATCCTGTTAGCTTGCAGACCAACCTAGAATCTGTCTCTAAACTTGGTTAAAAACAGAGGGCTCGGTCACACACATCTGCAGAAGCTTAAGCTGCACCACCAAGCGCCAAGGTGCCTCCGTGAGGTGCAGTCCTAACTCTAATCTCTGAGAGCCCCATTTGGGACATACAATGCAATAGATAAATTGGGAGCAGGCTTACCTGAGGTTGCCCTAAACCTCAAGTGCAGTGAGGTTCCTGCTGATTGTTCTTCTTTAACCCTCCCTCTTCTGCCACCTGTGAGACCTGTAGTGCAAAGACACCTACCTATTTCTCCTGGTGCTTTATTTAAAGGGTTACCTGTAAATGGTTGCACATGGGGCAAGGTATATTGACCTGTGTTGCACTGCATTGTGGGTCATCCTCTCAGTAATCACCACCACATCCAGATCCTTGTTGTCAATCCCCCAACCTTCTCTGCTGCTGATTGCCCTCCGGTACTTGCTGCCCGCGTCTGGTCCTCCAGTTTTTCCCCCTGCTACTCTGCTGCTGAGTCTTCAGCTAGGTTAGGCCAAAGGCGTGGGTCAGTTGCTGTGGGAGGGGTTAGGTGAGTGGTGGAGGGCAGTGACAAGGTCTAGGGGTAGAGGGGGTGGCGAGGCTAGGTTAGCAGTATAGAAAAATTGTGGAGGGGTTAGGTGAGCGGTAGAGGTCAGTGGCAGGGGGTGAAGGTGTTAAGTTAGTGATGGAGGACAGCAGCAGGAATGAAAGGCTTAGGTGAGCAGTGGAGAACAGCAGCACTGGGTGGAGGGGTTTGGTGAGTGGTAGAGAACAGCTTCAGGGGTGGAGGGGTTAGGTAAGTGGTGGAGGATAACGGCGGGGTGGAGGGGGTAGATGAGTGGCAAAGTACAGCGGAAGGGGGTGGAGGGGTTACATAAGTGGTAGAGGACAACAGCAGGGAGTGGAGGGGTTAGGTGAGAAGTTGAGGAAAGTGGCAGGGGTATAGGAAACAGCAGGGGGTAGAGGACAGTGGCAGGGGGTAGAGGACATGGCAGGGGGTAGATGACAGTGGCAAGGAGTAGAGGACATGGCATGGGGTAGATGCCAGCGGCAGGGAGTAGATGACAGCGGCAGGGGGTAGAGGACATGGCAGGGGGTAGATGACAGGGGCAGAGCCACTGGGTAGATGACAGTGGCAGGGAGTAAAGGACACGACAGTGGGTAGATGACAGTGGCAGGGGGTAGATGGCAAAGTCAGAGCCACTGGGTAGAGGACAGTGGCAGGTAGTAGAGGACACAGAGGACAGCGGCAGAGGCTAGATGACAGCGGCATGGTGTAGAGGACACAAGAGGGCATAGATGACAGTGGTGGGGAGTAGAGAACAAGATACGGGGTAGATGTGGCAGGGGGTTCACACAGCGGGGCATCCTAAATCAGATAGGGATAGTCAAAATCACAGGAATCTGTCCATTTTAAGGTCAAAATAGAATGCATCCTAGGGGTCATCTTGATTAGGGACCCCCACAGTCGGGATCACATAGTCATCTAATTTTGGGATCCTACGCTGTTCAAATGCAGTATCAAAGGGGCTTTCCTTTGGATCAGTATCTCTGCCGGGGGGGGGGGGGGGGGCACACATAGTGGAGGGATGGGGATGCGGCTACTCGTGGCCACATTTGAACAGCACGGGATCATGCAATTAGGTACATGGCTGCATTGGGCCTTAATGACAATGTAGACCATAATTCTTATTTTCATCCCCTAATTGTGCATAGTAAATGATGGTGATATAGGTGCATGTGAAAAGGCAGTCTACCCCTGCAATAGATACTTCGTATTATCCCTGTATATATATAGCCGCCTTTTTAATCCTGGTGGGGATAGACGGTGCCATTGTAAGTAAATGTTCATAGTCTTTTCTTTTTTTTTGGTATTATTTTTACAAGTAGTTTTCCTGCAATGGATTATACATCCAACGTTTGAACTTGGAGCTATACATTGTAATCAGACAAACCATGATGCTTAGCAGCTCTCCAAGTGGATTGTGTACATATATAATCTTTATTTTTGTTATATTCGTCTTGTTATACTGCACTGCTGCCTGTAGGATTCTTTTCTTTGAAAAGTGTTACAATGTCTCAACGTGTTTACCTTTGTATTACAGTTTGTATCTGAATGGCCAGATCATATTACATAGTCTAAGGTGCGCATCTGTGATCCCCTTTTTGTTTTATATTGCATAAAGTATATCAAACTATTATACCAGGGGAGTGCACAACACAAATGTTATATTTAAAATATTTAAAACAATATATTTTTTTTTTTTTTTACAAAAAAAAAGTTGACACACTCCTCTGACTTTCTGGGGGGAGGGCTCAGGGCTCAGTCTGCATGTCACAAAATGATCATAGGCTGGCCAGGTCAGTACAATCCTGGGCTGCTTTTTGGTCCCAGCACCACTGGCACCGTGTAATGGACTGGTGTTCACTGCAGGAAATCTGTGTGCAGAGTTTCTTTGGACATGTGCCTTGTACTGCACTTAAAGTGGAACTTTCATGCACCCGGGGAATCCTGAAATGGGAGGCCCCTCTGTGTGACCCCCCCCCCCCCAAATGGCCAGTAAAACTCACCTCTCCTTGGCCAAACAGTCAAAGGGCTCTGATTGATATCAATGGGCAGCGTGCGCTGTTGCATCTCCCATAGCCCCGGCAGCGCAAGTGGAAGCGCTCTCACTTCAGCCTAACTGAATGGCTGGGACGGGAGTGCATGCATGCTCCCCATTGTAAACAATCCATTCTGATTGTATGAGAGGCCACGTATGCCTCTTTGGACTGGGGAAAGGTGAGTTATTATGGGCACCCTGGTGGGGGGTTACACAGCGGGGCATCCCAATTCGGAATGCCCTAGGTGAAAGCCAGAGGCCGGCCCTGGAAGTTTTTAGATTCAAGCTAGCCATTGGTGGGTTTTATTTCATTTGGAACAAAACCCAAGGCAGCCAGCCCTGGATTTGCAATACTTTATACAGAGCTTTGCGCTGCATTATATCTTGCATCATCTGGGGCATTTTCTGATACCAAAGGCAATTAAAAATGCATTCAAGACAAAATACAGTACATTGCTCTTTAAGGTACTCTACCACAGACTTTTATTGCGATGCATTATAAAAACACATTAGGCTCGATTCAGAGGCACATTCGTCTGGACTTCCGTAGCTGTCTGTGAAAGTTTTTGTGTGTGTTAGTAATTTTTTTATTTTTTTTTTCATTTTCCATTCGTATGAATGTTCGGGCTAATGCGTATATGCGCTTTCGAAGAACGAAACTAAATCGTATCATTTGCGTTGGTTCGGATCATTTTCCCTTCAAAATCTGATATTTTTCGTTCGTTCAGATAACTTACGTTGTTGGGATGGGCTTGCGTCTGATTCAGAGAGCTGATTGCCGAGGGACCACCACCCTATAAATCCGTTTCATTTCCGATCCACTTACGGGACCTTTGAGGCCTCGGATTGCTATTGTTGAACATGTTTTGCGGCTATGTGGAGGAATCTGCGCGCCTTTAGCTCCAAGGCATTGCATGTATCAGCATGGGCGAGGCCATAAATTGTATAGCAATGCATACCTGAATCAATACATTTCATGTATGCCTTATAGAAGCATTTTAATGCTGACCTTAATTAGTCCTTAGCATGTAAACCTTTATTTTCCCACACATATAATTGCTATATTTTTTTAGACTTATGTCCTTTGTGAATTATATTTGGATTGTTGAACTTGAATCTTAATTTGTTGTAGGAGTTCTTGTTTTATTCGGTTACCTTTGCTTTGTGTAATTATTTTATATTTGGTTGCAGGAACCGCAAGATGTGCCACTCGCACAACATACAAGCAGTGTTTGGTCCAGCTATGCGATTCCTCAGTGTTCTTGCAGGGCATCCAGGGTCGTCCCATAATGCTGATATATTGCGGAGCTCCGGCTTATTTCGTCATTTTGAGTCAGGAGAATTATCTGGTGGATGGCTCCTGGGTAAGTTTGCTCATATTCCATCAACCCATTTTCACTGTATGGCAATGAATATAGTTGATGACTTATGTCTTAACCTATGGCTGTTTTTAGCCCTTGATGACATGTTAAACAATATTGTTGCTAAGAATGTGTATTTTATGTTAGTATTTTTAAATTCTTTCAGGGGATTCTGGATATCCACTCCTGCCCTTGCTCCTGACGCCCGTTCTTTTCCTGCAGAATGCGGGCCAGGAGTTCTATAATTGGGCCCTATGCAAAACCCAGGCCGTGGTGAAGAGGGCCTTCGGGCTTTTGAAGTCCAGATTTAGGTGTTTGGAGCATACAGGGGGGGGGGGCACTGCAGTATGACCCCAACAAGGTTATACCAATAATTTAATTACGATTTTTAACAGGGACCACACGTGCCAGAGTGGCACAACTGAGTGTCAGGGTCCTGTTGGTCCAGTTGGTGAGCGAGATGCAGGAGCTGCGCGACTCGTTGGGGACCACAGATGAAGAATAATGTTCTGTGGCTTGCCATTGCTATGTATTTATATTTTTATAGTTGTAAAAATTTAAAATTTTGTAAATATTTTAATATTTTACATTTTATGAAGAAAAAAAACTTTTTCAAAAAAAGCCAAACAAAAATGACATTTGGTATTAAAAAAAAAAAAAAAATAATAAAAGTTTCAGTGTCATTTCATTTCCAAAATACATTAACACAAAACTAATGGGCCCAGAAATATTTAGAGATGAATATTCATATAACCGCGAAGTGGTTTGGGTGAGTTTTAGGGGTCTAAAATGGAAGAAGAACCTAACCGCGAAGTGGTTTGGGTGCGTTTTATGGGTCTAAAATGGAAGAAGAACCTAACCGCGAAGTGGTTTGGGTGAGTTTTAGGGGTCTAAAATGGAAGAAGAACCTAACTGTGAAGGGGTTTGGGTGAGTTTTAGGGGTCAAACATGGAAGATGTAGGAAAGCGCAAAGTGATTTAGCTAAGCATTGTAGCAGAAGTGAGTGACCCAAATATGTAGGCGAGCACTTTAATGAGTAAAGTTTGTAGTGCACAGGCGCAAGGTCGTAAGGATTTACGTCCGACGATTATTTATTGAAAAAGGGAAACAGAATCTAACGGGAAACGTAAAGAATTCGTGGGAGGAGACGATGGAAAAAGGGCAAAAACGAAAGCCGACGTTGGAACATGAGAAAATGAAACGGAAAAGTCACGCTGGAAAATGACATCCTCGTACTCTGCCGTACGAACGGACGAAAACTTTACAGAAGGATAGCAATGCATGCACAGAATCGCTCGTACACTCATACGAGAGCGGGAACATTTAAAAAAAAAAAACAGATCGGCACAAAAACGAAAGTCTTTTTTTGTCTCTCTGAATCAACCCTATTATGCCCAAAACCCAGGTGCAGGACTTTTAATGCAAATTTGTGAACAGGGTCATTTAAAATAATAGACTGGGCTTTCTGTTTGGTTTTTCATGCAGGCTGAACCGCAAACACGATGATGTGAATGGCCCTTATAGGAGGTCAGTAATGGAAGCCCCTATAATTATGTAATTACAGGTGTCGCATAGCATACCATGACCTTTACCTGGGTCTGGTTGCAGCCTGTAATGTGTATGTCATTTGCACCTACTTATTTTAAATGTGATGCCTCGGTGGTCTGAGTTTTAGTAAACATTTGAAATAGATAATCTGTATTTTATTTTAACAGACAAGTTTTTGAGAGTTTCACCCTCCTTGTTCAGTAATGATATATTAAGAATACAGACAGATATTTATAGATAATTTAAGTGAACGAGTATATATATAAGTATATATATATATATATATATATATATGTATTAATATATATATAATTGCTGTGTTTCTAGTGTATTGGACATGCATTAGCCCAAAAAAGCTTAAAAAAGCCATGCAATATGCAACTATTTTAGCTACACTTTCTGGTTAAGGAGGAGAAAAAATCTCTTCTGCTGGCCCTGGAGTCTAAAAAATTCAAGGGCTGGACGCTTGGCTGTGCCCAGGGCATAACAATTCGGGGTGCTCTGCTGTGTGAAACCTTTCCCGGGGTCACTCACATAGCTCACCTTTTTCTTCACGGTCACGGTCGCATCACCTGCTTCCTTTTAGCTGAGAAATGCTCTAGCGCCCAGCCATTGAGATAGGCTGGGGACGGGACCACGCCTTAGACTAGGGGGAAGCCAGGGATGCAGAGAATGGCGCATTTGGAAATTGGCGCATTTGGAAATTGGTGATCTCAAATCTGCGGAGGAAAAAGACACTTAAAGAAAACAGGTGCCCCTGAGCCCATGGCATCTCCCAAGCTACTCACGTGGGGGCCGGGTGGAGAGCAAGAGGGATACCACTGACCCTAGTGTTTTATACACTTCTTAGTGGTTGCTCCATTCTGCAAAGCACGATGGGTGTGCAGAGCAGAATTGCCGCTGAGGGCAAACACATGGAAGAAAAGGAGTTTAAAGGAGCTGAGCACAAAATTGTGTAGTATTAAAAATCCATATAAACACATCGCTTAATGAGAGGAGGAGTCACTTATACGCCTGAACTGAAACTCCCAGCAAGGTTGTGGTTTTCTTCTCCTTGTAGGAATAGAATCCAGGGGGGATGGTAGGTTTCTGAGTTTACCCATCACCCCTGATTCCTCTCCCTTCCATTATAAGAAATAAACAAGCCTGGCTGGAAATTTGTATGTATAAGTGACCCCTCCTCTTGCCATCCAGCATATTTATATGGATATTTATCTCTGGGTCTTTTTTACCCTGGGGGATTTCATGCTGTGGGCCATCCCAAATGATTAGGGATGCCCATAGGACTGGAATTACACAGCCCTAGAGACTTAGAGTGTAGGTACCCTTTACTACAGAACAAAAGTAAAAAAAATGACTGCTGGTCTGCTTACAGCTCTAAGCAAAAGTGCATTCTTATTTCAAATGCCTTGCCATGCAGAATCGGGTTTTCATTCTGCGGGCAATCCCAAATACTTTGCCCCTAGAACAGGAAAACACCCCAACCCTAGAGTCTTTTGAATACAGGCCAATAGTAAAAAAATGACTGCTGGTCTGCTTACAGCTCTAACCAAAAGTGCATTCTTATTTGAGATGCCTTGCCATGCAGAATGGGAGTTTTCATTCTGCGGGCAAACCCAAATACTTTGCTCCTAGAACAGGAAAACACCCCAACCCTAGAGTTTGTTTCTCTTCAATACAGGCCAATAGTAAAAAATACCTGCTGGTCAGCCTACGCCTGTGGCGGCTAGGTCATCCATGCATATTTGGGGTAAGTCGGGCAGGTGGGCTCATATCACTGTGTTAATCCGGCCTGTGAACCGCAGCTATGCACAAGGACCATTCCAAATTAAGATACCCCCCTGCATTTTGAACGTTGGTCTGCTGTAACATGCCCACATATGGCGTTTAAACTGGCCCTAATCCTACCACATCTTAATGATGATGGGAATTAACGGGCAGGCTGATTCATCACTAACGCCAGGTAGCGACAGATGAGCGTCTGTAGCAGGCATTTTCAGAGCGCCCACTAGTAGTCACTGTGCTTGGCCGTGGGGTCGCTAGTTCTTAGCGACTCAGTCGCTGTGCAGCAATGATGAATACATTGTGAGGAGTCGCTATTTGACCAGTACAGTGCTGTATGGGAGCGCATGTTAGCGACTAGTCAGTGCGACCAACTCACACCATATTCATTAAAAAAAATCCTCACAAAACTCAGGCGCTGAAAAATGCTTCTCTAAAGCCCACAGCGCTTTTTTTTTCAGCATGTATCCACTAGTAACAAAGCAAAAACATATGGAATTACATTGTAATAACATTGTAACATGAACACTTTAATGCCAGACCTGTAATGTCATTTCTGCAGAAATATATAAAACATGACAATTTTTTAAAAAACTGCATTTTCAATGCAAGAAGAGGTCACAACATTATTTGAGATTAAAAAAAATAAATAAATAAATAAAAAACTCTGTTTAAAGAGAAAATAAAGGATCGTCCATTGAAATGTATGGGAGAGCGACAGGTAGCGAGAGGTAATACCTGGCGCTGTACAAGGCTGAACGCCGGCGCAGTTCGCTGAGGCTACATGGCGTTATCCCAGTCGCTCAGCAAATTCTGCTTGATAAATGTGTAATTGCGTGCCGTGTCCAGCGTTCACCAGTCGCTACCTGTCGCTACCTGTCATTAACAAGGCACTACCTGACGCTATCCCTTCATGAATAAGGGCCTAAAAATGAAGAACTGAAAGAGACAATTCCAATAATCAATGAAGCAGAGAACTCTGGCATTGTCTTGCAGTGTGCTGCTGTAATCCCACAAATCACCACATGGTGTCTCCCTGGGCATCAGGTGCTGCACAGCAACAGCCATGCAGAACAATGTCAGACAGTGCAGTAATAAATCACATCAGGAACAGCCCCAGACTGTGCCATATGAATGTGGAATCAGCCTGCCTATGATTGTTATTATTATTAGTATTATTATTATTGGTCATGTGTCAGGGAATGGGAGCGCGAGGGAGGCAGCCAGCATGGTATGGCGGTGTTTGCATTCCAGGCTGCTTATCTGATGTTCTTTTTCCGCAGAGCGTGCACACATTCCTCCCGCAATATACAGCTTTATTACCTGAAGCCATGGCCGCCTTTCATTCCGCTACGGTATTCCTGAAGCTATAGGTGATTTGCCTGTCTGCCGCCTTCACCCGCTTCCAAATTAAAAACAACCCGGTGTTATAAATACCAGAGGGGAGATGGCCTGACGTTCAGGGTCATTAAAAAGAACCCGCTATAGACAATAATGTTCAGCTCAACCGAAGTGGGCCTACAGTTAAAGTTCTGCTGCTTCGAGCCTGTGGGAGGCATCCCGGTTAAAGTGGACCAATGATCATATAAACTGATTGCCCTCTTTAGGAGATTTCCCTAGAAACATTGCGATTTGGGATGCCCCGTAGCGTGAATCCCCGGTTTTCCCTAATACTAACCTTGACCCTCAAATCCCAAAGCTTAGCCACACTCCACAGCACGCATGCCCAATCCCTCCAGCGTGAGTGAATTTCAAGTCCACAGAGCTGGGCAAGCATGCATGGTGGGAATGCAGCCAGAGGTATGTGTAAGTTGCAATGGTGTAGAGTATACAGGCAAACCAAGACATTTCAAAGTGCAGATCAAACCGAATCAGGCAGTGTCAGACTGGGATGCCTGGGGGCCCACCCCACCTTTAGATGCAAGTGTTACCAGCTTACATTCAGGGCCCTTGCACACAATCATTAGGCCAAGCTGTGTGTGTCTGCAATTAGGGTGCCACAAATAAGCTATACATAGTTCAGATTTGGTGATGAAGGCCCTCAAAGGGCCCCTGTTTTTTTCCTGGTGACCCTCTGAGCCTGGAATCAGGATGCCCCTAGGAGAGGAAAGCGTTTTGGTCCTCTTTGAAAAAGGATAAGATGGCCTGTAAAGGTTCACTAGAAACCAGTAACATTCACCTATTGGTCCTGGTTGGTCACAAGAAACATGTTAACAATGTGAGATTGTGGACCCAGTAAGACATTTTACCCAATTTCAGACGTTCCAAATCATCATGTCTCAGGAGGTGGGGGGCTGGGGGAGAACATACCTCCAGTCATTTCTCCAACACAACTGCTGCCACAATGCTTACTTAAAGGAGCTCTAAAGCATAACTTTCTAAAATGAAAGATTCATATGAACATGCTATTACAAGTGCTCAATATGTGGCCCCTGTCCTGCTGTGGTGAAAGTGGGAGGGAGGGGTAAAATAGGACTGATTTTTAGAGGTAGTTAAATTAGGGCGTATAGTAAGGATGGGTGGTTGCATGGAGAGTGGCAAATAGAGGTGGCAGAGATGGCTCAGAGGAATGTGGTGACATTGATTTTACCACATCACCCCTGGGTGAAATCTCTGGCACAATGAATTGGTAAATTATAATTGTATGCTTAGTTCTGGTGGGAGCTTAGATGGGTTGAGTATTGAGAACATGATTAAAATGTGGCATTGATGGTAGGTGGGGAGGGGTTAAAAATAATGGACCACCATTTTTGCAAGTTTTAGGTAAACTGACCCTTGGTTTGTCAGACTTAGCGGCGAGCAGTTCTCACTAAAATCAGAATGGTAGCCTGTCACCCCTGATTTTCTTCCTTCCGGTAAAAGAAAAAAAATGAACTCTGTAGGCAAAGTGCATAAACCGTCATTCAGCAGCTCACCTCATTATGGCTGCCCTCTCCCCTCCTGTCAGAACACAGCTGCTTCTAAAAAGTAGAAACAAGACAGAGTAGTGGAACATCCCCTCTGGGTTCGCTTGCACTCCCACATCACATGAGCAGGCTGTGGCTGCAACCCCGACAAGGTGCATTAATATTGTATTTCATTATACAAAATATGTCTTTGATTAGGGCCCCCAGACACAACTTTGCATGGGGCCACATGCATGGGAGCCGCCCTGTAACAAACTGTGGCTGTTAGTTCTCACCCCAGGTAAAAATCCAGATTGCTCCACTGCCCTATATCATTGTGCCAGTTTAAGTGGTGCCAGTTGCTCCAGCACAGGTTTTATTTTGCAGGGAGGTTCTCTCTGCACCAGTTATATTTAGTTACGCCTCTGCTACACTACCTTCTATTTTATTAGTATTACCTGTTGTATTTCATCAGCCCCAATTCAACACCCTCAACCCTTGTCTCCCCTCCTAATACCTTTGGTCACCCCTCTTTGTATTGCCACCTTTGACCTCATATTCCGATGACGCTCTCTGTTCATAATTTTATTATTAGGTTTCTCTGGAATGGGATGCCCCAGTGTGTGTTACACCACAGATCACATGGAAGAACTGACCTCACAGTGTATGCGTGATTCCCTGGACTATTAGCCAAAATTTAGCTGACCTGAAGTCACTTCAACTAGGGTTTTTAAATGGACTGCACACCTCCACACTGGAGGATGCACCTCAAATTGAGGTTTAGTGGGGATGTGCCCGCAGCACCCATATGCACTGTGGGATTGCCAGCTATATGAGTATAACTAGGGGGTTTCACACAGCGGGACATCCCGAATCGGGGTACCCGAAGAATGAAGACATCGGCCTCCTAGGAATCTTTTATACTCCAGGGAGATTGTTGTCCTTCTTTAAGCAAACTTGGATGAGTAGAGGAAGAGGAGGAATAAAAACATTGTGCTTCAACCCCAGAGCTTGTTCTTAATATAATAGTCATTGTTTTGTAAGCCATTTTTCCAGAATGACCCTCTTTTGGGCCTGTTTATGGCTGCTCTGGGGGTTTTGGCAGCTGCTGGTCACAGTTGGCACCTCAGCAGATGCACATTTTACATTGCTGCTACTATTATTAACTAGAAGATGCCGTGTCCAGCAGACAGCACATGTGGAAATACCAGACCATACACAGAAATCTACCTATCTCTCTCCCTTCGGGATGTGGACACTTCTGAGGGGGAGACGCCATTGAGCTGTTGTGATGTGAGAATGTGTGGGGAAAAAAATTTCAGGGCTTACTAAAATTGTGACTGAATGCCCCAGAGCATCACAACGTGCAGAACTTTCATCAGTGCTCTGTGTCTGGACATCACAGGGAATTATGCAGAATGACGGTGTGCATACTGATACTAGAATCACACTGTAACATAAATCCAGACAATCACAGTCTCAACAGTGACATGCTACTTTCCCGAATTATTGGCTGCCTAAAACTGGGGCACCCTTTTCATACACTCTTCAAAGGGCAACCCTTAATAATTTACAAATTAAATTATGAATTAAAAGATGAAGCAACCTATAGTATACTGACCAGGGCCAGTGATTCTAACACTGATCAGACATCAGGTTTCCTTTTGTTGGTCAGCTAGCTGCCTTTAGCAATGTAAGCCCCACAACAAGAATGAGATAAGAGCACTGGGTGTGTGCCTGGTCTGTAAACAATAGGAGGTGGTGTAGTGCTTGATCAACTAACTGTATGCATAGGCAGGCATTAAAGAAGAGCAACCACCACCATAGAGTTTAGGAGTTTTCAAAACCCTGGGATAACCTGTAAACTCCCTTTACCAGTGATCCCATGGCTAATGTCTGGGCCAAGGCCGTATCCCTGCTATAACTCTATGAGAACCATCAGGCCTTTCTGGATTTACTAATGACTGGCACGCGTACGGGGAGGAGCAGCCAGCAGTGTGCACTTGATTCAGCAACACTGAATGAACTGCGAGCCTGGAAAGAAAAAATGGTTAGTTTATGAGGGATCATTAGGGATATACACAGCAGGGCATCCCAAATCAGGATACGCCAAGCAAGAGGAACAAAACTCGGGATAGTGAAAATCACAGGTTTTGTTCCCCAGCTTCTCTGTAGCTGATTCAGCTAGATAGGCTTGGTTGGGGGTGCTCCCCAGACTACAGGGGATGTGGCCACCGGGCTGGGTCTTGTTAGCTTCTTGATATCAGCCAACTGGTGATCTGAAAATTACCAGGTGGGCATGGCCTTGGCAGGAGCCAAATTAATCGCCCAAGGTAATTGTGCTGGGAGGGGGGGTCAAAAAAAGGGTTTTGTGCCACTTTCAAGGTTGTGAGATGCAGACTACGACTGCAGCTCCACAAATGGCCAATTATTAGCAATGTTAGCAATATAGTGAATGGTAACATCAGGCTTTTTCTAGCCATTATTAAAGTACTCAGGCTGCTTAGATAGAACATAAACATATGTATTGGAAAAGAATTTGTGTACAAATAAATTGATTTTCCTGTCCAGGCAATAACATAAAAAAGTATATACCGGTAGTCAGCTTTTGTCCCCCGCAGCTCCTCTGTGTGTAATCCACATAACATAAATAAGGGATTAAACAGCAGTGGTCACACTCACGGTTTTAATTGTACTTCAACATATGTCATGGTCAGCCGATAAATCCACACACAGCCCAATTGCAGCTTAAACAAGGTAGTTCCACTTTATTGACTGTGGCACTGTAGCGCAACAGGTAGCACGTTCAAATATCAGGGCTGTAACTTCCAGAAAGCAAAGTCACAGTATCAACTTAACTCAGGCAGTACCACAGTTCCACAGCTGATCACAGCTTATCACAGTGCTTTGGTGGGCCGCCCACCCCACCTTAATCAGGCTCACAGTAAATCAGGCAGGGAATCATGCAGGATAATAAGTACTAAGGGAAGTGTCTCCACTAAGGGAACAATAGCCACCATTTGAGTTTAAACTTTCAGTGGTCCTACTGGTTGTTAGTTCAGGATCAGTTCAATTTCCACGGACAGCACTCCTAGCCAGGTTCAATGCTTATCCTGGGCTTCAAGAGGAACATTTCAGGTTCTCAAACCTGGCTTTCTCGGCCCCACTCCCCCTCCGGTTTTAAACGTAACTGTCCGGACTCCAACTACGACTCCAGCCAAAACTAGCTCCAACTCTGCAGCCATGGCACTAAAAGGGGCCCATGGGCAGCATGGGTGGTACACATGATAGTGGTGGGGGTGCTATGCATGGCCTCAGGATTATAAAGAGCCATTCATAATATGTGGAAATCTTTGAAGGAGAGTAAAGTGTTAGAGGGGATCTTGGGCACTGGTGGTCATTGAGTGATAATTGGCACCCTTTGAAATTGTTCAGCAGGCAAACTAAGTGTGACCAGATATCCCACTTAAGGTGGGACAGTCCAAGTTTGAGGCCCACTATCCCTCCAGAAACTCTGAAAACACCTACATATCCCACTTTGCTGACATGGGGAAGACTGTCCCACCAATTTGGCTGAATGCTGGTAGTGGAATGGATGGAGTACTGAGCATTGGCTAAATCACTAACGTCTTTTATGGACCAAATATTCATAGAGCATGTGACTCTTAATTAAGCCACACACTAAACCACACCCCTTCCAAGCCCATCGCCCACAAACTGGTCCCACTTTGGGGAAACAAAAATGGTCAGTTTACTCAAGCGTGGTGGCAATCCTTTTTAGAGCCACCAACAGGCCATACATTGCAGATCTCTAGGTGAATTAGTTCAGCAGTAGAGCTATGGTGCTGGCTATATGGAGATCCACCAAATGTGACCTGTTGGTGGAGGAGACTGCTTTAAGCAATGCAGCATGAGGGCATGCCTGAAGTAGGATTCCCCACTGAGCTTGGTGCTCAGTAGTGTGACTGCCACGGGCAGACTGGCCATAAGAAGTACAGGAAAAATTCCCAGTATGCCACAGTGTTTTTGGGCCGGCTTGGCTATGACCCCAAAACAAAGCCCCTCTCACCCAGAGCCTGTTTAGAATCACTCATTCCTCTTCACCCCCCCCCCCCTCCAGTCCCTGTCTCTCAAATCTCCCCCCAGCCCCATGTTCTGCTCCTGCAATACTATAGTTTCAGCATCACAACTGTGAGGGCCTTCCCCAACACTGCCACAGTAAGCACCTTGGGGCAGGGCTCAGTAGTTCATGGGTTGGGCAGGGCCAGTAAACTTCTGGGCTGATTTTTTCCCCCAGTCCACCCCTGGTGATTGGGCAGCAATCGGGGTGGACTGGCTATAGGGAGACCCGGGACTATGGGGGGTCAGTTGGGCTGCTGGGACTGCTTTGGGGCCAGTTGGGCTGCTGCTTTTTACACCCACATCATATCCCTGCCCCCTTAGTTTCCCTCTCAACCCCCTGTACCCAACCCCACTGTACCTACAAGCCAAGGAACCCCAATGCTATAGCCCCGGCATCATGGTTAGTGGGCCTCAGTAGGGACATGCCGGGCCGGCCAGGGCCTGATAAAATCCAGGGCTGATTTTTGGCCCCAGTCCTCCACTGGCAATACTTACCTTTGTTGCATTTCAAGCCCCATGTGCCTATTAGACACCTTTTGGGTTGATCTGGCAGTAGGGTTGCCACCTGGGGATTTTGTTCTGTTATTTTCACTTTACTGGCCACTGGCCTGGCGGTGCTGGTACTTGTTTTTTTATACTGGTAATTGGGGATGGGAAAAGTATACCCGCAATTACAATTACCATTAAAAAAACAAATACTGGTGCCGCCAGGTCAGTGGCAAGTAATGTAAAAAAAAAAATTACCGTGCAGTTGGCAACCCTACCTGGCAGCTGTGCAAGTCATTGTTTGGCCATTGCCAGCCACATCAATGGGAGCGAATGTGGAAGAGGTAAGTATTGGCAGGGTTTGTCAGGCACCGGAGGGCAGCAGGGCAACCCCCTAATTAATTCTGCATTTTGTGTCAGTGTGAAGGAGGATGCGTTTTCTGCACTTTTCTTATTAAATGAAATTACTGACAGGGTGAGAGGGTAAAAATGTGATGACTTCTGGGAAAACTAGGTGAGCTGACATTCCCTCAGGTTCATTCAGCACAGTGAGAAAACACTTTTTTTCCCTTCTGTGCAATTTTAGCATCATTCTTAGCTATGCAAATGATTAAAACAATGCACAGCTTAATATGGTGCTGAATTAAATAAAATCATAAAACGCGAGTAAAAAAAAGACGATGCTGAATCAGCCCTATAGACGTCTATGCATGTTAATGAGATTATTTGTACTTGTTACTTTCTTTCTTTTATTTTGCTTGTACTGTACGTCGTGTGGGTTCCATTTTATTTACATTGCACGAGTTAGCATTGTGTCTCAATAGTCGGTACAGCAGCATAACAAGTGAGGGCGCTGTAAAAATAAGAATTAGTCAAGATAACAAGCAAGACATGTGAGGAATGGGCAGAATGCGCCCTCCCTTGTCATGAGGTAAAAATGAAGGAGAGCAGGAAAGGCGCGCGGGCGGCGGACTGCAACCAGAAAGCCTAGCAGAGGGAGCTAACGTATGTAAATGAGGCGAGTAGTAGGGGTGGGCGCAGTGCATGCTGGGCCTGGCGATGGTGCTGTATGGACAGGAAGGAGGTTGCCGAGCAGCCGGGAGCCGCAGATCTCGGTAGCTGGGCTGAAGGTCGTTACCGGCGAGGATGGCCGGCGGCCGCTGAAGGCGCAGGGAGGTCCCGGGTGGGCGCCTGGCTGCGGGCCGGTGGGTGTTGTGGGCAGCAGGCCGGGAGATGGTGACACATGAGGGCTGCTGGCAGGACCATGGTTGAGAGGACCAGTAAGTTCCTGCTGATCGTGGCCGGCTCGGTGTTCTTCATGCTGATCCTCTACCAATATGTGGGGCCGGCCATGAACCTGGGCTCCCCCTCCAGCCACTACTACCAGGAGGAGGGGGGTGACATCTTCCCCAGCCCAGACCCCCACTATGTCAGGAAGTTCTTCTTCCCTGTGCGTGACCTGGAGCGATCGCTCACCTTTGACATGAAGGGTGAGGACGTCATTGTCTTCCTGCACATCCAGAAGACTGGCGGGACCACCTTTGGGCGACACCTGGTGCAGAACGTCCGGCTAGAGGTGCCCTGCGACTGCCGTCCCGGCCAGAAGAAGTGTACCTGCTACCGGCCCAACCGAAAAGAGACCTGGCTTTTCTCCCGCTTCTCCACTGGCTGGAGCTGTGGCCTGCACGCCGATTGGACCGAACTTACCAACTGCGTCCCTGGTGTGCTGGACAAGAAGGAGACGACCTCCATGAAGAACAGGTGGGTCCAGACCCAGAAGTCTAATCTGCCTGTAGATACTGGCATGTCAGCTGCCAGGATTTAGTTGTCTCTTGGTATGTTTTATGTTGGGGTCAGGATGGTCTGTATCTTTCTAGTCACAAGGCGATACCTATGGAAGTTACAGGCTTGGCCGCCCATCTTCTTTCAATGGTAATGAAGAACAGGTGGTCAAGCCTGTTGCCATCAGTGGTGGGTGTAGTCCAGCAAGGTGTAGATGTTGGTCTGATGACCCACAGGGTATAGTATAAAATGAGATCAAGCTAATCGTTTTAGTCACATAGCTTTTAAAGTCACTACCTACCCAACTACAACAAGCACCTTGTGACCAGTGTGCCAAGCCTTAATTTAATACCATACTCTGGAGGCCATCAGACCAAGATCAACAACTTGCTAGACTACACCCACCACTGAAGGAGACAAGCTTGACTCAACTGTTCTTCATGACCAGACATAGACAGAAGATGGGTGGCAAAGCCTGTAACCCCTACATGCAGCTTTTAAAGTCACTACCTACCCAACTACAACAAGTACTGCCTGTAGGGGTTACGGGCTTTGCCACCCATCTTCTGTCTATGTCTGGTCATGAAGAGCAGTTGAGTCAAGCCTGTTGCCTTCAGTGTTGGGTGTAGTCTAGCAAGTTGTTGATGTTGGTCTGATGGCATCCAGAGTATGGTATCAAATTAAGGCTTGGCACACTGGTCACACGGTGCTTGTTGTAGTTGGGTAGGTAGTGAATTTAAATGCTGCCTGTTGGGTATTTACATGCTTGGCCACCCATCTTCTGTCTTTCTGTGGTCATGAAGAACAAGTAAGGTTTGCCCGTTGCCATTTCCATCTGGTGGAGTATGGTGGTGGATGTAGTCCAGCAAGCTGCAAATTCTAAAATGCTTGTAGATGTTCGCATTTGTGCCTCTAGGAATTCACTAGTCGCATGGAGGCGCTTTTACTACCAGTCTAGTCACATGGCCATGGTTGTAGTTTGGTAAGAAGTGGCTTATAGGCTGAGTGTAGTGGTTATTGTGTTTCTCTAGTCACTGTCATATGTATCTGGTGGAATATGGTTGTGGACATTGTCTGTCAAGGTGCTTATTCCAAGCTACTTGTAGACGTTACAGGGTTAGTCACCCTTTGCCATCTCAGTCTGATGAAGCAGGTGGTTGCTGTTTTTTCTCCCAGGCTTTGCCTCTATTATGAATATGTGGGTTAGGTTTGTCACTACTATTCTAGTCCCATACGCCAATTAAAAGGGCATGGTAGTGGTTGTTTTTGCTGAACTTGTGTCTTCTAAGCTGCTTGTAGATGTTACATGGTTGGGCCCACCTGTTATCTGCCCACGAGGAACAGGTAAAATATGGTGGCGAGTGTAGGTCCAGCAAGCTGTGAATTGTAACCTGGTAGATTAAGTTTTTGTCTGTGTCTGGCCATAAAGAATAGTTAAATCATGCCTGCCCCTGCCAATTACATGGCAGTAGTTTGAGAAGTGGTGGCTTATAAGCTGCGTGTAGGGATTGTGGGCTTGGTCAACCATCTAACTGTCTGTATCTGGGCATGAAGAACAGTGGGTAAGTGTCAGTTTATAAGCTGCTTGTAGAGGTTACATTGTTGGCCACCAATCTTCTCTTTGTCTCTGGTCTTGACGAGCAGTGGGGTGAAGCCCACTGTCCATCTCCATCTGATGATTTGCTGGCATAAAATGTGGCCCTCCATGGTTTTGTTTGGTCCTGGGTAAGATGAAAAGTCAGGTCTAGTCACATACTTCATTATATGAGGCATGGTGACGTATGTATTTAGGTAAGTCGCAGCTTTAAAAGCTCTTTGTATATGTGACAAGGTTTGCCATTTGTTTGCTCCCTAGCACTTGTCATGAGGTACAGGTGAGTAAAGCCCCTTGCCCTCTCTATCTAGTAGAGCATGGCTGTGGATTTACCTGGGCAAGCCATGTATTCAAATCTGGCTGTAGATGTTGATGTGTTGGGCTCCAGAATTGTGTCTGTCTCTGGGTATGGGGCTTGTCTTTAGCTGTCTAGACACTATTTGTTGAGGCATGGCCATGGTTGTAGATGCTTGTTGCTTGTACAAATTATGAGCTTAGCCGTCCATATTTTGTGGAGGGTCAAACACCAAAGTGTGTGTTCTATGGAAGCAGTTTCACTACCTGCCGTTACTATAGATATTTGTGAACAATTATTCATTTCTTTGTAACTGTTTGGGGCTTATGTGGGCTTGTTAATCGCACAGTTGTTAAAGAAGTTTGGTGCGGTCATCCGGGCCTTCACCTGCCGCCATATGCATGCCAGCCAACTATTGATGTTCACCTCAGCCTTGGCAGCGGCAGAAATTTTTTTTAGAGGGTGATTAATTGGTAAACCAAACCGTTATTTTGTCTATTAACTTCCTATTCTGCAGTGCTTTATTGTGCCTTCCTTACCATAGAGCTTACAACCGAATGCCCCAGAACTCTTGATATATGACCAATATTTAGTCAAGCACCAGTTGACCTTTGGGGGGGGGGGGCGGCTTTAGGTTCATGTTGCTGCAAGGCAGGAGTGCTTGTGCTAGCTACTTGGCAGCAGTAAAAGCTAAAAGGAGATAAGTAATGGAAACCAGGACAGGTACATTTTGATGGGGGGATGGGATGTAAATGCCACCATTGCCAGGCTGCATTGTAGTCCTGTAACCAGTTCTTCAGTATTGTCTTTTAAGCTGCTCTGAAATGTGATTCACTTAAAGGGGACGGTTCACTTGGCATATTTGTAAGTTTATATTTTTGTGTGCCAAAAAATGTCCTCAAGGTGCTGAGTTTATGTAGTATGTTTTCTATCATGTTAAAAATGTGTTTTTACGAAAGCCGTTTTCACTTCCTGCAATATGTTGCTATTGGCAACTGTACACCAAGGATAGAGATGTGCGTCCTGTACCCAGAGAACTGCTGCTGGGCATGTGTAAGGTTCTGTGTGTACAGGGCTCACTTCTCTCAGTGTACAGCTGCTTGTGTAAATAGAAACGAAACTGAATTTGATTTAGAGAATGATGATTACAAATCATAAATATAAACCTCAATGTTCCTTGGTATTTGTGTGAATGCATTGAGTTGAGCTTTAGCTAGACAGCCAGGGATGATCACTCGGGGATGCTTCCAGATGTAGTTTCTGAAGCTTGACCAGCCTGCTATAGGCACACTGAGAAGATTGCAGCAGGCAAGGAGTTGTATTTATTTTTGTGGTGTAATTAGGCCTGGCTGCTGAAGGTTTGCATTGCTAGTGATTGGCAGAGATCTCCATACTCCATAGCTTAGGATCGCCAATGGGTTATGCATGGGGCACATAAAGCTTGTGCAGGGGTTTCATCATACTTTCCTTTTTTTTTTTTTTTTTTTTTTTTTTAATTGATTCATTCCCCTCTATATGCCCCCTGTAATATCACTTGCTACACTATGAGCCCGTGGGCTTGCCATTTCCAGATATGTCCTTTGCCCCTTGCACTGGATGCTGCATATAATTTATGTTTTGTGGTTCAGAGGTCCTGTATATAGTACAACAATGGTTATACTGAGGGTTATGCATTGCTTCTGGCAGAATGCTGGTGGGCATATTTACTTATTTCTTTTCTACTGGTAGGAATAAAATCTAGGGGGATTACTGGTTTTAAGTGCATACCATTCCGATTTTGAAAGGGAGAACACAGGTCCGAAGAATTGCACTTGCAATGTACTGTTACTCCAGCGCAGGCTGGCGTTGGGGGGGGGGGGGGGGGGCAGTTAGCAGGGAGTAGTTCTCCACTCTAGTAGCAGAATGGTACATTGCAATCTTGTCGCCTGGGATTTTCTTCCTTCCAATAAGAGAACAAGCTTGGCTGGATGTTTGTCTATTTGTTTATTTGTTTATTTTTTGTGCAGAGCGAAAGTGACCCTTATTCTTGCTATGTAGCAGCTTTAAAGTGGCCAAAAACCCATGGCTGACAGCCCTGGAATCTATAAGATTGTGGCGCCGCCTGATTTCCTAGCCCTGGGTTTAGGGATGCCCTGCCGTGTGAACCCCCCCAGGTCGCCCAGTAAACTCGCCTTCCCGATCCAACGGCGCATGCACAGGCAGCAGCCACCGCCTGCTATCTTTTTAGCTGGGTGTACGCCCGTACCAGGGGCAGGATCCGAGTGTGTTGATTGGACGAGGGGCTGCACATGTGCCGTAGGACCAGGGGAGGGCGACTGTGTGACTTGGGTGGGGTGGGGCATCCTGGATCGGGGTGGGACGAGGACCAAAACCTTGTATCATGGGTATTTGTCCATTTAAAAGGAGCATGACTGCGAAAAAATAGTTCAATAATAAAAATCCACATAAATATACTAATTGGCAAGAGGGGTTACTTCTATACCCTGCATCAATTTGATACAAGCTTGTTTATTTCTTTTAATGGAAGGAAGAAGAATCCATGGTTTTGAATGTTCCATTGCCAGTTGCAACATTATGTCTCACTAGCCAGCCTGTACTGGAATAACCACTTACTGTTATTGCAGTTCTTCTGATGTGTGCAGATTCTTTTACCCATCATGCAGTGTTTTTAAATAAATCCGGGGAATGAGGGAAGTGAATGGGGCAACCTGAGGGGGGGGTTCACACAGCGAGGCATCCCGATTTTTGTTAGTATAAACACAGAGCAAGCTAGATTGAATAAAACAAAACAAAAGTCCCAATGTTTAATCCTTCAAAGGTGCTATAGTGCTCAATATAACTATGTCCCACGGTGCATGCACTCCACGCAAAATTGTGCAAAGGAATCCTCCACCAATCGTGCAAACTCTTACCAACTTTAAGTAGGCAATGCGCTTAAAATTGATTTTACACGGCGTTGTTGCCAATTCTGATGTAATCCACTTTTAAATAAACGCTTATCCAGCAATGCTTCCACACTTCAACCCTCCAGCATTTACAGATGTCACAAAGGTACTATTTCCATACAGCCCTCCGCTGTGCAATCTCTCTTTTCCAGGCAAAGCTCAGGGGGTGACATACATGGAGAAGCAGAAAGCCCAAAATAGTGTAATATTGCAAAAACTATAACTTTAATAAAAAGATCCAAATCCACTCACAAGACAGGTAAAATAATCCGCATTGAGATACAGTTGTAATCTCACCGATCCTGGAATCAGACAATCCCCATTCGGTCCAATAAAAGGGCGATCCCATAAAAGTGAATAAAATGTCCAAAGGATTTCTTTAAAAACTCCAAAAAGCTCTGAAGAATCTGCCGCTCGCTCTCCCGATTTTTGGATGCCGGCGGGGAATCAATCCGATCTGTGTGGGTTTTGGTACACTTTAATACAGCTCCTTTAGGTGAATTATTATTATTGGACCAATTGAAAGGGCCTCTTGGTAAGAAACTAGAAATATTCACCTTACCTTTGGGGCCAACCGCTCCAACAATAAACTGAAGGCTAAAGCATCCCTCCCAAATGTCCCTGATTTGGAGGGTCACTTGGGTCCTTCTGCCCCCTGTTCTCTTTTGCGCCCCTTTGAGGTGTAACATGCAGATCTGAATCAATAGATGATTCATTTGCCCATTTAAAGTGTTTTGTATTTTTTTAACTGTTATAACCTAGTGCCTACACATCCCTCAATGAGGGGGTATGGCCTAAATTAACAAATGTCCCTCTTTCCCACCCTGAAAAGTTGGTAGCTATGGCTGAAGTGTTTTTATACACGTTTTATACACTGCTCTCAGCAGCTTGCTAACTATGCTCCAGAGCTGGGCTAAGGGTTCTCGTCATGGCTGTATGGGTCGGCTGTCCTGTCCCCAGTTATTTTGTGACTGGGGCATTTGAGAGCTTTATCCCAGTGTATGGCTATTGAGAACAGCTGACAATAAGAAACAGCCTTTGAACCTGAGTGGTCATCACCAATATAGGCAACTGCATGCTGTAAAGATGGTATAATGGTGTTCTGTAGAGATTTCAGGAGCTGATCTATTCCCTATGACGCTGATCTGGTTACCTTACAGACACCCACTCGCCTCCGGTATCGAGTGACTGCTGCTCTCATTGTGCCTGGGGCACTGGGCTTTCAGATACATTCTTTTTGTCACTGCGCACCATGTGTTACATCATCTAAAAAAGATTAGAATTTCCTAAAACAAAGCTCCAGACCGACATAACAAGAAAATTGTTATCTGTTAAAGGACGTGGGATTTCTGAAGAAACAATAAGCACTTCAAAGCGGAATCTAAAAGATTCCAGGGCCGGCTGTTTGCCTCCCTCCCCCCCCCCCCCTCCCCAATGGGCATCCCAAATCTAAATTTGCGGGCTCTTGTTCTATAATAGTTGCCATCATTCAGCAAACGGCCCTGACTATTTGCAATGGGGAGCGAGACCTGCTGCACATTTGGCTGTGCATACGCTCCCGACTCGATTTAGCCATTTAGATCGGCTGGGACGGAAGCACGCACGCTGCTAGGGTTGCAGCTACTTGCACTCTCATTGCATATCGGAGCCATTTGCTGAATGACATAGGCATAGCAAATGGCTCTTATTGGCCGAGAGCCCGCACATGCGTTGTTGGACCTGGGAAAGGTAAGCTTTTACCAGTGAACTGGGGGGGGGGGGGGGGAATTCACACAGCAGGGCATCCCAAATCAGGATACCTCCAGCGCACATGATAAAACCTGAGTCAAAAATATCAGTGTTTATTCTGCCTTAAAGCAGACCTTCACCCTGAATAAAAGCCTATCTTATGTCCCCCCCCCCCCCCCCCACATTGCAGATTGCTCACAAAAAAAGCATTCTATCTACATCTACTGCATGTTTTGAGCCTTCCAAACAAAACATCCAAGATGGCGGCTCATGGAGCATCAGGCAGCCTACAAATAGGTAGTGTCTTCTGACTTAGTCGCTCTGCATTCTGGGATTGCTGTCCTTTCCCTGACCCGGCAGCCTGTGTCTGTGGGATGTCCTAGATGGTTGTGGCCTGTGGGCAGCACAGCATTTGGAAACAAGACACTTGTGCTGCCCATGTGCTTGCTGTACAGTAATGGCTGCTGTGAGCAGAGATAACATTCCCTTTATGTAAATGGTGTCTAATTAGGTGAGACTTCAGTTTTATTCCCGTCCTGGTGTGCAGAAATGAGGGTTTTGTTTGGCATGTGGTGTTCGAAATTGGCCCCCAAGCTGTTGTGTTTGTGTGATGTTCAAGGTGTGCGCTGTACTCTATTCACATGGAAATGCCCTCACTGATGTCTGCCTCCTCCTAATTGAAGTCCTAAAATAAACGCAAGACTCTTCCCCCCCTTAAGCAAACAGCAGAACCTGCATGTAACGCTTACCATAGACAGCCGATGACTGATGGACTCGCGGCCACCATCTGACGCTCTTCAGAGCTCTGTGCTTGACACCTCAGACTGGCACTGAGCAGAGGGTCCTCATATGCCTGTATGCAATGGATTGTTGGCCAAGCCTCAATACATTTCTGAATAAGAACCAGCACTCCAGATGCCCATGGCATCACACATGTATTTAAAGGAGCACTATCGCGGAATTGTGTAATGTTAAAAATCCATATAAACACATTGGTTAATGAGAGGACAAGTCACATACCCGAACTGAATAAAACTCCCACCAAGCTTGTGGTTTATTCTCTCCTGGTAGGAACAAAATCCAGGGGTGACAGGTTTAGTCTGAGGGGTGACAGAGCCTGTCACCCCGGATGTCCTTTTCCTTCCATTAAAATAAACAAGCATGGCTTGATATTTTCTTGATGTCATGTGTATAAGTGACCTGTCCTCCCGCCATCCTGCATATTTATATGGATTTTTATCATTGGTCCATTTTTTCGCAATAGTGCTCCTTTAAGTATAAATAATCCACAGTGGTGCAAATAGTCCAAAAAGTTATGGTTGTTAGTTGATGTTTCGGGGTACACGTTGGCCCCCTTCCTCAGGACTAACCATACAGAGATACAAACATTTGCACTGACATTGCCATACACCTTAGATAAATAGATATGGGGTTAATCGGGGGCCCCAAAAACATTAAAAAAATGCGCCTGACTTCATTTGTGACATCACTGGCACTTTTTTTTTTTGTATTAAACTTATCACTAATAGATTTATTAGGATAACATAGTGACCTTCTACCAAAGCGCCAGTGACGTCACGAATGACGTTGGAAGCGTTTTTAGAAAGTTTCTGGGGCCCTGATTGGCCCTAAGTGGCCCCATACCTATTTATCTAAGGTGTATGGCAAGGTCACTGCAAATGTTTGTATCTCTGTGTATGGTTGGTCCTGAGGAAGGGGGCCAGCTTGTACCCTGAAATGTCGACTAACAATAACTTTTTGAACTATTTGAATGCCGTCTCACCAGCTCTACAGTGATGCTTACGCTGAAGGGGGAGGGGCAATCAATACTTGTCTATGCTGCGGTCGGTGAGTAAAAGAACTAGGCTTTTGTGTTCTTGATTACTTGGCCTAACTGCCCCCTCAACCAGTGTGCCAGGACCCCACACTTAGAAATAAAATTTATAGAATTAAGTGTGGGGTCCTGGCACTGTCCTAGTGAAATAGAAATAAAATGTATAGAATTATTTCACTAGGACAGTTAAGGGGTTAAAACAAAACAAAAAAGTAAAGTAAAGTACTGTTTTTTAAAGTGGTTCAGCAGCCAAACAAAAGGGTACTTGCCTTTTTGTAGACCCCCCCCCCCCCCACACCGCTGCTGATCGGTGCTACTCGGAGCCTACTGCATAACCTGTGCTTCCCTAGTCGCCTGGGGCCCATTCATTAACCAGCCATCAACTTGTCTCAGGCCTGGGGCGACATGAAAAGCGAGGGCTGGTGCAGGCTCCGATCCAGCAAGCAGGTGAGTTGCACCAGTCAGCTGCAGGGGACAAAAGGTAAGTTCCATTTTGTTTGGCTGCTCAATGACTTTAACGTCTGTCCTCTGCAGCAGCTTCCCTGCCATTGAGCGCTCCAATACTTGCTGATTTTAGAATCCAGGGTATTTTCCAAGTCATCCTTCAGCTTGACCACATGGAGATATTATGCTCCACCCCCTGGGAGGAAACACAAAACAGGAACAGAGTTTAAAAGCCCCACCCCTTCCTCCCCACCTAAGTTCTTTGTGTTTCCTCCCTGGGAAACCTTGGGAGAGGGTGTGTGCTGATGTTCTAGTCAGCGGCCAGTTTATTATTTTAGTTTATTATTTTCCGACCCTCCAGAGTTTGGCGTTAGCCAGCTGTACCAGATATAACCCACAGGAGACCCTGTTGGAGACTGAATGCACCTGGGGCTATATCCCTCATAGTTACTGAAAAAGACACAGACAGTGCTATTTTCACTTTTAAAATCCTGCTCCATTATGGAGTAGGTACGCTGGAGTGGCATGGTGATCCCTGGAAAGTAGAGCCTGTCCGTAAGTTCTACAGGAACTCTTGCAGAAAAAGGTGATAGAAGTAGTTCCTCCAAGCCAAATTCAGGAGGGTTACTACTCATGTTTTTTCTGGTAATAAACCATCGGGGAAAGACAGAATTGTTCGGCAAGAGGTTCAGAATACAATCAATCTAATCTGTATGGTGCACTCTGATCCAAGATGCGTTGATGGCCAATCTGGATCCTTAGAATGAGTATCTACACATTAAATCTGGGAAGCTCACCGCAAATAATTGAGATTTGCGGTACAGCTAGACCAAGAGATGGTCATATACAGTACAGAGTACTCCCATTTGACCTGTCAGTCTCTCCCAGAGTCTCTATTAAAATATTAGCAGAGTCTATGGCACTCCTCAGACAACTAGGAATCAATGTCATTCCATATCTGGAAGATCTTCTGATTCTAAATAAGTTCCAAAGAGACCCTGTTAGTACATTTGGTAAAGACTATAAAAGTCCTAAGGGATCTGGAATAGGTGATTAACCTGGAAAGGTCCAGTCTAATTCTCTCACAGCAGTGCAAATTTCTAGGTTCTCTAATAGACAGCACCAAGAGGAAAATAATTCTGCCTGAAGTAAAGTCACTAAGGATAGTGAAGGAGGTGGTTTACTGGCAAAAGAGCCAAGGTTATCCCTAGGAGCAATAATAAAGGGACTAATGACTTTAAAGTGGACCAACACCCTCCCGTGATCGGCCCGGGAATCTCTAAGATTCCTGGGCCGATCACCTCCCTCCCCGCGGGACATCCGAGATCGGGTTGTCCCGCGGGGTGAAACCCCCCCAAACACCCCAAATCCCCTTACCCTGTCTTTGACGCCGGCCGCCGCCGCCTCCCTCACGCCCCTCTAGACGTGCCCGCACCGGCCATCTGTGAATGGCGTCAAGAGTGACGCGCGGGAGGCGGCGGCGGAGGAGCCGCTTGTCCGCTCCTGTCAAATGGCTTGTCCGTCCGCGCGGGGAGAGGTGAGTTTTTCGGGTGATCGGGGGGGTTTCACACAGCGGGGCACCCCGATTGAGGGGGGCCCCACCGAAGTGGACCAAGACCCAGGATAGTCAAAATCCTGGGTGTTGGTCCACTTTAACCATTCCAGCAGTACACTCAAGGGCTCTGCAGGAATTGCTGCTACTAAAGTGGAACAAAGAGCAGAGGTCAATGATTAGTTGGTGCAGTCAAGCTCAGCAGTCCTAAAGTCTCGGGCAGAAAGAGGCCAAAAACTTACAAGGGGCAGAGAATGGAGACAGTCCAACCCAGCAGTACTAAAAGCAGCTGGGGCTGGGGGCCATACCAGGAGACTTACCAAGGGAAATGGCCAAAAGAAATTGCAAGGAAGTCCTCAAATGTCATGGAGCTTATACCAGTAAAACCAGCACTAAACTTCTTCCAGAAGGAAAGGGGAGGGGGGGGGGGGGGAAGAGGTGTAGATTTGGTCAGACCATATGACAGCAGTAGCCTACCTAAACTATCAAGGGGGAACAAGGGCAAAGACATGGATCACACTAGCGATAAGTCTGTTAATTCCTTTACAGAAACAGGTAGATTCCTTAACAGCAGACGCTCTGAGTTGAGGTAAAGTGCATCAGAGTGGTGTATGAAGTAAGACATATTCAGTTTGAGCATGAGTACTTGGGGACAACCTCAAATAGACCTGTTTGCAAACAAAAGAGAATGTAAAAAGTTCTTCTCTCTAGTGAGGGAGAAGGGAGCAGTAGCAATAGAGGCACTTGCTCAAAAATGGAACTTTCATCTTGCCTATGCGTTTCCACCCTTCAGAATCCTGCCGCAGGTGATATGGAAGGTGGCCCAGGAGAAAGCAAATGGGATACTCTTCACCTTATTGGCCAAGAAGAGTGTGGTTTGTAGAATTAACCAGGATGGTGATAAGAGGTCCTTGTAATCTGCCGGATGTTGCAGACATCATACATCAGAAGTCAGTACTGCATCCGAATCCAGCAAGAATTCGAATGACAGCATGGATCCTGAAAGGGCGCTGCTGATGAAAGAGGGGGTTCCCCGAGAGGGATAGAAATATTCTGCAAAATCGTAAGTTCTATACAAGGAAAAGTTACGGAAAGGTATGGAAAGAAATGTTCTTCTTTTGGGAAGTTCACAATCTGAAGGTAACAGATATAGTTGCAGTGCTAAATTTTTTGCTAAAAGGATTCGAAAAGTGACAGGATGTAAGTACCCTGAGGACTCCTGCATTATCAGTTTGTTCGGGATCAAAAACTTGGACAGAATGAATATACCTCTAGCCCTAGGCTGATCCTAACTCTAACTAAAGGGGTTAATGAATTCAAGCATAATTAAAGTGGACCAACACCCACCCGTGATCGGCCCGGGAATCTATAAGATTCCCGGACCGATCACCTCCCTCCCCGCGGGACATCCGAGATCGGGATGTCCCGCGGGGTGAAACCCCCCCAAACCCCCCCAAACTCCTTACCTTAGTTTCAGCGGCGGCCGGCCGCCGCCGCCTCCCTCGCGCCCCTCTAGTCGTGCCCGCGCCGGCCGTCTGTGAATGGCCGGCGCGGGCACGTCAACAGGGACGCGCGGGAGGCGGCGGCGGAGGAGCCGCTTGTCCGCGGCTTGTCCGTCGCCGCTGACAGAGGTGAGTTCGGGGGGTTCGGGGTGGTTTCACATAGCGGGGCACCCCGATCGGGGGTGCCCCACCGAAGTGGACCAAGACCCAGGATAGTCAAAATCCTGGGTGTTGGTCCACTTTAAGTATAGGAATTTTATTGGGCTATACTCCCAGATAAAATAATTCTAGACCCAGTCACTTTATTTTTTGCCTAAGATAGCAACTTCTGATAACAGGTAGCAAGAGAGAGTTCTTCCAACGCTGCCAGGTGCAGTTGGTAAGGAGGATGATCTTTCGTTGCTTGATGGCAGGAGAGCTCTGATTATTATAGAAAGGGTCAAAATACTGGCACTTGACAGATTGCAAAAATGCTAGTAGCATTAAAGGGAAAAAATAAAGGTTCAGCAGCTTCAAGGGCTACTACTGCTAGATGGTTAAAACTGACTAGTGCAAAGTTATTTGTCAGTAAGGGAGTGACTCCCCCTGAAGTGTCAGCTCACTTCAAAAGGGCAATGGGCACATCTTCGGCAGAAAGGACTGGGGCTTCTATAGATGTAAAGCTGCCACTGTAGACTTGATCTACTATCTGCAAACACCAGTCCTTCGGTAGAAGGGTACTCCTTGCAGCATCCCACCCCTAAGGTATAATTACTTGCCTAATCCCCTCCATGTGGTCAAGCTGAAGGATGACTTGGAAAAACCTACGTTCCTTACCGGTAACGTCCTTTTTAGGAATCCTTCAGCTTGGCCGCTTATTACCCGCCCAGATGTCAAGGGTTGAAGTTCGGTTACTGTTCTATAACTGAGGTGGGGAGGAAGGGGTGGGGCTTTTAAACTCTGTTCCTGTTTTGTGTTTCCTCCCGGGGGTGGAGCATAAGTGGTCAAGCAGAAGGATTCCTAAAAAGGATGTTACCGGTAAGTAACGTAGGTTTTCTTCAACACTTTTTACCCCAGTGGAGGCGGTATTTATTTTCTAGGTGTCAAACAATTAAAGCGACACTCCCTTCTGTAGATGAGTTGCGTTTTGCTATAACTTTATACTGCCTGATCATTGGTTGGAGCACAGCTCTAAGGCCCATTCTGGTTTCAGTTGCACTTGTTGCTTTACACTTTTCAGCCTTTATGCTGCAAATCATGTCATCATGGAAAAGTATAACTGCAGAGACAGGATGCTGCACTGTAACTTTCAACATCTCTTTTGGCTTTGAAGGTACAGGTACAACACTCACCTGCTAGCCCACAAGCTTGACACCATGTAGTCTCGGGTGAGCTGTTTTAGTTGTAGTGCTATTGGCTCCAATGCAGATAGCGCGCTCCCGAATGGCCCTTGGCAACCATCAGAGTACTCCTATGGTGATGTCATAATTGGTGGACCCTTACATGATTTGGCTCTGCAGCCAACCAACAAGGACTCCTGACAACTGGAACCTCCTCGAAGACTGGCGGGTAGCACACTCGAGCCAATGGCTCTGAAACTGGACTGCTGCAGCTTGTATGACAGTGAGCTGGTAGGTACTGTATGTAATATGTGTGGTTTTTTTAGCAGGAACTCCCTTTTTAGTTCAGGCAGTTATTACAGCAGTAGTCTAAAAATCCTTTTAAAAATGTGACATTTTGCATAAAACAAAGTGCAAATTACTTTACTACTATACATTCATAATTTTTTTTTTTGTGAGGTGTCAAAATAGACTGCATAAGAGACTGCTGTCAAATCAAAATAATGTCCATCCCTGGGCAGCTTTACAAAATTCTTTGGTCACTTGTGCCCAATTTAGCAGACCCACATCTCTTGGACATGCCAAAATGCTAAGCTAAATGTGATTCCACAAATTGCTGTAGCATTGGTTGTTCTCTTGCCCCATTGCACTAGTCATTTATAGGAAGGGAAGAAGCCAATGATGTGTATCCAGCTTTTCCTTTACAAGGAAAGGGAGATGTCCCCATTTTAGTTGATGGTCCTGGTGTTTTGCTGTTTGGCCAGAGAGCTGGGATTTTCCCAGTGGGACAACAATCTATTGCATTAGAGCAGAATTGCAGGCTGGGGTATTGGATTGCATGACTGTCATACTCTGGTTACAGGCGGTGACGCAGTCTTCTCCTTTATGCATAGGATGTAGGTCTGAGGAGTGAGAGGAGTCTTTGCTAGCCCCAGTGCTGATTCTTTAATGGAGCTGTAATAACAGAATCTGCAGCTCTCCCAGGAGGACACAGTACAAAACTGCAAGTATGAAATAGCATCTTTCCTTGGAGCCTGGCCTGGCTAAATATATTCTTTGGAGATGAGCAGACAGGGATCTGTGCTCAGCCGATAACTGTCTACTTCTATGCTCCTTGCACATCTTTCTTCATGCAAGGTTTATTTTATTCTCCTAAACTGCTCTAAATAACTGACCACTTGACGGTCATCCGTAACCAGCACAGAGAAAATCCCCCATTTTTGCACCGTGTGACTCACCTGCCCATAAGATGCACCTAGGGTTTAGAGGAGATTAAAGTGGCCCAACACCCAGGATTTTGACTATCCTGGGTCTTGGTCCACTTCGGTGGGGCACCCCCGATCGGGGTGCCCCGCTGTGTGAACCCCCCCCCCCCCCCCCGATCACCCGACAAACTCACCTCTCCCCGCTCCCAGCGCCGACGGACAAGCGGTTTGACAGGCGCGGACAAGCGGCTCCTCCGCCGCCGCCTCCCGCGCGTCACTCTTGACGCGCCCCGCGCCAGCCATTCACAGCCGTCTAGAGGGGCGCGAGGGAGCCGCCGAAGACAAGTTAAGGGGGTTTGGGGGGTTTCACCCCGCGGGACATCCCGATCTCGGATGTCCCGCGGGGAGGGAGGTGATCGACCCGGGAATCTTATAGATTCCCGGGCCGATCACCGGAGGGTGATGGTCCACTTTAAAAGAAAATCTGAACCAAACCAGGGAAGTCTCTTTGGTGTTCTATAACAGGCAGTCAGCATGCAGAATTCCCCCCCCCCCCCCAAAAAAAAAAAAAACTACCAGTGTGGCGACCCCCCCCCCCCCCCCCCCAATCCTCAACTACGGGAAAAAATCAAGACACAAAAGGCTAAGGGGATACAGTCCCTCTACCCTTTAATGGCAGGAACACCAAAAAATTCAACCACAATTATGTAGCAAAATAATCCAGCAATTTATATGAATCACAAAGACAACAATTATTACAAAACACACACATTAAAAACACTGCACATCCCCCAATACTTCCAGTGCTAATAATAAAAAAGCCATCAATACCTGGGAAAGCTCCTTAATTTACATCATGTGCCGGCACTAAACCTACTATTAAATATACAAATAACCTATCTACAATGTCACACCTAAATATAGTGACAGTGCAAAATTTAATGAATGTGCTTCACAGATCCAAACGCACAAAAAATATAAATATTAAAACATGTATATGTGCATAAAACAGTGTTTGAATAAATACTAAATATTGACGATACAAAAACGTGCAAAAACAGCAACATTAAAACACGTTACCCACTGGTCAGGGACACCTGAGACTGCAAAAAATATATATATATTAACGTAAGACACAATATCAAACAAGGGAAAAAGAGATATGAAAAACCATGTGCTCGGCAAACAAGTCCAATACACGTGATATGGAGTGGGGGACAGCAGGAGGGACACCTGCGCACGCGGCCGCCCTTGCCGCTTCGCTGGGTGAAGGACCAAAGGACTTACCGTACCCATGTCTTTATAGCTGTCGCCATTGCTAGTAAGCCAACCGCGGTTAAGCGTCTATTAGTGGAGCGTTCTAACAAGGCGCGGCGGAAGTGACGTCGCCCGTCCATCCGGAAATGATGCTGCTGGTAGGGCATAGTTTCACTAAATAATAAGGGCGTGGTTTCCAGAGGGGCAATGACAGTGACATAGATTTCTCCCACGGGGCTCAAATGGTGGGCATATAAAACGCCACCTTCATCAGAGAGAACTAAGATGGATTTTCCAGTTGAATACCCGGAGCCCTAGAGGCTTAAATGAGGACTGGGCCTTTACCTCATTTTTGGGTTAGGCAACTAGCAGTTTGTCCTCAAGGGGCCCTAAGTGAGTTCCAGTGCTAGCGGTCCCCATAGGAAGTTGAGCAAATGGGCGGACAGGAGTCTACATCTCTGGGGATACACGTTCTCCTGATGTCGTATTGGGTAATTTTGGGGTTTATCTTCACCATTGTGGAGTTATTAGGTTAGCAGGGTTTTCGTGTATACACCTTTGGCCTAGAGATCCTCACAGTATTGATGGACGTTAGGCCTCTCATATTATTGTTGCAGTCTAGGGTTGGGGTTTTTCTAAATTGTGGTTTATTTTAAATATTTCACGCACCTCTAATTTTTGCCTTATTTTTGTGTTTTTTTGTATTTTAGCACGAAAAAATATGGTATTTTTCGCCCTATAAGACACACTTATTTTTCCCAAAAAGTTGTGGGAAAATATCCATGCGTCTTATTGGCCGAAAGTGGGGAAAAAAAAAATAAAAAGCAGAAAGTTAACTCGCCTTTCCATCGCTCGCGCTGTCCTGGAAGCCGCAGAGGCAGCCTTCTCTGCAGAGCCATACACCCAGCCTGTTACAGCGGTGGGCGTGGCCGACGCTCGAGCATCGGCCACGCCCACCGCTATACCAAGCCGAGTGTTCACTCTATGCTGGCGCCGCAGAGAGGAGGCGATGGGGGCAGCTGTATCTGCCGCCTTCTCCGCAGCTGCCCCCATCGCCTCTTCTCTGCAGCGCCAGCATAGAGTGAACACTCGGCTTGGTATAGCGGTGGGCGTGGCCGACGCTCAAGCATTGGCCACGCCTGCCGCTGTTTAAGTCCGGGTGTCTCTGTCTGCTGGCACCGTGGAGAGGTGGCAGGGACAGTGCAAGCGGCGGGGCAGCTGCTCCCTGACACTCGCACTCTCCCTGCCACCTCTCCACGGTGCCAGCAGACAGAGACACCCGGACTTAAACAGCGGTGGGCGTGGCCGACGCTCGAGCGTTGGCCACACCCACCGCTATTCCAAGCCAGTGTGTCTGTGTGAAGACGGAGAGGACAGCATGGAGGATTGAAAGGTGAGTTTACCTTTTTTTTTTTTTTTTTTCTCACTTTTTACTTTTGCCTATGGGGAATGGGAGGGGGGATGGAAACGCCACATTACCTATATGGGATGGGGAGGGGGGGGGGAATGCCACACTACCTATATGGGGAGGGGGGATGAATGCCACATTACCTATATGGGATGGGGAGGGGGGGGGGGTGAATGCCACACTACCTATATGGGATGGGGAGGGGTGGGGGATGGAAATGCCACACTACCTATATGGGGAATTGGAGGGGGGTGCCACACTGCCTATATGGAGAACAGGAAGGGGGGGAATACCACGCTGCCTATGGGAATGGGATGAAGGCATCCCACACTGTCTATGGGAATGTGATAGGGGCATGCCACACTGCCTATGGGAGGGGAGAATGCCACACTGCCCATTAGGAATGGGATGGGGGAACGCCACACTGCCTGTAATGGGGTGTTTTAGCACAACATTTAGCTTAGAATATTTTTTTTCTTATTTTTCTCCTCCAAATCCTGGGTGCGTCTTATGGGCAGGTGCGTCTTATAGGGCGAAAAATACGTTATGTTTCATTATTGGTGGTTGGTTGGCACTTGGAAGATGGGGGTATTCTACACCAGGAGACGTCTCCCTCGAAATTCCGCCTCAAGTATAGAAGAGCATAAGATGCATTACACCGGATCCTCGTCCCCCTAGAAACATAGAAACATAGAAGGTTGACGGCAGAAGGAGACCATACGGTCCATCTTGTCTGCCCTTATGTGTATACTGTATGTTCTCTTTATCTTAGGATAGATGTGTGCTTATCCCAGGCATGTTTAAATTCAGTGACTGTTGATTTTTCAACTACCTCTGCTGGAAGTTTGTTCCAAGCATCTACTACTCTTTCTGTAAAAAAATATTTTCTAACATTGCTCCTGATCTTCCCCCCGACTAGCTTCAGGTTGTGCCCCCTTGTTCTATCGTTAAGTTTCATCTTAAAAACACTTCCCTCCTGAACCTTATTCAATCCTTTCACATATTTAAAGGTCTCAATCATGTCCCCCTCTCCCTTCTTTCCTCCAGACTGTACAAATTAAGTTCTTTAAGTCTCTCCTGATAAGTTTTAAGTTTAAGTCCTTCCACCATTTA